>OX940866.1:37090911-37732375 GCA_954871525.1 Parietaria judaica | reverse complement strand
TAAGGTTGTAAAAAATGTAAAATAAAGAAATTCTATAGGAAATGCTATAGCATTTCCTATGGCATTTCTCGTCAACAATTTAATCCTTGCATATTTTTGCATGAGAACTCTTGTTATATTCAAATTCCAATGTACAAGCCCTAAAATCACTATTTTTTCAATTGGTTCGAAATTTAAGGTTGTAAAAAATGTCAAATAAAGAAATGCTATAGGAAATGCTATAGCATTTCCTATGGCGTTTCTCGTCAACAATTTAATCCTTGCATATTTTTGCGTGAGAACTCTTGTTATATTCAAATTCCAATGTATAAGCCCTAAAATCATTATTTTTTCAATTGGTTCGAATTTTAGGTCGTAAACAATGTAAAATAAAGAAATGCTATAGGAAATTCTATAGCATTTCCTATGGCATTTCTCGTCAACAATTTAATCCTTGCATATTTTTGCATGAGAACCTTTGTAATATTAAAATTCCAATGTATAAGCCCAAAAATCATTATTTTTTCAATTGGTTTGAAATTTAAGGTTGTAAAAAATGTAAAATAAAGAAATGTTATAGGAAATGCTATAGCATTTCCTATGGCATTTCTCGTCAACAATTTAATCCTTGCATATTTATGCATGAGAACTCTAGTTATATTCAAATTCCAACGTATAAGCCCTAAAATAATCATTTTTTCAATTGGTTCGAAATTTAAGGTTGTAAAAAATGTAAAATAAAGAAATTCTATAGGAAATTCTATAGCATTTCCTATGGCATTTCTCGTCAACAATATCATCCTTGCATATTTTTGCATGGGAACTCTTGTTATATTCAAATTCCAATGTATAAGCCCTAAAATCATTATTTTTTCAATTGGTTCAAAATTTAAAGTTGTAAAAAATGTAAAATAAAGAAATGCTATAGGAAATGCTATAGCATTTCGTATGGCATTTCTCGTCAACAATTTAATCCTTGCATATTTTGGCATGAGAACTCTTGTTATGTTCAAATTCCAATGTATAAGTCCTAAAATAATTATTTTTTCAATTGGTTAGACTTTTAGGTCGTAAACAATGTAAAATAAAGAAATGCTATAGGAAATGCTATAGAATTATGTATGAAATTTCACATCAACAATTTAATCCTTGCATATTTTTGCATGAGAACGTTTGTAATATTAAAATTCCAATGTATAAGCACTAAAATCATTATTTTTTCAATTAGTTCGAAATTTAAGGTTGTAAAAAAATGAAAAATAAAGAAATGCTATAGGAAATACTATAGCATTTCCTATGGCATTCCTCGTCAACAATTTAATCCTTGCATATTTTTTTGCATGAGAACTCTTGTTATATTCAAATTCCAATGTATAAGCCCTAAAATCATTATTTTTTCAATTGGTTCGAAATTTAAGGTTGTAAAAAATGTAAAATAAAGAAATTCTATAGGAAATGCTATAGCATTTCCTATGGCATTTCTCGTCAACAATTTAATCCTTGCATATTTTTGCATGAGAACTCTTGTTATATTCAAATTCCAATGTACAAGCCCTAAAATCACTATTTTTTCAATTGGTTCGAAATTTAAGGTTGTAAAAAATGTCAAATAAAGAAATGCTATAGGAAATGCTATAGCATTTCCTATGGCATTCCTCATCAACAATTTAATCCTTGCATATTTTTTTGCATGAGAACTCTTGTTATATTCAAATTCCAATGTATAAGCCCTAAAATCATTATTTTTTCAATTGGTTCGAAATTTAAGCTTGTAAAAAATGTAAAATAAAGAAATTCTATAGGAAATGCTATAGCATTTCCTATGGCATTTCTCGTCAACAATTTAATCCTTGCATATTTTTGCATGAGAACTCTTGTTATATTCAAATTCCAATGTACAAGCCCTAAAATCACTATTTTTTCAATTGGTTCGAAATTTAAGGTTGTAAAAAATGTAAAATAAAGAAATGCTATAGGAAATACTATAGCATTTCCTATGGCATTTCTCGTCAACCATTTAATCCTTGCATATTTTTGCATGAGAACGCTTGTAATATTAAAATTCCAATGTATAAGCCCTAAAATCATTATTTTTTCAATTGGTTCAAAATTTAAGGTCGTAAACAATGTAAAATAAAGAAATGCTATAGGAAATGCAATAGAATTTTCTATGAAATTTCACGTCAACAATTTAATCCTTGCATATTTTTGCATGAGAACGCTTGTAATATTAAAATTCCAATGTATAAGCCCTAAAATCATTATTTTTTCAATTGGTTCGAAATTTAAGGTTGTAAAAAAATGGAAAATAAAGAAATTCTATAGGAAATTCTATAGCATTTCCTATGGAATTTCTCGTCAACAATTTAATCCTTGCATATTTTTGCATGAGAACTCTTGTTATATTCAAATTCCAATGTATAAGCCCTAAAATCATTATTTTTTCAATTGGTTTGAAGTTTAAGGTTGTAAAAAATGTCAAATAAAGAAATGCTATAGGAAATGCTATAGCATTTCGTATGGCATTTGTCGTCAACAGTTTATTCCTTGCATATTTTTGCATGAAAACTCTTGTTATATTTAAATTCCAATGTATAAGCCCTAAAATCATTATTTTTTTCAATTGGTTCGATATTTAAGGTTGTAAAAAATGTCAAATAAAGAAATGCTATAGGAAATACTATAGCATTTCGTATGGCATTTCTCGTCAACAATTTAATCCTTGCATTTTTTTGCATGAGAACTCTTGTTATATTCAAATTCCAATGTATAAGCCCTAAAATCATTATTTTTTCAATTGGTTCGAAATTTAAGGTTGTAAAAAAATGGAAAATAAAGAAATGCTATAGGAACTACTATAGCATTTCCTATGGCATTCCTCGTCAACAATTTAATCCTTGCATATTTTAGCATGAGTACTCTTGTTATATTCAAATTCCAATGTATAAGCCCTATAATCATTATTTTTTCAATTGGTTTGAGTTTTAGGTCGTAAACAATGTAAAATAAAGAAATGCCATAGGAAATGCTATAGCATTTCCTATGGCATTTCTCGTCAACAATTTAATCCTTGCATATTTTTGCATGAGAACGTTTGTAATATTAAAATTCCAATGTATAAGCCCAAAAATCAATATTTTTTCAATTGGTTTGAAATTTAAGGTTGTAAAAAATGTAAAATAAAGAAATGTTATAGGAAATGCTATAGCATTTCCTATGGCATTTCTCGTCAACAATTTAATCCTTGCATATTTATGCATGAGAACTCTAGTTATATTCAAATTCCAACGTATAAGCCCTAAAATAATCATTTTTTCAATTGGTTCGAAATTTAAGGTTGTAAAAAATGTAAAATAAAGAAATTCTATAGGAAATTCTATAGCATTTCCTATGGCATTTCTCGTCAACAATTTCATCCTTGCATATTTTTGCATGGGAACTCTTGTTATATTAAAATTCCAATGTATAAGCCCTAAAATCATTATTTTTTCAATTGGTTCGAAATTTAAGGTTGTAAAAAATGTAAAATAAAGAAATTCTATAGGAAATGCTATAGCATTTCCTATGGCATTTCTCGTCAACAATTTAATCCTTGCATATTTTTGCATGAGAACTCTTGTTATATTCAAATTCCAATGTACAAGCCCTAAAATCACTATTTTTTCAATTGGTTCGAAATTTAAGGTTGTAAAAAATGTCAAATAAAGAAATGCTATAGGAAATGCTATAGCATTTCCTATGGCATTCCTCATCAACAATTTAATCCTTGCATATTTTTTTGCATGAGAACTCTTGTTATATTCAAATTCCAATGTATAAGCCCTAAAATCATTATTTTTTCAATTGGTTCGAAATTTAAGCTTGTAAAAAATGTAAAATAAAGAAATTCTATAGGAAATGCTATAGCATTTCCTATGGCATTTCTCGTCAACAATTTAATCCTTGCATATTTTTGCATGAGAACTCTTGTTATATTCAAATTCCAATGTACAAGCCCTAAAATCACTATTTTTTCAATTGGTTCGAAATTTAAGGTTGTAAAAAATGTAAAATAAAGAAATGCTATAGGAAATACTATAGCATTTCCTATGGCATTTCTCGTCAACCATTTAATCCTTGCATATTTTTGCATGAGAACGCTTGTAATATTAAAATTCCAATGTATAAGCCCTAAAATCATTATTTTTTCAATTGGTTCAAAATTTAAGGTCGTAAACAATGTAAAATAAAGAAATGCTATAGGAAATGCAATAGAATTTTCTATGAAATTTCACGTCAACAATTTAATCCTTGCATATTTTTGCATGAGAACGCTTGTAATATTAAAATTCCAATGTATAAGCCCTAAAATCATTATTTTTTCAATTGGTTCGAAATTTAAGGTTGTAAAAAAATGGAAAATAAAGAAATTCTATAGGAAATTCTATAGCATTTCCTATGGAATTTCTCGTCAACAATTTAATCCTTGCATATTTTTGCATGAGAACTCTTGTTATATTCAAATTCCAATGTATAAGCCCTAAAATCATTATTTTTTCAATTGGTTTGAAGTTAAAGGTTGTAAAAAATGTCAAATAAAGAAATGCTATAGGAAATGCTATAGCATTTCGTATGGCATTTGTCGTCAACAGTTTATTCCTTGCATATTTTTGCATGAAAACTCTTGTTATATTGAAATTCCAATGTATAAGCCCTAAAATCATTATTTTTTTCAATTGGTTCGATATTTAAGGTTGTAAAAAATGTCAAATAAAGAAATGCTATAGGAAATACTATAGCATTTCGTATGGCATTTCTCGTCAACAATTTAATCCTTGCATTTTTTTGCATGAGAACTCTTGTTATATTCAAATTCCAATGTATAAGCCCTAAAATCATTATTTTTTCAATTGGTTCGAAATTTAAGGTTGTAAAAAAATGGAAAATAAAGAAATGCTATAGGAACTACTATAGCATTTCCTATGGCATTCCTCGTCAACAATTTAATCCTTGCATATTTTAGCATGAGTACTCCTGTTATATTCAAATTCCAATGTATAAGCCCTATAATCATTATTTTTTCAATTGGTTTGAATTTTAGGTCGTAAACAATGTAAAATAAAGAAATGCTATAGGAAATGCTATAGCATTTCCTATGGCATTTCTCGTCAACAATTTAATCCTTGCATATTTTTGCATGAGAACGTTTGTAATATTAAAATTCCAATGTATAAGCCCAAAAATCAATATTTTTTCAATTGGTTTGAAATTTAAGGTTGTAAAAAATGTAAAATAAAGAAATGTTATAGGAAATGCTATAGCATTTCCTATGGCATTTCTCGTCAACAATTTAATCCTTGCATATTTATGCATGAGAACTCTAGTTATATTCAAATTCCAACGTATAAGCCCTAAAATAATCATTTTTTCAATTGGTTCGAAATTTAAGGTTGTAAAAAATGTAAAATAAAGAAATTCTATAGGAAATTCTATAGCATTTCCTATGGCATTTCTCGTCAACAATTTCATCCTTGCATATTTTTGCATGGGAACTCTTGTTATATTAAAATTCCAATGTATAAGCCCTAAAATCATTATTTTTTCAATTGGTTCGAAATTTAAGGTTGTAAAAAATGTAAAATAAAGAAATGCTATAGGAAATGCTATAGCATTTCCTATGGCATATCTCGTCAACAATTTAATCCTTGCATATTTTTGCATGAGAACGCTTGTAATATTAAAATTCCAATGTATAAGCCCTAAAATCATTATTTTTACAATTGGTTTGAATTTTAAGGTTGTAAAAAATGTAAAATAAAGAAATGCGATAGGAAATGCTACATTTCTCGTCAACCAATTAATCCTTGCATATTTTTGCATGAGAACTCTTGTTATATTTAAATTCCAATGTATAAGCCCTAAAATCATTATTTTCTCAATTGGTTCGAAATTTAAGGTTGTAAAAAATGTAAAATAAGGAAATATGATAGGATAGCATTTTCTATGGCATTTCTCGTCAACAATTTAATACTTGCATAATTTTACATGAGAACTCTTGTTATATTCCAATTCCAATGTATAAGCTCTAAAATCATTATTTTTTCAATTGGTTCGAAATTTAAAGTTGCAAAAAATGTAACATAAAAAAAATGCTATAGGAAATGCTATAGCATTTCCTATGGCATTTCTCGTCAACAATTTAATCCTTGCATATTTTTGCATGAGAACGCTTGTAATATTAAAATTCCAATGTATAAGCCCTAAAATCATTATTTTTACAATTGGTTTGAAATTTAAGGTTGTAAAAAATGTAAAATAAAGAAATGCTATAGGAAATGCTATAGCATTTCCTATGGCATTTCTCGTCAACCATTTAATCCTTGCATATTTTTGCATGAGAACTCTTGTTATATTCAAATTCCAATGTATAAGCCCTAAAATTATTATTTTTTCAATTGGTTCGAAATTTAAGGTTGTAAAAAATGTAAAATAAATAAATGCGATAGGAAATGCTATAGCTTTTTCTATGGCATTTCTCGTCAACAATTTAATCCTTGCATAATTTTGCATGAGAACTCTTGTTATATTCCAATTCCTATGTATAAGCCCTAAAATCATTATTTTTTCAATTGGTTCGAAATTTAAGGTTGTAAAAAATGTAAAATAAAGAAATGCTATAGGAAATGCTATAGCATTTCCTATGGCATTTCTCGTCAACAATTTAATCCTTGCATATTTTTGCATGAGAACTGTTGTTATATTCAAATTCCAATGTACAAGCCCTAAAATCATTATTTTTTCAATTGGTTCGAAATTCAATGTTGTAAAAAATGTCAAATAAAGAAATGCTATAAGAAATGCTATAGCATTTCCTAAGACATTTCTCGTCAACAATTTAATCCTTGCATATTTTCGCATGAGAACTCTCGTTATATTCAAATTCCAATGTACAAGCCCTAAAATCATTATTTTTTCAATTGGTTCGAAATTTAAGGTTGTAAAAAATATAAAATAAAGAAATGCTATAGGAAATGCTATAGCATTTCCTATGGCATTTCTCGTCAACAATTTATTCCTTGCATAATTTTGCATGAGAACTCTTGTTATATTCAAATTCCAATGTATAAGCCCTAAAATCATTATTTTTTCAATTGGTTCGAAATTTAAGGTTGTCAAAAATGTAAAATAAATAAATCCTATAGGAAATGCTATAGCATTACCTATGGCATTTCTCGTCAACAATTGAATCCTTGCATATTTTTGCATGAGAACTCTTGTTATATTCAAATTCCAATGTATAAGCCCTGAAATCATTATTTTTTCAATTGGTTCGAAATTTAAGGTTGTAAAAAATGTCAAATAAAGAATTGCTATAAAAAATGCTATAGCATTTCCTAAGGCAATTCTCGTCAACAATTTAATCCTTGCATATTTGTGCATGAGCACTCTCGTTATTTTCAAATTCCAATGTATAAGCCCTAAAATCATTATTTTTTCAATTGGTTCGAAATTTAAGGTTGTAAAAAATGTAAAATAAAGAAATGCTATTGGAAATGCTATAGCATTTCCTATGGCATTTCTCGTCAACAATTTAATCCTTGCATATTTTTGCATGAGAACGCTTGTAATATTAAAATTCCAATGTATAAGAACTAAAATCAGTATTTTTACAATTGGTTTGAAATTTAATGTTGTAAAAAATTCAAAATAAAGAAATGCTATCGGAAATGCTATAGTATTTCCATAGGCATTTCTCGTCAACCATTTAATCCTTGCATATTGTGCATGAGAACTCTTGTTATATTGAAATTCCAATGTATAAGCCCTAAAATTATTATTTTTTCAATTGGTTCGAAATTAAAGGTTTGTAAAAAATATAAAATAAAGAAATGCGATAGGAAATGCTATAGAATTTTCTATGGCATTTCTCGTCAACAATTTAATCCTTGCATAATTTTGCATGAGAACTCTTGTTATATTCCAATTCCAATGTATAAGCTATAAAATCATTATTTTTTCAATTGGTTCGAAATTTAAGGTTGTAAAAAATGTAAAATAAAGAAATGCTATAGGAAATACTATAGCATTTCCTATGGCATTTCTCGTCAACAATTTAATCCTTGCATATTTTTGCATGAGAACTCTTCTTATATTCAAATTCCAATGTATAAGCCCTAAAATCATTATTTTTTCAATTGGTTCGAAATTTAAGGTTGTAAAAAATCTAAAATAAAGAAATTCTATAGGAAATGATATAGCATTTCCTTTGGCATTTCTCGTCAACAATTTAATCCTTGCATATTTTTGCATGAGAACTGTTGTTATATTCAAATTGCAATGTATAAGCCCTAAAATCATTATTTTTTCAATTGGTTCGAAATTTAAGGTTGTAAAAAATCTAAAATAAAGAAATTCTATAGGAAATGCTATAGCATTTCCTTTGGCATTTCTCGTCAACAATTTAATCCTTGCATATTTTTGCATGAGAACTCTTGTAATATTAAAATTCCAATGTATAAGCCCTAAAATCATTATTTTTTCAATTGGTTCGAATTTTAGGTCGTAAACAATGTCAAATAAAGAAATGCTATAGGAAATGCTATAGCATTTCCTATGGCATTTCTCGTCAACAATTTAATCCTTGCATATTTTTGCACGAGAACTCTTGTAATATTAAAATTCCAATGTATAAGCCCTAAAATAATTATTTTTTCAATTGGTTTGAAATTTAAGGTTGTCAAAAATGTAAAATAAAGAAATGCTATAGGAAATGCTATAGCATTTCCTATGGCATTTCTCGTCAATAATTTAATCCTTGCATATTTTTGCATGAGAACTCTTGTTATATTCAAATTCCAATGTATAAGCCCTAAAATCATTATTTTTTCAATTGGTTCGAAATTTAAGGTCGTAAAAAATGTCAAATAAAGAAATGCTAGAATAAATGCTATAGCATTTCCTAAGGCGATTCTCGTCAACAATTTAATCCTTGCATATTTTTGCATGAGAACTCTCGTTATATTCAAATTCCAATGTATAAGCCCTAAAATCATTATTTTTCAATTGGTTCGAAATTTAAGGTTGTAAAAAATGTAAAATTAAGAAATTCTATAGGAAATGCTATAGCATTTCCTATGGCATTTCTCGTCAACAATTTAATCCTTGCATATTTTTGCATGAGAACGCTTGTAATATTAAAATTCCAATGTATAAGAACTAAAATCAGTATTTTTACAATTGGTTTGAAATTTAATGTTGTAAAAAATTCAAAATAAAGAAATGCTATCGGAAATGCTATAGTATTTCCATAGGCATTTCTCGTCAACCATTTAATCCTTGCATATTGTGCATGAGAACTCTTGTTATATTGAAATTCCAATGTATAAGCCCTAAAATTATTATTTTTTCAATTGGTTCGAAATTAAAGGTTTGTAAAAAATATAAAATAAAGAAATGCGATAGGAAATGCTATAGAATTTTCTATGGCATTTCTCGTCAACAATTTAATCCTTGCATAATTTTGCATGAGAACTCTTGTTATATTCCAATTCCACAAGCTATAAAATCATTATTTTTTCAATTGGTTCGAAATTTAAGGTTGTAAAAAATGTAAAATAAAGAAATGCTATAGGAAATACTATAGCATTTCCTATGGCATTTCTCGTCAACAATTTAATCCTTGCATATTTTTGCATGAGAACTCTTCTTATATTCAAATTCCAATGTATAAGCCCTAAAATCATTATTTTTTCAATTGGTTCGAAATTTAAGGTTGTAAAAAATCTAAAATAAAGAAATTCTATAGGAAATGATATAGCATTTCCTTTGGCATTTCTCGTCAACAATTTAATCCTTGCATATTTTTGCATGAGAACTGTTGTTATATTCAAATTGCAATGTATAAGCCCTAAAATCATTATTTTTTCAATTGGTTCGAAATTTAAGGTTGTAAAAAATGTAAAATAAAGAAATTCTATAGGAAATGCTATAGCATTTCCTTTGGCATTTCTCGTCAACAATTTAATCCTTGCATATTTTTGCATGAGAACTCTTGTTATATTAAAATTCCAATGTATAAGCCCTAAAATCATTATTTTTTCAATTGGTTCGAATTTTAGGTCGTAAACAATGTCAAATAAAGAAATGCTATAGGAAATGCTATAGCATTTCCTATGGCATTTCTCGTCAACAATTTAATCCTTGCATATTTTTGCACGAGAACTCTTGTAATATTAAAATTCCAATGTATAAGCCCTAAAATAATTATTTTTTCAATTGGTTTGAAATTTAAGGTTGTCAAAAATGTAAAATAAAGAAATGCTATAGGAAATGCTATAGCATTTCCTATGGCATTTCTCGTCAATAATTTAATCCTTGCATATTTTTGCATGAGAACTCTTGTTATATTCAAATTCCAATGTATAAGCCCTAAAATCATTATTTTTTCAATTGGTTCGAAATTTAAGGTCGTAAAAAATGTCAAATAAAGAAATGCTAGAATAAATGCTATAGCATTTCCTAAGGCGATTCTCGTCAACAATTTAATCCTTGCATATTTTTGCATGAGAACTCTCGTTATATTCAAATTCCAATGTATAAGCCCTAAAATCATTATTTTTCAATTGGTTCGAAATTTAAGGTTGTAAAAAATGTAAAATTAAGAAATTCTATAGGAAATGCTATAGCATTTCCTATGGCATTTCTCGTCAACAATTTAATCCTTGCATATTTTTGCATGAGAACGCTTGTAATATTAAAATTCCAATGTATAAGAACTAAAATCAGTATTTTTACAATTGGTTTGAAATTTAATGTTGTAAAAAATTCAAAATAAAGAAATGCTATCGGAAATGCTATAGTATTTCCATAGGCATTTCTCGTCAACCATTTAATCCTTGCATATTGTGCATGAGAACTCTTGTTATATTGAAATTCCAATGTATAAGCCCTAAAATTATTATTTTTTCAATTGGTTCGAAATTAAAGGTTTGTAAAAAATATAAAATAAAGAAATGCGATAGGAAATGCTATAGAATTTTCTATGGCATTTCTCGTCAACAATTTAATCCTTGCATAATTTTGCATGAGAACTCTTGTTATATTCCAATTCCACAAGCTATAAAATCATTATTTTTTCAATTGGTTCGAAATTTAAGGTTGTAAAAAATGTAAAATAAAGAAATGCTATAGGAAATACTATAGCATTTCCTATGGCATTTCTCGTCAACAATTTAATCCTTGCATATTTTTGCATGAGAACTCTTCTTATATTCAAATTCCAATGTATAAGCCCTAAAATCATTATTTTTTCAATTGGTTCGAAATTTAAGGTTGTAAAAAATCTAAAATAAAGAAATTCTATAGGAAATGATATAGCATTTCCTTTGGCATTTCTCGTCAACAATTTAATCCTTGCATATTTTTGCATGAGAACTGTTGTTATATTCAAATTGCAATGTATAAGCCCTAAAATCATTATTTTTTCAATTGGTTCGAAATTTAAGGTTGTAAAAAATCTAAAATAAAGAAATTCTATAGGAAATGCTATAGCATTTCCTTTGGCATTTCTCGTCAACAATTTAATCCTTGCATATTTTTGCATGAGAACTCTTGTAATATTAAAATTCCAATGTATAAGCCCTAAAATCATTATTTTTTCAATTGGTTCGAATTTTAGGTCGTAAACAATGTCAAATAAAGAAATGCTATAGGAAATGCTATAGCATTTCCTATGGCATTTCTCGTCAACAATTTAATCCTTGCATATTTTTGCACGAGAACTCTTGTAATATTAAAATTCCAATGTATAAGCCCTAAAATCATTATTTTTTCAATTGGTTTGAAATTTAAGGTTGTGAAAAATGTAAAATAAAGAAATGCTATAGGAAATGCTATAGCATTTCCTATGGCATTTCTCGTCAATAATTTAATCCTTGCATATTTTTGCATGAGAACTCTTGTTATATTCAAATTCCAATGTATAAGCCCTAAAATCATTATTTTTTCAATTGGTTCGAAATTTAAGGTCGTAAAAAATGTCAAATAAAGAAATGCTAGAATAAATGCTATAGCATTTCCTAAGGCGATTCTCGTCAACAATTTAATCCTTGCATATTTTTGCATGAGAACTCTCGTTATATTCAAATTCCAATGTATAAGCCCTAAAATCATTATTTTTCAATTGGTTCGAAATTTAAGGTTGTAAAAAATGTAAAATTAAGAAATGCTATAGGAAATGCTATAGCATTTCCTATGGCATTTCTCGTCAACAATTTAATCCTTGCATATTTTTGCATGAGAACCCTTGTAATATTAAAATTCCAATGTATTAGCCCTAAAATCATTATTTTTACAATTGGTTTGAAATTTAAGGTTGTAAAAAATGTAAAGTAAAGAAATGCTATAGGAAATGCTATAGCATTTCCTATGGCATTTCTCGTTAACCATTTAATCCTTGCATATTTTTTCATGAGAACTTTTGTTATATTCAAATTCCAATGTATAAGCCCTAAAATCATTATTTTTTCAATTGGTTCGAAATTTAGGGTTGTAAAAAATGTAAAATAAAGAAATGCGATAGGAAATGCTATAACATTTTCTATGGCATTTCTCGTCAACAATTTAATCCTTGCATAATTTTGCATGAGAACTCTTGTTATATTAAAATTCAAATGATTAAGCCCTAAAATCATTATTTTTTCAATTGGTTAGAAATTTAAGGTTTTAAAATAGGTAAAATAAAGAAATGCTATAGGAAATGCTATAGCATTTCCTATGGCATTTCTCGTCAACAATTTAATCCTTGCATATTTTTGCATGAGAACTCTTGTTATATTCAAATTCAAATATATAAGCCTTAAAATCATTATTTTTTCAATTGGTTCGAAATTTAAGGTTGTAAAAAATGTCAAATAAAGAAATGCTATAGGAAATGCTATAGCAATTCCTATGGCATTTCTCGTCAACAATTTAATCCTTGCATATTTTTGCATGAGAACTCTTGTTATATTCAAATTCCAATGTATAAGCCCTAAAATCATTATTTTTTCAATTGGTTCGAAATTTAAGGTTGTAAAAAATGTCAAATAAAGAAATGCTATAAGAAATGCTATAGCATTTCCTAAGGCGATTCTCGTCAACAATTTAATCCTTGCATATTTTTGCATGAGAACTCTCGTTATATTCAAATTCCAATGTATAAGCCCTAAAATCATTATTTTTTCAATTGGTTCGAAATTTAAGGTTGTAAAAAATGTAAAATAAAGAAATGCTATAGGAAATACTATAGCATTTCCTATGGCATTTCTCGTCAACAATTTAATCCTTGCATATTTTTGCATGAGAACTCTTCTTATATTCAAATTCCAATGTATAAGCCCTAAAATCATTATTTTTTCAATTTTTCGAAATTTAATGTTGTAAAAAATCTAAAATAAAGAAATTCTATAGGAAATGATATAGCATTTCCTTTGGCATTTCTCGTCAACAATTTAATCCTTGCATATTTTTGCATGAGAACTGTTGTTATATTCAAATTGCAATGTATAAGCCCTAAAATCATTATTTTTTCAATTGGTTCGAAATTTAAGGTTGTAAAAAATGTAAAATAAAGAAATTCTATAGGAAATGCTATAGCATTTCCTTTGGCATTTCTCGTCAACAGTTTAATCCTTGCATATTTTTGCATGAGAACTCTTGTTATATTCAAATTCCAATGTATAAGCCCTAAAATCATTATTTTTTCAATTGGTTCGAATTTTAGGTCGTAAACAATGTCAAATAAAGAAATGCTATAGGAAATGCTATAGCATTTCCTATGGCATTTCTCGTCAACAATTTAATCCTTGCATATTTTTGCACGAGAACTCTTGTAATATTAAAATTCCAATGTATAAGCCCTAAAATAATTATTTTTTCAATTGGTTTGAAATTTAAGGTTGTGAAAAATGTAAAATAAAGAAATTCTATAGGAAATGCTATAGCATTTCCTATGGCATTTCTCGTCAATAATTTAATCCTTGCATATTTTTGCTTGAGAACTCTTGTTATATTCAAATTCCAATGTATAAGCCCTAAAATCATTATTTTTTCAATTGGTTCGAAATTTAAGGTCGTAAAAAATGTCAAATAAAGAAATGCTAGAAGAAATGCTATAGCATTTCCTAAGGCGATTCTCGTCAACAATTTAATCCTTGCATATTTTTGCATGAGAACTCTCGTTATATTCAAATTCCAATGTATAAGCCCTAAAATCATTATTTTTCAATTGGTTCGAAATTTAAGGTTGTAAAAAATGTAAAATTAAGAAATGCTATAGGAAATGCTATAGCATTTCCTATGGCATTTCTCGTCAACAATTTAATCCTTGCATATTTTTGCATGAGAACCCTTGTAATATTAAAATTCCAATGTATTAGCCCTAAAATCATTATTTTTACAATTGGTTTGAAATTTAAGGTTGTAAAAAATGTAAAATAAAGAAATGCTATAGGAAATGCTATAGCATTTCCTATGGCATTTCTCGTTAACCATTTAATCCTTGCATATTTTTTCATGAGAACTTTTGTTATATTCAAATTCCAATGTATAAGCCCTAAAATCATTATTTTTTCAATTGGTTCGAAATTTAGGGTTGTAAAAAATGTAAAATAAAGAAATGCGATAGGAAATGCTATAACATTTTCTATGGCATTTCTCGTCAACAATTTAATCCTTGCATAATTTTGCATGAGAACTCTTGTTATATTAAAATTCAAACGTATAAGCCCTAAAATCATTATTTTTTCAATTGGTTCGAAATTTAAGGTTGTAAAATATGTAAAATAAAGAAATGCTATAGGAAATGCTATAGCATTTCCTATGGCATTTCTCGTCAACAATTTAATCCTTGCATATTTTTGCATGAGAACTCTTGTTATATTCAAATTCAAATATATAAGCCTTAAAATCATTATTTTTTCAATTGGTTCGAAATTTAAGGTTGTAAAAAATGTCAAATAAAGAAAAGCTATAGGAAATGCTATAGCAATTCCTATGGCATTTCTCGTCAACAATTTAATCCTTGCATATTTTTGCATGAGAACTCTTGTTATATTCAAATTCCAATGTATAAGCCCTAAAATCATTATTTTTTCAATTGGTTCGAAATTTAAGGTTGTAAAAAATGTCAAATAAAGAAATGCTATAAGAAATGCTATAGCATTTCCTAAGGCGATTCTCGTCAACAATTTAATCCTTGCATATTTTTGCATGAGAACTCTCGTTATATTCAAATTCCAATGTATAAGCCCTAAAATCATTATTTTTTCAATTTGTTCAAAATTTAAGGTTGTAAAAAATGTAAAATAAAGAAATGCTATAGGAAATGCTATAGCATTTCCTATGGCATTTCTCGTCAACAATTTAATCCTTGCATATTTTTGCATGAGAAAGCTTGTAATATTAAAATTCCAATGTATAAGCCCTAAAATCATTATTTTTACAATTGGTTTGAAATTAAAGGTTGTAAAAAATGTAAAATAAAGAAATGCTATAGGAAATGCTATAGCATTTCCTATGGCATTTCTCGTCAACCATTTATTCCTTGTATATTTTTGCATGAGAACTCTTGTTATATTCAAATTCAAATGTATAAGCCCTAAAATCATTATTTTTTTAATTGGTTCCAAATTTAAGCTTGTAAAAAATGTAAAATAAAGAAATGCGATAGGAAATGCTATAGCATTTTCTATGGCATTTATCGTCAACAATTTAATCCTTGCATAATTTTTCATGAGAACTCTTGTTATATTCAAATTCAAATGTATAAGCCCTAAAATCATTATTTTTTCAATTGGTTCGAAATTTAAGGTTGTAAAATATGTAAAATAAAGAAATGCTATAGGAAATGCTATAGCATTTCCTATGGCATTTCTCGTCAACAATTTAATCCTTGCATATTTTTGCATGAGAACTCTTGTTATATTCAAATTCCAATGTATAAGCCTTAAAATCATTATTTTTTCAATTGGTTTGAAATTTAAGGTTGTAAAAAATGTCAAATAAAGAAATGCTATAGGAAATGCTATAGCATTTCCTATGGCATTTCTCGTACACAATTTAATCCTTGCATATTTTTGCATGAGAACTCTTGTTATATTCAAATTCCAATGTATAAGCCCTAAAATCATTATTTTTTCAATTGGTTCAAAATTTAAGGTTGTAAAAAATGTCAAATAAAGAAATGCTATAAGAAATGCTATAGCATTTCCTTAGGCGATTCTCGTCAACAATTTAATCCTTGCATATTTTTGCATGAGAACTCTTGTTATATTCAAATTCCAATTTATAAGCCCTAAAATCATTATTTTTTCAATTGGTTCGTAATTTGAGGTTGTAAAAAATGTCAAATAAAGAAATTCTATAAGAAATGCTATACCATTTCGTATGGCATTTCTCGTCAACAATTTAATCCTTGCATATTTTTGCATGAGAACTCTCGTTATATTCAAATTCCAATGTATAAGCTCTAAAATCATTATTTTTTCAATTGGTTCGAAATTCAAGGTTGTAAAAATGTAAAATAAAGAAATGCTATAAGAAATGCTATAGCATTTCCTAAGGCATTTCTCGTCAACAATTTAATCCTTGCATATTTTTGCATGAAAACTCTCGTTATATTAAAATTCCAATGTATAAGCCCTAAAATCATTATTTTTTCAATTGGTTCGAAATTTTAAGTTGTAAAAAATGTAAAATAAAGAAATGCTATAGGAAATGCTATAGCATTTCCTATGGCATTTCTCGTCAACAATTTAATCCTTGCATATTTTGGCATGAGAACTCTTGTTATATTCAAATTCCAATGTATAAGCCCTAAAATCATTATTTTTTCAATTGGTTCAAAATTTAAGGTTGTAAAAAATGTCAAATAAAGAAATGCTATAAGAAATGCTATAGCATTTCCTAAGGCGATTCTCGTCAACAATTTAATCCTTGCATATTTTTGCATGAGAACTCTCGTTATATTCAAATTCCAATGTATAAGCAATAAAATCATTATTTTTTCAATTTGTTAAAAATTTAAGGTTGTAAAAAATGTAAAATAAAGAAATGCTATAGGAAATGCTATAGCATTTCCTATGGCATTTCTCGTCAACAATTTAATCCTTGCATATTTTTGCATGAGAACGCTTGTAATATTAAAATTCCAATGTATAAGCCCTAAAATCATTATTTTTACAATTGGTTTGAAATTTAAGGTTGTAAAAAATGTAAAATAAAGAAATGCTATAGGGAATGCTATAGCATTTCCTATGGCATTTCTCGTCAACCATTTATTCCTTGTATATTTTGGCATGAGAACTCTTGTTATATTCAAATTCAAATGTATAAGCCCTAAAATCATTATTTTTTTAATTGGTTCCAAATTTAAGCTTGTAAAAATTGTAAAATAAAGAAATGCGATAGGAAATGCTATAGCATTTTCTATGGCATTTCTCGTCAACAATTTAATCCTTGCATAATTTTGCATGAGAACTCTTGTTATATTCAAATTACAATGTATAAGCCTAAAATCATTATTTTTTCAATTGGTTCGAAATTTAAGGTTGTAAAAAATGTAAAATAAAGAAATGCTATAGGAAATGCTATAACATTTCCTATGGCATTTCTCGTACACAATTTAATCCTTGCATATTTTTGCATGAGAACTCTTGTTATATTCAAATTCCAATGTATAAGCCCTGAAATCATTATTTTTTCAATTGGTTCGAAATTTAAGGTTGTAAAAAATATAAAATAAAGAAATGCTATAGGAAATGCTATAGCATTTCCTATGGCATTTCTCGTCAACAATTTATTCCTTGCATAATTTTGCATGAGAACTCTTGTTATATTCAAATTCCAATGTATAAGCCCTCAAATCATTATTTTTTCAATTGGTTCAAAATTTGAGGTTGTAAAAAATGTCAAATAAAGAAATTCTATAAGAAATGCTATACCATTTCGTATGGCATTTCTCGTCAACAATTTAATCCTTGCATATTTTTGCATGAGAACTCTCGTTACATTCAAATATCAATGTATAAGCTCTAAAATCATTATTTTTTCAATTGGTTCGAAATTCAAGGTTGTAAAAATGTAAAATAAAGAAATGCTATAAGAAATTCTATAGCATTTCCTAAGGCATTTCTCGTCAACAATTTAATCCTTGCATATTTTTGCATGAAAACTCTCGTTGTATTAAAATTCCAATGTATAAGCCCTAAAATCATTATTTTTTCAATTGGTTCAAAATTTTAAGTTGTAAAAAATGTAAAATAAAGAAATGCTATAGGAAATGCTATAGCATTTCCTATGGCATTTCTCGTCAACAATTTAATCCTTGCATATTTTTGCATGAGAACTCTTGTTATATTCAACTTCCAATGTATAAGCCCTAAAATCATTATTTTTTCAATTGGTTTGAAATTTAAGGTTGTAACAAATGTAAAATAAAGAAATTCTATAGGAATTTCTATAGAATTTCCTATGGCATTTCTCGTCAACAATTTAATCCTTGCATATTTTTGCATGAGAACTCTTGTTATATTCTAATTCCAATGTATAAGCCCTAAAATCATTATTTTTTTAATTGGTTCGAAATTCAAGGTTGTAAAAAATGTCAAATAAAGAAATGCTATAAGAAATGCTATAGCATTTCCTAAGGCATTTCTCGTCAACAATTTAATCATTGCATATTTTTGCATGAGAACTCTCGTTATATTCAAATTCCAATGTATAAGCCCTAAAATCATTATTTTTTCAATTGGTTTGAAATTTAAGGTTGTAAAAAATATAAAATAAAGAAATGCTATAGGAAATGCTATAGCATTTCCTATGGCATTTCTCGTCAACAATTTATTCCTTGAATAATTTTGCATGAGAACTCTTGTTATATTCAAATTCCAATGTATAAGCCTTAAAATCATTATTTTTTCAATTGGTTTGAAATTTAAGGTTGTAACAAATGTAAAATAAAGAAATTCTATAGGAAATTCTATAGCATTTCCTATGGCATTTCTCGTCAACAATTTAATCCTTGCATATTTTTGCACGAGAACTCTTGTTATATTCTAATTCCAATGTATAAGCCCTAAAATCATTATTTTTTCAATTGGTTCGAAATTCAAGGTTGTAAAAAAATGTCAAATAAAGAAATGCTATAAGAAATGCTATAGCATTTCCTAAGGCATTTCTCGTCAACAATTTAATCATTGCATATTTTTGCATGAGAACTCTTGTTATATTCAAATTCCAATGTATAAGCCCTGAAATCATTATTTTTTCAATTGGTTCGAAATTTAAGGTTGTAAAAAATATAAAATAAAGAAATGCTATAGGAAATGCTATAGCATTTCCTATGGCATTTCTCGTCAACAATTTATTCCTTGCATAATTTTGCATGAGAACTCTTGTTATATTGAAATTCCAATGTATAAGCCCTGAAATCATTATTTTTTCAATTGGTTCGAAATTTAAGGTTGTAAAAAATGTCAAATAAAGAAATGCTATAAGAAATGCTATAGCATTTCCTAAGGCAATTCTCGTCAACAATTTAATCCTTGCATATTTTTGCATGAGAACTCTCGTTATATTCAAATTCCAATGTATAAGCTCTAAAATCATTATTTTTTCAATTGGTTCGAAATTCAAGGTTGTAAAAATGTAAAATAAAGAAATGCTATAAGAAATGCTATAGCATTTCCTAAGGCATTTCTCGTCAACAATTTAATCCTTGCATATTTTTGCATGAAAACTCTCGTTATATTAAAATTCCAATGTATAAGCCCTAAAATCATTATTTTTTCAATTGGTTCGAAATTTTAAGTTGTAAAAAATGTAAAATAAAGAAATGCTATAGGAAATGCTATAGCATTTCCTATGGCATTTCTCGTCAACAATTTAATCCTTGCATATTTTTGCATGAGAACTCTTGTTATATTCAACTTCCAATGTATAAGCCCTAAAATCATTATTTTTTCAATTGGTTTGAAATTTAAGGTTGTAACAAATGTAAAATAAAGAAATTATATAGGAAATTCTATAGCATTTCCTATGGCATTTCTCGTCAACCATTTAATCCTTGCATATTTTTGCATGAGAACTCTTGTTATATTCTAATTCCAATGTATAAGCCCTAAAATCATTATTTTTTCAATTGGTTCGAAATTCAAGGTTGTAAAAAATGTCAAATAAAGAAATGCTATAAGAAATGCTATAGCATTTCCTAAGGCATTTCTCGTCAACAATTTAATCATTGCATAATTTTGCATGAGAACTCTCGTTATATTCAAATTCCAATGTATAAGCCCTGAAATCATTATTTTTTCAATTGGTTCGAAATTTAAGGTTGTAAAAAATATAAAATAAAGAAATGCTATAGGAAATGCTATAGCATTTCCTATGGCATTTCTCGTCAACAATTTAATCCTTGCATAATTTTGCATGAGAACTCTTTTTATATTCCAATTCCAATGTATAAGCTCTAAAATCATTATTTTTTCAATTGGTTCGAAATTCAAGGTTGTAAAAATGTAAAATAAAGAAATGCTATAAGAAATGCTATAGCATTTCCTAAGGCATTTCTCGTCAACAATTTAATCCTTGCATATTTTTGCATGAAAACTCTCGTTATATTCTAATTCCAATGTATAAGCCCTAAAATCATTATTTTTTCAATTGGTTCGAAATTCAAGGTTGTAAAAAATGTCAAATAAAGAAATGCTATAGGAAATGCTATAGCATTTCCTATGGCATTTCTCGTCAACAATTTATTCCTTGCATATTTTTGCATGAGAACTCTCGTTATATTCAAATTCCAATGTATAAGCTCTAAAATCATTATTTTTTCAATTGGTTCGAAATTCAAGGTTGTAAAAATGTAAAATAAAGAAATGCTATAAGAAATTCTATAGCATTTCCTAAGGCATTTCTCGTCAACAATTTAATCCTTGCATATTTTTGCATGAAAACTCTCGTTGTATTAAAATTCCAATGTATAAGCCCTAAAATCATTATTTTTTCAATTGGTTCAAAATTTTAAGTTGTAAAAAATGTAAAATAAAGAAATGCTATAGGAAATGCTATAGCATTTCCTATGGCATTTCTCGTCAACAATTTAATCCTTGCATATTTTTGCATGAGAACTCTTGTTATATTCAACTTCCAATGTATAAGCCCTAAAATCATTATTTTTTCAGTTGGTTTGAAATTTAAGGTTGTAACAAATGTAAAATAAAGAAATTCTATAGGAATTTCTATAGCATTTCCTATGGCATTTCTCGTCAACAATTTAATCCTTGCATATTTTTGCATGAGAACTCTTGTTATATTCTAATTCCAATGTATAAGCCCTAAAATCATTATTTTTTTAATTGGTTCGAAATTCAAGGTTGTAAAAAATGTCAAATAAAGAAATGCTATAAGAAATGCTATAGCATTTCCTAAGGCATTTCTCGTCAACAATTTAATCATTGCATATTTTTGCATGAGAACTCTCGTTATATTCAAATTCCAATGTATAAGCCCTAAAATCATTATTTTTTCAATTGGTTCGAAATTTAAGGTTGTAAAAAATATAAAATAAAGAAATGCTATAGGAAATGCTATAGCATTTCCTATGGCATTTCTCGTCAACAATTTATTCCTTGAATAATTTTGCATGAGAACTCTTGTTATATTCAAATTCCAATGTATAAGCCCTAAAATCATTATTTTTTCAATTGGTTTGAAATTTAAGGTTGTAACAAATGTAAAATAAAGAAATTCTATAGGAAATTCTATAGCATTTCCTATGGCATTTCTCGTCAACAATTTAATCCTTGCATATTTTTGCACGAGAACTCTTGTTATATTCTAATTCCAATGTATAAGCCCTAAAATCATTATTTTTTCAATTGGTTCGAAATTCAAGGTTGTAAAAAAATGTCAAATAAAGAAATGCTATAAGAAATGCTATAGCATTTCCTAAGGCATTTCTCGTCAACAATTTAATCATTGCATATTTTTGCATGAGAACTCTTGTTATATTCAAATTCCAATGTATAAGCCCTGAAATCATTATTTTTTCAATTGGTTCGAAATTTAAGGTTGTAAAAAATATAAAATAAAGAAATGCTATAGGAAATGCTATAGCATTTCCTATGGCATTTCTCGTCAACAATTTATTCCTTGCATAATTTTGCATGAGAACTCTTGTTATATTCAAATTCCAATGTATAAGCCCTGAAATCATTATTTTTTCAATTGGTTCGAAATTTAAGGTTGTAAAAAATGTCAAATAAAGAAATGCTATAAGAAATGCTATAGCATTTCCTAAGGCAATTCTCGTCAACAATTTAATCCTTGCATATTTTTGCATGAGAACTCTCGTTATATTCAAATTCCAATGTATAAGCTCTAAAATCATTATTTTTTCAATTGGTTCGAAATTCAAGGTTGTAAAAATGTAAAATAAAGAAATGCTATAAGAAATGCTATAGCATTTCCTAAGGCATTTCTCGTCAACAATTTAATCCTTGCATATTTTTGCATGAAAACTCTCGTTATATTAAAATTCCAATGTATAAGCCCTAAAATCATTATTTTTTCAATTGGTTCGAAATTTTAAGTTGTAAAAAATGTAAAATAAAGAAATGCTATAGGAAATGCTATAGCATTTCCTATGGCATTTCTCGTCAACAATTTAATCCTTGCATATTTTTGCATGAGAACTCTTGTTATATTCAACTTCCAATGTATAAGCCCTAAAATCATTATTTTTTCAATTGGTTTGAAATTTAAGGTTGTAACAAATGTAAAATAAAGAAATTATATAGGAAATTCTATAGCATTTCCTATGGCATTTCTCGTCAACCATTTAATCCTTGCATATTTTTGCATGAGAACTCTTGTTATATTCTAATTCCAATGTATAAGCCCTAAAATCATTATTTTTTCAATTGGTTCGAAATTAAAGGTTGTAAAAAATGTCAAATAAAGAAATGCTATAAGAAATGCTATAGCATTTCCTAAGGCATTTCTCGTCAACAATTTAATCATTGCATAATTTTGCATGAGAACTCTCGTTATATTCAAATTCCAATGTATAAGCCCTGAAATCATTATTTTTTCAATTGGTTCGAAATTTAAGGTTGTAAAAAATATAAAATAAAGAAATGCTATAGGAAATGCTATAGCATTTCCTATGGCATTTCTCGTCAACAATTTAATCCTTGCATAATTTTGCATGAGAAGTCTTTTTATATTCCAATTCCAATGTATAAGCTCTAAAATCATTATTTTTTCAATTGGTTCGAAATTCAAGGTTGTAAAAATGTAAAATAAAGAAATGCTATAAGAAATGCTATAGCATTTCCTAAGGCATTTCTCGTCAACAATTTAATCCTTGCATATTTTTGCATGAAAACTCTCGTTATATTCTAATTCCAATGTATAAGCCCTAAAATCATTATTTTTTCAATTGGTTCGAAATTCAAGGTTGTAAAAAATGTCAAATAAAGAAATGCTATAGGAAATGCTATAGCATTTCCTATGGCATTTCTCGTCAACAATTTATTCCTTGCATATTTTTGCATGAGAACTCTCGTTATATTCAAATTCCAATGTATAAGCTCTAAAATCATTATTTTTTCAATTGGTTCGAAATTCAAGGTTGTAAAAATGTAAAATAAAGAAATGCTATAAGAAATTCTATAGCATTTCCTAAGGCATTTCTCGTCAACAATTTAATCCTTGCATATTTTTGCATGAAAACTCTCGTTGTATTAAAATTCCAATGTATAAGCCCTAAAATCATTATTTTTTCAATTGGTTCAAAATTTTAAGTTGTAAAAAATGTAAAATAAAGAAATGCTATAGAAATGCTATAGCATTTCCTATGGCATTTCTCGTCAACAATTTAATCCTTGCATATTTTTGCATGAGAACTCTTGTTATATTCAACTTCCAATGTATAAGCCCTAAAATCATTATTTTTTCAATTGGTTTGAAATTTAAGGTTGTAACAAATGTAAAATAAAGAAATTCTATAGGAATTTCTATAGCATTTCCTATGGCATTTCTCGTCAACAATTTAATCCTTGCATATTTTTGCATGAGAACTCTTGTTATATTCTAATTCCAATGTATAAGCCCTAAAATCATTATTTTTTTAATTGGTTCGAAATTCAAGGTTGTAAAAAATGTCAAATAAAGAAATGCTATAAGAAATGCTATAGCATTTCCTAAGGCATTTCTCGTCAACAATTTAATCATTGCATATTTTTGCATGAGAACTCTCGTTATATTCAAATTCCAATGTATAAGCCCTAAAATCATTATTTTTTCAATTGGTTCGAAATTTAAGGTTGTAAAAAATATAAAATAAAGAAATGCTATAGGAAATGCTATAGCATTTCCTATGGCATTTCTCGTCAACAATTTATTCCTTGAATAATTTTGCATGAGAACTCTTGTTATATTCAAATTCCAATGTATAAGCCCTAAAATCATTATTTTTTCAATTGGTTTGAAATTTAAGGTTGTAACAAATGTAAAATAAAGAAATTCTATAGGAAATTCTATAGCATTTCCTATGGCATTTCTCGTCAACAATTTAATCCTTGCATATTTTTGCACGAGAACTCTTGTTATATTCTAATTCCAATGTATAAGCCCTAAAATCATTATTTTTTCAATTGGTTCGAAATTCAAGGTTGTAAAAAAATGTCAAATAAAGAAATGCTATAGCATTTCCTAAGGCATTTCTCGTCAACAATTTAATCATTGCATATTTTTGCATGAGAACTCTTGTTATATTCAAATTCCAATGTATAAGCCCTGAAATCATTATTTTTTCAATTGGTTCGAAATTTAAGGTTGTAAAAAATATAAAATAAAGAAATGCTATAGGAAATGCTATAGCATTTCCTATGGCATTTCTCGTCAACAATTTATTCCTTGCATAATTTTGCATGAGAACTCTTGTTATATTCAAATTCCAATGTATAAGCCCTGAAATCATTATTTTTTCAATTGGTTCGAAATTTAAGGTTGTAAAAAATGTCAAATAAAGAAATGCTATAAGAAATGCTATAGCATTTCCTAAGGCAATTCTCGTCAACAATTTAATCCTTGCATATTTTTGCATGAGAACTCTCGTTATATTCAAATTCCAATGTATAAGCTCTAAAATCATTATTTTTTCAATTGGTTCGAAATTCAAGGTTGTAAAAATGTAAAATAAAGAAATGCTATAAGAAATGCTATAGCATTTCCTAAGGCATTTCTCGTCAACAATTTAATCCTTGCATATTTTTGCATGAAAACTCTCGTTATATTAAAATTCCAATGTATAAGCCCTAAAATCATTATTTTTTCAATTGGTTCGAAATTTTAAGTTGTAAAAAATGTAAAATAAAGAAATGCTATAGGAAATGCTATAGCATTTCCTATGGCATTTCTCGTCAACAATTTAATCCTTGCATATTTTTGCATGAGAACTCTTGTTATATTCAACTTCCAATGTATAAGCCCTAAAATCATTATTTTTTCAATTGGTTTGAAATTTAAGGTTGTAACAAATGTAAAATAAAGAAATTATATAGGAAATTCTATAGCATTTCCTATGGCATTTCTCGTCAACCATTTAATCCTTGCATATTTTTGCATGAGAACTCTTGTTATATTCTAATTCCAATGTATAAGCCCTAAAATCATTATTTTTTCAATTGGTTCGAAATTCAAGGTTGTAAAAAATGTCAAATAAAGAAATGCTATAGCATTTCCTAAGGCATTTCTCGTCAACAATTTAATCATTGCATAATTTTGCATGAGAACTCTCGTTATATTCAAATTCCAATGTATAAGCCCTGAAATCATTATTTTTTCAATTGGTTCGAAATTTAAGGTTGTAAAAAATATAAAATAAAGAAATGCTATAGGAAATGCTATAGCATTTCCTATGGCATTTCTCGTCAACAATTTAATCCTTGCATAATTTTGCATGAGAACTCTTTTTATATTCCAATTCCAATGTATAAGCTCTAAAATCATTATTTTTTCAATTGGTTCGAAATTCAAGGTTGTAAAAATGTAAAATAAAGAAATGCTATAAGAAATGCTATAGCATTTCCTAAGGCATTTCTCGTCAACAATTTAATCCTTGCATATTTTTGCATGAAAACTCTCGTTATATTCTAATTCCAATGTATAAGCCCTAAAATCATTATTTTTTCAATTGGTTCGAAATTCAAGGTTGTAAAAAATGTCAAATAAAGAAATGCTATAGGAAATGCTATAGCATTTCCTATGGCATTTCTCGTCAACAATTTATTCCTTGCATATTTTTGCATGAGAACTCTCGTTATATTCAAATTCCAATGTATAAGCTCTAAAATCATTATTTTTTCAATTGGTTCGAAATTCAAGGTTGTAAAAATGTAAAATAAAGAAATGCTATAAGAAATGCTATAGCATTTCCTAAGGCATTTCTCGTCAACAATTTAATCATTGCATATTTTTGCATGAGAACTCTCGTTATATTCAAATTCCAATGTATAAGCCCTAAAATCATTATTTTTTCAATTGGTTCGAAATTTAAGGTTGTAAAAAATATAAAATAAAGAAATGCTATAGGAAATGCTATAGCATTTCCTATGGCATTTCTCGTCAACAATTTATTCATTGCATAATTTTGCATGAGAACTCTTGTTATATTCAAATTCCAATGTATAAGCCCTAAAATCATTATTTTTTCAATTGGTTTGAAATTTAAGGTTGTAACAAATGTAAAATAAAGAAATTCTATAGGAAATTCTATAGCATTTCCTATGGCATTTCTCGTCAACAATTTAATCCTTGCATATTTTTGCATGAGAACTCTTGTTATATTCTAATTCCAATGTATAAGCCCTAAAATCATTATTTTTTCATTTGGTTCGAAATTCAAGGTTGTAAAAAATGTCAAATAAAGAAATGCTATAAGAAATGCTATAGCATTTCCTAAGGCATTTCTCGTCAACAATTTAATCATTGCATATTTTTGCATGAGAACTCTTGTTATATTCAAATTCCAATGTATAAGCCCTGAAATCATTATTTTTTCAATTGGTTCGAAATTTAAGGTTGTAAAAAATATAAAATAAAGAAATGCTATAGGAAATGCTATAGCATTTCCTATGGCATTTCTCGTCAACAATTTATTCCTTGCATAATTTTGCATGAGAACTCTTGTTATATTCAAATTCCAATGTATAAGCCCTGAAATCATTATTTTTTCAATTGGTTCGAAATTTAAGGTTGTAAAAAATGTCAAATAAAGAAATGCTATAAGAAATGCTATAGCATTTCCTAAGGCAATTCTCGTCAACAATTTAATCCTTGCATATTTTTGCATGAGAACTCTCGTTATATTCAAATTCCAATGTATAAGCCCTAAAATCATTATTTTTTCAATTGGTTCGAAATTTAAGGTTGTAAAAAATGTCAAATAAAGAAATGCTATAGGAAATGCTATAACATTACCTATGGCATTTCTCGTCAACAATTGAATCCTTGCATAATTTTTCATGAGAACTCTTGTTATATTCAAATTCCAATGTATAAGCCCTAAAATCATTATTTTTTCAATTGGTTCGAAATTTGAGGTTGTAAAAAATGTCAAATAAAGAAATTCTATAAGAAATGCTATACCATTTCGTATGGCATTTCTCGTCAACAATTTAATCCTTGCATATTTTTGCATAAGAACTCTCGTTATATTCAAATTCCAATGTATAAGCTCTAAAATCATTATTTTTTCAATTGGTTCGAAATTCAAGGTTGTAAAAATGTAAAATAAAGAAATGCTATAAGAAATGCTATAGCATTTCCTAAGGCATTTCTCGTCAACAATTTAATCCTTGCATATTTTTGCATGAAAACTCTCGTTATATTAAAATTCCAATGTATAAGCCCTAAAATCATTATTTTTTCAATTGGTTCGAAATTCAAGGTTGTAAAAAATGTAAAATAAAGAAATGCTATAAGAAATGCTATAGCATTTCCTAAGGCATTTCTCGTCAACAATTTAATCCTTGCATATTTTTGCATGAGAACTCTCGTTATAATTAAATTCCAATGTATAAGCCCTAAAATCATTATTTTTTCAATTGGTTCGAAATTTAAGGTTGTAAAAAATGTAAAATAAAGAAATTCTTTAGGAAATGCTATAGCATTTCCTATGGCATTTCTCGTCAACAATTTAATCCATACATATTTTTGCATGAGAACTCTTGTTATATTCAAATTCCAATGTATAAGCCCTAAAATCATTATTTTTTCAATTGGTTCGAAATTTTAAGTTGTAAAAAATTTAAAATAAAGAAATGCTATATGAAATGCTATAGCATTTCCTATGGCATTTCTCGTCAACAATTTAATCCTTGCATATTTTTGCATGAGAACTCTTGTTATATTCAACTTCCAATGTATAAGCCCTAAAATCATTATTTTTTCAATTGGTTTGAAATTTAAGGTTGTAACAAATGTAAAATAATGAAATTCTATAGGAAATTCTATAGCATTTCCCTTGGCATTTCTCGTCAACAATTTAATCCTTGCATATTTTTGCATGAGAACTCTTGTTATATTCTAATTCCAATGTATAAGCCCTAAAATCATTATTTTTTCAATTGGTTCGAAATTCAAGGTTGTAAAAAATGTCAAATAAAGAAATGCTATAAGAAATGCTATAGCATTTCCTAAGGCATTTCTCGTCAACAATTTAATCCTTGCATAATTTTGCATGAGAACTCTTTTTATATTCCAATTCCAATGTATAAGCTCTAAAATCATTATTTTTTCAATTGGTTCGAAATTTAATGTTGTAAAAAATATAAAATAAAGAAATGCTATAGGAAATGCTATAGCATTTCCTATGGCATTTATCGTCAACAATTTAATCCTTGAATAATTTTGCATGAGAACTCTTTTTATATTCCAATTCCAATGTATAAGCTCTAAAATCATTATTTTTTCAATTGGTTCGAAATTTAATGTTGTAAAAAGTGTAAAATAAAGAAATGCTATAGGAAATTCTATAGCATTTCCTATGGCATTTCTCGTCAACAATTTAATCCTTGCATATTTTTGCATGAGAACTCTTGTTATATTCTAATTCCAATGTATAAGCCCTAAAATCATTATTTTTTCAATTGGTTCGAAATTCAAGGTTGTAAAAAATGTCAAATAAAGAAATGCTATAAGAAATGCTATAGCATTTCCTAAGGCATTTCTCGTCAACAATTTAATCATTGCATATTTTTGCATGAGAACTCTCGTTATATTCAAATTCCAATGTATAAGCCCTAAAATCATTATTTTTTCAATTGGTTCGAAATTTAATGTTGTAAAAAGTGTAAAATAAAGAAATGCTATAGGAAATGCTATAGCATTTCCTATGGCATTTCTCGTCAACAATTGAATCCTTGCATAAATTTGCATGAGAACTCTTGTTATATTAAAATTCCAATGTATAAGCCCTGAAATCATTATTTTTTCAATTGGTTCGAAATTTACGGTTGTAAAAAATGTCAAATAAAGAAATGCTATAAGAAATCCTATAGCATTTCCTAAGGCAATTCTCGTCAACAATTTAATCCTTGCATATTTTTGCATGAGAACTCTCGTTATATTCAAATTCCAATGTATAAGCCCTAAAATCATTATTTTTTCAATTGGTTCGAAATTTAAGGTTGTAAAAAATGTAAAATAAAGAAATGCTATAGGAAATGCTATAGCATTTCCTATGGCATTTCTCGTCAACAATTTAATCCTTGCATAATTTTGCATGAGAACTCTTGTTATATTCAAATTCCAATGTATAAGCCCTAAAATCATTATTTTTTCAATTGGTTCGAAATTTAAGGTTGTAAAAAATGTAAAATAAAGAAATGCGATAGGAAATGCTATAGAATTTTCTATGGCATTTCTCGTCAACAATTTAATCCTTGCATAATTTTGCATGAGAACTCTTGTTATATTCCAATTCCAATGTATAAGCTCTAAAATCATTATTTTTTCAATTGGTTCGAAATTTAATGTTGTAAAAAGTGTAAAATAAAGAAATGCTATAGGAAACGCTATAGCATTTCCTATGGCATTTCTCGTCAACAATTTAATCCTTGCATATTTTTGCATGAGAACTCTTGTTATATTCAAATTCCAATGTATAAGCCCTAAAATCATTATTTTTTCAATTAGTTCGAATTTTAGGTCGTAAACAATGTCAAATAAAGAAATGCTATAGGAAATGCTAGCATTTCCTATGGCATATCTCCTCAACAATTTAATCCTTGCATATTTATGCATGAGAACTCTTGTAATATTAAAATTCAAATGTATAAGACCTAAAATAATTTTTTTTTCTATTGGTTCGAATTTTAGGTCATAAACAATGTAAAATAAAGAAATGCTATAGGAAATGCTTTAGCATTTCCTATGGCATTTCTCGTCAACAATTTAATCCTTGCATAATTTAGCCTGAGAACTCTTGTTATATTCAAATTCCAATGTATAAGCCCTAAAATCATTATTTTTTCAATTGGTTCGAAATTTAAGGTTGTAAAAAATGTAAAATAAAGAAATGTTATAAGAAATGCTATAGCATTTCCTATGGCATTTCTCGTCAACAATTTAATCCTTGCATATTTTTGCATGAGAACTCTTGTTATATTCAAATTCCAATGTATAAGCCCTAAAATCACTATTTTTTCAATTGGTTCGAAATTCAAGGCTGTAAAAAATGTCAAATAAAGAAATGCTATAAGAAATACTATAGCATTTCCTAAGGCATTTCTCGTCAACAATTTAATCCTTGCATATTTTTGCATGAGAACTCTCGTTATATTACAATTCCAATGTATAAGCCCTAAAATCATTATTTTTTCAATTGGTTCGAAATTTAAGGTTGTAAAAAATGTAAAATAAAGAAATGCTATAGGAAATGCTATAGCATTTCCTATGGCATTTCTCGTCAACAATTTATTCCTTGCATAATTTTTCATGAGAACTCTTGTTATATTTAAATTCCAATGTATAAGCCCTAAAATCATTATTTTTTCAATTGGTTCGAAATTTAAGGTTGTAAAAAATGTAAAATAAAGAAATGCGATAGGAAATGCTATAGCATTTTCTATGGCATTTCTCGTCAATAATTTAATCCTTGCATATTTTTGCATGAGAACTCTTGTTATATTCAAATTCCAATGTATAAGCCTTAAAATCATTATTTTTTCAATTGGTTCGAAATTTAAGGTTGTAAAAAATGTCAAATAAAGAAATGCTATAGGAAATGCTATAGCATTTCCTATGGCATTTCTCGTCAACAATTTAATCCTTGCATATTTTTGCATGAGAACTCTTGTTATATTCAAATTCCAATGTATAAGCCCTAAAATCATTATTTTTTCAATTGGTTCGAAATTTAAGGTTGTAAAAAATGTCAAATAAAGAAATGCTATAAGAAATGCTATAGCATTTCCTAAGGCGATTCTCGTCAACAATTTAATCCTTGCATATTTTTGCATGAGAACTCTCGTTATATTCAAATTCCAATGTATAAGCCCTAAAATCATTATTTTTTCAATTGGTTCGAAATTTAAGGTTGTAAAAAATGTAAAATAAAGAAATGCTATAGGAAATGCTATAACATTTCCTATGGCATTTCTCGTCAACAATTTAATCCTTGAATATTTTTGCATGAGAACCCTTGTAATATTAAAATTCCAATGTATTAGCCCTAAAATCATTATTTTTACAATTGGTTTGAAATTTAAGGTTGTAAAAAATGTAAAATAAAGAAATGCTATAGGAAATGCTATAGCATTTCCTATGGCATTTCTCGTCAACCATTTAATCCTTGCATATTTTTGCATGAGAACTCTTGTTATATTCAAATTCCAATGTATAAGCCTTATAATCATTATTTTTACAATTGGTTCGAAATTTAAGCTTGTAAAAAATGTAAAATAAAGAAATTCTATAGGAAATGCTATAGCATTTCCTATGGCATTTCTCGTCAACAATTTAATCCTTGCATATTTTTGCATGAGAACTCTTGTTATATTCAAATTCCAATGTATAAGCCCTAAAATCATTATTTTTTCAATTGGTTCAAAATTTAAGGTTGTAAAATGTAAAATAAAGAAATTCTATAGGAAATGCTATAGCATTTCCTTTGGCATTTCTCGTCAACAATTTAATCCTTGCATATTTTTGCATGAGAACTCTTGTTATATTCAAATTCAAATGTATAAGCCCTAAAATCATTATTTTTTCAATTGGTTCGAAATTTAAGGTTGTAAAAAATGTAAAATAAAGAAATGCTATAGGAAATGCTATAGCATTTCCTATGGCATTTCTCGTCAACAATTTAATCCTTGCATAATTTTTCATGAGAACTCTTGTTATATTCAAATTCCAATGTATAAGCCCTAAAATCATTATTTTTTCAATTGGTTCGAAATTTAAGGTTGTAAAAAATGTAAAATAAAGAAATGCGATAGGAAATGCTATAGCATTTTCTATGGCATTTCTCGTCAATAATTTAATCCTTGCATATTTTTGCATGAGAACTCTTGTTATATTCAAATTCCAATGTATAAGCCTTAAAATCATTATTTTTTCAATTGGTTCGAAATTTAAGGTTGTAAAAAATGTCAAATAAAGAAATGCTATAGGAAATGCTATAGCATTTCCTATGGCATTTCTCGTCAACAATTTAATCCATACATATTTTTGCATGAGAACTCTTGTTATATTCAAATTCCAATGTATAAGCCCTAAAATCATTATTTTTTCAATTGGTTCGAAATTTTAAGTTGTAAAAAATGTAAAATAAAGAAATGCTATATGAAATGCTATAGCATTTCCTATGGCATTTCTCGTCAACAATTTAATCCTTGCATATTTTTGCATGAGAACTCTTGTTATATTCAACTTCCAATGTATAATCCCTAAAATCATTATTTTTTCAATTGGTTTGAAATTTAAGGTTGTAACAAATGTAAAATAAAGAAATTCTATAGGAAATTCTATACCATTTCCCTTGGCATTTCTCGTCAACAATTTAATCCTTGCATATTTTTGCATGAGAACTCTTGTTATATTCTAATTCCAATGTATAAGCCCTAAAATCATTATTTTTTCAATTGGTTCGAAATTCAAGGTTGTAAAAAATGTCAAATAAAGAAATGCTATAAGAAATGCTATAGCATTTCCTAAGGCATTTCTCGTCAACAATTTAATCATTGCATAATTTAGCATGAGAACTCTCGTTATATTCAAATTCCAATGTATAAGCCCTGAAATCATTATTTTTTCAATTGGTTCGAAATTTAAGGTTGTAAAAAATATAAAATAAAGAAATGCTATAGGAAATGCTATAGCATTTCCTATGGCATTTATCGTCAACAATTTAATCCTTGAATAATTTTGCATGAGAACTCTTTTTATATTCCAATTCCAATGTATAAGCTCTAAAATCATTATTTTTTCAATTGGTTTGAAATTTAATGTTGTAAAAAGTGTAAAATAAAGAAATGCTATAGGAAATTCTATAGCATTTCCTATGGCATTTCTCGTCAACAATTTAATCCTTGCATATTTTTGCATGAGAACTCTTGTTATATTCTAATTCCAATGTATAAGCCCTAAAATCATTATTTTTTCAATTGGTTCGAAATTCAAGGTTGTAAAAAATGTCAAATAAAGAAATGCTATAAGAAATGCTATAGCATTTCCTAAGGCATTTCTCGTCAACAATTTAATCATTGCTTATTTTTGCATGAGAACTCTCGTTATATTCAAATTCCAATGTATAAGCCCTAAAATCATTATTTTTTCAATTGGTTCGAAATTTAATGTTGTAAAAAGTGTAAAATAAAGAAATGCTATAGGAAATGCTATAGCATTTCCTATGGCATTTCTCGTCAACAATTGAATCCTTGCATAAATTTGCATGAGAACTCTTGTTATATTAAAATTCCAATGTATAAGCCCTGAAATCATTATTTTTTCAATTGGTTCGAAATTTACGGTTGTAAAAAATGTCAAATAAAGAAATGCTATAAGAAATGCTATAGCATTTCCTAAGGCAATTCTCGTCAACAATTTAATCCTTGCATATTTTTGCATGAGAACTCTCGTTATATTCAAATTCCAATGTATAAGCCCTAAAATCATTATTTTTTCAATTGGTTCGAAATTTAAGGTTGTAAAAAATGTAAAATAAAGAAATGCTATAGGAAATGCTATAGCATTTCCTATGGCATTTCTCGTCAACAATTTAATCCTTGCATAATTTTGCATGAGAACTCTTGTTATATTCAAATTCCAATGTATAAGCCCTAAAATCATTATTTTTTCAATTGGTTCGAAATTTAAGGTTGTAAAAAATGTAAAATAAAGAAATGCGATAGGAAATGCTATAGAATTTTCTATGGCATTTCTCGTCAACAATTTAATCCTTGCATAATTTTGCATGAGAACTCTTGTTATATTCCAATTCCAATGTATAAGCTCTAAAATCATTATTTTTTCAATTGGTTCGAAATTTAATGTTGTAAAAAGTGTAAAATAAAGAAATGCTATAGGAAACGCTATAGCATTTCCTATGGCATTTCTCGTCAACAATTTAATCCTTGCATATTTTTGCATGAGAACTCTTGTTATATTCAAATTCCAATGTATAAGCCCTAAAATCATTATTTTTTCAATTAGTTCGAATTTTAGGTCGTAAACAATGTCAAATAAAGAAATGCTATAGGAAATGCTAGCATTTCCTATGGCATTTCTCGTCAACAATTTAATCCTTGCATATTTATGCATGAGAACTCTTGTAATATTAAAATTCAAATGTATAAGACCTAAAATAATTTTTTTTTCAATTGGTTCGAATTTTAGGTCATAAACAATGTAAAATAAAGAAATGCTATAGGAAATGCTATAGCATTTCCTATGGCATTTCTCGTCAACAATTTAATCCTTGCATAATTTAGCCTGAGAACTCTTGTTATATTCAAATTCCAATGTATAAGCCCTAAAATCATTATTTTTTCAATTGGTTCGAAATTTAAGGTTGTAAAAAATGTAAAATAAAGAAATGTTATAAGAAATGCTATAGCATTTCCTATGGCATTTCTCGTCAACAATTTAATCCTTGCATATTTTTGCATGAGAACTCTTGTTATATTCAAATTCCAATGTATAAGCCCTAAAATCACTATTTTTTCAATTGGTTCGAAATTCAAGGCTGTAAAAAATGTCAAATAAAGAAATGCTATAAGAAATGCTATAGCATTTCCTAAGGCATTTCTCGTCAACAATTTAATCCTTGCATATTTTTGCATGAGAACTCTCGTTATATTACAATTCCAATGTATAAGCCCTAAAATCATTATTTTTTCAATTGGTTCGAAATTTAAGGTTGTAAAAAATGTAAAATAAAGAAATGCTATAGGAAATGCTATAGCATTTCCTATGGCATTTCTCGTCAACAATTTATTCCTTGCATAATTTTTCATGAGAACTCTTGTTATATTCAAATTCCAATGTATAAGCCCTAAAATCATTATTTTTTCAATTGGTTCGAAATTTAAGGTTGTAAAAAATGTAAAATAAAGAAATGCGATAGGAAATGCTATAGCATTTTCTATGGCATTTCTCGTCAATAATTTAATCCTTGCATATTTTTGCATGAGAACTCTTGTTATATTCAAATTCCAATGTATAAGCCTTAAAATCATTATTTTTTCAATTGGTTCGAAATTTAAGGTTGTAAAAAATGTCAAATAAAGAAATGCTATAGGAAATGCTATAGCATTTCCTATGGCATTTCTCGTCAACAATTTAATCCTTGCATATTTTTGCATGAGAACTCTTGTTATATTCAAATTCCAATGTATAAGCCCTAAAATCATTATTTTTTCAATTGGTTCGAAATTTAAGGTTGTAAAAAATGTCAAATAAAGAAATGCTATAAGAAATGCTATAGCATTTCCTAAGGCGATTTTCGTCAACAATTTAATCCTTGCATATTTTTGCATGAGAACTCTCGTTATATTCAAATTCCAATGTATAAGCCCTAAAATCATTATTTTTTCAATTGGTTCGAAATTTAAGGTTGTAAAAAATGTAAAATAAAGAAATGCTATAGGAAATGCTATAACATTTCCTATGGCATTTCTCGTCAACAATTTAATCCTTGAATATTTTTGCATGAGAACCCTTGTAATATTAAAATTCCAATGTATTAGCCCTAAAATCATTATTTTTACAATTGGTTTGAAATTTAAGGTTGTAAAAAATGTAAAATAAAGAAATGCTATAGGAAATGCTATAGCATTTCCTATGGCATTTCTCGTCAACCATTTAATCCTTGCATATTTTTGCATGAGAACTCTTGTTATATTCAAATTCCAATGTATAAGCCTTAAAATCATTATTTTTACAATTGGTTCGAAATTTAAGCTTGTAAAAAATGTAAAATAAAGAAATTCTATAGGAAATGCTATAGCATTTCCTATGGCATTTCTCGTCAACAATTTAATCCTTGCATATTTTTGCATGAGAACTCTTGTTATATTCAAATTCCAATGTATAAGCCCTAAAATCATTATTTTTTCAATTGGTTCAAAATTTAAGGTTGTAAAATGTAAAATAAAGAAATTCTATAGGAAATGCTATAGCATTTCCTATGGCATTTCTCGTCAACAATTTAATCCTTGCATATTTTTGCATGAGAACTCTTGTTATATTCAAATTCAAATGTATAAGCCCTAAAATCATTATTTTTTCAATTGGTTCGAAATTTAAGGTTGTAAAAAATGTAAAATAAAGAAATGCTATAGGAAATGCTATAGCATTTCCTATGGCATTTCTCGTCAACAATTTAATCCTTGCATAATTTTTCATGAGAACTCTTGTTATATTTAAATTCCAATGTATAAGCCCTAAAATCATTATTTTTTCAATTGGTTCGAAATTTAAGGTTGTAAAAAAAGTAAAATAAAGAAATGCGATAGGAAATGCTATAGCATTTTCTATGGCATTTCTCGTCAATAATTTAATCCTTGCATATTTTTGCATGAGAACTCTTGTTATATTCAAATTCCAATGTATAAGCCTTAAAATCATTATTTTTTCAATTGGTTCGAAATTTAAGGTTGTAAAAAATGTCAAATAAAGAAATGCTATAGGAAATGCTATAGCATTTCCTATGGCATTTCTCGTCAACAATTTAATACTTGCATATTTTTGCATGAGAACTCTTGTTATATTCAAATTCCAATGTATAAGCCCTAAAATCATTATTTTTTCAATTGGTTCGAAATTTAAGGTTGTAAAAAATGTCAAATAAAGAAATGCTATAAGAAATGCTATAGCATTTCCTAAGGCGATTTTCGTCAACAATTTAATCCTTGCATATTTTTGCATGAGAACTCTCGTTAATTTCAAATTCCAATGTATAAGCCCTAAAATGATTATTTTTTCAATTGGTTCGAAATTTAAGGTTGTAAAAAATGTAAAATAAAGAAATGCTATAGGAAATGCTATAACATTTCCTATGGCATTTCTCGTCAACAATTTAATCCTTGAATATTTTTGCATGAGAACCCTTGTAATATTAAAATTCCAATGTATTATCCCTAAAATCATTATTTTTACAATTGGTTTGAAATTTAAGGTTGTAAAAAATGTAAAATAAAGAAATGCTATAGGAAATGCTATAGCATTTCCTATGGCATTTCTCGTCAACCATTTAATCCTTGCATATTTTTGCATGAGAACTCTTGTTATATTCAAATTCCAATGTATAAGCCTTAAAATCATTATTTTTTCAATTGGTTCGAAATTTAAGCTTGTAAAAAATGTAAAATAAAGAAATTCTATAGGAAATGCTATAGCATTTCCTATGGCATTTCTCGTCAACAATTTAATCCTTGCATATTTTTGCATGAGAACTCTTGTTATATTCAAATTCCAATGTATAAGCCCTAAAATCATTATTTTTTCAATTGGTTCAAAATTTAAGGTTGTAAAATGTAAAATAAAGAAATTCTATAGGAAATGCTATAGCATTTCCTTTGGCATTTCTCGTCAACAATTTAATCCTTGCATATTTTTGCATGAGAACTCTTGTTATATTCAAATTCCAATGTATAAGCCCTAAAATCATTATTTTTTCAATTGGTTCGAAATTTAAGGTTGTAAAAAATGTAAAATAAAGAAATGCTATAGGAAATGCTATAGCATTTCCTATGGCATTTCTCGTCAACAATTTAATCCTTGCATAATTTTTCATGAGAACTCTTGTTATATTTAAATTCCAATGTATAAGCCCTAAAATCATTATTTTTTCAATTGGTTCGAAATTTAAGGTTGTAAAAAATGTAAAATAAAGAAATGCGATAGGAAATGCTATAGCATTTTCTATGGCATTTCTCGTCAATAATTTAATCCTTGCATATTTTTGCATGAGAACTCTTGTTATATTCAAATTCCAATGTATAAGCCTTAAAATCATTATTTTTTCAATTGGTTCGAAATTTAAGGTTGTAAAAAATGTCAAATAAAGAAATGCTATAGGAAATGCTATAGCATTTCCTATGGCATTTCTCGTCAACAATTTAATCCTTGCATATTTTTGCATGAGAACTCTTGTTATATTCAAATTCCAATGTATAAGCCCTAAAATCATTATTTTTTCAATTGGTTCGAAATTTAAGGTTGTAAAAAATGTCAAATAAAGAAATGCTATAAGAAATGCTATAGCATTTCCTAAGGCGATTTTCGTCAACAATTTAATCCTTGCATATTTTTGCATGAGAACTCTCGTTATATTCAAATTCCAATGTATAAGCCCTAAAATGATTATTTTTTCAATTGGTTCGAAATTTAAGGTTGTAAAAAATGTAAAATAAAGAAATGCTATAGGAAATGCTATAACATTTCCTATGGCATTTCTCGTCAACAATTTAATCCTTGAATATTTTTGCATGAGAACCCTTGTAATATTAAAATTCCAATGTATTAGCCCTAAAATCATTATTTTTACAATTGGTTTGAAATTTAAGGTTGTAAAAAATGTAAAATAAAGAAATGCTATAGGAAATGCTATAGCATTTCCTATGGCATTTCTCGTCAACCATTTAATCCTTGCATATTTTTGCATGAGAACTCTTGTTATATTCAAATTCCAATGTATAAGCCTTAAAATCATTATTTTTTCAATTGGTTCGAAATTTAAGCTTGTAAAAAATGTAAAATAAAGAAATTCTATAGGAAATGCTATAGCATTTCCTATGGCATTTCTCGTCAACAATTTAATCCTTGCATATTTTTGCATGAGAACTCTTGTTATATTCAAATTCCAATGTATAAGCCCTAAAATCATTATTTTTTCAATTGGTTCAAAATTTAAGGTTGTAAAATGTAAAATAAAGAAATTCTATAGGAAATGCTATAGCATTTCCTTTGGCATTTCTCGTCAACAATTTAATCCTTGCATATTTTTGCATGAGAACTCTTGTTATATTCAAATTCAAATGTATAAGCCCTAAAATCATTATTTTTTCAATTGGTTCGAAATTTAAGGTTGTAAAAAATGTAAAATAAAGAAATGCTATAGGAAATGCTATAGCATTTCCTATGGCATTTCTCGTCAACAATTTAATCCTTGCATAATTTTGCATGAGAACTCTTGTTATATTTAAATTCCAATGTATAAGCCCTAAAATCATTATTTTTTCAATTGGTTCGAAATTTAAGGTTGTAAAAAAAGTAAAATAAAGAAATGCGATAGGAAATGCTATAGCATTTTCTATGGCATTTCTCGTCAATAATTTAATCCTTGCATATTTTTACATGAGAACTCTTGTTATATTCAAATTCCAATGTATAAGCCTTAAAATCATTATTTTTTCAATTGGTTCGAAATTTAAGGTTGTAAAAAATGTCAAATAAAGAAATGCTATAGGAAATGCTATAGCATTTCCTATGGCATTTCTCGTCAACAATTTAATACTTGCATATTTTTGCATGAGAACTCTTGTTATATTCAAATTCCAATGTATAAGCCCTAAAATCATTATTTTTTCAATTGGTTCGAAATTTAAGGTTGTAAAAAATGTCAAATAAAGAAATGCTATAAGAAATGCTATAGCATTTCCTAAGGCAATTTTCGTCAACAATTTAATCCTTGCATATTTTTGCATGAGAACTCTCGTTATATTCAAATTCCAATGTATAAGCCCTAAAATCATTATTTTTTCAATTGGTTCGAAATTTAAGGTTGTAAAAAATGTAAAATAAAGAAATGCTATAGGAAATGCTATAACATTTCCTATGGCATTTCTCGTCAACAATTTAATCCTTGAATATTTTTGCATGAGAACCCTTGTAATATTAAAATTCCAATGTATTAGCCCTAAAATCATTATTTTTACAATTGGTTTGAAATTTAAGGTTGTAAAAAATGTAAAATAAAGAAATGCTATAGGAAATGCTATAGCATTTCCTATGGCATTTCTCGTCAACCATTTAATCCTTGCATATTTTTGCATGAGAACTCTTGTTATATTCAAACTCCAATGTATAAGCCTTAAAATCATTATTTTTTCAATTGGTTCGAAATTTAAGCTTGTAAAAAATGTATAATAAAGAAATTCTATAGGAAATGCTATAGCATTTCCTATGGCATTTCTCGTCAACAATTTAATCCTTGCATATTTTTGCATGAGAACTCTTGTTATATTCAAATTCCAATGTATAAGCCCTAAAATCATTATTTTTTCAATTGGTTCAAAATTTAAGGTTGTAAAATGTAAAATAAAGAAATGCTATAGGAAATGCTATAGCATTTCCTATGGCATTTCTCGTCAACCATTTAATCCTTGCATATTTTTGCATGAGAACTCTTGTTATATTGAAATTCCAATGTATAAGCCCTAAAATCATTATTTTCTCAATTGGTTCGAAATTTAAGGTTGTAAAAAATGTAAAATAAATAAATTCTATAGGAAATGCTATAGCATTTCCTTTGGCATTTCTCGTCAACAATTTAATCCTTGCATATTTTTGCATGAGAACGCTTGTAATATTAAAATTCCAATGTATAAGCCCTAAAATCATTGTTTTTACAATTGGTTTTAAATTTAAGGTTGTAAAAAATGTAAAATAAAGAAATACTATAGGAAATGCTATAACATTTCCTATGGCATTTCTCGTCAACAATTTAATCCTTGCATATTTTTGCATGAGAACCCTTGTAATATTAAAATTCCAATGTATTAGCCCTAAAATCATTATTTTTTCAATTGGTTCGAAATTTAAGGTTGTAAAAAATGTCAAATAAAGAAATTCTATAAGAAATGCTATAGCAATTCCTAAGCCGATTCTCGTCAACAATTTAATCCTTGCATATTTTTGCATCAGAACTCTCGTTATATTCAAATTCCAATGTATAAGCCCTAAAATCATTATTTTTTCAATTGGTTCAAAATTTAAGGTTGTAAAAAATGTAAAATAAACAAATGCTATAGGAAATGCTATAGCATTTCTTATGGCATTTCTCGTCAACAATTTAATCCTTGCATATTATTGCATGAGAACCCTTGTAATATTAAAATTCCAATGTATTAGCCCTAAAATTATTATTTTTACAATTGGTGTGAAATAAGGTTGTAAAAAATGTAAAATAAAGAAATGCTATGGGAAATGCTATAGCATTTCCTATGGCATTTCTCGTCAACCATTTAATCCTTGCATATTTTTGCATGAGAACTCTTGTTATATTCAAATTCCAATGTATAAGCCCTAAAATCATTATTTTTTCAATTGGTTTGAAATTTAAGGTTGTAAAAAATGTAAAATAAAGAAATGCGATAGTAAATGCTATAGCATTTTCTATGGCATTTCTCGTCAACAATTTAATCCTTGCATATTTTTGCATGAGAACTCTTGTTATATTCAAATTCCAATGTATAAGCCTTAAAATCATTATTTTTTCAATTGGTTCGAAATTTAAGGTTGTAAAAATGTAAAATAAAGAAATGCTATAGGAAATGCTATAGCATTACCTATGGCAATTCTCGTCAACAATTTAATCCTTGCATATTTTTGCATGAGAACTCTTGTTATATTCAAATTCCAATGTATAAGCCCTGAAATCATTATTTTTTCAATTGGTTCGAAATTTAAGGTTGTAAAAAATGTCAAATAAAGAAATGCTATAAGAAATGCTATAGCATTTCCTAAGGCGATTCTCGTCAATAATTTAATCCTTGCATATTTTTGCATGAGAACTCTCGTTATATTCAAATTCCAATGTATATGCCCTAAAATAATTATTTTTTCAATTTGTTCGAAATTTAAGGTTGTAAAAAATTTAAAATAAAGAAATGCTATAGGAAATGCTATAGCATTTCCTATGGCATTTCTCGTCAACCATTTAATCCTTGCATATTTTTGCATGAGAACTCTTGTTATATTCAAATTCCAATGTATAAGCCCTAAAATCATTATTTTTTCAATTGGTTCAAAATTTAAGGTTGTAAAAAATGTAAAATAAAGAAATGCGATAGGAAATGCTATAGCATTTTCTATGGCATTTCTCGTCAACAATTTAATCCTTGCATATTTTTGCATGATAACTCTTGTTATATTCAAATTACAATGTATAAGCCCTAAAATCATTATTTTTTCAATTGGTTCAAAATTTAATGTTGTAAAAAATGTCAAATAAAGAAATGCTATAAGAAATGCTATAGCATTTCCTAAGGCGATTCTCGTCAACAATTTAATCCTTGCATATTTTTGCATGAGAACTCTCGTTATATTCAAATTCCAATGTATAAGCCCTAAAATCATTATTTTTTCAATTGGTTCGAAATTTAAGGTTGTAAAAAATGTAAAATAAAGAAATGCTATAGGAAATGCTATAGCATTTCCTATGGCATTTCTCGTCAACAATTTAATCCTTGCATATTTTTGCATGAGAACTCTTGTTATATTCAAATTCCAATGTATAAGCCCTAAAATCATTATTTTTTCAATTGGTTCAAAATTTAAGGTTGTAAAATGTAAAATAAAGAAATTCTATAGGAGCATTTCCTTTGGCATTTCTCGTCAACAATTTAATCCTTGCATATTTTTGCATGAGAACTCTTGTTATATTCAAATTCCAATGTATAAGCCCTAAAATCATTATTTTTTCAATTGGTTCGAAATTTAAGGTTGTAAAAAATGTAAAATAAAGAAATGCTATAGGAAATGCTATAGCATTTCCTATGGCATTTCTCGTCAACAATTTAATCCTTGCATATTTTTGCATGAGAACTCTTGTTATATTTAAATTCCAATGTATAAGCCCTAAAATCATTATTTTTTCAATTGGTTCGAAACTTAAGGTTTTTAAAAATGTCAAATAAAGAAATGCTATAAGAAATGCTATAGCATTTCCTATGGCATTTCTCGTCAACAATTTATTCCTTGCATAATTTTGCATGAGAACTCTTGTTATATTCAAATTCCAATGTATAAGCCCTAAAATCATTATTTTTTCAATTGGTTCAAAATTTAAGGTTGTAAAAAATTTAAAATAAAGAAATGCTATAGGAAATGCTAGCATTTCCTATGGCATTTCTCGTCAACCATTTAATCCTTGCATATTTTTGCGTGAGAACTCTTGTTATATTCAAATTCCAATGTATAAGCCCTAAAATTATTATTTTTTCAATTGGTTCGAAATTTAAGGTTGTAAAAAATGTCAAATAAAGAAATGCTATAAGAAATGCTATAGCATTTCCTAAGGCGATTCTCGTCAACAATTTAATCCTTGCATATTTTTGCATGAGAACTCTCGTTATATTCAAATTCCAATGTATAAGCCCTAAAATCATTATTTTTTCAATTTGTTCGAAATTTAAGGTTGTAAAAAATGTAAAATAAAGAAATGCTATAGGAAATGCTATAGCATTTCCTATGGCAATTCTCGTCAACAATTTAATCCTTGCATATTTTTGCATGAGAACTCTTGTTATATTCAAATTCCAATGTATAAGCCCTGAAATCATTATTTTTTCAATTGGTTCGAAATTTAAGGTTGTAAAAAATGTCAAATAAAGAAATGCTATAAGAAATGCTATAGCATTTCCTAAGGCGATTCTCGTCAATAATTTAATCCTTGCATATTTTTGCATGAGAACTCTCGTTATATTCAAATTCCAATGTATAAGCCCTAAAATCATTATTTTTTCAATTTGTTCGAAATTTAAGGTTGTAAAAAATTTAAAATAAAGAAATGCTATAGGAAATCATTTCCTATGGCATTTCTCGTCAACCATTTAATCCTTGCATATTTTTGCATGAGAACTCTTGTTATATTCAAATTCCAATGTATAAGCCCTAAAATCATTATTTTTTCAATTGGTTCGAAATTTAAGGTTGTAAAAAATGTAAAATAAAGAAATGCGATAGGAAATGCTATAGCATTTTCTATGGCATTTCTCGTCAACAATTTAATCCTTGCATATTTTTGCATGATAACTCTTGTTATATTCAAATTACAATGTATAAGCCCTAAAATCATTATTTTTTCAATTGGTTCAAAATTTAAGGTTGTAAAAAATGTCAAATAAAGAAATGCTATAAGAAATGCTATAGCATTTCCTAAGGCGATTCTCGTCAACAATTTAATCCTTGCATATTTTTGCATGAGAACTCTCGTTATATTCAAATTCCAATGTATAAGCCCTAAAATCATTATTTTTTCAATTGGTTCGAAATTTAAGGTTGTAAAAAATGTAAAATAAAGAAATGCTATAGGAAATGCTAGCATTTCCTATGGCATTTCTCGTCAACAATTTAATCCTTGCATATTTTTGCATGAGAACCCTTGTAATATTAAAATTCCAATGTATTAGCCCTAAAATCATTATTTTTCAAATTGGTTTGAAATTTAAGGTTGTAAAAAATGTAAAATAAATAAATGCTATAGGAAATGCTAGCATTTTCTAAGGCATTTCTCGTCAACAATTTAATCCTTGCATATTTTTGCATGAGAACTCTTGTTATATTCAAATTCCAATGTATAAGCCCTAAAATCACTATTGTTTCAATTGGTTCGAAATTCAAGGTTGTAAAAAATGTCAAATAAAGAAATGCTATAAGAAATGCTATAGCATTTCCTATGGTATTTCTCGTCAACAATTTATTCCTTGCTAATTTTGCATGAGAACTCTTGTTATATTCAAATTCCAATGTATAAGCCCTAAAATCATTATTTTTTCAATTTGTTCAAAATTTAAGGTTGTAAAAAATGTAAAATAAAGAAATGCTATAGGAAATGCTATAGCATTTCCTATGGCATTTCTCGTCAACAATTTAATCCTTGCATATTTTTGCATGAGAACTTTTGTTTTATTCAAATTCCAATGTATAAGCCCTAAAATCATTATTTTTTCAATTGGTTCAAAATTTAAAGTTGTAAAAAATGTCAAATAAAGAAATGCTATAAGAAATGCTATAGCATTTCCTAAGGCGATTCTCGTCAACAATTTAATCCTTGCATATTTTTGCATGAGAACTCTTGTTATATTCAAATTCCAATGTGTAAGCCCTAAAATCATTATTTTTTCAATTTTTTCAAAATTTAAGGTGGTAAAAAATGTAAAATAAAGAAATGCTATAGGAAATGCTATAGCATTTCCTATGGCATTTCTCGTCAACAATTTAATCCTTGCATATTTTTGCATGAGAACTCTCGTTATATTCAAATTCCAATGTATAAGCCCTAAAATCATTATTTTTTCAATTGGTTCAAAATTTAAGGTTGTAAAAAATATTAAATAAAGAAATGCTATAGGAGCATTTCCTTTGGCATTTCTCGTCAACAATTTAATCCTTGCATATTTTTGCATGAGAACGCTTGTAATATTAAAATTCCAATGTATAAGCCCTAAAATCATTATTTTTACAATTGGTTTTAAATTTAAGGTTGTAAAAAATGTAAAATAAAGAAATACTATAGGAAATGCTATAACATTTCCTATGGCATTTCTCGTCAACAATTTAATCCTTGCATATTTTTGCATGAGAACCCTTGTAATATTAAAATTCCAATGTATTAGCCCTAAAATCATTATTTTTTCAATTGGTTCGAAATTTAAGGTTGTAAAAAATGTCAAATAAAGAAATTCTATAAGAAATGCTATAGCAATTCCTAAGCCGATTCTCGTCAACAATTTAATCCTTGCATATTTTTGCATCAGAACTCTCGTTATATTCAAATTCCAATGTATAAGCCCTAAAATCATTATTTTTTCAATTGGTTCAAAATTTAAGGTTGTAAAAAATGTAAAATAAATAAATGCTATAGGAAATGCTATAGCATTTCTTATGGCATTTCTCGTCAACAATTTAATCCTTGCATATTATTGCATGAGAACCCTTGTAATATTAAAATTCCAATGTATTAGCCCTAAAATCATTATTTTTACAATTGGTGTGAAATAAGGTTGTAAAAAATGTAAAATAAAGAAATGCTATGGGAAATGCTATAGCATTTCCTATGGCATTTCTCGTCAACTATTTAATCCTTGCATATTTTTGCATGAGAACTCTTGTTATATTCAAATTCCAATGTATAAGCCCTAAAATCATTATTTTTTCAATTGGTTTGAAATTTAAGGTTGTCAAAAATGTAAAATAAAGAAATGCGATAGTAAATGCTATAGCATTTTCTATGGCATTTCTCGTCAACAATTTAATCCTTGCATATTTTTGCATGAGAACTCTTGTTATATTCAAATTCCAATGTATAAGCCTTAAAATCATTATTTTTTCAATTGGTTCGAAATTTAAGGTTGTAAAAATGTAAAATAAAGAAATGCTATAGGAAATGCTATAGCATTACCTATGGCAATTCTCGTCAACAATTTAATCCTTGCATATTTTTGCATGAGAACTCTTGTTATATTCAAATTCCAATGTATAAGCCCTGAAATCATTATTTTTTCAATTGGTTCGAAATTTAAGGTTGTAAAAAATGTCAAATAAAGAAATGCTATAAGAAATGCTATAGCATTTCCTAAGGCGATTCTCGTCAATAATTTAATCCTTGCATATTTTTGCATGAGAACTCTCGTTATATTCAAATTCCAATGTATAAGCCCTAAAATAATTATTTTTTCAATTTGTTCGAAATTTAAGGTTGTAAAAAATTTAAAATAAAGAAATGCTATAGGAAATGCTATAGCATTTCCTATGGCATTTCTCGTCAACCATTTAATCCTTGCATATTTTTGCATGAGAACTCTTGTTATATTCAAATTCCAATGTATAAGCCCTAAAATCATTATTTTTTCAATTGGTTCAAAATTTAAGGTTGTAAAAAATGTAAAATAAAGAAATGCGATAGGAAATGCTATAGCATTTTCTATGGCATTTCTCGTCAACAATTTAATCCTTGCATATTTTTGCATGATAACTCTTGTTATATTCAAATTACAATGTATAAGCCCTAAAATCATTATTTTTTCAATTGGTTCAAAATTTAATGTTGTAAAAAATGTCAAATAAAGAAATGCTATAAGAAATGCTATAGCATTTCCTAAGGCGATTCTCGTCAACAATTTAATCCTTGCATATTTTTGCATGAGAACTCTCGTTATATTCAAATTCCAATGTATAAGCCCTAAAATCATTATTTTTTCAATTGGTTCGAAATTTAAGGTTGTAAAAAATGTAAAATAAAGAAATGCTATAGGAAATGCTATAGCATTTCCTATGGCATTTCTCGTCAACAATTTAATCCTTGCATATTTTTGCATGAGAACTCTTGTTATATTCAAATTCCAATGTATAAGCCCTAAAATCATTATTTTTTCAATTGGTTCAAAATTTAAGGTTGTAAAATGTAAAATAAAGAAATTCTATAGGAGCATTTCCTTTGGCATTTCTCGTCAACAATTTAATCCTTGCATATTTTTGCATGAGAACTCTTGTTATATTCAAATTCCAATGTATAAGCCCTAAAATCATTATTTTTTCAATTGGTTCGAAATTTAAGGTTGTAAAAAATGTAAAATAAAGAAATGCTATAGGAAATGCTATAGCATTTCCTATGGCATTTCTCGTCAACAATTTAATCCTTGCATATTTTTGCATGAGAACTCTTGTTATATTTAAATTCCAATGTATAAGCCCTAAAATCATTATTTTTTCAATTGGTTCGAAACTTAAGGTTTTTAAAAATGTCAAATAAAGAAATGCTATAAGAAATGCTATAGCATTTCCTATGGCATTTCTCGTCAACAATTTATTCCTTGCATAATTTTGCATGAGAACTCTTGTTATATTCAAATTCCAATGTATAAGCCCTAAAATCATTATTTTTTCAATTGGTTCAAAATTTAAGGTTGTAAAAATGTAAAATAAAGAAATGCTATAGGAAATGCTATAGCATTTCCTATGGCAATTCTCGTCAACAATTTAATCCTTGCATATTTTTGCATGAGAACTCTTGTTATATTCAAATTCCAATGTATAAGCCCCGAAATCATTATTTTTTCAATTGGTTCGAAATTTAAGGTTGTAAAAAATGTCAAATAAAGAAATGCTATAAGAAATGCTATAGCATTTCCTAAGGCGATTCTCGTCAACAATTTAATCCTTGCATATTTTTGCATGAGAACTCTCGTTATATTCAAATTCCAATGTATAAGCCCTAAAATCATTATTTTTTCAATTTGTTCGAAATTTAAGGTTGTAAAAAATTTAAAATAAAGAAATGCTATAGGAAAGCATTTCCTATGGCATTTCTCGTCAACCATTTAATCCTTGCATATTTTTGCATGAGAACTCTTGTTATATTCAAATTCCAATGTATAAGCCCTAAAATCATTATTTTTTCAATTGGTTCGAAATTTAAGGTTGTAAAAAATGTAAAATAAAGAAATGCGATAGGAAATGCTATAGCATTTTCTATGGCATTTCTCGTCAACAATTTAATCCTTGCATATTTTTGCATGATAACTCTTGTTATATTCAAATTACAATGTATAAGCCCTAAAATCATTATTTTTTCAATTGGTTCAAAATTTAAGGTTGTAAAAAATGTCAAATAAAGAAATGCTATAAGAAATGCTATAGCATTTCCTAAGGCGATTCTCGTCAACAATTTAATCCTTGCATATTTTTGCATGAGAACTCTCGTTATATTCAAATTCCAATGTATAAGCCCTAAAATCAATATTTTTTCAATTGGTTCGAAATTTAAGGTTGTAAAAAATGTAAAATAAAGAAATGCTATAGGAAATGCTATAGCATTTCCTATGGCATTTCTCGTCAACAATTTAATCCTTGCATATTTTTGCATGAGAACCCTTGTAATATTAAAATTCCAATGTATTAGCCCTAAAATCATTATTTTTCAAATTGGTTTGAAATTTAAGGTTGTAAAAAATGTAAAATAAATAAATGCTATAGGAAATGCTAGCATTTTCTAAGGCATTTCTCGTCAACAATTTAATCCTTGCATATTTTTGCATGAGAACTCTTGTTATATTCAAATTCCAATGTATAAGCCCTAAAATCACTATTGTTTCAATTGGTTTGAAATTCAAGGTTGTAAAAAATGTCAAATAAAGAAATGCTATAAGAAATGCTATAGCATTTCCTATGGTATTTCTCGTCAACAATTTATTCCTTGCTAATTTTGCATGAGAACTCTTGTTATATTCAAATTCCAATGTATAAGCCCTAAAATCATTATTTTTTCAATTTGTTCAAAATTTAAGGTTGTAAAAAATGTAAAATAAAGAAATGCTATAGGAAATGCTATAGCATTTCCTATGGCATTTCTCGTCAACAATTTAATCCTTGCATATTTTTGCATGAGAACTTTTGTTTTATTCAAATTCCAATGTATAAGCCCTAAAATCATTATTTTTTCAATTGGTTCAAAATTTAAAGTTGTAAAAAATGTCAAATAAAGAAATGCTATAAGAAATGCTATAGCATTTCCTAAGGCGATTCTCGTCAACAATTTAATCCTTGCATATTTTTGCATGAGAACTCTTGTTATATTCAAATTCCAATGTGTAAGCCCTAAAATCATTATTTTTTCAATTTTTTCAAAATTTAAGGTGGTAAAAAATGTAAAATAAAGAAATGCTATAGGAAATGCTATAGCATTTCCTATGGCATTTCTCGTCAACAATTTAATCCTTGCATATTTTTGCATGAGAACTCTCGTTATATTCAAATTCCAATGTATAAGCCCTAAAATCATTATTTTTTCAATTGGTTCAAAATTTAAGGTTGTAAAAAATATTAAATAAAGAAATGCTATAAGAAATACTATAGCATTTCCTATGGAATTTCTCGTCAACAATTTAATACTTGCATATTTTTGCATGAGAACTCTCGTTATATTCAAATTCCAATGTATAAGCCCTAAAATCATTATTTTTTCAATTGGTTCGAAATTTAAGGTTTTAAAAAATGTCAAATAAAGAAATGCTATAAGAAATGCTATTGCATTTCCTAAGGCGATTCTCGTCAACAATTTAATCCTTGCATATTTTTGCATGAGAACTCTCGTTATATTCAAATTCCAATGTATAAGCCCTAAAATCATTATTTTTTCAATTGGTTCGAAATTCAAGGTTGTAAAAAATATAAAATAAAGAAATGCTATAAGAAATGCTATAGCATTTCCTATGGCATTTCTCGTCAACAATTTAATCCTTGCATATTTTTTGCATGAGAACTCTCGTTATATTCAAATTCCAATGTATAAGCCCTAAAATCATTATTTTTTCAATTGGTTGGAAATTTAAGGTTGTAAAAAATGTAAAATAAAGAAATGCTATAGGAAATGCTATAGCATTTCCTATGGCATTTCTCGTCAACAATTTAATCCTTGCATATTTTTGCATGAGAACTCTCGTTATATTCAAATTCCAATGTATAAGCCCTAAAATCATTATTTTTTCAATTTGTTCAAAATTTAAGGTTGTAAAAAATGTAAAATAAAGAAATGCTATAGGGAATGCTATAGCATTTCCTATGGCATTTCTCGTCAACAAGTTATTCGTTGCATAATTTTGCATGAGAACTCTTCTTATATTCAAATTTCCAATGTATAAGCCCTAAAATCATTATTTTTTCAATTGGTTCGAAATTTAAGGTTGTAAAAAATGTAAAATAAAGAAATGCTATAGGAAATGCTATAGCATTTCCTATGGCATTTCTCGTCAACAATTTAATACTTGCATATTTTTGCATGAGAACTCTTGTTATATTCAAATTCCAATGTATAAGCCCTAAAATCATTATTTTTTCAATTGGTTCGAAATTTAAGGTTGTAAAAAATGTAAAATAAAGAAATGCTATAAGAAATGCTATTGCATTTCCTAAGGTGATTCTCGTCAACAATTTAATCCTTGCATATTTTTGCATGAGAACTCTCGTTATATTCAAATTCCAATGTATAAGCCCTAAAATCATTATTAATTCAATTGGTTCGAAATTCAAAGTTGTAAAAAATATAAAATAAAGAAATGCTATAAGAAATGCTATAGCATTTCCTAAGGCATTTCTCGTCAACAATTTAATCCTTGCATATTTTTGCATGAGAACTCTCGTTATATTCAAATTCCAATGTATAAGCCCTAAAATCATTATTTTTTCAATTGGTTCGAAATTTAAGGTTGTAAAAAATGTAAAATAAAGAAATGCTATAGGAAATGCTATAGCATTTCCTATGGCATTTCTCGTCAACAATTTATTCGTTGCATAATTTTGCATGAGAACTCTTCTTATATTCAAATTCCAATGTATAAGCCCTAAAATCATTATTTTTTCAATTGGTTCGAAATTTAAGGTTGTAAAAACTGTAAAATAAAGAAATGCTATAGGAAATGCTATTGCATTTCCTAAGGCGATTCTCGTCAACAATTTAATCCTTGCATATTTTTGCATGAGAACTCTCGTTATATTCAAATTCCAATGTATAAGCCCTAAAATCATTATTTTTTCAATTTGTTCAAAATTTAAGGTTGTAAAAAATGTAAAATAAAGAAATGCTATAGGAAATGCTATAGCATTTCCTATGGCATTTCTCGTCAACAATTTAATCCTTGCATATTTTTGCATGAGAACTCTCGTTATATTCAAATTCCAATGTATAAGCCCTAAAATCATTATTTTTTCAATTTGTTCAAAATTTAAGGTTGTAAAAAATGTAAAATAAAGAAATGCTATAGGGAATGCTATAGCATTTCCTATGGCATTTCTCGTCAACAATTTATTCGTTGCATAATTTTGCATGAGAACTCTTCTTATATTCAAATTCCAATGTATAAGCCCTAAAATCATTATTTTTTCAATTGGTTCGAAATTTAAGGTTGTAAAAACTGTAAAATAAAGAAATGCTATAGGAAATGCTATTGCATTTCCTAAGGCGATTCTCGTCAACAATTTAATCCTTGCATATTTTTGCATGACAACTCTCGTTATATTCAAATTCCAATGTATAAGCCCTAAAATCATTATTTTTTCAATTTGTTCAAAATTTAAGGTTGTAAAAAATGTAAAATAAAGAAATGCTATAGGGAATGCTATAGCATTTCCTATGGCATTTCTCGTCAACAATTTATTCGCTGCATAATTTTGCATGAGAACTCTTCTTATATTCAAATTCCAATGTATAAGCCCTAAAATCATTATTTTTTCAATTGGTTCGAAATTTAAGGTTGTAAAAAATATTAAATAAAGAAATGCTATAAGAAATGCTATAGCATTTCCTAAGGCATTTCTCGTCAACAATTTAATACTTGCATATTTTTGCATGAGAACTCTCGTTATATTCAAATTCCAATGTATAAGCCCTAAAATCATTATTTTTTCAATTGGTTCGAAATTTAAGGTTGTAAAAAATGTAAAATAAAGAAATGCTATAAGAAATGCTATTGCATTTCCTAAGGCGATTCTCGTCAACAATTTAATCCTTGCATATTTTTGCATGACAACTCTCGTTATATTCAAATTCCAATGTATAAGCCCTAAAATCATTATTTTTTCAATTTGTTCAAAATTTAAGGTTGTAAAAAATGTAAAATAAAGAAATGCTATAGGGAATGCTATAGCATTTCCTATGGCATTTCTCGTCAACAATTTATTCGTTGCATAATTTTGCATGAGAACTCTTCTTATATTCAAATTCAAATGTATAAGCCCTAAAATCATTATTTTTTCAATTGGTTCGAAATTTAAGGTTGTAAAAAATATTAAATAAAGAAATGCTATAAGAAATGCTATAGCATTTCCTAAGGCATTTCTCGTCAACAATTTAATACTTGCATATTTTTGCATGAGAACTCTCGTTATATTCAAATTCCAATGTATAAGCCCTAAAATCATTATTTTTTCAATTGGTTCGAAATTTAAGGTTGTAAAAAATGTCAAATAAAGAAATGCTATAAGAAATGCTATTGCATTTCCTAAGGCGATTCTCGTCAACAATTTAATCCTTGTATATTTTTGCATGACAACTCTCGTTATATTCAAATTCCAATGTATAAGCCCTAAAATCATTATTTTTTCAATTTGTTCAAAATTTAAGGTTGTAAAAAATGTAAAATAAAGAAATGCTATAGGGAATGCTATAGCATTTCCTATGGCATTTCTCGTCAACAATTTATTCGCTGCATAATTTTGCATGAGAACTCTTCTTATATTCAAATTCCAATGTATAAGCCCTAAAATCATTATTTTTTCAATTGGTTCGAAATTTAAGGTTGTAAAAAATATTAAATAAAGAAATGCTATAAGAAATGCTATAGCATTTCCTAAGGCATTTCTCGTCAACAATTTAATACTTGCATATTTTTGCATGAGAACTCTCGTTATATTCAAATTCCAATGTATAAGCCCTAAAATCATTATTTTTTCAATTGGTTCGAAATTTAAGGTTGTAAAAAATGTCAAATAAAGAAATGCTATAAGAAATGCTATTGCATTTCCTAAGGCGATTCTCGTCAACAATTTAATCCTTGCATATTTTTGCATGACAACTCTCGTTATATTCAAATTCCAATGTATAAGCCCTAAAATCATTATTTTTTCAATTTGTTCAAAATTTAAGGTTGTAAAAAATGTAAAATAAAGAAATGCTATAGGGAATGCTATAGCATTTCCTATGGCATTTCTCGTCAACAATTTATTCGTTGCATAATTTTGCATGAGAACTCTTCTTATATTCAAATTCAAATGTATAAGCCCTAAAATCATTATTTTTTCAATTGGTTCGAAATTTAAGGTTGTAAAAAATATTAAATAAAGAAATGCTATAAGAAATGCTATAGCATTTCCTAAGGCATTTCTCGTCAACAATTTAATACTTGCATATTTTTGCATGAGAACTCTCGTTATATTCAAATTCCAATGTATAAGCCCTAAAATCATTATTTTTTCAATTGGTTCGAAATTTAAGGTTGTAAAAAATGTCAAATAAAGAAATGCTATAAGAAATGCTATTGCATTTCCTAAGGCGATTCTCGTCAACAATTTAATCCTTGCATATTTTTGCATGAGAACTCTCGTTATATTCAAATTCCAATGTATAAGCCCTAAAATCATTATTTTTTCAATTTGTTCAAAATTTAAGGTTGTAAAAAATGTAAAATAAAGAAATGCTATAGGGAATGCTATAGCATTTCCTATGGCATTTCTCGTCAACAATTTATTCGCTGCATAATTTTGCATGAGAACTCTTCTTATATTCAAATTCCAATGTATAAGCCCTAAAATCATTATTTTTTCAATTGGTTCGAAATTTAAGGTTGTAAAAAATATTAAATAAAGAAATGCTATAAGAAATGCTATAGCATTTCCTAAGGCATTTCTCGTCAACAATTTAATACTTGCATATTTTTGCATGAGAACTCTCGTTATATTCAAATTCCAATGTATAAGCCCTAAAATCATTATTTTTTCAATTGGTTCGAAATTTAAGGTTGTAAAAAATGTCAAATAAAGAAATGCTATAAGAAATGCTATTGCATTTCCTAAGGCGATTCTCGTCAACAATTTAATCCTTGCATATTTTTGCATGACAACTCTCGTTATATTCAAATTCCAATGTATAAGCCCTAAAATCATTATTTTTCAATTTGTTCAAAATTTAAGGTTGTAAAAAATGTAAAATAAAGAAATGCTATAGGGAATGCTATAGCATTTCCTATGGCATTTCTCGTCAACAATTTATTCGTTGCATAATTTTGCATGAGAACTCTTCTTATATTCAAATTCAAATGTATAAGCCCTAAAATCATTATTTTTTCAATTGGTTCGAAATTTAAGGTTGTAAAAAATATTAAATAAAGAAATGCTATAAGAAATGCTATAGCATTTCCTAAGGCATTTCTCGTCAACAATTTAATACTTGCATATTTTTGCATGAGAACTCTCGTTATATTCAAATTCCAATGTATAAGCCCTAAAATCATTATTTTTTCAATTGGTTCGAAATTTAAGGTTGTAAAAAATGTCAAATAAAGAAATGCTATAAGAAATGCTATTGCATTTCCTAAGGCGATTCTCGTCAACAATTTAATCCTTGCATATTTTTGCATGACAACTCTCGTTATATTCAAATTCCAATGTATAAGCCCTAAAATCATTATTTTTTCAATTTGTTCAAAATTTAAGGTTGTAAAAAATGTAAAATAAAGAAATGCTATAGGGAATGCTATAGCATTTCCTATGGCATTTCTCGTCAACAATTTATTCGTTGCATAATTTTGCATGAGAACTCTTCTTATATTCAAATTCCAATGTATAAGCCCTAAAATCATTATTTTTTCAATTGGTTCGAAATTTAAGGTTGTAAAAAAATATAAAATAAATAAATGCTATAAGAAATGCTATAGCATTTCCTAAGGCATTTCTCGTCAACAATTTAATACTTGCATATTTTTGCATGAGAACTCTCGTTATATTCAAATTCCAATGTATAAGCCCTAAAATCATTATTTTTTCAATTGGTTCGAAATTTAAGGTTGTAAAAAATGTCAAATAAAGAAATGCTATAAGAAATGCTATTGCATTTCCTAAGGCGATTCTCGTCAACAATTTAATCCTTGCATATTTTTGCATGACAACTCTCGTTATATTCAAATTCCAATGTATAAGCCCTAAAATCATTATTTTTTCAATTTGTTCAAAATTTAAGGTTGTAAAAAATGTAAAATAAAGAAATGCTATAGGGAATGCTATAGCATTTCCTATGGCATTTCTCGTCAACAATTTATTCGTTGCATAATTTTGCATGAGAACTCTTCTTATATTCAAATTCCAATGTATAAGCCCTAAAATCATTATTTTTTCAATTGGTTCGAAATTTAAGGTTGTAAAAAATATTAAATAAAGAAATGCTATAAGAAATGCTATAGCATTTCCTAAGGCATTTCTCGCAACAATTTAATACTTGCATATTTTTGCATGAGAACTCTTGTTATATTCAAATTCCAATGTATAAGCCCTAAAATCATTATTTTTTCAATTGGTTCGAAATTTAAGGTTGTAAAAAATGTCAAATAAAGAAATGCTATAAGAAATACTATTGCATTTCCTAAGGCGATTCTCGTCAACAATTTAATCCTTGCATATTTTTGCATGACAACTCTCGTTATATTCAAATTCCAATGTATAAGCCCTAAAATCATTATTTTTTCAATTTGTTCAAAATTTAAAGTTGTAAAAAATGTAAAATAAAGAAATGCTATAGGGAATGCTATAGCATTTCCTATGGCATTTCTCGTCAACAATTTATTCGTTGCATAATTTTGCATGAGAACTCTTCTTATATTCAAATTCCAATGTATAAGCCCTAAAATCATTATTTTTTCAATTGGTTCGAAATTTAAGGTTGTAAAAAATATTAAATAAAGAAATGCTATAAGAAATGCTATAGCATTTCCTAAGGCATTTCTCGTCAACAATTTAATACTTGCATATTTTTGCATGAGAACTCTTGTTATATTCAAATTCCAATGTATAAGCCCTAAAATCATTATTTTTTCAATTGGTTCGAAATTTAAGGTTGTAAAAAATGTCAAATAAAGAAATGCTATAAGAAATACTATTGCATTTCCTAAGGCGATTCTCGTCAACAATTTAATCCTTGCATATTTTTGCATGACAACTCTCGTTATATTCAAATTCCAATGTATAAGCCCTAAAATCATTATTTTTTCAATTTGTTCAAAATTTAAGGTTGTAAAAAATGTAAAATAAAGAAATGCTATAGGGAATGCTATAGCATTTCCTATGGCATTTCTCGTCAACAATTTATTCGTTGCATAATTTTGCATGAGAACTCTTCTTATATTCAAATTCCAATGTATAAGCCCTAAAATCATTATTTTTTCAATTGGTTCGAAATTTAAGGTTGTAAAAAATATTAAATAAAGAAATGCTATAAGAAATGCTATAGCATTTCCTAAGGCATTTCTCGTCAACAATTTAATACTTGCATATTTTTGCATGAGAACTCTCGTTATATTCAAATTCCAATGTATAAGCCCTAAAATCATTATTTTTTCAATTGGTTCGAAATTTAAGGTTGTAAAAAATGTCAAATAAAGAAATGCTATAAGAAATGCTATTGCATTTCCTAAGGCGATTCTCGTCAACAATTTAATCCTTGCATATTTTTGCATGACAACTCTCGTTATATTCAATTCCAATGTATAAGCCCTAAAATCATTATTTTTTCAATTTGTTCAAAATTTAAGGTTGTAAAAAATGTAAAATAAATAAATGCTATAGGGAATGCTATAGCATTTCCTATGGCATTTCTCGTCAACAATTTATTCGTTGCATAATTTTGCATGAGAACTCTTCTTATATTCAAATTCCAATGTATAAGCCCTAAAATCATTATTTTTTCAATTGGTTCGAAATTTAAGGTTGTAAAAAATATTAAATAAAGAAATGCTATAAGAAATGCTATAGCATTTCCTAAGGCATTTCTCGTCAACAATTTAATACTTGCATATTTTTGCATGAGAACTCTTGTTATATTCAAATTCCAATGTATAAGCCCTAAAATCATTATTTTTTCAATTGGTTCGAAATTTAAGGTTGTAAAAAATGTCAAATAAAGAAATGCTATAAGAAATACTATTGCATTTCCTAAGGCGATTCTCGTCAACAATTTAATCCTTGCATATTTTTGCATGACAACTCTCGTTATATTCAAATTCCAATGTATAAGCCCTAAAATCATTATTTTTTCAATTTGTTCAAAATTTAAGGTTGTAAAAAATGTAAAATAAAGAAATGCTATAGGGAATGCTATAGCATTTCCTATGGCATTTCTCGTCAACAATTTATTCGTTGCATAATTTTGCATGAGAACTCTTCTTATATTCAAATTCCAATGTATAAGCCCTAAAATCATTATTTTTTCAATTGGTTCGAAATTTAAGGTTGTAAAAAATATTAAATAAAGAAATGCTATAAGAAATGCTATAGCATTTCCTAAGGCATTTCTCGTCAACAATTTAATACTTGCATATTTTTGCATGAGAACTCTCGTTATATTCAAATTCCAATGTATAAGCCCTAAAATCATTATTTTTTCAATTGGTTCGAAATTTAAGGTTGTAAAAAATGTCAAATAAAGAAATGCTATAAGAAATGCTATTGCATTTCCTAAGGCGATTCTCGTCAACAATTTAATCCTTGCATATTTTTGCATGACAACTCTCGTTATATTCAATTCCAATGTATAAGCCCTAAAATCATTATTTTTTCAATTTGTTCAAAATTTAAGGTTGTAAAAAATGTAAAATAAATAAATGCTATAGGGAATGCTATAGCATTTCCTATGGCATTTCTCGTCAACAATTTATTCGTTGCATAATTTTGCATGAGAACTCTTCTTATATTCAAATTCCAATGTATAAGCCCTAAAATCATTATTTTTTCAATTGGTTCGAAATTTAAGGTTGTAAAAAATATTAAATAAAGAAATGCTATAAGAAATGCTATAGCATTTCCTAAGGCATTTCTCGTCAACAATTTAATACTTGCATATTTTTGCATGAGAACTCTTGTTATATTCAAATTCCAATGTATAAGCCCTCAAATCATTATTTTTTCAATTGGTTCGAAATTTAAGGTTGTAAAAAATGTCAAATAAAGAAATGCTATAAGAAATACTATTGCATTTCCTAAGGCGATTCTCGTCAACAATTTAATCCTTGCATATTTTTGCATGACAACTCTCGTTATATTCAATTCCAATGTATAAGCCCTAAAATCATTATTTTTCAATTTGTTCAAAATTTAAGGTTGTAAAAAATGTAAAATAAAGAAATGCTATAGGGAATGCTATAGCATTTCCTATGGCATTTCTCGTCAACAATTTATTCGTTGCATAATTTTGCATGAGAACTCTTCTTATATTCAAATTCCAATGTATAAGCCCTAAAATCATTATTTTTTCAATTGGTTCGAAATTTAAGGTTGTAAAAAATATTAAATAAAGAAATGCTATAAGAAATGCTATAGCATTTCCTAAGGCATTTCTCGTCAACAATTTAATACTTGCATATTTTTGCATGAGAACTCTCGTTATATTCAAATTCCAATGTATAAGCCCTAAAATCATTATTTTTTCAATTGGTTCGAAATTTAAGGTTGTAAAAAATGTCAAATAAAGAAATGCTATAAGAAATGCTATTGCATTTCCTAAGGCGATTCTCGTCAACAATTTAATCCTTGCATATTTTTGCATGACAACTCTCGTTATATTCAATTCCAATGTATAAGCCCTAAAATCATTATTTTTTCAATTTGTTCAAAATTTAAGGTTGTAAAAAATGTAAAATAAATAAATGCTATAGGGAATGCTATAGCATTTCCTATGGCATTTCTCGTCAACAATTTATTCGTTGCATAATTTTGCATGAGAACTCTTCTTATATTCAAATTCCAATGTATAAGCCCTAAAATCATTATTTTTTCAATTGGTTCGAAATTTAAGGTTGTAAAAAATATTAAATAAAGAAATGCTATAAGAAATGCTATAGCATTTCCTAAGGCATTTCTCGTCAACAATTTAATACTTGCATATTTTTGCATGAGAACTCTTGTTATATTCAAATTCCAATGTATAAGCCCTAAAATCATTATTTTTTCAATTGGTTCGAAATTTAAGGTTGTAAAAAATGTCAAATAAAGAAATGCTATAAGAAATACTATTGCATTTCCTAAGGCGATTCTCGTCAACAATTTAATCCTTGCATATTTTTGCATGACAACTCTCGTTATATTCAAATTCCAATGTATAAGCCCTAAAATCATTATTTTTTCAATTTGTTCAAAATTTAAGGTTGTAAAAAATGTAAAATAAAGAAATGCTATAGGGAATGCTATAGCATTTCCTATGGCATTTCTCGTCAACAATTTATTCGTTGCATAATTTTGCATGAGAACTCTTCTTATATTCAAATTCCAATGTATAAGCCCTAAAATCATTATTTTTTCAATTGGTTCGAAATTTAAGGTTGTAAAAAATATTAAATAAAGAAATGCTATAAGAAATGCTATAGCATTTCCTAAGGCATTTCTCGTCAACAATTTAATACTTGCATATTTTTGCATGAGAACTCTCGTTATATTCAAATTCCAATGTATAAGCCCTAAAATCATTATTTTTTCAATTGGTTCGAAATTTAAGGTTGTAAAAAATGTCAAATAAAGAAATGCTATAAGAAATGCTATTGCATTTCCTAAGGCGATTCTCGTCAACAATTTAATCCTTGCATATTTTTGCATGACAACTCTCGTTATATTCAATTCCAATGTATAAGCCCTAAAATCATTATTTTTTCAATTTGTTCAAAATTTAAGGTTGTAAAAAATGTAAAATAAATAAATGCTATAGGGAATGCTATAGCATTTCCTATGGCATTTCTCGTCAACAATTTATTCGTTGCATAATTTTGCATGAGAACTCTTCTTATATTCAAATTCCAATGTATAAGCCCTAAAATCATTATTTTTTCAATTGGTTCGAAATTTAAGGTTGTAAAAAATATTAAATAAAGAAATGCTATAAGAAATGCTATAGCATTTCCTAAGGCATTTCTCGTCAACAATTTAATACTTGCATATTTTTGCATGAGAACTCTTGTTATATTCAAATTCCAATGTATAAGCCCTAAAATCATTATTTTTTCAATTGGTTCGAAATTTAAGGTTGTAAAAAATGTCAAATAAAGAAATGCTATAAGAAATACTATTGCATTTCCTAAGGCGATTCTCGTCAACAATTTAATCCTTGCATATTTTTGCATGACAACTCTCGTTATATTCAAATTCCAATGTATAAGCCCTAAAATCATTATTTTTTCAATTTGTTCAAAATTTAAGGTTGTAAAAAATGTAAAATAAAGAAATGCTATAGGGAATGCTATAGCATTTCCTATGGCATTTCTCGTCAACAATTTATTCGTTGCATAATTTTGCATGAGAACTCTTCTTATATTCAAATTCCAATGTATAAGCCCTAAAATCATTATTTTTTCAATTGGTTCGAAATTTAAGGTTGTAAAAAATATTAAATAAAGAAATGCTATAAGAAATGCTATAGCATTTCCTAAGGCATTTCTCGTCAACAATTTAATACTTGCATATTTTTGCATGAGAACTCTCGTTATATTCAAATTCCAATGTATAAGCCCTAAAATCATTATTTTTTCAATTGGTTCGAAATTTAAGGTTGTAAAAAATGTCAAATAAAGAAATGCTATAAGAAATGCTATTGCATTTCCTAAGGCGATTCTCGTCAACAATTTAATCCTTGCATATTTTTGCATGACAACTCTCGTTATATTCAATTCCAATGTATAAGCCCTAAAATCATTATTTTTTCAATTTGTTCAAAATTTAAGGTTGTAAAAAATGTAAAATAAATAAATGCTATAGGGAATGCTATAGCATTTCCTATGGCATTTCTCGTCAACAATTTATTCGTTGCATAATTTTGCATGAGAACTCTTCTTATATTCAAATTCCAATGTATAAGCCCTAAAATCATTATTTTTTCAATTGGTTCGAAATTTAAGGTTGTAAAAAATATTAAATAAAGAAATGCTATAAGAAATGCTATAGCATTTCCTAAGGCATTTCTCGTCAACAATTTAATACTTGCATATTTTTGCATGAGAACTCTTGTTATATTCAAATTCCAATGTATAAGCCCTAAAATCATTATTTTTTCAATTGGTTCGAAATTTAAGGTTGTAAAAAATGTCAAATAAAGAAATGCTATAAGAAATACTATTGCATTTCCTAAGGCGATTCTCGTCAACAATTTAATCCTTGCATATTTTTGCATGAGAACTCTCGTTATATTCAAATTCCAATGTATAAGCCCTAAAATCATTATTTTTTCAATTTGTTCAAAATTTAAGGTTGTAAAAAATGTAAAATAAAGAAATGCTATAGGGAATGCTATAGCATTTCCTATGGCATTTCTCGTCAACAATTTATTCGTTGCATAATTTTGCATGAGAACTCTTCTTATATTCAAATTCCAATGTATAAGCCCTAAAATCATTATTTTTTCAATTGGTTCGAAATTTAAGGTTGTAAAAAATATTAAATAAAGAAATGCTATAAGAAATGCTATAGCATTTCCTAAGGCATTTCTCGTCAACAATTTAATACTTGCATATTTTTGCATGAGAACTCTTGTTATATTCAAATTCCAATGTATAAGCCCTAAAATCATTATTTTTTCAATTGGTTCGAAATTTAAGGTTGTAAAAAATGTCAAATAAAGAAATGCTATAAGAAATGCTATTGCATTTCCTAAGGCGATTCTCGTCAACAATTTAATCCTTGCATATTTTTGCATGACAACTCTCGTTATATTCAAATTCCAATGTATAAGCCCTAAAATCATTATTTTTTCAATTTGTTCAAAATTTAAGGTTGTAAAAAATGTAAAATAACGAAATGCTATAGGGAATGCTATAGCATTTCCTATGGCATTTCTCGTCAACAATTTATTCGTTGCATAATTTTGCATGAGAACTCTTCTTATATTCAAATTCCAATGTATAAGCCCTAAAATCAATATTTTTTCAATTGGTTCGAAATTTAAGGTTGTAAAAAATATTAAATAAAGAAATGCTATAAGAAATGCTATAGCATTTCCTAAGGCATTTCTCGTCAACAATTTAATACTTGCATATTTTTGCATGAGAACTCTTGTTATATTCAAATTCCAATGTATAAGCCCTAAAATCATTATTTTTTCAATTGGTTCGAAATTTAAGGTTGTAAAAAATGTCAAATAAAGAAATGCTATAAGAAATACTATTGCATTTCCTAAGGCGATTCTCGTCAACAATTTAATCCTTGCATATTTTTGCATGACAACTCTCGTTATATTCAAATTCCAATGTATAAGCCCTAAAATCATTATTTTTTCAATTTGTTCAAAATTTAAGGTTGTAAAAAATGTAAAATAAAGAAATGCTATAGGGAATGCTATAGCATTTCCTATGGCATTTCTCGTCAACAATTTATTCGTTGCATAATTTTGCATGAGAACTCTTCTTATATTCAAATTCCAATGTATAAGCCCTAAAATCATTATTTTTTCAATTGGTTCGAAATTTAAGGTTGTAAAAAATATTAAATAAAGAAATGCTATAAGAAATGCTATAGCATTTCCTAAGGCATTTCTCGTCAACAATTTAATACTTGCATATTTTTGCATGAGAACTCTTGTTATATTCAAATTCCAATGTATAAGCCCTAAAATCATTATTTTTTCAATTGGTTCGAAATTTAAGGTTGTAAAAAATGTCAAATAAAGAAATGCTATAAGAAATACTATTGCATTTCCTAAGGCGATTCTCGTCAACAATTTAATCCTTGCATATTTTTGCATGACAACTCTCGTTATATTCAAATTCCAATGTATAAGCCCTAAAATCATTATTTTTTCAATTTGTTCAAAATTTAAGGTTGTAAAAAATGTAAAATAAAGAAATGCTATAGGGAATGCTATAGCATTTCCTATGGCATTTCTCGTCAACAATTTATTCGTTGCATAATTTTGCATGAGAACTCTTCTTATATTCAAATTCCAATGTATAAGCCCTAAAATCATTATTTTTTCAATTGGTTCGAAATTTAAGGTTGTAAAAAATATTAAATAAAGAAATGCTATAAGAAATGCTATAGCATTTCCTAAGGCATTTCTCGTCAACAATTTAATACTTGCATATTTTTGCATGAGAACTCTCGTTATATTCAAATTCCAATGTATAAGCCCTAAAATCATTATTTTTTCAATTGGTTCGAAATTTAAGGTTGTAAAAAATGTCAAATAAAGAAATGCTATAAGAAATGCTATTGCATTTCCTAAGGCGATTCTCGTCAACAATTTAATCCTTGCATATTTTTGCATGACAACTCTCGTTATATTCAATTCCAATGTATAAGCCCTAAAATCATTATTTTTTCAATTTGTTCAAAATTTAAGGTTGTAAAAAATGTAAAATAAATAAATGCTATAGGGAATGCTATAGCATTTCCTATGGCATTTCTCGTCAACAATTTATTCGTTGCATAATTTTGCATGAGAACTCTTCTTATATTCAAATTCCAATGTATAAGCCCTAAAATCATTATTTTTTCAATTGGTTCGAAATTTAAGGTTGTAAAAAATATTAAATAAAGAAATGCTATAAGAAATGCTATAGCATTTCCTAAGGCATTTCTCGTCAACAATTTAATACTTGCATATTTTTGCATGAGAACTCTTGTTATATTCAAATTCCAATGTATAAGCCCTAAAATCATTATTTTTTCAATTGGTTCGAAATTTAAGGTTGTAAAAAATGTCAAATAAAGAAATGCTATAAGAAATACTATTGCATTTCCTAAGGCGATTCTCGTCAACAATTTAATCCTTGCATATTTTTGCATGACAACTCTCGTTATATTCAAATTCCAATGTATAAGCCCTAAAATCATTATTTTTTCAATTTGTTCAAAATTTAAGGTTGTAAAAAATGTAAAATAAAGAAATGCTATAGGGAATGCTATAGCATTTCCTATGGCATTTCTCGTCAACAATTTATTCGTTGCATAATTTTGCATGAGAACTCTTCTTATATTCAAATTCCAATGTATAAGCCCTAAAATCATTATTTTTTCAATTGGTTCGAAATTTAAGGTTGTAAAAAATATTAAATAAAGAAATGCTATAAGAAATGCTATAGCATTTCCTAAGGCATTTCTCGCAACAATTTAATACTTGCATATTTTTGCATGAGAACTCTTGTTATATTCAAATTCCAATGTATAAGCCCTAAAATCATTATTTTTTCAATTGGTTCGAAATTTAAGGTTGTAAAAAATGTCAAATAAAGAAATGCTATAAGAAATACTATTGCATTTCCTAAGGCGATTCTCGTCAACAATTTAATCCTTGCATATTTTTGCATGACAACTCTCGTTATATTCAAATTCCAATGTATAAGCCCTAAAATCATTATTTTTTCAATTTGTTCAAAATTTAAAGTTGTAAAAAATGTAAAATAAAGAAATGCTATAGGGAATGCTATAGCATTTCCTATGGCATTTCTCGTCAACAATTTATTCGTTGCATAATTTTGCATGAGAACTCTTCTTATATTCAAATTCCAATGTATAAGCCCTAAAATCATTATTTTTTCAATTGGTTCGAAATTTAAGGTTGTAAAAAATATTAAATAAAGAAATGCTATAAGAAATGCTATAGCATTTCCTAAGGCATTTCTCGTCAACAATTTAATACTTGCATATTTTTGCATGAGAACTCTTGTTATATTCAAATTCCAATGTATAAGCCCTAAAATCATTATTTTTTCAATTGGTTCGAAATTTAAGGTTGTAAAAAATGTCAAATAAAGAAATGCTATAAGAAATACTATTGCATTTCCTAAGGCGATTCTCGTCAACAATTTAATCCTTGCATATTTTTGCATGACAACTCTCGTTATATTCAAATTCCAATGTATAAGCCCTAAAATCATTATTTTTTCAATTTGTTCAAAATTTAAGGTTGTAAAAAATGTAAAATAAAGAAATGCTATAGGGAATGCTATAGCATTTCCTATGGCATTTCTCGTCAACAATTTATTCGTTGCATAATTTTGCATGAGAACTCTTCTTATATTCAAATTCCAATGTATAAGCCCTAAAATCATTATTTTTTCAATTGGTTCGAAATTTAAGGTTGTAAAAAATATTAAATAAAGAAATGCTATAAGAAATGCTATAGCATTTCCTAAGGCATTTCTCGTCAACAATTTAATACTTGCATATTTTTGCATGAGAACTCTCGTTATATTCAAATTCCAATGTATAAGCCCTAAAATCATTATTTTTTCAATTGGTTCGAAATTTAAGGTTGTAAAAAATGTCAAATAAAGAAATGCTATAAGAAATGCTATTGCATTTCCTAAGGCGATTCTCGTCAACAATTTAATCCTTGCATATTTTTGCATGACAACTCTCGTTATATTCAATTCCAATGTATAAGCCCTAAAATCATTATTTTTTCAATTTGTTCAAAATTTAAGGTTGTAAAAAATGTAAAATAAATAAATGCTATAGGGAATGCTATAGCATTTCCTATGGCATTTCTCGTCAACAATTTATTCGTTGCATAATTTTGCATGAGAACTCTTCTTATATTCAAATTCCAATGTATAAGCCCTAAAATCATTATTTTTTCAATTGGTTCGAAATTTAAGGTTGTAAAAAATATTAAATAAAGAAATGCTATAAGAAATGCTATAGCATTTCCTAAGGCATTTCTCGTCAACAATTTAATACTTGCATATTTTTGCATGAGAACTCTTGTTATATTCAAATTCCAATGTATAAGCCCTAAAATCATTATTTTTTCAATTGGTTCGAAATTTAAGGTTGTAAAAAATGTCAAATAAAGAAATGCTATAAGAAATACTATTGCATTTCCTAAGGCGATTCTCGTCAACAATTTAATCCTTGCATATTTTTGCATGACAACTCTCGTTATATTCAAATTCCAATGTATAAGCCCTAAAATCATTATTTTTTCAATTTGTTCAAAATTTAAGGTTGTAAAAAATGTAAAATAAAGAAATGCTATAGGGAATGCTATTGCATTTCCTATGGCATTTCTCGTCAACAATTTATTCGTTGCATAATTTTGCATGAGAACTCTTCTTATATTCAAATTCCAATGTATAAGCCCTAAAATCATTATTTTTTCAATTGGTTCGAAATTTAAGGTTGTAAAAAATATTAAATAAAGAAATGCTATAAGAAATGCTATAGCATTTCCTAAGGCATTTCTCGTCAACAATTTAATACTTGCATATTTTTGCATGAGAACTCTTGTTATATTCAAATTCCAATGTATAAGCCCTAAAATCATTATTTTTTCAATTGGTTCGAAATTTAAGGTTGTAAAAAATGTCAAATAAAGAAATGCTATAAGAAATGCTATTGCATTTCCTAAGGCGATTCTCGTCAACAATTTAATCCTTGCATATTTTTGCATGAGAACTCTCGTTATATTCAAATTCCAATGTATAAGCCCTAAAATCATTATTTTTTCAATTTGTTCAAAATTTAAGGTTGTAAAAAATGTAAAATAACGAAATGCTATAGGGAATGCTATAGCATTTCCTATGGCATTTCTCGTCAACAATTTATTCGTTGCATAATTTTGCATGAGAACTCTTCTTATATTCAAATTCCAATGTATAAGCCCTAAAATCAATATTTTTTCAATTGGTTCGAAATTTAAGGTTGTAAAAAATATTAAATAAAGAAATGCTATAAGAAATGCTATAGCATTTCCTAAGGCATTTCTCGTCAACAATTTAATACTTGCATATTTTTGCATGAGAACTCTTGTTATATTCAAATTCCAATGTATAAGCCCTAAAATCATTATTTTTTCAATTGGTTCGAAATTTAAGGTTGTAAAAAATGTCAAATAAAGAAATGCTATAAGAAATACTATTGCATTTCCTAAGGCGATTCTCGTCAACAATTTAATCCTTGCATATTTTTGCATGACAACTCTCGTTATATTCAAATTCCAATGTATAAGCCCTAAAATCATTATTTTTTCAATTTGTTCAAAATTTAAGGTTGTAAAAAATGTAAAATAAAGAAATGCTATAGGGAATGCTATAGCATTTCCTATGGCATTTCTCGTCAACAATTTATTCGTTGCATAATTTTGCATGAGAACTCTTCTTATATTCAAATTCCAATGTATAAGCCCTAAAATCATTATTTTTTCAATTGGTTCGAAATTTAAGGTTGTAAAAAATATTAAATAAAGAAATGCTATAAGAAATGCTATAGCATTTCCTAAGGCATTTCTCGTCAACAATTTAATACTTGCATATTTTTGCATGAGAACTCTTGTTATATTCAAATTCCAATGTATAAGCCCTAAAATCATTATTTTTTCAATTGGTTCGAAATTTAAGGTTGTAAAAAATGTCAAATAAAGAAATGCTATAAGAAATACTATTGCATTTCCTAAGGCGATTCTCGTCAACAATTTAATCCTTGCATATTTTTGCATGACAACTCTCGTTATATTCAAATTCCAATGTATAAGCCCTAAAATCATTATTTTTTCAATTTGTTCAAAATTTAAGGTTGTAAAAAATGTAAAATAAAGAAATGCTATAGGGAATGCTATAGCATTTCCTATGGCATTTCTCGTCAACAATTTATTCGTTGCATAATTTTGCATGAGAACTCTTCTTATATTCAAATTCCAATGTATAAGCCCTAAAATCATTATTTTTTCAATTGGTTCGAAATTTAAGGTTGTAAAAAATATAAAATAAAGAAATGCTATAAGAAATGCTATAGCATTTCCTAAGGCATTTCTCGTCAACAATTTAATACTTGCATATTTTTGCATGAGAACTCTCGTTATATTCAAATTCCAATGTATAAGCCCTAAAATCATTATTTTTTCAATTGGTTCGAAATTTAAGGTTGTAAAAAATGTCAAATAAAGAAATGCTATAAGAAATGCTATTGCATTTCCTAAGGCGATTCTCGTCAACAATTTAATCCTTGCATATTTTTGCATGACAACTCTCGTTATATTCAATTCCAATGTATAAGCCTTAAAATCATTATTTTTTCAATTTGTTCAAAATTTAAGGTTGTAAAAAATGTAAAATAAATAAATGCTATAGGGAATGCTATAGCATTTCCTATGGCATTTCTCGTCAACAATTTATTCGTTGCATAATTTTGCATGAGAACTCTTCTTATATTCAAATTCCAATGTATAAGCCCTAAAATCATTATTTTTTCAATTGGTTCGAAATTTAAGGTTGTAAAAAATATTAAATAAAGAAATGCTATAAGAAATGCTATAGCATTTCCTAAGGCATTTCTCGTCAACAATTTAATACTTGCATATTTTTGCATGAGAACTCTTGTTATATTCAAATTCCAATGTATAAGCCCTAAAATCATTATTTTTTCAATTGGTTCGAAATTTAAGGTTGTAAAAAATGTCAAATAAAGAAATGCTATAAGAAATGCTATTGCATTTCCTAAGGCGATTCTCGTCAACAATTTAATCCTTGCATATTTTTGCATGACAACTCTCGTTATATTCAAATTCCAATGTATAAGCCCTAAAATCATTATTTTTTCAATTTGTTCAAAATTTAAGGTTGTAAAAAATGTAAAATAAAGAAATGCTATAGGGAATGCTATAGCATTTCCTATGGCATTTCTCGTCAACAATTTATTCGTTGCATAATTTTGCATGAGAACTCTTCTTATATTCAAATTCCAATGTATAAGCCCTAAAATCATTATTTTTTCAATTGGTTCGAAATTTAAGGTTGTAAAAAATATTAAATAAAGAAATGCTATAAGAAATGCTATAGCATTTCCTAAGGCATTTCTCGTCAACAATTTAATACTTGCATATTTTTGCATGAGAACTCTTGTTATATTCAAATTCCAATGTATAAGCCCTAAAATCAATATTTTTTCAATTGGTTCGAAATTTAAGGTTGTAAAAAATGTCAAATAAAGAAATGCTATAAGAAATGCTATTGCATTTCCTAAGGCGATTCTCGTCAACAATTTAATCCTTGCATATTTTTGCATGACAACTCTCGTAATATTCAAATTCCAATGTATAAGCCCTAAAATCATTATTTTTTCAATTTGTTCAAAATTTAAGGTTGTAAAAAATGTAAAATAACGAAATGCTATAAGGAATGCTATAGCATTTCCTATGGCATTTCTCGTCAACAATTTATTCGTTGCATAATTTTGCATGAGAACTCTTCTTATATTCAAATTCCAATGTATAAGCCCTAAAATCAATATTTTTTCAATTGGTTCGAAATTTAAGGTTGTAAAAAATATTAAATAAAGAAATGCTATAAGAAATGCTATAGCATTTCCTAAGGCATTTCTCGTCAACAATTTAATACTTGCATATTTTTGCATGAGAACTCTCGTTATATTCAAATTCCAATGTATAAGCCCTAAAATCATTATTTTTTCAATTGGTTCGAAATTTAAGGTTTTAAAAAATGTCAAATAAAGAAATGCTATAAGAAATGCTATTGCATTCCCTAAGGCGATTCTCGTCAACAATTTAATCCTTGCATATTTTTGCATGAGAACTCTCGTTATATTCAAATTCCAATGTATAAGCCCTAAAATCATTATTTTTTGAATTGGTTCGAAATTCAAGGTTGTAAAAAATATAAAATAAAGAAATGCTATAAGAAATGCTATAGCATTTCCTAAGGCATTTCTCGTCAACAATTTAATCCTTGCATATTTTTTGCATGAGAACTCTCGTTATATTCAAATTTCAATGTATAAGCCCTAAAATCATTATTTTTTCAATTGGTTCGATATTTAAGGTTGTAAAAAATGTAAAATAAAGAAATGCTATAGGAAATGCTATAGCATTTCCTATGGCATTTCTCGTCAACAATTTATTCGTTGCATAATTTTGCATGAGAACTCTTTTTATATTCAAATTCCAATGTATAAGCCCTAAAATCATTATTTTTAAAATTGGTTCGAAATTTAAGGTTGTAAAAAATGTAAAATAAAGAAATGCTATAGGAAATGCTATAGCATTTCCCATGGCATTTCTCGTCAACAATTTAATCCTTGCATATTTTTGCATGAGAACTCTCACTATATTCAAATTCCAATGTATAAGCCCTAAAATTATTATTTTTTCAATTTGTTCAAAATTTAAGGTTGTAAAAAATGTAAAATAAATAAATGCTATAGGGAATGCTATAGCATTTCCTATGGCATTTCTCGTCAACAATTTATTCGTTGCATAATTTTGCATGAGAACTCTTCTTATATTCAAATTCCAATGTATAAGCCCTAAAATCATTATTTTTTCAATTGGTTCGAAATTTAAGGTTGTAAAAAATGTAAAATAAAGAAATGCTATAGGAAATGCTATTTCTCGTCAACAATTTAATACTTGCATATTTTTGCATGAGAACTCTTGTTATATTCAAATTCCAATGTATAAGCCCTAAAATCATTATTTTTTCAATTGGTTCAAAATTTAAGGTTGTAAAAAATGTCAAATAAAGAAATGCTATAGGAAATGCTATTGCATTTCCTAAGGCGATTCTCGTCAACAATTTAATCCTTGCATATTTTTGCATGAGAACTCTCGTTATATTCAAATTCCAATGTATATGCCCTAAAATCATTATTTTTTCAATTGGTTCGAAATTCAAGGTAGTAAAAAATATAAAATAAAGAAATGCTATAAGAAATGCTACAGCATTTCCTAAGGCATTTCTCGTCAACAATTTAATCCTTGCATATTTTTGCATGAGAACTCTCGTTATATTCAAATTCCAATGTATAAGCCCTAAAATCATTATTTTTTTCAATTGGTTCGAAATTTAAGGTTGTAAAAAATGTAAAATAAAGAAATGCTATAGGAAATGCTATAGCATTTCCTATGGCATTTCGCGTCAAAAATTTATTCGTTGCATAATTTTGCATGAGAACTCTTCTTATATTCAAATTCCAATGTATAAGCCCTAAAATATATATTTTTTCAATTGGTTCGAAATTTAAGGTTGTAAAAAATGTAAAATAAAGAAATGCTATAGGAAATTCTATAGCATTTCCTATGGCATTTCTCGTCAACAATTTAATACTTGCATATTTTTGCATGAGAACTCTTGTTATATTCAAGTTCCAATGTATAAGCCCTAAAATCATAATTTTTTCAATTGGTTCGAAATTGAAGGTTGTAAAAAATGTCAAATAAAGAAATGCTATAAGAAATGCTATTGCATTTCCTAAGGCGATTCTCGTCAACAATTTAATCCTTGCATATTTTTGCATGAGAACTCTCGTTATATTCAAATTCCAATGTATAAGCCCTAAAATCATTATTTTTTCAATTTGTTCAAAATTTAAGGTTGTAAAAAATGTAAAATAAAGAAATGCTATAGGGAATGCTATAGCATTTCCTATGGCATTTCTCGTCAACAATTAATTCGTTGCATAATTTTGCATGAGAACTCTTCTTATATTCAAATTCCAATGTATAAGCCCTAAAATCATTATTTTTTCAATTGGTTCGAAATTCAAGGTTGTAAAAAATATAAAATAAAGAAATGCTATAAGAAATGCTATAGCATTTCCTAAGGCATTTCTCGTCAACAATTTAATCCTTGCATATTTTTGCATGAGAACTCTCATTATATTCAAATTCCAATGTATAAGCCCTAAAATAATTATTTCTTCAATTGGTTCGAAATTAAAGGTTGTAAAAAATGTAAAATAAAGAAATGCTATAGGAAATGCTATAGCATTTCCTATGGCATTTCTCGTCAACAATTTATTCGTTGCATAATTTTGCATGAGAACTCTTCTTATATTCAAATTCCAATGTATAAGCCCTAAAATCATTATTTTTTCAATCGGTTCGAAATTTAAGGTTGTAAAAAATGTAAAATAAAGAAATGCTATAGGAAATGCAATAGCATTTCCTATGGCATTTCTCGTCAACAATTTAATACTTGCATATTTTTGCATGAGAACTCTTGTTATATTCAAATTCCAATGTATAAGCCCTAAAATCATTATTTTTTCAATTGGTTCGAAATTTAAGGTTGTAAAAAATGTCAAATAAAGAAATGCTATAAGAAATGCTATTGCATTTCCTAAGGCTTTTCTCGTCAACAATTTAATCCTTGCATATTTTTGCATGAGAACTCTCGTTATATTCAAATTCCAATGTATATGCCCTAAAATCATTATTTTTTCAGTTGGTTCGAAATTTAAGGTTGTAAAAAATATAAAATAAAGAAATTCTATAAGAAGTGCTACAGCATTTCCTAAGGCATTTCTCGTCAACAATTTAATCCTTGCATATTTTTGCATGAGAACTCTCGTTATATTCAAATTCCAATGTATAAGCCCTAAAATCATTATTTTTTCAATTGGTTCGAAATTTAAGGTTGTAAAAAATGTAAAATAAAGAAATGCTATAGGAAATGCTATAGCATTTCCTATCCATTTCTCGTCAACAATTTATTCGTTGCATAATTTTACATGAGAACTCTTCTTATATTCAAATTCCAATGTATAAGCCCTAAAATCATTATTTTTTCAATTGGTTCGAAATTTAAGGTTGTAAAAAATGTAAAATAAAGAAATGCTATAGGAAATGCTATAGCATTTCCTATAGCATTTCCTATGGCATTTCTCGTCAACAATTTAATACTTGCATATTTTTGCATGAGAACTCTTGTTATATTCAAATTCCAATGTATAAGCCCTAAAATCATTATTTTTTCAATTGGTTCGAAATTTAAGGTTGTGAAAAATGTAAAATAAAGAAATGCTATAGGAAATGCAATAGCATTTCCTATGGCATTTCTCGTCAACAATTTAATACTTGCATATTTTTGCATGAGAACTCTTGTTATATTCAAATTCCAATGTATAAACCCTAAAATCATTATTTTTTCAATTGGTTCGAAATTTAAGGTTGTAAAAAATGTCAAATAAAGAAATGCTATAAGAAGTGCTACAGCATTTCCTAAGGCATTTCTCGTCAACAATTTAATCCTTGCATATTTTTGCATGAGAACTCTCGTTATATTCAAATTCCAATGTATAAGCCCTAAAATCATTATTTTTTCAATTGGTTCGAAATTTAAGGTTGTAAAAAATGTAAAATAAAGAAATGCTATAGGAAATGCTATAGCATTTCCCATGGCATTTCTCGTCAACAATTTAATCCTTGCATATTTTTGCATGAGAACTCTCGTTATATTCAAATTCCAATGTATAAGCCCTAAAATTATTATTTTTTCAATTTGTTCAAAATTTAAGGTTGTAAAAAATGTAAAATAAATAAATGCTATAGGGAATGCTATAGCATTTCCTATGGCATTTCTCGTCAACAATTTATTCGTTGCATAATTTTGCATGAGAACTCTTCTTATATTCAAATTCCAATGTATAAGCCCTAAAATCATTATTTTTTCAATTGGTTCGAAATTTAAGGTTGTAAAAAATGTAAAATAAAGAAATGCTATAGGAAATGCTATTTCTCGTCAACAATTTAATACTTGCATATTTTTGCATGAGAACTCTTGTTATATTCAAATTGCAATGTATAAGCCCTAAAATCATTATTTTTTCAATTGGTTCAAAATTTAAGGTTGTAAAAAATGTCAAATAAAGAAATGCTATAGGAAATGCTATTGCATTTCCTAAGGCGATTCTCGTCAACAATTTAATCCTTGCATATTTTTGCATGAGAACTCTCGTTATATTCAAATTCCAATGTATATGCCCTAAAATCATTATTTTTTCAATTGGTTCGAAATTCAAGGTAGTAAAAAATATAAAATAAAGAAATGCTATAAGAAATGCTACAGCATTTCCTAAGGCATTTCTCGTCAACAATTTAATCCTTGCATATTTTTGCATGAGAACTCTCGTTATATTCAAATTCCAATGTATAAGCCCTAAAATCATTATTTTTTTCAATTGGTTCGAAATTTAAGGTTGTAAAAAATGTAAAATAAAGAAATGCTATAGGAAATGCTATAGCATTTCCTATGGCATTTCGCGTCAAAAATTTATTCGTTGCATAATTTTGCATGAGAACTCTTCTTATATTCAAATTCCAATGTATAAGCCCTAAAATATATATTTTTTCAATTGGTTCGAAATTTAAGGTTGTAAAAAATGTAAAATAAAGAAATGCTATAGGAAATGCTATAGCATTTCCTATGGCATTTCTCGTCAACAATTTAATACTTGCATATTTTTGCATGAGAACTCTTGTTATATTCAAGTTCCAATGTATAAGCCCTAAAATCATAATTTTTTCAATTGGTTCGAAATTGAAGGTTGTAAAAAATGTCAAATAAAGAAATGCTATAAGAAATGCTATTGCATTTCCTAAGGCGATTCTCGTCAACAATTTAATCCTTGCATATTTTTGCATGAGAACTCTCGTTATATTCAAATTCCAATGTATAAGCCCTAAAATCATTATTTTTTCAATTTGTTCAAAATTTAAGGTTGTAAAAAATGTAAAATAAAGAAATGCTATAGGGAATGCTATAGCATTTCCTATGGCATTTCTCGTCAACAATTAATTCGTTGCATAATTTTGCATGAGAACTCTTCTTATATTCAAATTCCAATGTATAAGCCCTAAAATCATTATTTTTTCAATTGGTTCGAAATTCAAGGTTGTAAAAAATATAAAATAAAGAAATGCTATAAGAAATGCTATAGCATTTCCTAAGGCATTTCTCGTCAACAATTTAATCCTTGCATATTTTTGCATGAGAACTCTCATTATATTCAAATTCCAATGTATAAGCCCTAAAATAATTATTTCTTCAATTGGTTCGAAATTAAAGGTTGTAAAAAATGTAAAATAAAGAAATGCTATAGGAAATGCTATAGCATTTCCTATGGCATTTCTCGTCAACAATTTATTCGTTGCATAATTTTGCATGAGAACTCTTCTTATATTCAAATTCCAATGTATAAGCCCTAAAATCATTATTTTTTCAATCGGTTCGAAATTTAAGGTTGTAAAAAATGTAAAATAAAGAAATGCTATAGGAAATGCAATAGCATTTCCTATGGCATTTCTCGTCAACAATTTAATACTTGCATATTTTTGCATGAGAACTCTTGTTATATTCAAATTCCAATGTATAAGCCCTAAAATCATTATTTTTTCAATTGGTTCGAAATTTAAGGTTGTAAAAAATGTCAAATAAAGAAATGCTATAAGAAATGCTATTGCATTTCCTAAGGCTTTTCTCGTCAACAATTTAATCCTTGCATATTTTTGCATGAGAACTCTCGTTATATTCAAATTCCAATGTATATGCCCTAAAATCATTATTTTTTCAGTTGGTTCGAAATTTAAGGTTGTAAAAAATATAAAATAAAGAAATGCTATAAGAAGTGCTACAGCATTTCCTAAGGCATTTCTCGTCAACAATTTAATCCTTGCATATTTTTGCATGAGAACTCTCGTTATATTCAAATTCCAATGTATAAGCCCTAAAATCATTATTTTTTCAATTGGTTCGAAATTTAAGGTTGTAAAAAATGTAAAATAAAGAAATGCTATAGGAAATGCTATAGCATTTCCTATCCATTTCTCGTCAACAATTTATTCGTTGCATAATTTTACATGAGAACTCTTCTTATATTCAAATTCCAATGTATAAGCCCTAAAATCATTATTTTTTCAATTGGTTCGAAATTTAAGGTTGTAAAAAATGTAATATAAAGAAATGCTATAGGAAATGCTATAGCATTTCCTATAGCATTTCCTATGGCATTTCTCGTCAACAATTTAATACTTGCATATTTTTGCATGAGAACTCTTGTTATATTCAAATTCCAATGTATAAGCCCTAAAATCATTATTTTTTCAATTGGTTCGAAATTTAAGGTTGTAAAAAATGTAAAATAAAGAAATGCTATAGGAAATGCAATAGCATTTCCTATGGCATTTCTCGTCAACAATTTAATACTTGCATATTTTTGCATGAGAACTCTTGTTATATTCAAATTCCAATGTATAAACCCTAAAATCATTATTTTTTCAATTGGTTCGAAATTTAAGGTTGTAAAAAATGTCAAATAAAGAAATGCTATAAGAAATGCTATTGCATTTCCTAAGGCGATTCTCGTCAACAATTTAATCCTTGCATATTTTTGCATGAGAACTCTCGTTATATTCAAATTCCAATGTATATGCCCTAAAATCATTATTTTTTCAATTGGTTCGAAATTCAAGGTTGTAAAAAATATAAAATAAAGAAATGCTATAAGAAGTGCTACAGCATTTCCTAAGGCATTTCTCGTCAACAATTTAATCCTTGCATATTTTTGCATGAGAACTCTCGTTATATTCAAATTCCAATGTATAAGCCCTAAAATCATTATTTTTTCAATTGGTTCGAAATTTAAGGTTGTAAAAAATGTAAAATAAAGAAATGCTATAGGAAATGCTATAGCATTTCCTATCCATTTATCGTCAACAATTTATTCGTTGCATAATTTTACATGAGAACTCTTCTTATATTCAAATTCCAATGTATAAGCCCTAAAATCATTATTTTTTCAATTGGTTCGAAATTTAAGGTTGTAAAAAATGTAAAATAAAGAAATGCTATAGGAAATGCTATAGCATTTCCTATGGCATTTCTCGTCAACAATTTAATACTTGCATATTTTTGCATGAGAACTCTTGTTATATTCAAATTCCAATGTATAAGCCCTAAAATCATTATTTTTTCAATTGGTTCGAAATTTAAGGTTGTAAAAAATGTCAAATAAAGAAATGCTATAAGAAATGCTATTGCATTACCTAAGGCGATTCTTGTCAACAATTTAATCCTTGCATATTTTTGCATGAGAACTCTCGTTATATTCAAATTCCAATGTATAAGCCCAAAAATTATTATTTTTTCAATTTGTTAAAAATTTAAGGTTGTAAAAAATGTAAAATAAAGAAATGCTATAGGGAATGCTATAGCATTTCCTATGGCATTTCTCGTCAACAATTAATTCGTTGCATAATTTTGCATGAGAACTCTTCTATTATTCAAATTCCAATGTATAAGCCCTAAAATCATTATTTTTTCAATTGGTTCGAAATTCAAGGTAGTAAAAAATATCAAATAAAGAAATGCTATAAGAAATGCTATAGCATTTCCTAAGGCATTTCTCGTCAACAATTTAATCCTTGCATATTTTTGCATGAGAACTCTCGTTATATTCAAATTCCAATGTATAAGCCCTAAAATCATTATTTTTTCAATTGGTTCGAAATTAAAGGTTGTAAAAAATGTAAAATAAAGAAATGCTATAGGAAATGCATTTCCTATGGCATTTCTCGTCAACAATTTATTCGTTGCATAATTTTGCATGAGAACTCTTCTTATATTCAAATTCCAATGTATAAGCCCTAAAATAATTATTTTTTCAATTGGTTCGAAAGTTAAGGTTGTAAAAAATGTAAAATAAAGAAATGCTATAGGAAATGCTATAGCAATTCCTATGGCATTTCTCGTCAACAATTTAATACTTGCATATTTTTGCATGAGAACTCTTGTTATATTCAAATTCCAATGTATAAGCCCTAAAATCATTATTTTTTCAATTGGTTCGAAATTTAAGGTTGTAAAAAATTTCAAATAAAGAAATGCTATAAGAAATGCTATTGCATTTCCTAAGGCGATTCTCGTCAACAATTTAATCCTTGCATATTTTTGCATGAGAACTCTCGTTATATTCAAATTCCAATGTATAAGCCCTAAAATCATTATTTTTTCAATTTGTTCAAAATTTAAGGTTGTAAAAAATGTAAAATAAAGAAATGCTATAGGGAATGCTATAGCATTTCCTATGGCATTTCTCGTCAACAATTAATTCGTTGCATAATTTTGCATGAGAACTCTTCTTATATTCAAATTCCAATGTATAAGCCCTAAAATCATTATTTTTTCAATTGGTTCGAAATTCAAGGTTGTAAAAAATATAAAATAAAGAAATGATATAAGAAATGCTATAGCATTTCCTAAGGCATTTCTCGTCAACAATTTAATCCTTGCATATTTTTGCATGAGAACTCTCGTTATATTAAAATTCCAATGTATAAGCCCTAAAATCATTATTTTTTCAATTGGTTCGAAATTAAAGGTTGTAAAAAATGTAAAATAAAGAAATGCTATAGGAAATGCTATAGCATTTCCTATGGCATTTCTCGTCAACAATTTATTCGTTGCATAATTTTGCATGAGAACTCTTCTTATATTCAAATTCCAATGTATAAGCCCTAAAATCATTATTTTTTCAAATTGTTCGAAATTTAAGGTTGTAAAAAATGTCAAACAAAAAAAAGAAATGCTATAAGAAATGCTATACCATTTCGTGTGGCATTTCTCGTCAACAATTTAATCCTTGCATATTTTTGCATGAGAACTCTCGTTATATTGAAATATCAATGTATAAGCCCTAAAATCATTATTTTTTCAATTGGTTCAAAATTTAAGGTTGTAAAAAATGTAAAATAAAGAAATGCTATAGGAAATAGCATTTCCTATGGCATTTCTCGTCAACAATTTAATCCTTGCATATTTTTGCATGAGAACTCTTGTTATATTCAAATTCCAATGTATAAGCCCTAAAATCATTATTTTTTCAATTGGTTCGAAATTTAAGGTTGTAAAAAATGTCAAATAAAGATATGCTATAAGAAATGCTATTGCATTTCCTAAGGCGATTCTCGTCAACAATTTAATCCTTGCATATTTTTGCATGAGAACTCTAGTTATTTTCAAATTCCAATGTATAAGCCCTAAAATCATTATTTTTTCAATTGGTTCGAAATTCAAGGTTGTAAAAAATGTCAAATAAAGAAATGCTATAAGAAATGCTATAGCATTTCCTTAGGCATTTCTCGTCAACAATTTAATCCTTGCATATTTTTGCATGATAATTCTCGTTATATTCAAATTCCAATGTATAAGCCCTAAAATAATTATTTTTTCAATTGGTTCAAAATTTAAGGTTGTAAAAAATGTAAAATAAAGAAATACTATAGGAAATGCTAGCATTTCCTATGGCATTTCTCGTCAACAATTTAATCCTTGCATATTATTGCATGAGAACTCTTGTTATATTCAAATTCCAATGTATAAGCCCTAAAATCATTATTTTTTCAATTGGTTCGAAATTTAAGGTTGTAAAAAATTTCAAATAAAGAAATGCTATAGGAAATGCTATAGAATTTCCTATGGCATTTCTCGTCAACCATTTAATCCTTGCGTATTTTTTCATGAGAACTCTTGTTATATTCAAATTCCAATGTATAAGCCCTAAAATCATTATTTTTTCAATTGGTTCGAAGTTTAAGGTTGTATAAAATGTCAAATAAAGAAATTCTATAAGAAATTCTATAGCATTTCCTATGGCATTTCTCGTCAACAATTTAATCCTTGCATATTATTGCATGAGAACTCTTGTTATATTCAAATTCCAATGTATAAGCCCTAAAATCATTATTTTTTCAATTGGTTCGAATTTTAGGTCGTAAACAATGTAAAATAAAGAAATACTATAGGAAATGCTAGCATTTCCTATGGCATTTCTCGTCAACAATTTAATCCTTGCATAGTTTTGCATGAGAACGCTTGTAATATTAAAATTCCAATGTATGAGCCCTAAAATCATTATTTTTTCAATTGGTTCAAAATTTAAGGTTGTAAAAAATGTAAAATAAAGAAATGCTATAGGAAATGCTATAGCATTTCCTATGGCATTTCTCGTCAACAATTTAATCCTTGCATATTTTTGCATGAGAACTCTTGTTATATTCAAATTCCAATGTATAAGCCCTAAAATCATTATTTTTTCAATTGGTTCGAAATTTAAGGTTGTAAAAAATGTCAAATAAAGAAATGCTATAAGAAATGCTATAGCATTTCCTATGGCATTTCTCGTCAACAATTTAATCCTTGCATATTTTTGCATGAGAACTCTTGTTATATTCAAATTCCAATGTATTAGCCCTAAAATCATTATTTTTTCAATTGGTTCGAATTTTAGGTCGTAAACAATGTAAAATAAAGAAATGCTATAGGAAATGCTATAGCATTTCCTATGGCATTTCTCGTCAACAATTTAATCCTTGCATAGTTTTGCATGAGAACACTTGTAATATTAAAATTCCAATGTATAAGCCCTAAAATCATTATTTTTTCAATTGGTTCGAAATTTATGCATGTAAAAAATGTAAAAAAAAGAAATGCTATAGGACTTCTTATGGCATTTCTCGTCAACAATTTAATCCTTGCATATTTTTGCATGAGAACGCTTGTAATATTCAAATTCCAATGTATAAGCCCTAAAATCATTATTTTTTCAATTGGTTCGAAATTTAAGGTTGTAAAAAATGTAAAATAAAGAAATGCTATAGGAAATGCTATAGCATTTTCTATGGCGTTTCTCGTCAACAATTTAATCCTTGCATAGTTTTGCATGAGAACTCTTGTTATATTCAAATTCCAATGTATAACCCCTAAAATCATTATTTTTTCAATTGGTTCGAAGTTTAGGTCGTAAACAATGTCAAATAAAGAAATGCTGGCATTTCTCGTCAACAATTCAATCCTTGCATATTTTTGCATGAGAACTCTTGTAATTAAAAATTCCAATGTATAAGCCCTAAAATCATTATTTTTTCAATTGGTTTGAATTCTAGGTCGTAAACAATGTAAAATAAAGAAATGCTATAGAAAATGCTATCGCATTTACTATGGCATTTCTCGTCAACAATTTAATCCTTGCATATTTTTGCATGAGAACTCTTGTTATATTAAAATTCCAATGTATAAGCCCTAAAGTCCCTATTTTTTAAATTGGTTCGAATTTTAGGTCGTAAACAATGTAAAATAAAGAAATGCCATAGGAAATGCTATAGCATTTCCAATGGCATTTCTCGTCAACAATTTAATCCTTGCATATTTTTGCATGAGAACTCTTGTTATATTCAAATTCCAATGTATAAGCCCTAAAATCATTATTTTTTCAATTGGTTCGAAATTTAAGGTTGTAAAAAATGTCAAATAAAGAAATGCTATAAGAAATGCTATAGCATTTCCTATGGCATTTCTCGTCAACAATTTAATCCTTGCATATTTTTGCATGAGAACTCTTGTTATATTCAAATTCCAATGTATTAGCCCTAAAATCATTATTTTTTCAATAGGTTCGAATTTTAGGTCGTAAACAATGTAAAATAAAGAAATGCTATAGGAAATGCTATAGCATTTCCTATGGCATTTCTCGTCAACAATTTAATCATTGCATAGTTTTGCATGAGAACACTTGTAATATTAAAATTCCAATGTATAAGCCCTAAAATCATTATTTTTTCAATTGGTTCGAAATTTATGCATGTAAAAAATGTAAAAAAAAGAAATGCTATAGGACTTCTTATGGCATTTCTCGTCAACAATTTAATCCTTGCATATTTTTGCATGAGAACGCTTGTAATATTCAAATTCCAATGTATAATCCCTAAAATCATTATTTTTTCAATTGGTTCGAAATTTATGCATGTAAAAAATGTAAAAAAAAGAAATGCTATAGGACTTCTTATGGCATTTCTCGTCAACAATTTAATCCTTGCATATTTTTGCATGAGAACTCTTGTTATATTAAAATTCCAATGTATAAGCCCTAAAGTCCCTATTTTTTAAATTGGTTTGAATTTTAGGTCGTAAACAATGTAAAATAAAGAAATGCTATAGAAAATGCTATAGCATTTCATATGGCATTTCTCGTCAACAATTTAATCCTTGCATATTTTTGCATGAGAACTCTTGTTATATTAAAATTCCAATGTATAAGCCCTAAAGTCCCTATTTTTTAAATTGGTTCGAATTTTAGGTCGTAAACAATGTAAAATAAAGAAATGCCATAGGAAATGCTATAGCATTTCCAATGGCATTTCTCGTCAACAATTTAATCCTTGCATACTTTTGCATGAGAATGCTTGTAATATAAAAATTCCAATGTATAAGCCCTAAAATCATTATTTTTTCAATTGGTTCGAAATTTAAGGTTGTAAAAAATGTAAAATAAAGAAATGCTATAGCATTTCCTATGGCATTTCTCGTCATCAATTTAATCCTTGCATATTTTTTTGCATGAGAACGCTTGTAATATTCAAATTCCAATGTATAAACCCTAAAATAATTATTTTTTCAATTGGTTCGAAATTTAAGGTTGTAAAAAATGTAAAATAGGGAAATGCTATAGCATTTTCTATGGCGTTTCTCGTCAACAATTTAATCCTTGCATGGTTTTGCATGAGAACTCTTGTTATATTCAAATTCCAATGTATAAGCCCTAAAATCATTATTTTTTCAATTGGTTCGAATTTTAGGTCGTAAACAATGTAAAATAAAGAAATGCTATAGTATTTCCTATGGCATTTCTCGTCAACAATTTAATCCTTGCATATTTTTGCATGAGAAATCTTGTAATATTAAAATTCCAATGTATAAGCCCTAAAATAATTATTTTTTCAATTGGTTCAAATTTTAGGTTGTAAACAATGTAAAATAAAGAAATGCCCTCGTCAACAATTTAATCATTGCATATTTTTGCATGAGAACGCTTGTAATATTCAAATTCCAATGTATAAGCCCTAAAATCATTAATTTTTCAATTAGTTCAAAATTTAAGGTTGTAAAAAATGTAAAATAAAGAAATGCTATAGGAAATGCTATAGCATTTCCTATGGCATTTCTCGTCATCAATTTAATCTTTGCATATTTTTGCATGAGAACGCTTGTAATATTCAAATTCCAATGTATAAACCCTAAAATAATTATTTTTTCAATTGGTTCAAAATTTAAGGTTGTAAAAAATGTAAAATAGGGAAATGCTATAACATTTTCTATGGCGTTTCTCGTCAACAATTTAATCCTTGCATAGTTTTGCATGAGAACTCTTGTTATATTCAAATTCCAATGTATAAGCCCTATAATCATTATTTTTTAATTGGTTCAAAATTTAAGGTTGTAAAAAATGTAAAATAAAGAAATGCTATAGGAAATGCATTTCTCGTCAACAATTTAATCCTTGCATATTTTTGCATGAGAACTGTTGTTATATTCAAATTCCAATGTATAAGCCCTAAAATCATTATTTTTTCAATTGGTTCGAATTTTAGGTCGTAAACAATGTCAAATAAAGAAATGCTATAGGAAATGCTATAGCATTTCCTATTGCATTTCTCGTCAACAATTCAATCATTGCATATTTTTGCATGAGAACTCTTGAAATTAAAAATTCCAATGTATAAGCCCTAAAATCATTATTTTTTCATTTGGTTTGAATTTTATGTCGTAAACAATGTAAAATAAAGAAATGCTATAGAAAATGCTATAGCATTTCCTATGGCATTTCTCGTCAACAATTTAATCCTTGCGTAGTTTTGCATGAGAATGCTTGTAATATCAAAGTTCCAATGTATAAGCCCTAAAATCATTATTTTTTCAATTGGTTCGAAATTTAAGGTTGTAAAAAATGTAAAATAAAGAAATGCCATAGGAAATGGCATTTCTCGTCAACCATTTAATCCTTGCGTATTTTTTCATGAGAACTCTTGTTATATTCAAATTCCAATGTATAAGCCCTAAAATCATTATTTTTTCAATTGGTTCGAATTTTAGGTCGTAAACAATGTCAAATAAAGAAATGCTATAGGAAATGCTATATCATTTCCTATGGCATTTCTCGTCAACAATTTAATCCTTGCATATTTATTCATGAGAACGCTTGTAATATTCAAATTCCAATGTATAAGCCCTAAAATCATTATTTTTTCAATTGGTTCGACTTTTAGGTCGTAAACAATGTAAAATAAAGAAATCTATAGGAAATGCTATTGCATTTCCTATGGCATTTCTCGTCAACAATTTAATCCTTGCATATTTTTGCATGAGAACTCTTGTTATATTCAAATTCCAATGTATAAGCGCTGAAATCATTATTTTTTCAATTGGTTCGAAATTTAAGGTTGTAAAAAATGTCAAAAAAAGAAATGCTATAAGAAATGCTATAGCATTTCCTATGGCATATCTCGTCAACAATTTAATCCTTGCATATTTTTGCATGAGAACTCTTGTTATATTCAAATTCCAATGTATAAGCCCTAAAATCATTATTTTTCAATTGGTTCGAAATTTATGGTTGTAAAAAATGTAAAATAAAGAAATTCTATAGGAAATTCTATAGCATTACTATGGCATTTCTTGTCAACCATTTAATCCTTGCATATTTTTGCATGAGAACTCTTGTTATATTCAAATTCCAATGTATAAGCCCTAAAATCATTATTTTTTCAATTGGTTCGAAATTTAAGGTTGTAAAAAATGTAAAATAAAGAAATGCAATAGGAAATGCTATAGCATTTCCTATGGCATTTCTCGTCAACAATTTAATCCTTGCATATTTTTGCACGAGAACTCTTGTTATATTCAAATCCCAACGTATAAGCCCTAAAATCATTATTTTTTCAATTGGTTCAAAATTTGAGTTTGTAAAAAATGTCAAATAAAGAAATGCTATAAGAAATGCTATAGCAATTCCTATGGCATTTCTCGTCAACAATTTAATCCTTGCAGATTTTTGCATGAGAACTCTTGTTATATTCAAATTCCAATGTATAAGCCCTAAAATCATTATTTTTCAATTGGTTCGACTTTTAGGTCGTAAACAATGTAAAATAAAGAAATGCTATAGGAAATGCTATAGCATTTCCTATGGCATTTCTCGTTAACAATTTAATCCTTGCATATTTTTGCATGAAAACTCTTGTTATATTCAAATTCCAATGTATAAGCCCTAAAATCATTATTTTTTCAATTGGTTCGACTTTTAGGTCGTAAACAATGTAAAATAAAGAAATACTATAGGAAATGCTATAGCATTTCCTATGGCATTTCTCGTCAACAATTTAATCCTTGCATAGTTTGCATGAGAACGCTTGTTATATTCAAATTCTAATGTATGAGCGCAAAAATCATTATTTTTTCAATTGGTTCAAAATTTAAGGTTGTAAAAAATGTAAAATAAAGAAATGCTATAGGAAATGCTATAGCATTTCCTATGGCATTTCTCGTCAACAATTTAATCCTTGCATAATTTTGCATGAGAACTCTTGTTATATTCAAATTCCAATGTATAAGCCCTAAAATCATTATTTTTTCAATTGGTTCGAAATTTAAGGTAGTAAAAAATGTAAAATAAATAAATGCTATAGGAAATGCTATAGCATTTCCTATGGCATTTCTCGTCAACAATTTAATCCTTGCATAATTTTGCATGAGAACTCTTGTTATATTCAAATTCCAATGTATAAGCCCTATAATCATTATTTTTTCAATTGGTTCGAAATTTAAGGTTGTAAAAAATGTAAAATAAAGAAATGCCATAGGAAATGCTATAGCATTTCCTATGGCATTTCTCGTCAACAATTTAATCCTTGCATATTTTTGCATGAGAACTCCTGTTATATTCAAATTCCAATGTATAAGCCCTAAAATCATTATTTTTTCAATTGGTTCGAAATTTAAAGTTGTAAAAAATGTAAAATAAAGAAATGCTATAAGAAATGCTATAGTATTTCCTATGGCATTTTTTGTTAACAATTTAATCCTTGCATATTTTTGCATGAGAACTCTTGTTATATTCAAATTCCAATGTATAAGCCCTAAAATCATTATTTTTTCAATTGGTTCGACTTTTAGGTCGTAAACAATGTAAAATAAAGAAATGCTATAGGAAATGCTATAGCATTTCCTATGGCATTTCTCGTTAACAATTTAATCCTTGCATATTTTTGCATGAGAACTACTATAGGAAATGCAATTTAATCCTTGCATAGTTTGCATGAGAACGCTTGTTATATTCAAATTCCAATGTATGAGCCCTAAAATCATTATTTTTTCAATTGGTTCAAAATTTAAGGTTGTAAAAAATGTAAAATAAAGAAATGCTATAGGAAATGCTATAGCATTTCCCATGGGATTTCTCGTCAACAATTTAATCCTTGCATATTTTTGCATGAGAACTCTTGTTATATTCAAATTCCAATGTATAAGCCCTAAAATCATTATTTTTTCAATTGGTTCGAAATTTAAGGTAGTAAAAAATGTAAAATAAAGAAATGCTATAGGAAATGCTATATCATTTCCTATGGCATTTCTCGTCAACAATTTAATCCTTGCATAATTTTGCATGAGAACTCTTGTTATATTCAAATTCCAATGTATAAGCCCTATAATCATTATTTTTTCAATTGGTTCGAAATTTAAGGTTGTAAAAAATGTAAAATAAAGAAATGCTATAGGAAATGCTATAGCATTTCCTATGGCATTTCTCGTCAACAATTTAATCCTTGCATATTTTTGCATGAGAACTCCTGTTATATTCAAATTCCAATGTATAAGCCCTAAAATCATTATTTTTTCAATTGGTTCGAAATTTAAGGTTGTAAAAAATGTAAAATAAAGAAATCCTATAGGAAATGCTATAGCATTTCCTATGGCATTTCTCGTTAACAATTTAATCCTTGCATATTTTTGCATGAGAACTCTTGTTATATTCAAATTCCAATGTATAAGCCCTAAAATCATTATTTTTTCAATTGGTTCGACTTTTAGGTCGTAAACAATGTAAAATAAAGAAATATTATAGGAAATGCTATAGCATTTCCTATGGCATTTCTCGTCAACAATTTAATCCTTGTATAGTTTGCATGAGAACGCTTGTAATATTAAAATTCCAATGTATGAGCCCTAAAATCATTATTTTTTCAATTCGTTCAAAATTTAAGGTTGTAAAAAAAGTAAAATAAAGAAATGCTATAGGAAATGCTATAGCATTTCCTATGGTATTTCTCGTCAACAATTTAATCCTTGCATATTTTTGCATGAGAACTCTTGTTATATTAAAATTCCAATGTATAAGCCCTAAAATCATTATTTTTTCAATTGGTTCAAAATTTAAGGTTGTAAAAATTGTAAAATAAAGAAATGCTATAGGAAATGCTATAGCATTTCCTATGGCATTTCTCGTCAACCATTTAATCCTTGCGTATTTTTTCATGAGAACTCTTGTTATATTAAAATTCCAATGTATAAGCCCTAAAATCATTATTTTTTCAATTGGTTCAAAATTTAAGGTTGTAAAAAATGTAAAATAAAGAAATTCTATAGGAAATGCTAGCATTTCCTATGGCATTTCTCGTCAACAATTTAATCCTTGCATATTTTTGCATGAGAACGCTTGTAATATTCAAATTCCAATGTATAAGCCCTAAAATCATTATTTTTTCAATTGGTTCGAAATTTAAGGTTGTAAAAAATGTAAAATAAAGAAATGCTATAGGAAATGCTATAGCATTTCATATGGCATTTCTCGTTAACAATTTAATCCTTGCTTATTTTTGCATGAGAACTCTTGTTATATTCAAATTCCAATGTATAAGCCCTAAAATCATTATTTTTTCAATTGGTTCGACTTTTAGGTTGTAAACAATGTAAAATAAAGAAATATTATAGGAAATGCTATAGCATTTCCTATGGCATTTCTCGTCAACAATTTAATCCTTGTATAGTTTGCATGAGAACGCTTGTAATATTAAAATTCCAATGTATGAGCCCTAAAATCATTATTTTTTCAATTGGTTCAAAATTTAAGGTTGTAAAAAATGTAAAATAAAGAAATGCTATAGGAAATGCTATAGCATTTCCTATGGTATTTCTCGTCAACAATTTAATCCTTGCATATTTTTGCATGAGAACTCTTGTTATATTAAAATTCCAATGTATAAGCCCTAAAATCATTATTTTTTCAATTGGTTCGAAATTTAAGGTTGTAAAAATTGTAAAATAAAGAAATGCTATAGGAAATGCTATAGCATTTCCTATGGCATTTCTCGTCAACCATTTAATCCTTGCGTATTTTTTCATGAGAACTCTTGTTATATTCAAATTCCAATGTATAAGCCCTAAAATCATTATTTTTTCAATTGGTTCAAAATTTAAGGTTGTAAAAAATGTAAAATAAAGAAATTCTATAGGAAATGCTAGCATTTCCTATGGCATTTCTCGTCAACAATTTAATCCTTGCATATATTTGCATGAGAACGCTTGTAATATTCAAATTCCAATGTATAAGCCCTAAAATCATTATTTTTTCAATTGGTTCGAAATTTAAGGTTGTAAAAAATGTAAAATAAAGAAATGCTATAGGAAATGCTATAGCATTTCCTATGGCATTTCTCGTCAACAATTTAATCCTTGCATATTTTTGCAAGAGAACTCTTGTTATATTTAAATTCCAATGTATAAGCCCTAAAATCATTATTTTTTCAATTGGTTCGAAATTTAAGGTTGTAAAAATTGTAAAATAAAGAAATGCTATAGGAAATGCTATAGCATTTCCTATGGCATTTCTCGTTAACAATTTAATCCTTGCATATTTTTTCATGAGAACTCTTGTTATATTCAAATTTCAATGTATAAGCCCTAAAATCATTATTTTTTCAATTGGTTTGACTTTTAGGTTGTAAACAATGTAAAATAAAGAAATATTATAGGAAATGCTATAGCATTTCCTATGGCATTTCTCGTCAACAATTTAATCCTTGTATAGTTTGCATGAGAACGCTTGTAATATTAAAATTCCAATGTATGAGCCCTAAAATCATTATTTTTTCAATTGGTTCAAAATTTAAGGTTGTAAAAAATGTAAAATAAAGAAATGCTATAGGAAATGCTATAGCATTTCCTATGGTATTTCTCGTCAACAATTTAATCCTTGCATATTTTTGCATGAGAACTCTTGTTATATTAAAATTCCAATGTATAAGCCCTAAAATCATTATTTTTTCAATTGGTTCGAAATTTAAGGTTGTAAAAATTGTAAAATAAAGAAATGCTATAGGAAATGCTATTTCCTATGGCATTTCTCGTCAACCATTTAATCCTTGCGTATTTTTTCATGAGAACTCTTGTTATATTCAAATTCCAATGTATAAGCCCTAAAATCATTATTTTTTCAATTGGTTCAAAATTTAAGGTTGTAAAAAATGTAAAATAAAGAAATTCTATAGGAAATGCTAGCATTTCCTATGGCATTTCTCGTCAACAATTTAATCCTTGCATATATTTGCATGAGAACGCTTGTAATATTCAAATTCCAATGTATAAGCCCTAAAATCATTATTTTTTCAATTGGTTCGAAATTTAAGGTTGTAAAAAATGTAAAATAAAGAAATGCTATAGGAAATGCTATAGCATTTCCTATGGCATTTGTCGTCAACAATTTAATCCTTGCATATTTTTGCAAGAGAACTCTTGTTATATTTAAATTCCAATGTATAAGCCCTAAAATCATTATTTTTTCAATTGGTTCGAAATTTAAGGTTGTAAAAATTGTAAAATAAAGAAATGCTATAGGAAATGCTATAGCATTTCCTATGGCATTTCTCGTTAACAATTTAATCCTTGCATATTTTTTCATGAGAACTCTTGTTATATTCAAATTTCAATGTATAAGACCTAAAATCATTATTTTTTCAATTGGTTCGAAATTTAAGGTTGTAAAAAATGTAAAATAATGAAATTCTATAGGAAATGCTATAACATTTCCTATGGCATTTCTCGTCAACAATTTAATCCTTGCATATTTTTTCATGAGAACTCTGGTTATATTCAAATTCCAATGTATAAGCCCTAAAATCATTATTTTTTCAATTGGTTCGAAATTTAAGGTTGTAAAAAATGTAAAATAAAGAAATGCTATAGGAAATGCTATAGCATTTCCTATGGTATTTCTCGTCAACAATTTAATACTTGCATATTTTTGCATGAGAACTCTTGTTATATTAAAATTCCAATGTATAAGCCCTAAAATCATTATTTTTTCAATTGGTTCGAAATTTAAGGTTGTAAAAATTGTAAAATAAAGAAATGCTATTGGAAATGCTATAGCATTTCCTATGGCATTTCTCGTCAACCATTTAATCCTTGCGTATTTTTTCATGAGAACTCTTGTTATATTCAAATTCCAATGTATAAGCCATAAAATCATTATTTTTTCAATTGGTTCGAAATTTAAGGTTGTAAAAACTGTAAAATAAAGAAATTCTATAGGAAATGCTAGCATTTCCTATGGCATTTCTCGTCAACAATTTAATCCTTGCATATTTTTGCATGAGAACGCTTGTAATATTCAAATTCCAATGTATAAGCCCTAAAATCATTATTTTTTCAATTGGTTCGAAATTTAAGGTTGTAAAAAATGTAAAATAAAGAAATGCTATAGGAAATGCTATAGCATTTCCTATGGCATTTCTCGTCAACAATTTAATCCTTGCATATTTTTGCAAGAGAACTCTTGTTATATTTAAATTCCAATGTATAAGCCCTAAAATCATTATTTTTTCAATTGGTTTGAAATTTAAGGTTGTAAAAATTGTAAAATAAAGAAATGCTATAGGAAATGCTATAGCATTTCCTATGGCATTTCTCGTTAACAATTTAATCCTTGCATATTTTTTCATGAGAACTCTTGTTATATTCAAATTTCAATGTATAAGCCCTAAAATCATTATTTTTTCAATTGGTTCGAAATTTAAGGTTGTAAAAAATGTAAAATAATGAAATTCTATAGGAAATGCTATAACATTTCCTATGGCATTTCTCGTCAACAATTTAATCCTTGCATATTTTTTCATGAGAACTCTGGTTATATTCAAATTCCAATGTATAAGCCCTAAAATCATTATTTTTTCAATTGGTTCGAAATTTAAGGTTGTAAAAAATGTAAAATAAAGAAATGCTATAGGAAATGCTATAGCATTTCCTATGGTATTTCTCGTCAACAATTTAATACTTGCATATTTTTGCATGAGAACTCTTGTTATATTAAAATTCCAATGTATAAGCCCTAAAATCATTATTTTTTCAATTGGTTCGAAATTTAAGGTTGTAAAAATTGTAAAATAAAGAAATGCTATAGGAAATGCTATAGCATTTCCTATGGCATTTCTCGTCAACCATTTAATCCTTGCGTATTTTTTCATGAGAACTCTTGTTATATTCAAATTCCAATGTATAAGCCATAAAATCATTATTTTTTCAATTGGTTCGAAATTTAAGGTTGTAAAAAATGTAAAATAAAGAAATTCTATAGGAAATGCTAGCATTTCCTATGGCATTTCTCGTCAACAATTTAATCCTTGCATATTTTTGCATGAGAACGCTTGTAATATTCAAATTCCAATGTATAAGCCCTAAAATCATTATTTTTTCAATTGGTTCTAAATTTAAGGTTGTAAAAAATGTAAAATAAAGAAATGCTATAGGAAATGCTATAGCATTTCCTATGGCATTTATCGTCAACAATTTAATCCTTGCATATTTTTGCATGAGAACTCTTGTTATATTCAAATTCCAATGTATAAGCCCTAAAATCATTATTTTTTCAATTGGTTCGAAATTTAAGGTTGTAAAAAATGTAAAATAAAGAAATTCTATAGGAAATGCTAGCATTTCCTATGGCATTTCTCGTCAACAATTTAATCCTTGCATATTTTTTCATGAGAACACTGGTTATATTCAAATTCCAATGTATAAGCCCTAAAATCATTATTTTTTCAATTGGTTCGAAATTTAAGGTTGTAAAAAATGTAAAATAAAGAAATGCTATAGGAAATGCTATAGCATTTCCTATGGTATTTCTCGTCAACAATTTAATACTTGCATATTTTTGCATGAGAACTCTTGTTATATTAAAATTCCAATGTATAAGCCCTAAAATCATTATTTTTTCAATTGGTTCGAAATTTAAGGTTGTAAAAATTGTAAAATAAAGAAATGCTATAGGAAATGCTATAGCATTTCCTATGGCATTTCTCGTCAACCATTTAATCCTTGCGTATTTTTTCATGAGAACTCTTGTTATATTCAAATTCCAATGTATAAGCCATAAAATCATTATTTTTTCAATTGGTTCGAAATTTAAGGTTGTAAAAAATGTAAAATAAAGAAATTCTATAGGAAATGCTAGCATTTCCTATGGCATTTCTCGTCAACAATTTAATCCTTGCATATTTTTGCATGAGAACGCTTGTAATATTCAAATTCCAATGTATAAGCCCTAAAATTATTATTTTTTCAATTGGTTCTAAATTTAAGGTTGTAAAAAATGTAAAATAAAGAAATGCTATAGGAAATGCTATAGCATTTCCTATGGCATTTATCGTCAACAATTTAATCCTTGCATATTTTTGCATGAGAACTCTTGTTATATTCAAATTCCAATGTATAAGCCCTAAAATCATTATTTTTTCAATTGGTTCGAAATTTAAGGTTGTAAAAAATGTAAAATAAAGAAATTCTATAGGAAATGCTAGCATTTCCTATGGCATTTCTCGTCAACAATTTAATCCTTGCATATTTTTGCATGAGAACGCTTGTAATATTCAAATTCCAATGTATAAGCCCTAAAATCATTATATTTTCAATTGGTTCGAAATTTAAGGTTGTAAAAAATGTAAAATAAAGAAATGCTATAGGAAATGCTATAGCATTTCCTATGGCATTTCTCGTCAACAATTTAATCCTTGCATATTTTTGCATGAGAACTCTTGTTATATTCAAATTCCAATGTATAAGCCCTAAAATCATTATTTTTTCAATTGGTTCGAAATTTAAGGTTGTAAAAATTGTAAAATAAAGAAATGCTATAGGAAATGCTATAGCATTTCCTATGGCATTTCTCGTCAACCATTTAATCCTTGCGTATTTTTTCATGAGAACTCTTGTTATATTTAAATTCCAATGTATAAGCCCTAAAATCATTATTTTTTCAATTGGTTCAAAATTTAAGGTTGTAAAAAATGTAAAATAAAGAAATGCTATAGGAAATGCTATAGCATTTCCTATAACATTTCTCGTTAAAAATTTAATCCTTGCATATTTTTGCATGAGAACTCTTGTTATATTCAAATTCCAATGTATAAGCCCTAAAATCATTATTTTTTCAATTGGTTCGAAATTTAAAGATGTAAAACATGTAAAATAAAGAAATGCTATAGGAAATGCTATAGCATTTCCTATGGCATTTCTCGTTAACAATTTAATCCTTGCATATTTTTGCATGAGAACTCTTGTTATATTCAAATTCCAATGTATAAGCCCTAAAATCATTATTTTTTCAATTGGTTCGACTTTTAGGTCGTAAACAATGTAAAATAAAGAAATACTATAGGAAATGCTATAGCATTTCCTATGGCATTTCTCGTCAACAATTTAATCGTTGCATATTTTTGCATGAGAACTCTTGTTATATTCAAATTCCAATGTATAAGCCCTAAAATCATTATTTTTTCAATTGGTTCGAAATTTAAGGTTGTAAAAAATGTAAAATAAAGAAATGCTATAGGAAATGCTAGCATTTCCTATGGCATTTCTCGTCAACCATTTAATCCTTGCGTATTTTTTCATGAGAACTCTTGTTATATTCAAATTCCAATGTATAAGCCATAAAATCATTATTTTTTCAATTAGTTCGAAATTTAAGGTTGTAAAAAATGTAAAATAAAGAAATGCTATAGGAAATGCTATAGCATTTCGTATGGCATTTCTCGTCAACCATTTAATCCTTGCGTATTTTTTCATGAGAACTCTTGTTATATTCAAATTCCAATGTATAAGCCATAAAATCATTATTTTTTCAATTGGTTCGAAATTTAAGGTTGTAAAAAATGTAAAATAAAGAAATGCTATAGGAAATGCTATAGCATTTCCTATGGCATTTCTCGTCAACAATTTAATCCTTGCATATTTTTGCATGAGAACGCTTGTAATATTCAAATTCCAATGTATAAGCCCTAAAATCATTATTTTTTCAATTGGTTTGAAATTTAAGGTTGTAAAAAATGTAAAATAAAGAAATGCTATAGGAAATGCGATAGCATTTCCTATGGCATTTCTCGTCAACAATTTAATCCTTGCATATTTTTGCATGAGAACTCTTGTTATATTCAAATTCCAATGTATAAGCCCTAAAATCATTATTTTTTCAATTGGTTCGAAATTTAAAGTTGTAAAAATTGTAAGATAAAGAAATGCTACATTTCCTATGGCATTTCTCGTTAACAATTTAATCCTTGCATATTTTTTCATGAGAACTCTTGTTATATTCAAATTTCAATGTATAAGCCCTAAAATCATTATTTTTTCATTTGGTTCAAAATTTAAGGTTGTAAAAAATGTAAAATAAAGAAATTCTATAGGAAATGCTATAGCATTTCCTATGGCATTTCTCGTCAACAATTTAATCCTTGAATAGTTTGCATGAGAACGCTTTTAATATTAAAATTCCAATGTATGAGCCCTAAAATCATTATTTTTTCAATTGGTTCAAAATTTAAGGTTGTGAAAAATGTAAAATAAAGAAATGCTATAGGAAATGCTATAGCATTTCCTATGGCATTTCTCGTCAACAATTTAATCCTTGCATATTTTTGCATGAGAACTCTTGTTATATTCAAATTCCAATGTATAAGCCCTAAAATCATTATTTTTTCAATTGGTTCGAAATTTAAGGTTGTAAAAATTGTAAATTAAAGAAATGCTATAGAAAATGCTATAGCATTTCCTATGGCATTTCTCGTCAACAATTTAATCCTTGCATATTTTTGCATGAGAACTCTTGTTATATTCAAATTCCAATGTATAAGCCCTAAAATCATTATTTTTTCAATTGGTTCGAAATTTAAGGTTGTAAAAATTGTAAAATAAAGAAATGCTATAGGAAATGCTATAGCATTTCCTATGGCATTTCTCGTCAACAATTTAATCCTTGCATATTTTTGCATGAGAACTCTTGTTATATTCATATTCCAATGTATAAGCCCTAAAATCATTATTTTTTCAATTGGTTCGAAATTTAAGGTTGTAAAAATTGTAAAATAAAGAAATGCTATAGGAAATGCTATAGCATTTCCTATGACATTTCTCGTCAACAATTTAATCGTTGCATATTTTTGCATGAGAACTCTTGTTATATTCAAATTCCAATGTATAAGCCCTAAAATCATTATTTTTTCAATTGGTTCGAAATTTAAGGTTGTAAAAAATGTAAAATAAAGAAATGCTATAGGAAATGCTATAGAATTTCCTATGGCATTTCTCGTCAACCATTTAATCCTTGCGTATTTTTTCATGAGAACTCTTGTTATATTCAAATTCCAATGTATAAGCCATAAAATCATTATTTTTTCAATTGGTTCGAAATTTAAGGTTGTAAAAAATGTAAAATAAAGAAATGCTATAGGAAATGCTATAGCATTTCCTATGGCATTTCTCGTCAACAATTTAATCCTTGCATATTTTTGCATGAGAACGCTTGTAATATTCAAATTCCAATGTATAAGCCCTAAAATCATTATTTTTTCAATTGGTTTGAAATTTAAGGTTGTAAAAAATGTAAAATAAAGAAATGCTATAGGAAATGCTATAGCATTTCCTATGGCATTTCTCGTCAACAATTTAATCCTTGCATATTTTTGCATGAGAACTCTTGTTATATTTAAATTCCAATGTATAAGCCCTAAAATCATTATTTTTTCAATTGGTTCGAAATTTAAAGTTGTAAAAATTGTAAGATAAAGAAATGCTACATTTCCTATGGCATTTCTCGTTAACAATTTAATCCTTGCATATTTTTTCATGAGAACTCTTGTTATATTCAAATTTCAATGTATAAGCCCTAAAATCATTATTTTTTCATTTGGTTCAAAGTTTAAGGTTGTAAAAAATGTAAAATAAAGAAATTCTATAGGAAATGCTATAGCATTTCCTATGGCATTTCTCGTCAACAATTTAATCCTTGAATAGTTTGCATGAGAACGCTTTTAATATTAAAATTCCAATGTATGAGCCCTAAAATCATTATTTTTTCAATTGGTTCAAAATTTAAGGTTGTGAAAAATGTAAAATAAAGAAATGTTATAGGAAATGCTATAGCATTTCCTATGGCATTTCTCGTCAACAATTTAATCCTTGCATATTTTTGCATGAGAACTCTTGTTATATTCAAATTCCAATGTATAAGCCCTAAAATCATTATTTTTTCAATTGGTTCGAAATTTAAGGTTGTAAAAATTGTAAAATAAAGAAATGCTATAGAAAATGCTATAGCATTTCCTATGGCATTTCTCGTCAACAATTTAATCCTTGCATATTTTTGCATGAGAACTCTTGTTATATTCAAATTCCAATGTATAAGCCCTAAAATCATTATTTTTTCAATTGGTTCGAAATTTAAGGTTGTAAAAATTGTAAAATAAAGAAATGCTATAGGAAATGCTATAGCATTTCCTATGGCATTTCTCGTCAACAATTTAATCCTTGCATATTTTTGCATGAGAACTCTTGTTATATTCATATTCCAATGTATAAGCCCTAAAATCATTATTTTTTCAATTGGTTCGAAATTTAAGGTTGTAAAAATTGTAAAATAAAGAAATGCTATAGGAAATGCTATAGCATTTCCTATGACATTTCTCGTCAACAATTTAATCGTTGCATATTTTTGCATGAGAACTCTTGTTATATTCAAATTCCAATGTATAAGCCCTAAAATCATTATTTTTTCAATTGGTTCGAAATTTAAGGTTGTAAAAAATGTAAAATAAAGAAATGCTATAGGAAATGCTATAGAATTTCCTATGGCATTTCTCGTCAACCATTTAATCCTTGCGTATTTTTTCATGAGAACTCTTGTTATATTCAAATTCCAATGTATAAGCCATAAAATCATTATTTTTTCAATTGGTTCGAAATTTAAGGTTGTAAAAAATGTAAAATAAAGAAATTCTATAGGAAATGCTAGCATTTCCTATGGCATTTCTCGTCAACAATTTAATCCTTGCATATTTTTGCATGAGAACGCTTGTAATATTCAAATTCCAATGTATAAGCCCTAAAATCATTATTTTTTCAATTGGTTCGAAATTTAAGGTTGTAAAAAATGTAAAATAAAGAAATGCTATAGGAAATGCTATAGCATTTCCTATGGCATTTCTCGTCAACAATTTAATCCTTGCATATTTTTGCAAGAGAACTCTTGTTATATTTAAATTCCAATGTATAAGCCCTAAAATCATTATTTTTTCAATTGGTTCGAAATTTAAGGTTGTAAAAATTGTAAAATAAAGAAATGCTATAGGAAATGCTATAGCATTTCCTATGGCATTTCTCGTTAACAATTTAATCCTTGCATATTTTTTCATGAGAACTCTTGTTATATTCAAATTTCAATGTATAAGCCCTAAAATCATTATTTTTTCAATTGGTTCGAAATTTAAGGTTGTAAAAAATGTAAAATAATGAAATTCTATAGGATATGCTATAACATTTCCTATCGTCAACAATTTAATCCTTGCATATTTTTGCATGAGAACTCTTGTTATATTCAAATTTCAATGTATAAGCCCTAAAATCATTATTTTTTCATTTGGTTCAAAGTTTAAGGTTGTAAAAAATGTAAAATAAAGAAATTCTATAGGAAATGCTATAGCATTTCCTATGACATTTCTCGTCAACAATTTAATCCTTGAATAGTTTGCATGAGAACGCTTTTAATATTAAAATTCCAATGTATGAGCCCTAAAATCATTATTTTTTCAATTGGTTCAAAATTTAAGGTTGTGAAAAATGTAAAATAAAGAAATGTTATAGGAAATGCTATAGCATTTCCTATGGCATTTCTCGTCAACAATTTAATCCTTGCATATTTTTGCATGAGAACTCTTGTTATATTCAAATTCCAATGTATAAGCCCTAAAATCATTATTTTTTCAATTGGTTCGAAATTTAAGGTTGTAAAAATTGTAAAATAAAGAAATGCTATAGAAAATGCTATAGCATTTCCTATGGCATTTCTCGTCAACAATTTAATCCTTGCATATTTTTGCATGAGAACTCTTGTTATATTCAAATTCCAATGTATAAGCCCTAAAATCATTATTTTTTCAATTGGTTCGAAATTTAAGGTTGTAAAAATTGTAAAATAAAGAAATGCTATAGGAAATGCTATAGCATTTCCTATGGCATTTCTCGTCAACAATTTAATCCTTGCATATTTTTGCATGAGAACTCTTGTTATATTCATATTCCAATGTATAAGCCCTAAAATCATTATTTTTTCAATTGGTTCGAAATTTAAGGTTGTAAAAATTGTAAAATAAAGAAATGCTATAGGAAATGCTATAGCATTTCCTATGACATTTCTCGTCAACAATTTAATCGTTGCATATTTTTGCATGAGAACTCTTGTTATATTCAAATTCCAATGTATAAGCCCTAAAATCATTATTTTTTCAATTGGTTCGAAATTTAAGGTTGTAAAAAAAGTAAAATAAAGAAATGCTATAGGAAATGCTATAGAATTTCCTATGGCATTTCTCGTCAACCATTTAATCCTTGCGTATTTTTTCATGAGAACTCTTGTTATATTCAAATTCCAATGTATAAGCCGTAAAATCATTATTTTTTCAATTGGTTCGAAATATAAGGTTGTAAAAAATGTAAAATAAAGAAATGCTATAGGAAATGCTAGCATTTCCTATGACATTTCTCGTCAACAATTTAATCCTTGCATATTTTTGCATGAGAACGCTTGTAATATTCAAATTCCAATGTATAAGCCCTAAAATCATTATTTTTTCAATTGGTTCGAAATTTAAGGTTGTAAAAAATGTAAAATAAAGAAATGCTATAGGAAATGATATAGCATTTCCTATGGCATTTCTCGTCAACAATTTAATCCTTGCATATTTTTGCATGAGAACTCTTGTTATTTTCAAATTATAATGTATAAGCCCTAAAATCATTATTTTTTCAATTGGTTCGAAATTTAAAGTTGTAAAAATTGTAAGATAAAGAAATGCTACATTTCCTATGGCATTTCTCGTTAACAATTTAATCCTTGCATATTTTTTCATGAGAACTCTTGTTATATTCAAATTTCAATGTATAAGCCCTAAAATCATTATTTTTTCAATTGGTTCAAAATTTAAGGTTGTAAAAAATGTAAAATAAAGAAATTCTATAGGAAATGCTATAGCATTTCCTATGGAATTTCTCGTCAACAATTTAATCCTTGCATAGTTTGCATGAGAACGCTTGTAATATTAAAATTCCAATGTATGAGCCCTAAAATCATTATTTTTTCAATTGGTTCAAAATTTAAAGTTGTAAAAAATGTAAAATAAAGAAATGCTATAGGAAATGTTATAGCATTTCCTATGGCATTTCTCGTCAACAATTTAATCCTTGCATATTTTTGCATGAGAACTCTTGTTATATTCAAATTCCAATGTATAAGCCCTAAAATCATTATTTTTTCAATTGGTTCGAAATTTAAGGTTGTAAAAATTGTAAAATAAAGAAATGCTATAGAAAATGCTATAGCATTTCCTATGGCATTTCTCGTCAACAATTTAATCCTTGCATATTTTTGCATGAGAACTCTTGTTATATTCAAATTCCAATGTATAAGCCCTAAAATCATTATTTTTTCAATTGGTTCGAATTTTAGGTCGTAAACAATGTAAAATAAAGAAATACTATAGGAAATGCTATAGCATTTCCTATGGCATTTCTCGTCAACAATTTAATCCTTGCATAGTTTTGCATGAGAACGCTTGTAATATTAAAATTCCAATGTATGAGCCCTAAAATCATTATTTTTTCAATTGGTTCAAAATTTAAGGTTGTAAAAAATGTAAAACAAAGAAATGCTATAGGAAATGCTATAGCATTTCCTATGGCATTTCTCGTCAACAATTTAATCCTTGCATATTTTTGCATGAGAACTCTTGTTATATTCAAATTCCAATGTATTAGCCCTAAAATCATTATTTTTTCAATTGGTTCGAAATTTAAAGTTGTAAAAATTGTAAGATAAAGAAATGCTACATTTCCTATGGCATTTCTCGTTAACAATTTAATCCTTGCATATTTTTTCATGAGAACTCTTGTTATATTCAAATTTCAATGTATAAGCCCTAAAATCATTATTTTTTCAAATGGTTCAAAATTTAAGGTTGTAAAAAATGTAAAATAAAGAAATTCTATAGGAAATGCTATAGCATTTCCTATGGAATTTCTCGTCAACAATTTAATCCTTGCATAGTTTGCATGAGAACGCTTGTAATATTAAAATTCCAATGTATGAGCCCTAAAATAATTATTTTTTCAATTGGTTCAAAATTTAAGGTTGTAAAAAATGTAAAATAAAGAAATGCTATAGGAAATGCTATAGCATTTCCTATGGCATTTCTCGTCAACAATTTAATCCTTGCATATTTTTGCATGAGAACTCTTGTTATATTCAAATTCCAATGTATAAGCCCTAAAATCATTATTTTTTCAATTGGTTCGAAATTTAAGGTTGTAAAAATTGTAAAATAAAGAAATGCTATAGAAAATGCTATAGCATTTCCTATGGCATTTCTCGTCAACAATTTAATCCTTGCATATTTTTGCATGAGAACTCTTGTTATATTCAAATTCCAATGTATAAGCCCTAAAATCATTATTTTTTCAATTGGTTCGAAATTTAAGGTTGTAAAAATTGTAAAATAAAGAAATGCTATAGGAAATGCTATAGCATTTCCTATGGCATTTCTCGTCAACAATTTAATCCTTGCATATTTTTGCATGAGAACTCTTGTTATATTCAAATTCCAATGTATTAGCCCTAAAATCATTATTTTTTCAATTGGCTCGAAATTTAAAGTTGTAAAAATTGTAAGATAAAGAAATGCTACATTTCCTATGGCATTTCTCGTTAACAATTTAATCCTTGCATATTTTTTCATGAGAACTCTTGTTATATTCAAATTTCAATGTATAAGCCCTAAAATCATTATTTTTCAATTGGTTCAAAATTTAAGGTTGTAAAAAATGTAAAATAAAGAAATTCTATAGGAAATGCTATAGCATTTCCTATGGAATTTCTCGTCAACAATTTAATCCTTGCATAGTTTGCATAAGAACGCTTGTAATATTAAAATTCCAATGTATGAGCCCTAAAATCATTATTTTTTCAATTGGTTCAAAATTTAAGGTTGTAAAAAATGTAAAATAAAGAAATGCTATAGGAAATGCTATAGCATTTCCTATGGCATTTCTCGTCAACAATTTAATCCTTGCATATTTTTGCATGAGAACTCTTGTTATATTCAAATTCCAATGTATAAGCCCTAAAATCATTATTTTTTCAATTGGTTCGAAATTTAAGGTTGTAAAAATTGTAAAATAAAGAAATGCTATAGAAAATGCTATAGCATTTCCTATGGCATTTCTCGTCAACAATTTAATCCTTGCATATTTTTGCATGAGAACTCTTGTTATATTCAAATTCCAATGTATAAGCCCTAAAATCATTATTTTTTCAATTGGTTCGAAATTTAAGGTTGTAAAAATTGTAAAATAAAGAAATGCTATAGGAAATGCTATAGCATTTCCTATGGCATTTCTCGTCAACAATTTAATCCTTGCATATTTTTGCATGAGAACTCTTGTTATATTCATATTCCAATGTATAAGCCCTAAAATCATTATTTTTTCAATTGGTTCGAAATTTAAGGTTGTAAAAATTGTAAAATAAAGAAATGCTATATGAAATGCTATAGCATTTCCTATGACATTTCTCGTCAACAATTTTATCGTTGCATATTTTTGCATGAGAACTCTTGTTATATTCAAATTCCAATGTATAAGCCCTAAAATCATTATTTTTTCAATTGGTTCGAAATTTAAGGTTGTAAAAAATGTAAAATAAAGAAATGCTATAGGAAATGCTATAGAATTTCCTATGGCATTTCTCGTCAACCATTTAATCCTTGCGTATTTTTTCATGAGAACTCTTGTTATATTCAAATTCCAATGTATAAGCCATAAAATCATTATTTTTTCAATTGGTTCGAAATTTAAGGTTGTAAAAAATGTAAAATAAAGAAATGCTATAGGAAATGCTATAGCATTTCCTATGGCATTTCTCGTCAACAATTTAATCCTTGCATATTTTTGCATGAGAACGCTTGTAATATTCAAATTCCAATGTATAAGCCCTAAAATCATTATTTTTTCAATTGGTTTGAAATTTAAGGTTGTAAAAAATGTAAAATAAAGAAATGCTATAGGAAATGCTATAGCATTTCCTATGGCATTTCTCGTCAACAATTTAATCCTTGCATATTTTTGCATGAGAACTCTTGTTATATTCAAATTCCAATGTATAAGCCCTAAAATCATTATTTTTTCAATTGGTTCGAAATTTAAAGTTGTAAAAATTGTAAGATAAAGAAATGCTACATTTCCTATGGCATTTCTCGTTAACAATTTAATCCTTGCATATTTTTTCATGAGAACTCTTGTTATATTCAAATTTCAATGTATAAGCCCTAAAATCATTATTTTTTCATTTGGTTCAAAATTTAAGGTTGTAAAAAATGTAAAATAAAGAAATTCTATAGGAAATGCTATAGCATTTCCTATGGCATTTCTCGTCAACAATTTAATCCTTGAATAGTTTGCATGAGAACGCTTTTAATATTAAAATTCCAATGTATGAGCCCTAAAATCATTATTTTTTCAATTGGTTCAAAATTTAAGGTTGTGAAAAATGTAAAATAAAGAAATGCTATAGGAAATGCTATAGCATTTCCTATGGCATTTCTCGTCAACAATTTAATCCTTGCATATTTTTGCATGAGAACTCTTGTTATATTCAAATTCCAATGTATAAGCCCTAAAATCATTATTTTTTCAATTGGTTCGAAATTTAAGGTTGTAAAAATTGTAAAATAAAGAAATGCTATAGAAAATACTATAGCATTTCCTATGGCATTTCTCGTCAACAATTTAATCCTTGCATATTTTTGCATGAGAACTCTTGTTATATTCAAATTCCAATGTATAAGCCCTAAAATCATTATTTTTTCAATTGGTTCGAAATTTAAGGTTGTAAAAATTGTAAAATAAAGAAATGCTATAGAAAATGCTATAGCATTTCCTATGGCATTTCTCGTCAACAATTTAATCCTTGCATATTTTTGCATGAGAACTCTTGTTATATTCAAATTCCAATGTATAAGCCCTAAAATCATTATTTTTTCAATTGGTTCAAAATTTAAGGTTGTAAAAATTGTAAAATAAAGAAATGCTATAGGAAATGCTATAGCATTTCCTATGGCATTTCTCGTCAACAATTTAATCCTTGCATATTTTTGCATGAGAACTCTTGTTATATTCAAATTCCAATGTATAAGCCCTAAAATCATTATTTTTTCAATTGGTTCAAAATTTAAGGTTGTAAAAATTGTAAAATAAAGAAATGCTATAGAAAATGCTATAGCATTTCCTATGGCATTTCTCGTCAACAATTTAATCCTTGCATATTTTTGCATGAGAACTCTTGTTATATTCAAATTCCAATGTATAAGCCCTAAAATCATTATTTTTTCAATTGGTTCAAAATTTAAGGTTGTAAAAATTGTAAAATAAAGAAATGCTATAGGAAATGCTATAGCATTTCCTATGGCATTTCTCGTCAACAATTTAATCCTTGCATATTTTTGCATGAGAACTCTTGTTATATTCAAATTCCAATGTATAAGCCCTAAAATCATTATTTTTTCAATTGGTTCGAAATTTAAGGTTGTAAAAATTGTAAAATAAAGAAATGCTATAGGAAATGCTATAGCATTTCCTATGGCATTTCTCGTCAACAATTTAATCCTTGCATATTTTTGCATGAGAACTCTTGTTATATTCATATTCCAATGTATAAGCCCTAAAATCATTATTTTTTCAATTGGTTCGAAATTTAAGGTTGTAAAAATTGTAAAATAAAGAAATGCTATATGAAATGCTATAGCATTTCCTATGACATTTCTCGTCAACAATTTTATCGTTGCATATTTTTGCATGAGAACTCTTGTTATATTCAAATTCCAATGTATAAGCCCTAAAATCATTATTTTTTCAATTGGTTCGAAATTTAAGGTTGTAAAAAATGTAAAATAAAGAAATGCTATAGGAAATGCTATAGAATTTCCTATGGCATTTCTCGTCAACCATTTAATCCTTGCGTATTTTTTCATGAGAACTCTTGTTATATTCAAATTCCAATGTATAAGCCATAAAATCATTATTTTTTCAATTGGTTCGAAATTTAAGGTTGTAAAAAATGTAAAATAAAGAAATGCTATAGGAAATGCTATAGCATTTCCTATGGCATTTCTCGTCAACAATTTAATCCTTGCATATTTTTGCATGAGAACGCTTGTAATATTCAAATTCCAATGTATAAGCCCTAAAATCATTATTTTTTCAATTGGTTTGAAATTTAAGGTTGTAAAAAATGTAAAATAAAGAAATGCTATAGGAAATGCTATAGCATTTCCTATGGCATTTCTCGTCAACAATTTAATCCTTGCATATTTTTGCATGAGAACTCTTGTTATATTCAAATTCCAATGTATAAGCCCTAAAATCATTATTTTTTCAATTGGTTCGAAATTTAAAGTTGTAAAAATTGTAAGATAAAGAAATGCTACATTTCCTATGGCATTTCTCGTTAACAATTTAATCCTTGCATATTTTTTCATGAGAACTCTTGTTATATTCAAATTTCAATGTATAAGCCCTAAAATCATTATTTTTTCATTTGGTTCAAAATTTAAGGTTGTAAAAAATGTAAAATAAAGAAATTCTATAGGAAATGCTATAGCATTTCCTATGGCATTTCTCGTCAACAATTTAATCCTTGAATAGTTTGCATGAGAACGCTTTTAATATTAAAATTCCAATGTATGAGCCCTAAAATCATTATTTTTTCAATTGGTTCAAAATTTAAGGTTGTGAAAAATGTAAAATAAAGAAATGCTATAGGAAATGCTATAGCATTTCCTATGGCATTTCTCGTCAACAATTTAATCCTTGCATATTTTTGCATGAGAACTCTTGTTATATTCAAATTCCAATGTATAAGCCCTAAAATCATTATTTTTTCAATTGGTTCGAAATTTAAGGTTGTAAAAATTGTAAAATAAAGAAATGCTATAGAAAATACTATAGCATTTCCTATGGCATTTCTCGTCAACAATTTAATCCTTGCATATTTTTGCATGAGAACTCTTGTTATATTCAAATTCCAATGTATAAGCCCTAAAATCATTATTTTTTCAATTGGTTCGAAATTTAAGGTTGTAAAAATTGTAAAATAAAGAAATGCTATAGAAAATGCTATAGCATTTCCTATGGCATTTCTCGTCAACAATTTAATCCTTGCATATTTTTGCATGAGAACTCTTGTTATATTCAAATTCCAATGTATAAGCCCTAAAATCATTATTTTTTCAATTGGTTCAAAATTTAAGGTTGTAAAAATTGTAAAATAAAGAAATGCTATAGGAAATGCTATAGCATTTCCTATGGCATTTCTCGTCAACAATTTAATCCTTGCATATTTTTGCATGAGAACTCTTGTTATATTCAAATTCCAATGTATTAGCCCTAAAATCATTATTTTTTCAATTGGTTCGAAATTTAAAGTTGTAAAAATTGTAAGATAAAGAAATGCTACATTTCCTATGGCATTTCTCGTTAACAATTTAATCCTTGCATATTTTTTCATGAGAACTCTTGTTATATTCAAATTTCAATGTATAAGCCCTAAAATCATTATTTTTCAATTGGTTCAAAATTTAAGGTTGTAAAAAATGTAAAATAAAGAAATTCTATAGGAAATGCTATAGCATTTCCTATGGAATTTCTCGTCAACAATTTAATCCTTGCATAGTTTGCATAAGAACGCTTGTAATATTAAAATTCCAATGTATGAGCCCTAAAATCATTATATTTTCAATTGGTTCAAAATTTAAGGTCGTAAAAAATGTAAAATAAAGAAATGCTATAGGAAATGCTATAGCATTTCCTATGGCATTTATCGTCAACAATTTAATCCTTGCATATTTTTGCATGAGAACTCTTGTTATATTCAAATTCCAATGTATAAGCCCTAAAATCATTATTTTTTCAATTGGTTCGAAATTTAAGGTTGTAAAAATTGTAAAATAAAGAAATGCTATAGAAAATGCTATAGCATTTCCTATGGCATTTCTCGTCAACAATTTAATCCTTGCATATTTTTGCATGAGAACTCTTGTTATATTCAAATTCCAATGTATAAGCCCTAAAATCATTATTTTTTCAATTGGTTCGAAATTTAAGGTTGTAAAAATTGTAAAATAAAGAAATGCTATAGGCCTATGGCATTTCTCGTCAACAATTTAATCCTTGCATATTTTTGCATGAGAACTCTTGTTATATTCAAATTCCAATGTATAAGCCCTAAAATCATTATTTTTTCAATTGGTTCGAAATTTAAGGTTGTAAAAATTGTAAAATAAAGAAATGCTATAGAAAATGCTATAGCATTTCCTATGGCATTTCTCGTCAACAATTTAATCCTTGCATATTTTTGCATGAGAACTCTTGTTATATTCAAATTCCAATGTATAAGCCCTAAAATCATTATTTTTTCAATTGGTTCGAAATTTAAGGTTGTAAAAATTGTAAAATAAAGAAATGCTATAGGAAATGCTATAGCATTTCCTATGGCATTTCTCGTCAACAATTTAATCCTTGCATATTTTTGCATGAGAACTCTTGTTATATTCAAATTCCAATGTATTAGCCCTAAAATCATTATTTTTTCAATTGGTTCGAAATTTAAAGTTGTAAAAATTGTAAGATAAAGAAATGCTACATTTCCTATGGCATTTCTCGTTAACAATTTAATCCTTGCATATTTTTTCATGAGAACTCTTGTTATATTCAAATTTCAATGTATAAGCCCTAAAATCATTATTTTTCAATTGGTTCAAAATTTAAGGTTGTAAAAAATGTAAAATAAAGAAATTCTATAGGAAATGCTATAGCATTTCCTATGGAATTTCTCGTCAACAATTTAATCCTTGCATAGTTTGCATAAGAACGCTTGTAATATTAAAATTCCAATGTATGAGCCCTAAAATCATTATTTTTTCAATTGGTTCAAAATTTAAGGTCGTAAAAAATGTAAAATAAAGAAATGCTATAGGAAATGCTATAGCATTTCCTATGGCATTTATCGTCAACAATTTAATCCTTGCATATTTTTGCATGAGAACTCTTGTTATATTCAAATTCCAATGTATAAGCCCTAAAATCATTATTTTTTCAATTGGTTCGAAATTTAAGGTTGTAAAAATTGTAAAATAAAGAAATGCTATAGAAAATGCTATAGCATTTCCTATGGCATTTCTCGTCAACAATTTAATCCTTGCATATTTTTGCATGAGAACTCTTGTTATATTCAAATTCCAATGTATAAGCCCTAAAATCATTATTTTTTCAATTGGTTCGAAATTTAAGGTTGTAAAAATTGTAAAATAAAGAAATGCTATAGGAAATGCTATAGCATTTCCTATGGCATTTCTCGTCAACAATTTAATCCTTGCATATTTTTGCATGAGAACTCTTGTTATATTCATATTCCAATGTATAAGCCCTAAAATCATTATTTTTTCAATTGGTTCGAAATTTAAGGTTGTAAAAATTGTAAAATAAAGAAATGCTATATGAAATGCTATAGCATTTCCTATGACATTTCTCGTCAACAATTTAATCGTTGCATATTTTTGCATGAGAACTCTTGTTATATTCAAATTCCAATGTATAAGCCCTAAAATCATTATTTTTTCAATTGGTTCGAAATTTAAGGTTGTAAAAAATGTAAAATAAAGAAATGCTATAGGAAATGCTATAGAATTTCCTATGGCATTTCTCGTCAACCATTTAATCCTTGCGTATTTTTTCATGAGAACTCTTGTTATATTCAAATTCCAATGTATAAGCCATAAAATCATTATTTTTTCAATTGGTTCGAAATTTAAGGTTGTAAAAAATGTAAAATAAAGAAATGCTATAGGAAATGCTATAGCATTTCCTATGGCATTTCTCGTCAACAATTTAATCCTTGCATATTTTTGCATGAGAACGCTTGTAATATTCAAATTCCAATGTATAAGCCCTAAAATCATTATTTTTTCAATTGGTTTGAAATTTAAGGTTGTAAAAAATGTAAAATAAAGAAATGCTATAGGAAATGCTATAGCATTTCCTATGGCATTTCTCGTCAACAATTTAATCCTTGCATATTTTTGCATGAGAACTCTTGTTATATTCAAATTCCAATGTATAAGCCCTAAAATCATTATTTTTTCAATTGGTTCGAAATTTAAAGTTGTAAAAATTGTAAGATAAAGAAATGCTACATTTCCTATGGCATTTCTCGTTAACAATTTAATCCTTGCATATTTTTTCATGAGAACTCTTGTTATATTCAAATTTCAATGTATAAGCCCTAAAATCATTATTTTTTCATTTGGTTCAAAATTTAAGGTTGTAAAAAATGTAAAATAAAGAAATTCTATAGGAAATGCTATAGCATTTCCTATGGCATTTCTCGTCAACAATTTAATCCTTGAATAGTTTGCATGAGAACGCTTTTAATATTAAAATTCCAATGTATGAGCCCTAAAATCATTATTTTTTCAATTGGTTCAAAATTTAAGGTTGTGAAAAATGTAAAATAAAGAAATGCTATAGGAAATGCTATAGCATTTCCTATGGCATTTCTCGTCAACAATTTAATCCTTGCATATTTTTGCATGAGAACTCTTGTTATATTCAAATTCCAATGTATAAGCCCTAAAATCATTATTTTTTCAATTGGTTCGAAATTTAAGGTTGTAAAAATTGTAAAATAAAGAAATGCTATAGAAAATGCTATAGCATTTCCTATGACATTTCTCGTCAACAATTTAATCCTTGCATATTTTTGCATGAGAACTCTTGTTATATTCAAATTCCAATGTATAAGCCCTAAAATCATTATTTTTTCAATTGGTTCGAAATTTAAGGTTGTAAAAATTGTAAAATAAAGAAATGCTATAGAAAATGCTATAGCATTTCCTATGGCATTTCTCGTCAACAATTTAATCCTTGCATATTTTTGCATGAGAACTCTTGTTATATTCAAATTCCAATGTATAAGCCCTAAAATCATTATTTTTTCAATTGGTTCGAAATTTAAGGTTGTAAAAATTGTAAAATAAAGAAATGCTATAGGAAATGCTATAGCATTTCCTATGGCATTTCTCGTCAACAATTTAATCCTTGCATATTTTTGCATGAGAACTCTTGTTATATTCAAATTCCAATGTATTAGCCCTAAAATCATTATTTTTTCAATTGGTTCGAAATTTAAAGTTGTAAAAATTGTAAGATAAAGAAATGCTACATTTCCTATGGCATTTCTCGTTAACAATTTAATCCTTGCATATTTTTTCATGAGAACTCTTGTTATATTCAAATTTCAATGTATAAGCCCTAAAATCATTATTTTTCAATTGGTTCAAAATTTAAGGTTGTAAAAAATGTAAAATAAAGAAATTCTATAGGAAATGCTATAGCATTTCCTATGGAATTTCTCGTCAACAATTTAATCCTTGCATAGTTTGCATAAGAACGCTTGTAATATTAAAATTCCAATGTATGAGCCCTAAAATCATTATTTTTTCAATTGGTTCAAAATTTAAGGTCGTAAAAAATGTAAAATAAAGAAATGCTATAGGAAATGCTATAGCATTTCCTATGGCATTTATCGTCAACAATTTAATCCTTGCATATTTTTGCATGAGAACTCTTGTTATATTCAAATTCCAATGTATAAGCCCTAAAATCATTATTTTTTCAATTGGTTCGAAATTTAAGGTTGTAAAAATTGTAAAATAAAGAAATGCTATAGAAAATGCTATAGCATTTCCTATGGCATTTCTCGTCAACAATTTAATCCTTGCATATTTTTGCATGAGAACTCTTGTTATATTCAAATTCCAATGTATAAGCCCTAAAATCATTATTTTTTCAATTGGTTCGAAATTTAAGGTTGTAAAAATTGTAAAATAAAGAAATGCTGGCATTTCTCGTCAACAATTTAATCCTTGCATATTTTTGCATGAGAACTCTTGTTATATTCATATTCCAATGTATAAGCCCTAAAATCATTATTTTTTCAATTGGTTCGAAATTTAAGGTTGTAAAAATTGTAAAATAAAGAAATGCTATATGAAATGCTATAGCATTTCCTATGACATTTCTCGTCAACAATTTAATCGTTGCATATTTTTGCATGAGAACTCTTGTTATATTCAAATTCCAATGTATAAGCCCTAAAATCATTATTTTTTCAATTGGTTCGAAATTTAAGGTTGTAAAAAATGTAAAATAAAGAAATGCTATAGGAAATGCTATAGAATTTCCTATGGCATTTCTCGTCAACCATTTAATCCTTGCGTATTTTTTCATGAGAACTCTTGTTATATTCAAATTCCAATGTATAAGCCATAAAATCATTATTTTTTCAATTGGTTCGAAATTTAAGGTTGTAAAAAATGTAAAATAAAGAAATGCTATAGGAAATTCTATAGCATTTCCTATGGCATTTCTCGTCAACAATTTAATCCTTGCATATTTTTGCATGAGAACGCTTGTAATATTCAAATTCCAATGTATAAGCCCTAAAATCATTATTTTTTCAATTGGTTTGAAATTTAAGGTTGTAAAAAATGTAAAATAAAGAAATGCTATAGGAAATGCTATAGCATTTCCTATGGCATTTCTCGTCAACAATTTAATCCTTGCATATTTTTGCATGTGAACTCTTGTTATATTCAAATTCCAATGTATAAGCCCTAAAATCATTATTTTTTCAATTGGTTCGAAATTTAAAGTTGTAAAAATTGTAAGATAAAGAAATGCTACATTTCCTATGGCATTTCTCGTTAACAATTTAATCCTTGCATATTTTTTCATGAGAACTCTTGTTATATTCAAATTTCAATGTATAAGCCCTAAAATCATTATTTTTTCATTTGGTTCAAAATTTAAGGTTGTAAAAAATGTAAAATAAAGAAATTCTATAGGAAATGCTATAGCATTTCCTATGGCATTTCTCGTCAACAATTTAATCCTTGAATAGTTTGCATGAGAACGCTTTTAATATTAAAATTCCAATGTATGAGCCCTAAAATCATTATTTTTTCAATTGGTTCAAAATTTAAGGTTGTGAAAAATGTAAAATAAAGAAATGCCATAGGAAATGCTATAGCATTTCCTATGGCATTTCTCGTCAACAATTTAATCCTTGCATATTTTTGCATGAGAACTCTTGTTATATTCAAATTCCAATGTATAAGCCCTAAAATCATTATTTTTTCAATTGGTTCGAAATTTAAGGTTGTAAAAATTGTAAAATAAAGAAATGCTATAGGAAATGCTATAGCATTTCCTATGGCATTTCTCGTCAACAATTTAATCCTTGCATATTTTTGCATGAGAACTCTTGTTATATTCATATTCCAATGTATAAGCCCTAAAATCATTATTTTTTCAATTGGTTCGAAATTTAAGGTTGTAAAAATTGTAAAATAAAGAAATGCTATATGAAATGCTATAGCATTTCCTATGACATTTCTCGTCAACAATTTAATCGTTGCATATTTTTGCATGAGAACTCTTGTTATATTCAAATTCCAATGTATAAGCCCTAAAATCATTATTTTTTCAATTGGTTCGAAATTTAAGGTTGTAAAAAATGTAAAATAAAGAAATGCTATAGGAAATGCTATAGAATTTCCTATGGCATTTCTCGTCAACCATTTAATCCTTGCGTATTTTTTCATGAGAACTCTTGTTATATTCAAATTCCAATGTATAAGCCATAAAATCATTATTTTTTCAATTGGTTCGAAATTTAAGGTTGTAAAAAATGTAAAATAAAGAAATGCTATAGGAAATGCTATAGCATTTCCTATGGCATTTCTCGTCAACAATTTAATCCTTGCATATTTTTGCATGAGAACGCTTGTAATATTCAAATTCCAATGTATAAGCCCTAAAATCATTATTTTTTCAATTGGTTTGAAATTTAAGGTTGTAAAAAATGTAAAATAAAGAAATGCTATAGGAAATGCTATAGCATTTCCTATGGCATTTCTCGTCAACAATTTAATCCTTGCATATTTTTGCATGAGAACTCTTGTTATATTCAAATTCCAATGTATAAGCCCTAAAATCATTATTTTTTCAATTGGTTCGAAATTTAAAGTTGTAAAAATTGTAAGATAAAGAAATGCTACATTTCCTATGGCATTTCTCGTTAACAATTTAATCCTTGCATATTTTTTCATGAGAACTCTTGTTATATTCAAATTTCAATGTATAAGCCCTAAAATCATTATTTTTTCATTTGGTTCAAAATTTAAGGTTGTAAAAAATGTAAAATAAAGAAATTCTATAGGAAATGCTAGCATTTCCTATGGCATTTCTCGTCAACAATTTAATCCTTGAATAGTTTGCATGAGAACGCTTTTAATATTAAAATTCCAATGTATGAGCCCTAAAATCATTATTTTTTCAATTGGTTCAAAATTTAAGGTTGTGAAAAATGTAAAATAAAGAAATGCTATAGGAAATGCTATAGCATTTCCTATGGCATTTCTCGTCAACAATTTAATCCTTGCATATTTTTGCATGAGAACTCTTGTTATATTCAAATTCCAATGTATAAGCCCTAAAATCATTATTTTTTCAATTGGTTCGAAATTTAAGGTTGTAAAAATTGTAAAATAAAGAAATGCTATAGAAAATGCTATAGCATTTCCTATGGCATTTCTCGTCAACAATTTAATCCTTGCATATTTTTGCATGAGAACTCTTGTTATATTCAAATTCCAATGTATAAGCCCTAAAATCATTATTTTTTCAATTGGTTCGAAATTTAAGGTTGTAAAAATTGTAAAATAAAGAAATGCTATAGGAAATGCTATAGCATTTCCTATGGCATTTCTCGTCAACAATTTAATCCTTGCATATTTTTGCATGAGAACTCTTGTTATATTCAAATTCCAATGTATTAGCCCTAAAATCATTATTTTTTCAATTGGTTCGAAATTTAAAGTTGTAAAAATTGTAAGATAAAGAAATGCTACATTTCCTATGGCATTTCTCGTTAACAATTTAATCCTTGCATATTTTTTCATGAGAACTCTTGTTATATTCAAATTTCAATGTATAAGCCCTAAAATCATTATTTTTTTCATTTGGTTCAAAATTTAAGGTTGTAAAAAATGTAAAATAAAGAAATTCTATAGGAAATGCTAGCATTTCCTATGGCATTTCTCGTCAACAATTTAATCCTTGAATAGTTTGCATGAGAACGCTTTTAATATTAAAATTCCAATGTATGAGCCCTAAAATCATTATTTTTTCAATTGGTTCAAAATTTAAGGTTGTGAAAAATGTAAAATAAAGAAATGCTATAGGAAATGCTATAGCATTTCCTATGGCATTTCTCGTCAACAATTTAATCCTTGCATATTTTTGCATGAGAACTCTTGTTATATTCAAATTCCAATGTATAAGCCCTAAAATCATTATTTTTTCAATTGGTTCGAAATTTAAGGTTGTAAAAATTGTAAAATAAAGAAATGCTATAGAAAATGCTATAGCATTTCCTATGGCATTTCTCGTCAACAATTTAATCCTTGCATATTTTTGCATGAGAACTCTTGTTATATTCAAATTCCAATGTATAAGCCCTAAAATCATTATTTTTTCAATTGGTTCGAAATTTAAGGTTGTAAAAATTGTAAAATAAAGAAATGCTATAGGAAATGCTATAGCATTTCCTATGGCATTTCTCGTCAACAATTTAATCCTTGCATATTTTTGCATGAGAACTCTTGTTATATTCAAATTCCAATGTATTAGCCCTAAAATCATTATTTTTTCAATTGGTTCGAAATTTAAAGTTGTAAAAATTGTAAGATAAAGAAATGCTACATTTCCTATGGCATTTCTCGTTAACAATTTAATCCTTGCATATTTTTTCATGAGAACTCTTGTTATATTCAAATTCCAATGTATAAGCCCTAAAATCATTATTTTTTCAATTGGTTCAAAATTTAAGGTCGTAAAAAATGTAAAATAAAGAAATGCTATAGGAAATGCTATAGCATTTCCTATGGCATTTATCGTCAACAATTTAATCCTTGCATATTTTTGCATGAGAACTCTTGTTATATTCAAATTCCAATGTATAAGCCCTAAAATCATTATTTTTTCAATTGGTTCGAAATTTAAGGTTGTAAAAATTGTAAAATAAAGAAATGCTATAGAAAATGCTATAGCATTTCCTATGGCATTTCTCGTCAACAATTTAATCCTTGCATATTTTTGCATGAGAACTCTTGTTATATTCAAATTCCAATGTATAAGCCCTAAAATCATTATTTTTTCAATTGGTTCGAAATTTAAGGTTGTAAAAATTGTAAAATAAAGAAATGCTATAGGAAATGCTATAGCATTTCCTATGGCATTTCTCGTCAACAATTTAATCCTTGCATATTTTTGCATGAGAACTCTTGTTATATTCAAATTCCAATGTATAAGCCCTAAAATCATTATTTTTTCAATTGGTTCGAAATTTAAGGTTGTAAAAATTGTAAAATAAAGAAATGCTATAGAAAATGCTATAGCATTTCCTATGGCATTTCTCGTCAACAATTTAATCCTTGCATATTTTTGCATGAGAACTCTTGTTATATTCAAATTCCAATGTATAAGCCCTAAAATCATTATTTTTTCAATTGGTTCGAAATTTAAGGTTGTAAAAATTGTAAAATAAAGAAATGCTATAGGAAATGCTATAGCATTTCCTATGGCATTTCTCGTCAACAATTTAATCCTTGCATATTTTTGCATGAGAACTCTTGTTATATTCAAATTCCAATGTATTAGCCCTAAAATCATTATTTTTTCAATTGGTTCGAAATTTAAAGTTGTAAAAATTGTAAGATAAAGAAATGCTACATTTCCTATGGCATTTCTCGTTAACAATTTAATCCTTGCATATTTTTTCATGAGAACTCTTGTTATATTCAAATTTCAATGTATAAGCCCTAAAATCATTATTTTTCAATTGGTTCAAAATTTAAGGTTGTAAAAAATGTAAAATAAAGAAATTCTATAGGAAATGCTATAGCATTTCCTATGGAATTTCTCGTCAACAATTTAATCCTTGCATAGTTTGCATAAGAACGCTTGTAATATTAAAATTCCAATGTATGAGCCCTAAAATCATTATTTTTTCAATTGGTTCAAAATTTAAGGTCGTAAAAAATGTAAAATAAAGAAATGCTATAGGAAATGCTATAGCATTTCCTATGGCATTTATCGTCAACAATTTAATCCTTGCATATTTTTGCATGAGAACTCTTGTTATATTCAAATTCCAATGTATAAGCCCTAAAATCATTATTTTTTCAATTGGTTCGAAATTTAAGGTTGTAAAAATTGTAAAATAAAGAAATGCTATAGAAAATGCTATAGCATTTCCTATGGCATTTCTCGTCAACAATTTAATCCTTGCATATTTTTGCATGAGAACTCTTGTTATATTCAAATTCCAATGTATAAGCCCTAAAATCATTATTTTTTCAATTGGTTCGAAATTTAAGGTTGTAAAAATTGTAAAATAAAGAAATGCTATAGGAAATGCTATAGCATTTCCTATGGCATTTCTCGTCAACAATTTAATCCTTGCATATTTTTGCATGAGAACTCTTGTTATATTCATATTCCAATGTATAAGCCCTAAAATCATTATTTTTTCAATTGGTTCGAAATTTAAGGTTGTAAAAATTGTAAAATAAAGAAATGCTATATGAAATGCTATAGCATTTCCTATGACATTTCTCGTCAACAATTTAATCGTTGCATATTTTTGCATGAGAACTCTTGTTATATTCAAATTCCAATGTATAAGCCCTAAAATCATTATTTTTTCAATTGGTTCGAAATTTAAGGTTGTAAAAAATGTAAAATAAAGAAATGCTATAGGAAATGCTATAGCATTTCCTATGGCATTTCTCGTCAACCATTTAATCCTTGCGTATTTTTTCATGAGAACTCTTGTTATATTCAAATTCCAATGTATAAGCCATAAAATCATTATTTTTTCAATTGGTTCGAAATTTAAGGTTGTAAAAAATGTAAAATAAAGAAATGCTATAGGAAATGCTATAGCATTTCCTATGGCATTTCTCGTCAACAATTTAATCCTTGCATATTTTTGCATGAGAACGCTTGTAATATTCAAATTCCAATGTATAAGCCCTAAAATCATTATTTTTTCAATTGGTTTGAAATTTAAGGTTGTAAAAAATGTAAAATAAAGAAATGCTATAGGAAATGCTATAGCATTTCCTATGGCATTTCTCGTCAACAATTTAATCCTTGCATATTTTTGCATGAGAACTCTTGTTATATTCAAATTCCAATGTATAAGCCCTAAAATCATTATTTTTTCAATTGGTTCGAAATTTAAAGTTGTAAAAATTGTAAGATAAAGAAATGCTACATTTCCTATGGCATTTCTCGTTAACAATTTAATCCTTGCATATTTTTTCATGAGAACTCTTGTTATATTCAAATTTCAATGTATAAGCCCTAAAATCATTATTTTTTCATTTGGTTCAAAATTTAAGGTTGTAAAAAATGTAAAATAAAGAAATTCTATAGGAAATGCTATAGCATTTCCTATGGCATTTCTCGTCAACAATTTAATCCTTGAATAGTTTGCATGAGAACGCTTTTAATATTAAAATTCCAATGTATGAGCCCTAAAATCATTATTTTTTCAATTGGTTCAAAATTTAAGGTTGTGAAAAATGTAAAATAAAGAAATGCTATAGGAAATGCTATAGCATTTCCTATGGCATTTCTCGTCAACAATTTAATCCTTGCATATTTTTGCATGAGAACTCTTGTTATATTCAAATTCCAATGTATAAGCCCTAAAATCATTATTTTTTCAATTGGTTCGAAATTTAAGGTTGTAAAAATTGTAAAATAAAGAAATGCTATAGAAAATGCTATAGCATTTCCTATGGCATTTCTCGTCAACAATTTAATCCTTGCATATTTTTGCATGAGAACTCTTGTTATATTCAAATTCCAATGTATAAGCCCTAAAATCATTATTTTTTCAATTGGTTCGAAATTTAAGGTTGTAAAAATTGTAAAATAAAGAAATGCTATAGAAAATGCTATAGCATTTCCTATGGCATTTCTCGTCAACAATTTAATCCTTGCATATTTTTGCATGAGAACTCTTGTTATATTCAAATTCCAATGTATAAGCCCTAAAATCATTATTTTTTCAATTGGTTCGAAATTTAAGGTTGTAAAAATTGTAAAATAAAGAAATGCTATAGGAAATGCTATAGCATTTCCTATGGCATTTCTCGTCAACAATTTAATCCTTGCATATTTTTGCATGAGAACTCTTGTTATATTCAAATTCCAATGTATTAGCCCTAAAATCATTATTTTTTCAATTGGTTCGAAATTTAAAGTTGTAAAAATTGTAAGATAAAGAAATGCTACATTTCCTATGGCATTTCTCGTTAACAATTTAATCCTTGCATATTTTTTCATGAGAACTCTTGTTATATTCAAATTTCAATGTATAAGCCCTAAAATCATTATTTTTCAATTGGTTCAAAATTTAAGGTTGTAAAAAATGTAAAATAAAGAAATTCTATAGGAAATGCTATAGCATTTCCTATGGAATTTCTCGTCAACAATTTAATCCTTGCATAGTTTGCATAAGAACGCTTGTAATATTAAAATTCCAATGTATGAGCCCTAAAATCATTATTTTTTCAATTGGTTCAAAATTTAAGGTCGTAAAAAATGTAAAATAAAGAAATGCTATAGGAAATGCTATAGCATTTCCTATGGCATTTATCGTCAACAATTTAATCCTTGCATATTTTTGCATGAGAACTCTTGTTATATTCAAATTCCAATGTATAAGCCCTAAAATCATTATTTTTTCAATTGGTTCGAAATTTAAGGTTGTAAAAATTGTAAAATAAAGAAATGCTATAGAAAATGCTATAGCATTTCCTATGGCATTTCTCGTCAACAATTTAATCCTTGCATATTTTTGCATGAGAACTCTTGTTATATTCAAATTCCAATGTATAAGCCCTAAAATCATTATTTTTTCAATTGGTTCGAAATTTAAGGTTGTAAAAATTGTAAAATAAAGAAATGCTATAGGAAATGCTATAGCATTTCCTATGGCATTTCTCGTCAACAATTTAATCCTTGCATATTTTTGCATGAGAACTCTTGTTATATTCATATTCCAATGTATAAGCCCTAAAATCATTATTTTTTCAATTGGTTCGAAATTTAAGGTTGTAAAAATTGTAAAATAAAGAAATGCTATATGAAATGCTATAGCATTTCCTATGACATTTCTCGTCAACAATTTAATCGTTGCATATTTTTGCATGAGAACTCTTGTTATATTCAAATTCCAATGTATAAGCCCTAAAATCATTATTTTTTCAATTGGTTCGAAATTTAAGGTTGTAAAAAATGTAAAATAAAGAAATGCTATAGGAAATGCTATAGAATTTCCTATGGCATTTCTCGTCAACCATTTAATCCTTGCGTATTTTTTCATGAGAACTCTTGTTATATTCAAATTCCAATGTATAAGCCATAAAATCATTATTTTTTCAATTGGTTCGAAATTTAAGGTTGTAAAAAATGTAAAATAAAGAAATGCTATAGGAAATGCTATAGCATTTCCTATGGCATTTCTCGTCAACAATTTAATCCTTGCATATTTTTGCATGAGAACGCTTGTAATATTCAAATTCCAATGTATAAGCCCTAAAATCATTATTTTTTCAATTGGTTTGAAATTTAAGGTTGTAAAAAATGTAAAATAAAGAAATGCTATATGAAATGCTATAGCATTTCCTATGACATTTCTCGTCAACAATTTAATCGTTGCATATTTTTGCATGAGAACTCTTGTTATATTCAAATTCCAATGTATAAGCCCTAAAATCATTATTTTTTCAATTGGTTCGAAATTTAAGGTTGTAAAAAATGTAAAATAAAGAAATGCTATAGGAAATGCTATAGAATTTCCTATGGCATTTCTCGTCAACCATTTAATCCTTGCGTATTTTTTCATGAGAACTCTTGTTATATTCAAATTCCAATGTATAAGCCATAAAATCATTATTTTTTCAATTGGTTCGAAATTTAAGGTTGTAAAAAATGTAAAATAAAGAAATGCTATAGGAAATGCTATAGCATTTCCTATGGCATTTCTCGTCAACAATTTAATCCTTGCATATTTTTGCATGAGAACGCTTGTAATATTCAAATTCCAATGTATAAGCCCTAAAATCATTATTTTTTCAATTGGTTTGAAATTTAAGGTTGTAAAAAATGTAAAATAAAGAAATGCTATAGGAAATGCTATAGCATTTCCTATGGCATTTCTCGTCAACAATTTAATCCTTGCATATTTTTGCATGAGAACTCTTGTTATATTCAAATTCCAATGTATAAGCCCTAAAATCATTATTTTTTCAATTGGTTCGAAATTTAAAGTTGTAAAAATTGTAAGATAAAGAAATGCTACATTTCCTATGGCATTTCTCGTTAACAATTTAATCCTTGCATATTTTTTCATGAGAACTCTTGTTATATTCAAATTTCAATGTATAAGCCCTAAAATCATTATTTTTTCATTTGGTTCAAAATTTAAGGTTGTAAAAAATGTAAAATAAAGAAATTCTATAGGAAATGCTATAGCATTTACTATGGCATTTCTCGTCAACAATTTAATCCTTGAATAGTTTGCATGAGAACGCTTTTAATATTAAAATTCCAATGTATGAGCCCTAAAATCATTATTTTTTCAATTGGTTCAAAATTTAAGGTTGTGAAAAATGTAAAATAAAGAAATGCTATAGGAAATGCTATAGCATTTCCTATGGCATTTCTCGTCAACAATTTAATCCTTGCATATTTTTGCATGAGAACTCTTGTTATATTCAAATTCCAATGTATAAGCCCTAAAATCATTATTTTTTCAATTGGTTCGAAATTTAAGGTTGTAAAAATTGTAAAATAAAGAAATGCTATAGAAAATGCTATAGCATTTCCTATGGCATTTCTCGTCAACAATTTAATCCTTGCATATTTTTGCATGAGAACTCTTGTTATATTCAAATTCCAATGTATAAGCCCTAAAATCATTATTTTTTCAATTGGTTCGAAATTTAAGGTTGTAAAAATTGTAAAATAAAGAAATGCTATAGAAAATGCTATAGCATTTCCTATGGCATTTCTCGTCAACAATTTAATCCTTGCATATTTTTGCATGAGAACTCTTGTTATATTCAAATTCCAATGTATAAGCCCTAAAATCATTATTTTTTCAATTGGTTCGAAATTTAAGGTTGTAAAAATTGTAAAATAAAGAAATGCTATAGGAAATGCTATAGCATTTCCTATGGCATTTCTCGTCAACAATTTAATCCTTGCATATTTTTGCATGAGAACTCTTGTTATATTCAAATTCCAATGTATTAGCCCTAAAATCATTATTTTTTCAATTGGTTCGAAATTTAAAGTTGTAAAAATTGTAAGATGAAGAAATGCTACATTTCCTATGGCATTTCTCGTTAACAATTTAATCCTTGCATATTTTTTCATGAGAACTCTTGTTATATTCAAATTTCAATGTATAAGCCCTAAAATCATTATTTTTCAATTGGTTCAAAATTTAAGGTTGTAAAAAATGTAAAATAAAGAAATTCTATAGGAAATGCTATAGCATTTCCTATGGAATTTCTCGTCAACAATTTAATCCTTGCATAGTTTGCATAAGAACGCTTGTAATATTAAAATTCCAATGTATGAGCCCTAAAATCATTATTTTTTCAATTGGTTCAAAATTTAAGGTCGTAAAAAATGTAAAATAAAGAAATGCTATAGGAAATGCTATAGCATTTCCTATGGCATTTATCGTCAACAATTTAATCCTTGCATATTTTTGCATGAGAACTCTTGTTATATTCAAATTCCAATGTATAAGCCCTAAAATCATTATTTTTTCAATTGGTTCGAAATTTAAGGTTGTAAAAATTGTAAAATAAAGAAATGCTATAGAAAATGCTATAGCATTTCCTATGGCATTTCTCGTCAACAATTTAATCCTTGCATATTTTTGCATGAGAACTCTTGTTATATTCAAATTCCAATGTATAAGCCCTAAAATCATTATTTTTTCAATTGGTTCGAAATTTAAGGTTGTAAAAATTGTAAAATAAAGAAATGCTATAGGAAATGCTATAGCATTTCCTATGGCATTTCTCGTCAACAATTTAATCCTTGCATATTTTTGCATGAGAACTCTTGTTATATTCAAATTCCAATGTATAAGCCCTAAAATCATTATTTTTTCAATTGGTTCGAAATTTAAAGTTGTAAAAATTGTAAGATAAAGAAATGCTACATTTCCTATGGCATTTCTCGTTAACAATTTAATCCTTGCATATTTTTTCATGAGAACTCTTGTTATATTCAAATTTCAATGTATAAGCCCTAAAATCATTATTTTTTCATTTGGTTCAAAATTTAAGGTTGTAAAAAATGTAAAATAAAGAAATTCTATAGGAAATGCTATAGCATTTCCTATGGCATTTCTCGTCAACAATTTAATCCTTGAATAGTTTGCATGAGAACGCTTTTAATATTAAAATTCCAATGTATGAGCCCTAAAATCATTATTTTTTCAATTGGTTCAAAATTTAAGGTTGTGAAAAATGTAAAATAAAGAAATGCTATAGGAAATGCTATAGCATTTCCTATGGCATTTCTCGTCAACAATTTAATCCTTGCATATTTTTGCATGAGAACTCTTGTTATATTCAAATTCCAATGTATAAGCCCTAAAATCATTATTTTTTCAATTGGTTCGAAATTTAAGGTTGTAAAAATTGTAAAATAAAGAAATGCTATAGAAAATGCTATAGCATTTCCTATGGCATTTCTCGTCAACAATTTAATCCTTGCATATTTTTGCATGAGAACTCTTGTTATATTCAAATTCCAATGTATAAGCCCTAAAATCATTATTTTTTCAATTGGTTCGAAATTTAAGGTTGTAAAAATTGTAAAATAAAGAAATGCTATAGAAAATGCTATAGCATTTCCTATGGCATTTCTCGTCAACAATTTAATCCTTGCATATTTTTGCATGAGAACTCTTGTTATATTCAAATTCCAATGTATAAGCCCTAAAATCATTATTTTTTCAATTGGTTCGAAATTTAAGGTTGTAAAAAATGTAAAATAAAGAAATGCTATAGGAAATGCTATAGCATTTCCTATGGCATTTCTCGTCAACAATTTAATCCTTGCATATTTTTGCATGAGAACTCTTGTTATATTCAAATTCCAATGTATTAGCCCTAAAATCATTATTTTTTCAATTGGTTCGAAATTTAAAGTTGTAAAAATTGTAAGATAAAGAAATGCTACATTTCCTATGGCATTTCTCGTTAACAATTTAATCCTTGCATATTTTTTCATGAGAACTCTTGTTATATTCAAATTTCAATGTATAAGCCCTAAAATCATTATTTTTCAATTGGTTCAAAATTTAAGGTTGTAAAAAATGTAAAATAAAGAAATTCTATAGGAAATGCTATAGCATTTCCTATGGAATTTCTCGTCAACAATTTAATCCTTGCATAGTTTGCATAAGAACGCTTGTAATATTAAAATTCCAATGTATGAGCCCTAAAATCATTATTTTTTCAATTGGTTCAAAATTTAAGGTCGTAAAAAATGTAAAATAAAGAAATGCTATAGGAAATGCTATAGCATTTCCTATGGCATTTATCGTCAACAATTTAATCCTTGCATATTTTTGCATGAGAACTCTTGTTATATTCAAATTCCAATGTATAAGCCCTAAAATCATTATTTTTTCAATTGGTTCGAAATTTAAGGTTGTAAAAATTGTAAAATAAAGAAATGCTATAGAAAATGCTATAGCATTTCCTATGGCATTTCTCGTCAACAATTTAATCCTTGCATATTTTTGCATGAGAACTCTTGTTATATTCAAATTCCAATGTATAAGCCCTAAAATCATTATTTTTTCAATTGGTTCGAAATTTAAGGTTGTAAAAATTGTAAAATAAAGAAATGCTATAGGAAATGCTATAGCATTTCCTATGGCATTTCTCGTCAACAATTTAATCCTTGCATATTTTTGCATGAGAACTCTTGTTATATTCATATTCCAATGTATAAGCCCTAAAATCATTATTTTTTCAATTGGTTCGAAATTTAAGGTTGTAAAAATTGTAAAATAAAGAAATGCTATATGAAATGCTATAGCATTTCCTATGACATTTCTCGTCAACAATTTAATCGTTGCATATTTTTGCATGAGAACTCTTGTTATATTCAAATTCCAATGTATAAGCCCTAAAATCATTATTTTTTCAATTGGTTCGAAATTTAAGGTTGTAAAAAATGTAAAATAAAGAAATGCTATAGGAAATGCTATAGAATTTCCTATAGCATTTCTCGTCAACCATTTAATCCTTGCGTATTTTTTCATGAGAACTCTTGTTATATTCAAATTCCAATGTATAAGCCATAAAATCATTATTTTTTCAATTGGTTCGAAATTTAAGGTTGTAAAAAATGTAAAATAAAGAAATGCTATAGGAAATGCTATAGCATTTCCTATGGCATTTCTCGTCAACAATTTAATCCTTGCATATTTTTGCATGAGAACGCTTGTAATATTCAAATTCCAATGTATAAGCCCTAAAATCATTATTTTTTCAATTGGTTTGAAATTTAAGGTTGTAAAAAATGTAAAATAAAGAAATGCTATAGGAAATGCTATAGCATTTCCTATGGCATTTCTCGTCAACAATTTAATCCTTGCATATTTTTGCATGTGAACTCTTGTTATATTCAAATTCCAATGTATAAGCCCTAAAATCATTATTTTTTCAATTGGTTCGAAATTTAAAGTTGTAAAAATTGTAAGATAAAGAAATGCTACATTTCCTATGGCATTTCTCGTTAACAATTTAATCCTTGCATATTTTTTCATGAGAACTCTTGTTATATTCAAATTTCAATGTATAAGCCCTAAAATCATTATTTTTTCATTTGGTTCAAAATTTAAGGTTGTAAAAAATGTAAAATAAAGAAATTCTATAGGAAATGCTATAGCATTTCCTATGGCATTTCTCGTCAACAATTTAATCCTTGAATAGTTTGCATGAGAACGCTTTTAATATTAAAATTCCAATGTATGAGCCCTAAAATCATTATTTTTTCAATTGGTTCAAAATTTAAGGTTGTGAAAAATGTAAAATAAAGAAATGCTATAGGAAATGCTATAGCATTTCCTATGGCATTTCTCGTCAACAATTTAATCCTTGCATATTTTTGCATGAGACCTCTTGTTATATTCAAATTCCAATGTATAAGCCCTAAAATCATTATTTTTTCAATTGGTTCGAAATTTAAGGTTGTAAAAATTGTAAAATAAAGAAATGCTATAGAAAATGCTATAGCATTTCCTATGGCATTTCTCGTCAACAATTTAATCCTTGCATATTTTTGCATGAGAACTCTTGTTATATTCAAATTCCAATGTATAAGCCCTAAAATCATTATTTTTTCAATTGGTTCGAAATTTAAGGTTGTAAAAATTGTAAAATAAAGAAATGCTATAGGAAATGCTATAGCATTTCCTATGGCATTTCTCGTCAACAATTTAATCCTTGCATATTTTTGCATGAGAACTCTTGTTATATTCAAATTCCAATGTATTAGCCCTAAAATCATTATTTTTTCAATTGGTTCGAAATTTAAAGTTGTAAAAATTGTAAGATAAAGAAATGCTACATTTCCTATGGCATTTCTCGTTAACAATTTAATCCTTGCATATTTTTTCATGAGAACTCTTGTTATATTCAAATTTCAATGTATAAGCCCTAAAATCATTATTTTTCAATTGGTTCAAAATTTAAGGTTGTAAAAAATGTAAAATAAAGAAATTCTATAGGAAATGCTATAGCATTTCCTATGGAATTTCTCGTCAACAATTTAATCCTTGCATAGTTTGCATAAGAACGCTTGTAATATTAAAATTCCAATGTATGAGCCCTAAAATCATTATTTTTTCAATTGGTTCAAAATTTAAGGTCGTAAAAAATGTAAAATAAAGAAATGCTATAGGAAATGCTATAGCATTTCCTATGGCATTTATCGTCAACAATTTAATCCTTGCATATTTTTGCATGAGAATTCTTGTTATATTCAAATTCCAATGTATAAGCCCTAAAATCATTATTTTTTCAATTGGTTCGAAATTTAAGGTTGTAAAAATTGTAAAATAAAGAAATGCTATAGAAAGTGCTATAGCATTTCCTATGGCATTTCTCGTCAACAATTTAATCCTTGCATATTTTTGCATGAGAACTCTTGTTATATTCAAATTCCAATGTATAAGCCCTAAAATCATTATTTTTTCAATTGGTTCGAAATTTAAGGTTGTAAAAATTGTAAAATAAAGAAATGCTATAGGAAATGCTATAGCATTTCCTATGGCATTTCTCGTCAACAATTTAATCCTTGCATATTTTTGCATGAGAACTCTTGTTATATTCATATTCCAATGTATAAGCCCTAAAATCATTATTTTTTCAATTGGTTCGAAATTTAAGGTTGTAAAAATTGTAAAATAAAGAAATGCTATATGAAATGCTATAGCATTTCCTATGACATTTCTCGTCAACAATTTAATCGTTGCATATTTTTGCATGAGAACTCTTGTTATATTCAAATTCCAATGTATAAGCCCTAAAATCATTATTTTTTCAATTGGTTCGAAATTTAAGGTTGTAAAAAATGTAAAATAAAGAAATGCTATAGGAAATGCTATAGAATTTCCTATGGCATTTCTCGTCAACCATTTAATCCTTGCGTATTTTTTCATGAGAACTCTTGTTATATTCAAATTCCAATGTATAAGCCATAAAATCATTATTTTTTCAATTGGTTCGAAATTTAAGGTTGTAAAAAATGTAAAATAAAGAAATGCTATAGGAAATGCTATAGCATTTCCTATGGCATTTCTCGTCAACAATTTAATCCTTGCATATTTTTGCATGAGAACGCTTGTAATATTCAAATTCCAATGTATAAGCCCTAAAATCATTATTTTTTCAATTGGTTTTAAATTTAAGGTTGTAAAAAATGTAAAATAAAGAAATGCTATAGGAAATGCTATAGCATTTCCTATGGCATTTCTCGTCAACAATTTAATCCTTGCATATTTTTGCATGAGAACTCTTGTTATATTCAAATTCCAATGTATAAGCCCTAAAATCATTATTTTTTCAATTGGTTCGAAATTTAAAGTTGTAAAAATTGTAAGATAAAGAAATGCTACATTTCCTATGGCATTTCTCGTTAACAATTTAATCCTTGCATATTTTTTCATGAGAACTCTTGTTATATTCAAATTTCAATGTATAAGCCCTAAAATCATTATTTTTTCATTTGGTTCAAAATTTAAGGTTGTAAAAAATGTAAAATAAAGAAATTCTATAGGAAATGCTATAGCATTTACTATGGCATTTCTCGTCAACAATTTAATCCTTGAATAGTTTGCATGAGAACGCTTTTAATATTAAAATTCCAATGTATGAGCCCTAAAATCATTATTTTTTCAATTGGTTCAAAATTTAAGGTTGTGAAAAATGTAAAATAAAGAAATGCTATAGGAAATGCTATAGAATTTCCTATGGCATTTCTCGTCAACCATTTAATCCTTGCGTATTTTTTCATGAGAACTCTTGTTATATTCAAATTCCAATGTATAAGCCATAAAATCATTATTTTTTCAATTGGTTCGAAATATAAGGTTGTAAAAAATGTAAAATAAAGAAATGCTATAGGAAATGCTATATGGCATTTCTCGTCAACAATTTAATCCTTGCATATTTTTGCATGAGAACGCTTGTAATATTCAAATTCCAATGTATAAGCCCTAAAATCATTATTTTTTCAATTGGTTTGAAATTTAAGGTTGTAAAAAATGTAAAATAAAGAAATGCTATAGGAAATGCTATAGCATTTCCTATGGCATTTCTCGTCAACAATTTAATCCTTGCATATTTTTGCATGAGAACTCTTGTTATATTCAAATTCCAATGTATAAGCCCTAAAATCATTATTTTTTCAATTGGTTCGAAATTTAAGGTTGTAAAAATTGTAAAATAAAGAAATGCTATAGGAAATGCTATAGCATTTCCTATGGCATTTCTCGTCAACAATTTAATCCTTGCATATTTTTGCATGAGAACTCTTGTTATATTCAAATTCCAATGTATAAGCCCTAAAATCATTATTTTTTCAATTGGTTCGAAATTTAAGGTTGTAAAAATTGTAAAATAAAGAAATGCTATAGGAAATGCTATAGCATTTCCTATGGCATTTCTCGTCAACAATTTAATCCTTGCATATTTTTGCATGAGAACTCTTGTTATATTCAAATTCCAATGTATAAGCCCTAAAATCATTATTTTTTCAATTGGTTCGAAATTTAAGGTTGTAAAAATTGTAAAATAAAGAAATGCTATACTATAGGAAATGCTATAGCATTTCCTATGGCATTTCTCGTCAACGATTTAATCCTTGCGTATTTTTTCATGAGAACTCTTGTTATATTCAAATTCCAATGTATAAGCCCTAAAATCATTATTTTTTCAATTGGTTCAAAATTTAAGGTTGTAAAAAATGTAAAATAAAGAAATGCTATAGGAAATGCTATAGCATTTCCTATAACATTTCTCGTTAACAATTTAATCCTTGCATATTTTTGCATGAGAACTCTTGTTATATTCAAATTCCAATGTATAAGCCCTAAAATCATTATTTTTTCAATTGGTTCGAAATTTAAGGATGTAAAACATGTAAAATAAAGAAATGCTATAGGAAATGCTATAGCATTTCCTATGGCATTTCTCGTTAACAATTTAATCCTTGCATATTTTTGCATGAGAACTCTTGTTATATTCAAATTCCAATGTATAAGCCCTAAAATAATTATTTTTTCAATTGGTTCGACTTTTAGGTCGTAAACAATGTAAAATAAAGAAATACTATAGGAAATGCTATAGCATTTCCTATGGCATTTCTCGTCAACAATTTAATCTTTGCATAGTTTGCATGAGAACGCTTGTAATATTAAAATTCCAATGTATAAGCCCTAAAATCATTATTTTTTCAATTGGTTCAAAATTTAAGGTTGTAAAAAATGTAAAATAAAGAAATGCTATAGGAAATGCTAGCATTTCCTATGGCATTTCTCGTCAACAATTTAATCCTTGCATATTTTTGCATGAGAACTCTTGTTATATTCAAATTCCAATGTATAAGCCCTAAAATCATTATTTTTTCAATTGGTTCGAAATTTAAAGTTGTAAAAATTGTAAGATAAAGAAATGCTACATTTCCTATGGCATTTCTCGTTAACAATTTATTCCTTGCATATTTTTTCATGAGAACTCTTGTTATATTCAAATTTCAATGTATAAGCCCTAAAATCATTATTTTTTCATTTGGTTCAAAATTTAAGGTTGTAAAAAATGTAAAATAAAGAAATTCTATAGGAAATGTTATAGCGTTTCCTATGGCATTTCTCGTCAACAATTTAATCCTTGAATAGTTTGCATGAGAACGCTTTTAATATTAAAATTCCAATGTATGAGCCCTAAAATCATTATTTTTTCAATTGGTTCAAAATTTAAGGTTGTGAAAAATGTAAAATAAAGAAATGCTATAGGAAATGCTATAGCATTTCCTATGGCATTTCTCGTCAACAATTTAATCCTTGCATATTTTTGCATAAGAACTCTTGTTATATTCAAATTCCAATGTATAAGCCCTAAAATCATTATTTTTTCAATTGGTTCGAAATTTAAGGTTGTAAAAATTGTAAAATAAAGAAATGCAATAGAAAATGCTATAGCATTTCCTATGGCATTTCTCGTCAACAATTTAATCCTTGCATATTTTTGCATGAGAACTCTTGTTATATTCAAATTCCAATGTATAAGCCCTAAAATCATTATTTTTTCAATTGGTTCGAAATTTAAGGTTGTAAAAATTGTAAAATAAAGAAATGCTATAGGAAATGCTATAGCATTTCCTATGGCATTTCTCGTCAACAATTTAATCCTTGCATATTTTTGCATGAGAACTCTTGTTATATTCATATTCCAATGTATAAGCCCTAAAATCATTATTTTTTCAATTGGTTCGAAATTTAAGGTTGTAAAAATTGTAAAATAAAGAAATGCTATAGGAAATGCTAGCATTTCCTATGACATTTCTCGTCAACAATTTAATCGTTGCATATTTTTGCATGAGAACTCTTGTTATATTCAAATTCCAATGTATAAGCCATAAAATCATTATTTTTTAAATTGGTTCGAAATTTAAGGTTGTAAAAAATGTAAAATAAAGAAATGCTATAGGAAATGCTATAGCATTTCCTATGGCATTTCTCGTCAACCATTTAATCCTTGCGTATTTTTTCATGAGAACTCTTGTTATATTCAAATTCCAATGTATAAGCCATAAAATCATTATTTTTTAAATTGGTTCGAAATTTAAGGTTGTAAAAAATGTAAAATAAAGAAATGCTATAGGAAATGCTAGCATTTCCTATGACATTTCTCGTCAACAATTTAATCCTTGCATATTTTTGCATGAGAACGCTTGTAATATTCAAATTCCAATGTATAAGCCCTAAAATCATTATTTTTTCAATTGGTTCGAAATTTAAGGTTGTAAAAAATGTAAAATAAAGAAATGCTATAGGAAATGATATAGCATTTCCTATGGCATTTCTCGTCAACAATTTAATCCTTGCATATTTTTGCATGAGAACTCTTGTTATTTTCAAATTCCAATGTATAAGCCCTAAAATCATTATTTTTTCAATTGGTTCGAAATTTAAAGTTGTAAAAATTGTAAGATAAAGAAATGCTACATTTCCTATGGCATTTCTCGTTAACAATTTAATCCTTGCATATTTTTTCATGAGAACTCTTGTTATATTCAAATTTCAATGTATAAGCCCTAAAATCATTATTTTTTCAATTGGTTCAAAATTTAAGGTTGTAAAAAATGTAAAATAAAGAAATTCTATAGGAAATGCTAAAGCATTTCCTATGGAATTTCTCGTCAACAATTTAATCCTTGCATAGTTTGCATGAGAACGCTTGTAATATTAAAATTCCAATGTATGAGCCCTAAAATCATTATTTTTCCAATTGGTTCAAAATTTAAGGTTTTAAAAAATGTAAAATAAAGAAATGCTATAGGAAATGCTATAGCATTTCCTATGGCATTTCTCGTCAACAATTTAATCCTTGCATATTTTTGCACGAGAACTCTTGTTATATTCAAATTCCAATGTATAAGCCCTAAAATCATTATTTTTTCAATTGGTTCGAAATTTAAGGTTGTAAAAATTGTAAAATAAAGAAATGCTATAGAAAATGCTATAGCATTTCCTATGGCATTTCTCGTCAACAATTTAATCCTTGCATATTTTTGCATGAGAACTCTTGTTATATTCAAATTCCAATGTATAAGCCCTAAAATCATTATTTTTTCAATTGGTTCGAAATTTAAGGTTGTAAAAATTCTAAAATAAAGAAATGCTATAGGAAATGCTATAGCATTTCCTATGGCATTTCTCGTCAACAATTTAATCCTTGCATATTTTTGCATGAGAACTCTTGTTATATTCAAATTCCAATGTATAAGCCCTAAAATCATTATTTTTTCAATTGGTTCAAAATTTAAGGTTGTAAAAATTGTAAAATAAAGAAATGCTATAGGAAATGCTATAGCATTTCCTATGGCATTTCTCGTCAATAATTTAATCCTTGCATATTTTTGCATGAGAACTCTTGTTATATTCAAATTCCAATGTATAAGCCCTAAAATCATTATTTTTTCAATTGGTTCGAAATTTAAGGTTGTAAAAAATGTAAAATAAAGAAATGCTATAGGAAATGCTATAGCATTTCCTATGGCATTTCTCGTCAACCATTTAATCCTTGCGTATTTTTTCATGAGAACTCTTGTTATATTCAAATTCCAATGTATAAGCCATAAAATCATTATTTTTTCAATTGGTTCAAAATTTAAGGTTGTAAATAATGTAAAATAAAGAAATGCTATAGGAAATGCTATAGCATTTCCTATGGCATTTCTCGTCAACAATTTAATCCTTGTATATTTTTGCATGAGAACTCCTGTTATATTCAAATTCCAATGTATAAGCCCTAAAATCATTATTTTTTCAATTGGTTCGAAATTTAAAGTTGTAAAAAATGTAAAATAAAGAAATGCTATAAGAAATGCTATAGCATTTCCTATGGCATTTCTTGTTAACAATTTAATCCTTGCATATTTTTGCATGAGAACTCTTGTTATATTCAAATTCCAATGTATAAGCCCTAAAATCATTATTTTTTCAATTGGTTCGACTTTTAGGTCGTAAACAATGTAAAATAAAGAAATGCTATAGGAAATGCTATAGCATTTCCTATGGCATTTCTCGTTAACAATTTAATCCTTGCATATTTTTGCATGAGAACTCTTGTTATATTCAAATTCCAATGTATAAGCCCTAAAATCATTATTTTTTCAATTGGTTCGACTTTTAGGTCGTAAACAATGTAAAATAAAAAAATACTATAGGAAATGCAATTTAATCCTTGCATAGTTTGCATGAGAACGCTTGTTATATTCAAATTCCAATGTATGAGCCCTAAAATCATTATTTTTTCAATTGGTTCAAAATTTAAGGTTGTAAAAAATGTAAAATAAAGAAATGCTATAGGAAATGCTATAGCATTTCCTATGGCATTTCTCGTCAACAATTTAATCCTTGCATATTTTTGCATGAGAACTCTTGTTATATTCAAATTCCAATGTATAAGCCCTAAAATCATTATTTTTTCAATTGGTTCGAAATTTAAGGTAGTAAAAAATGTAAAATAAAGAAATGCTATAGGAAATGCTATAGCATTTCCTATGGCATTTCTCGTTAACAATTTAATCCTTGCATATTTTTGCATGAGAACTTTTGTTATATTCAAATTCCAATGCATAAGCCCTAAAATCATTATTTTTTCAATTGGTTCGACTTTTAGGTCGTAAACAATGTAAAATAAAGAAATATTATAGGAAATGCTATAGCATTTCCTATGGCATTTCTCGTCAATAATTTAATCCTTGTATAGTTTGCATGAGAACGCTTGTAATATTAAAATTCCAATGTATGAGCCCTAAAATCATTATTTTTTCAATTGGTTCAAAATTTAAGGTTGTAAAAAATGTAAAATAAAGAAATGCTATAGGAAATGCTATAGCATTTCCTATGGCATTTCTCGTCAACAATTTAATCCTTGCATATTTTTGCATGAGAACTCTTGTTATATTCAAATTCCAATGTATAAGCCCTAAAATCATTATTTTTTCAATTGGTTCGAAATTTAAGGTAGTAAAAAATGTAAAATAAAGAAATGCTATAGGAAATGCTATAGCATTTCCTATGGCATTTCTCGTTAACAATTTAATCCTTGCATATTTTTGCATGAGAACTCTTGTTATATTCAAATTCCAATGTATAAGCCCTAAAATCATTATTTTTACAATTGGTTCGACTTTTAGGTCGTAAACAATGTAAAATAAATAAATATTATAGGAAATGCTATAGCATTTCCTATGGCATTTCTCGTCAACAATTTAATCCTTGTATAGTTTGCATGAGAACGCTTGTAATATTAAAATTCCAATGTATGAGCCCTAAAATCATTATTTTTTCAATTGGTTCAAAATTTAAGGTTGTAAAAAATGTAAAATAAAGAAATGCTATAGGAAATGCTATAGCATTTCCTATGGCATTTCTCGTCAACAATTTAATCCTTGCATATTTTTGCATGAGAACTCTTGTTATATTCAAATTCCAATGTATAAGCCCTAAAATCATTATTTTTTCAATTGGTTCGAAATTTAAGGTAGTAAAAAATGTAAAATAAAGAAATGCTATAGGAAATGCTATAGCATTTCCTATGGCATTTTTCGTTAACAATTTAATCCTTGCATATTTTTGCATGAGAACTCTTGTTATATTCAAATTCCAATGTATAAGCCCTAAAATCATTATTTTTTCAATTGGTTCGACATTTAGGTCGTAAACAATGTAAAATAAAGAAATATTATAGGAAATTCTATAGCATTTCCTATGGCATTTCTCGTCAACAATTTAATCCTTGTATAGTTTGCATGAGAACGCTTGTAATATTAAAATTCCAATGTATGAGCCCTAAAATCATTATTTTTTCAATTGGTTCAAAATTTAAGGTTGTAAAAAATGTAAAATAAAGAAATGCTATAGGAAATGCTATAGCATTTCCTATGGCATTTCTCGTCAACAATTTAATCCTTGCATATTTTTGCATGAGAACTCTTGTTATATTCAAATTCCAATGTATAAGCCCTAAAATCATTATTTTTTCAATTGGTTCAAAATTTAAGGTTGTAAAAATTGTAAAATGAAGAAATGCTATAGGAAATGCTATAGCATTTCCTATGGCATTTCTCGTCAATAATTTAATCCTTGCATATTTTTGCATGAGAACTCTTGTTATATTCAAATTCCAATGTATAAGCCCTAAAATCATTATTTTTTCAATTGGTTCGAAATTTAAGGTTGTAAAAAATGTAAAATAAAGAAATGCTATAGGAAATGCTATAGCATTTCCTATGGCATTTCTCGTCAACCATTTAATCCTTGCGTATTTTTTCATGAGAACTCTTGTTATATTCAAATTCCAATGTATAAGCCATAAAATCATTATTTTTTAAATTGGTTCGAAATTTAAGGTTGTAAAAAATGTAAAATAAAGAAATGCTATAGGAAATGCTAGCATTTCCTATGACATTTCTCGTCAACAATTTAATCCTTGCATATTTTTGCATGAGAACGCGTGTAATATTCAAATTCCAATGTATAAGCCCTAAAATCATTATTTTTTCAATTGGTTCGAAATTTAAGGTTGTAAAAAATGTAAAATAAAGAAATGCTATAAGAAATGCTATAGCATTTCCTATGGCATTTCTTGTTAACAATTTAATCCTTGCATATTTTTGCATGAGAACTCTTGTTATATTCAAATTCCAATGTATAAGCCCTAAAATCATTATTTTTTCAATTGGTTCGACTTTTAGGTCGTAAACAATGTAAAATAAAGAAATGCTATAGGAAATGCTAGCATTTCCTAAGGCATTTCTCGTTAACAATTTAATCCTTGCATATTTTTGCATGAGAACTCTTGTTATATTCAAATTCCAATGTATAAGCCCTAAAATCATTATTTTTTCAATTGGTTCGACTTTTAGGTCGTAAACAATGTAAAATAAAAAAATACTATAGGAAATGCAATTTAATCCTTGCATAGTTTGCATGAGAACGCTTGTTATATTCAAATTCCAATGTATGAGCCCTAAAATCATTATTTTTTCAATTGGTTCAAAATTTAAGGTTGTAAAAAATGTAAAATAAAGAAATGCTATAGGAAATGCTATAGCATTTCCTATGGCATTTCTCGTCAACAATTTAATCCTTGCATAATTTTGCATGAGAACTCTTGTTATATTCAAATTCCAATGTATAATCCCTAAAATCATTATTTTTTCAATTGGTTCGAAATTTAAGGTTGTAAAAAATGTAAAATAAATAAATGCTATAGGAAATGCTATAGCATTTCCTATGGCATTTCTCGTTAACAATTTAATCCTTGCATATTTTTGCATGAGAACTCTTGTTATATTCAAATTCCAATGTATAAGCCCTAAAATCATTATTTTTTCAATTGGTTCGACTTTTAGGTCGTAAACAATGTAAAATAAAGAAATATTATAGGAAATGCTATAGCATTTCCTATGGCATTTCTCGTCAACAATTTAATCCTTGTATAGTTTGCATGAGAACGCTTGTAATATTAAAATTCCAATGTATGAGCCCTAAAATCATTATTTTTTCAATTGGTTCAAAATTTAAGGTTGTAAAAAATGTAAAATAAAGAAATGCTATAGGAAATGCTATAGCATTTCCTATGGTATTTCTCGTCAACAATTTAATCCTTGCATATTTTTGCATGAGAACTCTTGTTATATTCAAATCCCAATGTATAAGCCCTAAAATCATTATTTTTTCAATTGGTTCGAAATTTAAGGTTGTAAAAATTGTAAAATAAAGAAATGCTATAGGAAATGCTATAGCATTTCCTATGGCATTTCTCGTCAACCATTTAATCCTTGCGTATTTTTTCATGAGAACTCTTGTTATATTCAAATTCCAATGTATAAGCCCTAAAATCATTATTTTTTCAATTGGTTCAAAATTTAAGGTTGTAAAAAATGTAAAATAAAGAAATTCTATAGGAAATGCTAGCATTTCCTAAGGCATTTCTCGTCAACAATTTAATCCTTGCATATTTTTGCATGAGAACGCTTGTAATATTCAAATTCCAATGTATAAGCCCTAAAATCATTATTTTTTCAATTGGTTCGAAATTTAAGGTTGTAAAAAATGTAAAATAAAGAAATGCTATAGGAAATGCTATAGCATTTCCTATGGCATTTCTCGTCAACAATTTAATCCTTGCATAATTTTGCATGAGAACTCTTGTTATATTCAAATTCCAATGTATAAGCCCTATAATCATTATTTTTTCAATTGGTTCAAAATTTAAGGTTGTAAAAAATGTAAAATAAAGAAATGCTATAGGAAATGCTATAGCATTTCCTATGGTATTTCTCGTCAACAATTTAATCCTTGCATATTTTTGCATGAGAACTCTTGTTATATTCAAATTCCAATGTATAAGCCCTAAAATCATTATTTTTTCAATTGGTTCGAAATTTAAGGTTGTAAAAAATGTAAAATAAAGAAATGCTTTAGGAAATGCTATAGCATTTCCTATGGCATTTCTCGTTAACAATTTAATCCTTGCATATTTTTGCATGAGAACTCTTGTTATATTCAAATTCCAATGTATAAGCCCTAAAATCATTATTTTTTCAATTGGTTCGACTTTTAGGTTGTAAACAATGTAAAATAAAGAAATATTATAGGAAATGCTATAGCATTTCCTATGGCATTTCTCGTCAACAATTTAATCCTTGTATAGTTTGCATGAGAACGCTTGTAAAATTAAAATTCCAATGTATGAGCCCTAAAATCATTATTTTTTCAATTGGTTCAAAATTTAAGGTTGTAAAAAATGTAAAATAAAGAAATGCTATAGGAAATGCTATAGCATTTCCTATGGTATTTCTCGTCAACAATTTGATCCTTGCATATTTTTGCATGAGAACTCTTGTTATATTCAAATTCCAATGTATAAGCCCTAAAATCATTATTTTTTCAATTGGTTCGAAATTTAAGGTTGTAAAAATTGTAAAACAAAGAAATGCTATAGGAAATGCTATAGCATTTCCTATGGCATTTCTCGTCAACCATTTAATCCTTGCGTATTTTTTCATTAGAACTCTTGTTATATTCAAATTCCAATGTATAAGCCCTAAAATCATTATTTTTTCAATTGGTTCAAAATTTAAGGTTGTAAAAAATGTAAAATAAAGAAATTCTATAGGAAATGCTAGCATTTCCTATGGCATTTCTCGTCAACAATTTAATCCTTGCATATTTTTGCATGAGAACGCTTGTAATATTCAAATTCCAATGTATAAGCCCTAAAATCATTATTTTTTCAATTGGTTCGAAATTTAAGGTTGTAAAAAATGTAAAATAAAGAAATGCTATAGCATTTCCTATGGCATTTCTCGTCAACAATTTAATCCTTGCATATTTTTGCATGAGAACTCTTGTTATATTCAAATTTCAATGTATAAGCCCTAAAATCATTATTTTTTCAATTGGTTCGAAATTTAAGGTTGTAAAAAATGTAAAATAATGAAATGCTATAGGAAATGCTATAGCATTTCCTATGGCATTTCTCGTCAACAATTTAATCCTTGCATATTTTTGCATGAGAACTCTTGTTATATTCAAATTCCAATGTATAAGCCCTAAAATCATTATTTTTTCAATTGGTTCGAAATTTAAGGTTGTAAAAATTGTAAAATAAAGAAATGCTATAGGAAATGCTATAGCATTTCCTATGGCATTTCTCGTCAACCATTTAATCCTTGCGTATTTTTTCATGAGAACTCTTGTTATATTCAAATTCCAATGTATAAGCCCTAAAATCATTATTTTTTCAATTGGTTCAAAATTTAAGGTTGTAAAAAATGTAAAATAAAGAAATTCTATAGGAAATGCTAGCATTTCCTATGGCATTTCTCGTCAACAATTTAATCCTTGCATATTTTTGCATGAGAACGCTTGTAATATTCAAATTCCAATGTATAAGCCCTAAAATCATTATTTTTTCAATTGGTTCGAAATTTAAGGTTGTAAAAAATGTAAAATAAAGAAATGCTATAGCATTTCCTATGGCATTTCTCGTCAACAATTTAATCCTTGCATATTTTTGCATGAGAACTCTTGTTATATTTAAATTCTAATGTATAAGCCCTAAAATCATTATTTTTTCAATTCGTTCGAAATTTAAGGTTGTAAAAATTGTAAAATAAAGAAATGCTATAGGAAATGCTATAGCATTTCCTATGGCATTTCTCGTTAACAATTTAATCCTTGCATATTTTTTCATGAGAACTCTTGTTATATTCAAATTTCAATGTATAAGCCCTAAAATCATTATTTTTTCAATTGGTTCGAAATTTAAGGTTGTAAAAAATGTAAAATAATGAAATTCTATAGGAAATGCTATAGCATTTCCTATGGCATTTCTCGTCAACAATTTAATCCTTGCATATTTTTGCATGAGAACTCTTGTTATATTCAAATTCCAATGTATAAGCCCTAAAATCATTATTTTTTCAATTGGTTCGAAATTTAAGGTAGTAAAAAATGTAAAATAAAGAAATGCTATAGGAAATGCTAGCATTTCCTATGGCATTTCTCGTCAACAATTTAATCCTTGCATAATTTTGCATGAGAACTCTTGTTATATTCAAATTCCAATGTATAAGCCCTATAATCATTATTTTTTCAATTGGTTCGAAATTTAAGGTTGTAAAAAATGTAAAATAAAGAAATGCTATAGGAAATGCTATAGCATTTCCTATGGCATTTCTCGTCAACAATTTAATCCTTGCATAATTTTGCATGAGAACTCTTGTTATATTCAAATTCCAATGTATAAGCCCTATAATCATTATTTTTTCAATTGGTTCGAAATTTAAGGTTGTAAAAAATGTAAAATAAAGAAATGCTATAGCATTTCCTATGGCATTTCTCGTCAACAATTTAATCCTTGCAAATTTTTGCATGAGAACTCTTGTTATATTCAAATTCCAATGTATAAGCCCTAAAATCATTATTTTTTCAATTGGTTCGAAATTTAAGGTTGTAAAAAATGTAAAATAAATAAATGCTATAGGAAATGCTATAGCATTTCCTATGGCATTTCTCGTTAACAATTTAATCCTTGCATATTTTTGGATGAGAACTCTTGTTATATTCAAATTCCAATGTATAAGCCCTAAAATCATTATTTTTTCTATTGGTTCGACTTTTAGGTCGTAAACAATGTAAAATAAAGAAATATTATAGGAAATGCTATAGCATTTCCTATGGCATTTCTCGTCAACAATTTAATCCTTGTATAGTTTGCAAGAGAACGCTTGTAATATTAAAATTCCAATGTATGAGCCCTAAAATCATTATTTTTTCAATTGGTTCAAAATTTAAGGTTGTAAAAAATGTAAAATAAAGAAATGCTATAGGAAATGCTATAGCATTTCCTATGGTATTTCTCGTCAACAATTTAATCCTTGCATATTTTTGCATGAGAACTCTTGTTATATTCAAATTCCAATGTATAAGCCCTAAAATCATTATTTTTTCAATTGGTTAGAAATTTAAGGTTGTAAAAATTGTAAAATAAAGAAATGCTATAGGAAATGCTACCTATGGCATTTCTCGTTAACAATTTAATCCTTGCATATTTTTTCATGAGAACTCTTGTTATATTCAAATTTCAATGTATAAGCCCTAAAATCATTATTTTTTCAATTGGTTCGAAATTTAAGGTTGTAAAAAATGTAAAATAATGAAATTCTATAGGAAATGCTATAACATTTCCTATGGCATTTCTCGTCAACAATTTAATCCTTGCATATTTTTTCATGAGAACTCTAGTTATATTCAAATTCCAATGTATAAGCCCTAAAATCATTATTTTTTCAATTGGTTCGAAATTTAAGGTTGTAAAAAATGTAAAATAAAGAAATGCTATAGGAAATGCTATAGCATTTCCTATGGCATTTCTCGTCAACCATTTAATCCTTGCGTATTTTTTCATGAGAACTCTTGTTATATTCAAATTCCAATGTATAAGCAATAAAATCATTATTTTTTCAATTGGTTCGAAATTTAAGGTTGTAAAAAATGTAAAATAAAGAAATTCTATAGGAAATGCTAGCATTTCCTATGGCATTTCTCGTCAACAATTTAATCCTTGCATATTTTTGCATGAGAACGCTTGTAATATTCAAATTCCAATGTATAAGCCTTAAAATCATTATTTTTTCAATTGGTTCGAAATTTAAGGTTGTAAAAATTGTAAAATAAAGAAATGCTATAGGAAATGCTATAGCATTTCCTATGGCATTTCTCGTTAACAATTTAATCCTTGCATATTTTTTCATGAGAACTCTTGTTATATTCAAATTTCAATGTATAAGCCCTAAAATCATTATTTTTTCAATTGGTTCGAAATTTAAGGTTGTAAAAAATGTAAAATAATGAAATTCTATAGGAAATGCTATAACATTTCCTATGGCATTTCTCGTCAACAATTTAATCCTTTTATATTTTTTCATTAGAACTCTTGTTATATTCAAATTCCAATGTATAAGCCCTAAAATCATTATTTTTTCAATTGGTTCGAAATTTAAGGTTGTAAAAAATGTAAAATAAAGAAATTCTATAGGAAATGCTAGCATTTCCTATGGCATTTCTCGTCAACAATTTAATCCTTGCATATTTTTGCATGAGAACGCTTGTAATATTCAAATTCCAATGTATAAGCCCTAAAATCATTAATTTTTCAATTGGTTCGAAATTTAAGGTTGTAAAAAATGTAAAATAAAGAAATGCTATAGGAAATGCTAGCATTTCCTATGGCATTTCTCGTCAACCATTTAATCCTTGCGTATTTTTTCATGAGAACTCTTGTTATATTCAAATTTCAATGTATATGCCCTAAAATCATTATTTTTTCAATTGGTTCGAAATTTAAGGTTGTAAAAAATGTAAAATAATGAAATTCTATAGGAAATGCTATAACATTTCCTATGGCATTTCTCGTCAACAATTTAATCCTTGCATATTTTTTCATGAGAACTCTTGTTATATTCAAATTCCAATGTATAAGCCCTAAAATCATTATTTTTTCAATTGGTTCGAAATTTAAGGTTGTAAAAATGTAAAATAAAGAAATTCTATAGGAAATGCTAGCATTTCCTATGGCATTTCTCGTCAACAATTTAATCCTTGCATATTTTTGCATGAGAACGCTTGTAATATTCAAATTCCAATGTATAAGCCCTAAAATCATTATTTTTTCAATTGGTTCAAAATTTAAGGTTGTAAAAAATGTAAAATAAAGAAATTCTATAGGAAATGCTAGCATTTCCTATGGCATTTCTCGTCAACCATTTAATCCTTGCGTATTTTTTCATGAGAACTCTTGTTATATTCAAATTTCAATGTATTAGCCCTAAAATCATTATTTTTTCAATTGGTTCGAAATTTAAGGTTGTAAAAAATGTAAAATAATGAAATTCTATAGGAAATGCTATAACATTTCCTATGGCATTTCTCGTCAACAATTTAATCCTTGCATATTTTTTCATGAGAACTCTTGTTATATTCAAATTTTAATGTATAAGCCCTAAAATCATTATTTTTTCAATTGGTTCAAATTTAAGGTAGTAAAAAATGTAAAATAATGAAATTCTATAGGAAATGCTATAACATTTCCTATGGCATTTCTCGTCAACAATTTAATCCTTGCATATTTTTTCATGAGAACTCTTGTTATATTCAAATTCCAATGTATAAGCCCTAAAATCATTATTTTTTCAATTGGTTCGAAATTTAAGGTTGTAAAAAATGTAAAATAAAGAAATTCTATAGGAAATGCTAGCATTTCCTATGGCATTTCTCGTCAACAATTTAATCCTTGCATATTTTTGCATGAGAACGCTTGTAATATTCAAATTCCAATGTATAAGCCCTAAAATCATTATTTTTTCAATTGGTTCGAAATTTAAGGTTGTAAAAAATGTAAAATAAAGAAATGCTATAGGAAATGCTATAGCATTTCCTATGGCATTTCTCGTCAACCATTTAATCCTTGCGTATTTTTTCATGAGAACTCTTGTTATATTCAAATTTCAATGTATAAGCCCTAAAATCATTATTTTTTCAATTGGTTCGAAATTTAAGGTTGTAAAAAATGTAAAATAATGAAATTCTATAGGAAATGCTATAACATTTCCTATGGCATTTCTCGTCAACAATTTAATCCTTGCATATTTTTTCATGAGAACTCTAGTTATATTCAAATTCCAATGTATAAGCCCTAAAATCATTATTTTTTCAATTGGTTCGAAATTTAAGGTTGTAAAAAATGTAAAATAAAGAAATGCTATAGGAAATGCTATAGCATTTCCTATGGCATTTCTCGTCAACCATTTAATCCTTGCGAATTTTTTCATGAGAACTCTTGTTATATTCAAATTCCAATGTATAAGCAATAAAATCATTATTTTTTCAATTGGTTCGAAATTTAAGGTTGTAAAAAATGTAAAATAAAGAAATTCTATAGGAAATGCTAGCATTTCCTATGGCATTTCTCGTCAACAATTTAATCCTTGCATATTTTTGCATGAGAACGCTTGTAATATTCAAATTCCAATGTATAAGCCCTAAAATCATTATTTTTTCAATTGGTTCAAAATTTAAGGTTGTAAAAAATGTAAAATAAAGAAATTCTATAGGAAATGCTAGCATTTCCTATGGCATTTCTCGTCAACCATTTAATCCTTGCGTATTTTTTCATGAGAACTCTTGTTATATTCAAATTTCAATGTATTAGCCCTAAAATCATTATTTTTTCAATTGGTTCGAAATTTAAGGTTGTAAAAAATGTAAAATAATGAAATTCTATAGGAAATGCTATAACATTTCCTATGGCATTTCTCGTCAACAATTTAATCCTTGCATATTTTTTTATGAGAACTCTTGTTATATTCAAATTTTAATGTATAAGCCCTAAAATCATTATTTTTTCAATTGGTTCGAAATTTAAGGTTGTAAAAAATGTAAAATAATGAAATTCTATAGGAAATGCTATAACATTTCCTATGGCATTTCTCGTCAACAATTTAATCCTTGCATATTTTTTCATGAGAACTCTTGTTATATTCAAATTCCAATGTATAAGCCCTAAAATCATTATTTTTTCAATTGGTTCGAAATTTAAGGTTGTAAAAAATGTAAAATAAAGAAATTCTATAGGAAATGCTAGCATTTCCTATGGCATTTCTCGTCAACAATTTAATCCTTGCATATTTTTGCATGAGAACGCTTGTAATATTCAAATTCCAATGTATAAGCCCTAAAATCATTATTTTTTCAATTGGTTCGAAATTTAAGGTTGTAAAAAATGTAAAATAAAGAAATGCTATAGGAAATGCTATAGCATTTCCTATGGCATTTCTCGTCAACCATTTAATCCTTGCGTATTTTTTCATGAGAACTCTTGTTATATTCAAATTTCAATGTATAAGCCCTAAAATCATTATTTTTTCAATTGGTTCGAAATTTAAGGTTGTAAAAAATGTAAAATAATGAAATTCTATAGGAAATGCTATAACATTTCCTATGGCATTTCTCGTCAACAATTTAATCCTTGCATATTTTTTCATGAGAACTCTAGTTATATTCAAATTCCAATGTATAAGCCCTAAAATCATTATTTTTTCAATTGGTTCGAAATTTAAGGTTGTAAAAAATGTAAAATAAAGAAATGCTATAGGAAATGCTATAGCATTTCCTATGGCATTTCTCGTCAACCATTTAATCCTTGCGTATTTTTTCATGAGAACTCTTGTTATATTCAAATTCCAATGTATAAGCAATAAAATCATTATTTTTTCAATTGGTTCGAAATTTAAGGTTGTAAAAAATGTAAAATAAAGAAATTCTATAGGAAATGCTAGCATTTCCTATGGCATTTCTCGTCAACAATTTAATCCTTGCATATTTTTGCATGAGAACGCTTGTAATATTCAAATTCCAATGTATAAGCCTTAAAATCATTATTTTTTCAATTGGTTCGAAATTTAAGGTTGTAAAAATTGTAAAATAAAGAAATGCTATAGGAAATGCTATAGCATTTCCTATGGCATTTCTCGTTAACAATTTAATCCTTGCATATTTTTTCATGAGAACTCTTGTTATATTCAAATTTCAATGTATAAGCCCTAAAATCATTATTTTTTCAATTGGTTCGAAATTTAAGGTTGTAAAAAATGTAAAATAATGAAATTCTATAGGAAATGCTATAACATTTCCTATGGCATTTCTCGTCAACAATTTAATCCTTTTATATTTTTTCATTAGAACTCTTGTTATATTCAAATTCCAATGTATAAGCCCTAAAATCATTATTTTTTCAATTGGTTCGAAATTTAAGGTTGAAAAAATGTAAAATAAAGAAATTCTATAGGAAATGCTAGCATTTCCTATGGCATTTCTCGTCAACAATTTAATCCTTGCATATTTTTGCATGAGAACGCTTGTAATATTCAAATTCCAATGTATAAGCCCTAAAATCATTAATTTTTCAATTGGTTCGAAATTTAAGGTTGTAAAAAATGTAAAATAAAGAAATGCTATAGGAAATGCTAGCATTTCCTATGGCATTTCTCGTCAACCATTTAATCCTTGCGTATGTTTTCATGAGAACTCTTGTTATATTCAAATTTCAATGTATAAGCCCTAAAATCATTATTTTTTCAATTGGTTCGAAATTTAAGGTTGTAAAAAATGTAAAATAATGAAATTCTATAGGAAATGCTATAACATTTCCTATGGCATTTCTCGTCAACAATTTAATCCTTGCATATTTTTTCATGAGAACTCTTGTTATATTCAAATTCCAATGTATAAGCCCTAAAATCATTATTTTTTCAATTGGTTCGAAATTTAAGGTTGTAAAAATGTAAAATAAAGAAATTCTATAGGAAATGCTAGCATTTCCTATGGCATTTCTCGTCAACAATTTAATCCTTGCATATTTTTGCATGAGAACGCTTGTAATATTCAAATTCCAATGTATAAGCCCTAAAATCATTATTTTTTCAATTGGTTCAAAATTTAAGGTTGTAAAAAATGTAAAATAAAGAAATTCTATAGGAAATGCTAGCATTTCCTATGGCATTTCTCGTCAACCATTTAATCCTTGCGTATTTTTTCATGAGAACTCTTGTTATATTCAAATTTCAATGTATTAGCCCTAAAATCATTATTTTTTCAATTGGTTCGAAATTTAAGGTTGTAAAAAATGTAAAATAATGAAATTCTATAGGAAATGCTATAACATTTCCTATGGCATTTCTCGTCAACTATTTATCCTTGCATATTTTTTCATGAGAACTCTTGTTATATTCAAATTTTAATGTATAAGCCCTAAAATTATTATTTTTTCAATTGGTTCAAATTTAAGGTAGTAAAAAATGTAAAAGAATGAAATTCTATAGGAAATGCTATAACATTTCCTATGGCATTTCTCGTCAACAATTTAATCCTTGCATATTTTTTCATGAGAACTCTTGTTATATTCAAATTCCAATGTATAAGCCCTAAAATCATTATTTTTTCAATTGGTTCGAAATTTAAGGTTGTAAAAAATGTAAAATAAAGAAATTCTATAGGAAATGCTAGCATTTCCTATGGCATTTCTCGTCAACAATTTAATCCTTGCATATTTTTGCATGAGAACGCTTGTAATATTCAAATTCCAATGTATAAGCCCTAAAATCATTATTTTTTCAATTGGTTCGAAATTTAAGGTTGTAAAAAATGTAAAATAAAGAAATGCTATAGGAAATGCTATAGCATTTCCTATGGCATTTCTCGTCAACCATTTAATCCTTGCGTATTTTTTCATGAGAACTCTTGTTATATTCAAATTTCAATGTATAAGCCCTAAAATCATTATTTTTTCAATTGGTTCGAAATTTAAGGTTGTAAAAAATGTAAAATAATGAAATTCTATAGGAAATGCTATAACATTTCCTATGGCATTTCTCGTCAACAATTTAATCCTTGCATATTTTTTCATGAGAACTCTAGTTATATTCAAATTCCAATGTATAAGCCCTAAAATCATTATTTTTTCAATTGGTTCGAAATTTAAGGTTGTAAAAAATGTAAAATAAAGAAATGCTATAGGAAATGCTATAGCATTTCCTATGGCATTTCTCGTCAACCATTTAATCCTTGCGTATTTTTTCATGAGAACTCTTGTTATATTCAAATTCCAATGTATAAGCCATAAAATCATTATTTTTTCAATTGGTTCGAAATTTAAGGTTGTAAAAAATGTAAAATAAAGAAATTCTATAGGAAATGCTAGCATTTCCTATGGCATTTCTCGTCAACAATTTAATCCTTGCATATTTTTGCATGAGAACGCTTGTAATATTCAAATTCCAATGTATAAGCCCTAAAATCATTATTTTTTCAATTGGTTCGAAATTTAAGGTTGTAAAAATTGTAAAATAAAGAAATGCTATAGGAAATGCTATAGCATTTCCTATGGCATTTCTCGTTAACAATTTAATCCTTGCATATTTTTTCATGAGAACTCTTGTTATATTCAAATTTCAATGTATAAGCCCTAAAATCATTATTTTTTCAATTGGTTCGAAATTTAAGGTTGTAAAAAATGTAAAATAATGAAATTCTATAGGAAATGCTATAACATTTCCTATGGCATTTCTCGTCAACAATTTAATCCTTTTATATTTTTTCATTAGAACTCTTGTTATATTCAAATTCCAATGTATAAGCCCTAAAATCATTATTTTTTCAATTGGTTCGAAATTTAAGGTTGAAAAAATGTAAAATAAAGAAATTCTATAGGAAATGCTAGCATTTCCTATGGCATTTCTCGTCAACAATTTAATCCTTGCATATTTTTGCATGAGAACGCTTGTAATATTCAAATTCCAATGTATAAGCCCTAAAATCATTAATTTTTCAATTGGTTCGAAATTTAAGGTTGTAAAAAATGTAAAATAAAGAAATGCTATAGGAAATGCTAGCATTTCCTATGGCATTTCTCGTCAACCATTTAATCCTTGCGTATGTTTTCATGAGAACTCTTGTTATATTCAAATTTCAATGTATAAGCCCTAAAATCATTATTTTTTCAATTGGTTCGAAATTTAAGGTTGTAAAAAATGTAAAATAATGAAATTCTATAGGAAATGCTATAACATTTCCTATGGCATTTCTCGTCAACAATTTAATCTTTGCATATTTTTTCATGAGAACTCTTGTTATATTCAAATTCCAATGTATAAGCCCTAAAATCATTATTTTTTCAATTGGTTCGAAATTTAAGGTTGTAAAAAATGTAAAATAAAGAAATTCTATAGGAAATGCTAGCATTTCCTATGGCATTTCTCGTCAACAATTTAATCCTTGCATATTTTTGCATGAGAACGCTTGTAATATTCAAATTCCAATGTATAAGCCCTAAAATCATTATTTTTTCAATTGGTTCGAAATTTAAGGTTGTAAAAAATGTAAAATAAAGAAATGCTATAGGAAATGCTATAGCATTTCCTATGGCATTTCTCGTCAACCATTTAATCCTTGCGTATTTTTTCATGAGAACTCTTGTTATATTCAAATTTCAATGTATAAACCCTAAAATCATTATTTTTTCAATTGGTTCGAAATTTAAGGTTGTAAAAAATGTAAAATAATGAAATTCTATAGGAAATGCTATAACATTTCCTATGGCATTTCTCGTCAACAATTTAATCCTTGCATATTTTTTCATGAGAACTCTAGTTATATTCAAATTCCAATGTATAAGCCCTAAAATCATTATTTTTTCAATTGGTTCGAAATTTAAGGTTGTAAAAAATGTAAAATAAAGAAATGCTATAGGAAATGCTATAGCATTTCCTATGGCATTTCTCGTCAACCATTTAATCCTTGCGTATTTTTTCATGAGAACTCTTGTTATATTCAAATTCCAATGTATAAGCAATAAAATCATTATTTTTTCAATTGGTTCGAAATTTAAGGTTGTAAAAAATGTAAAATAAAGAAATTCTATAGGAAATGCTAGCATTTCCTATGGCATTTCTCGTCAACAATTTAATCCTTGCATATTTTTGCATGAGAACGCTTGTAATATTCAAATTCCAATGTATAAGCCTTAAAATCATTATTTTTTCAATTGGTTCGAAATTTAAGGTTGTAAAAATTGTAAAATAAAGAAATGCTATAGGAAATGCTATAGCATTTCCTATGGCATTTCTCGTTAACAATTGAATCCTTGCATATTTTTTCATGAGAACTCTTGTTATATTCAAATTTCAATGTATAAGCCCTAAAATCATTATTTTTTCAATTGGTTCGAAATTTAAGGTTGTAAAAAATGTAAAATAATGAAATTCTATAGGAAATGCTATAACATTTCCTATGGCATTTCTCGTCAACAATTTAATCCTTTTATATTTTTTCATTAGAACTCTTGTTATATTCAAATTCCAATGTATAAGCCCTAAAATCATTATTTTTTCAATTGGTTCGAAATTTAAGGTTGTAAAAAATGTAAAATAAAGAAATTCTATAGGAAATGCTAGCATTTCCTATGGCATTTCTCGTCAACAATTTAATCCTTGCATATTTTTGCATGAGAACGCTTGTAATATTCAAATTCCAATGTATAAGCCCTAAAATCATTAATTTTTCAATTGGTTCGAAATTTAAGGTTGTAAAAAATGTAAAATAAAGAAATGCTATAGGAAATGCTAGCATTTCCTATGGCATTTCTCGTCAACCATTTAATCCTTGCGTATGTTTTCATGAGAACTCTTGTTATATTCAAATTTCAATGTATAAGCCCTAAAATCATTATTTTTTCAATTGGTTCGAAATTTAAGGTTGTAAAAAATGTAAAATAATGAAATTCTATAGGAAATGCTATAACATTTCCTATGGCATTTCTCGTCAACAATTTAATCCTTGCATATTTTTTCATGAGAACTCTTGTTATATTCAAATTCCAATGTATAAGCCCTAAAATCATTATTTTTTCAATTGGTTCGAAATTTAAGGTTGTAAAAAATGTAAAATAAAGAAATTCTATAGGAAATGCTAGCATTTCCTATGGCATTTCTCGTCAACAATTTAATCCTTGCATATTTTTGCATGAGAACGCTTGTAATATTCAAATTCCAATGTATAAGCCCTAAAATCATTATTTTTTCAATTGGTTCGAAATTTAAGGTTGTAAAAAAGGTAAAATAAAGAAATTTTATAGGAAATGCTAGCATTTCCTATGGCATTTCTCGTCAACCATTTAATCCTTGCGTATTTTTTCATGAGAACTCTTGTTATATTCAAATTTCAATGTATTAGCCCTAAAATCATTATTTTTTCAATTGGTTCGAAATTTAAGGTTGTAAAAAATGTAAAATAATGAAATTCTATAGGAAATGCTATAACATTTCCTATGGCATTTCTCGTCAACAATTTAATCCTTGCATATTTTTTCATGAGAACTCTTGTTATATTCAAATTTTAATGTATAAGCCCTAAAATCATTATTTTTTCAATTGGTTCGAAATTTAAGGTTGTAAAAAATGTAAAATAAAGAAATTCTATAGGAAATGCTATAACATTTCCTATGGCATTTCTCGTCAACAATTTAATCCTTGCATATTTTTTCATGAGAACTCTTGTTATATTCAAATTCCAATGTATAAGCCCTAAAATCATTATTTTTTCAATTGGTTCGAAATTTAAGGTTGTAAAAAATGTAAAATAAAGAAATTCTATAGGAAATGCTAGCATTTCCTATGGCATTTCTCGTCAACAATTTAATCCTTGCATATTTTTGCATGAGAACGCTTGTAATATTCAAATTCCAATGTATAAGCCCTAAAATCATTATTTTTTCAATTGGTTCGAAATTTAAGGTTGTAAAAAATGTAAAATAAAGAAATGCTATAGGAAATGCTATAGCATTTCCTATGGCATTTCTCGTCAACCATTTAATCCTTGCGTATTTTTTCATGAGAACTCTTGTTATATTCAAATTTCAATGTATAAGCCCTAAAATCATTATTTTTTCAATTGGTTCGAAATTTAAGGTTGTAAAAAATGTAAAATAATGAAATTCTATAGGAAATGCTATAACATTTCCTATGGCATTTCTCGTCAACAATTTAATCCTTGCATATTTTTTCATGAGAACTCTTGTTATATTCAAATTCCAATGTATAAGCCCTAAAATCATTATTTTTTCAATTGGTTCGAAATTTAAGGTTGTAAAAAATGTAAAATCAAGAAATGCTATAGGAAATGCTAGCATTTCCTATGGCATTTCTCGTCAACCATTTAATCCTTGCGTATGTTTTCATGAGAACTCTTGTTATATTCAAATTTCAATGTATAAGCCCTAAAATCATTATTTTTTCAATTGGTTCGAAATTTAAGGTTGTAAAAAATGTAAAATAATGAAATTCTATAGGAAATGCTATAACATTTCCTATGGCATTTCTCGTCAACAATTTAATCCTTGCATATTTTTTCATGAGAACTCTTGTTATATTCAAATTCCAATGTATAAGCCCTAAAATCATTATTTTTTCAATTGGTTCGAAATTTAAGGTTGTAAAAAATGTAAAATAAAGAAATTCTATAGGAAATGCTAGCATTTCCTATGGCATTTCTCGTCAACAATTTAATCCTTGCATATTTTTGCATGAGAACGCTTGTAATATTCAAATTCCAATGTATAAGCCCTAAAATCATTATTTTTTCAATTGGTTCGAAATTTAAGGTTGTAAAAAAGGTAAAATAAAGAAATTTTATAGGAAATGCTAGCATTTCCTATGGCATTTCTCGTCAACCATTTAATCCTTGCGTATTTTTTCATGAGAACTCTTGTTATATTCAAATTTCAATGTATTAGCCCTAAAATCATTATTTTTTCAATTGGTTCGAAATTTAAGGTTGTAAAAAATGTAAAATAATGAAATTCTATAGGAAATGCTATAACATTTCCTATGGCATTTCTCGTCAACTATTTATCCTTGCATATTTTTTCATGAGAACTCTTGTTATATTCAAATTTTAATGTATAAGCCCTAAAATTATTATTTTTTCAATTGGTTCAAATTTAAGGTAGTAAAAAATGTAAAAGAAAGAAATGCTATAGGAAATGCTATAACATTTCCTATGGCATTTCTCGTCAACAATTTAATCCTTGCATATTTTTTCATGAGAACTCTTGTTATATTCAAATTCCAATGTATAAGCCCTAAAATCATTATTTTTTCAATTGGTTCGAAATTTAAGGTTGTAAAAAATGTAAAATAAAGAAATTCTATAGGAAATGCTAGCATTTCCTATGGCATTTCTCGTCAACAATTTAATCCTTGCATATTTTTGCATGAGAACGCTTGTAATATTCAAATTCCAATGTATAAGCCCTAAAATCATTATTTTTTCAATTGGTTCGAAATTTAAGGTTGTAAAAAATGTAAAATAAAGAAATGCTATAGGAAATGCTATAGCATTTCCTATGGCATTTCTCGTCAACCATTTAATCCTTGCGTATTTTTTCATGAGAACTCTTGTTATATTCAAATTTCAATGTATAAGCCCTAAAATCATTATTTTTTCAATTGGTTCGAAATTTAAGGTTGTAAAAAATGTAAAATAATGAAATTCTATAGGAAATGCTATAACATTTCCTATGGCATTTCTCGTCAACAATTTAATCCTTGCATATTTTTTCATGAGAACTCTTGTTATATTCAAATTCCAATGTATAAGCCCTAAAATCATTATTTTTTCAATTGGTTCGAAATTTAAGGTTGTAAAAAATGTAAAATCAAGAAATTCTATAGGAAATGCTAGCATTTCCTATGGCATTTCTCGTCAACAATTTAATCCTTGCATATTTTTGCATGAGAACGCTTGTAATATTCAAATTCCAATGTATAAGCCCTAAAATCATTATTTTTTCAATTGGTTCGAAATTTAAGGTTGTAAAAAATGTAAAATAAAGAAATTCTATAGGAAATGCTAGCATTTCCTATGGCATTTCTCGTCAACCATTTAATCCTTGCGTGTTTTTTCATGAGAACTCTTGTTATATTCAAATTTCAATGTATAAGCCCTAAAATCATTATTTTTTCAATTGGTTCGAAATTTAAGGTTGTAAAAAAATGTAAAATAATGAAATTCTATAGGAAATGCTATAACATTTCCTATGGCATTTCTCGTCAACAATTTAATCCTTGCATATTTTTTCATGAGAACTCTTGTTATATTCAAATTCCAATGTATAAGCCCTAAAATCATTATTTTTTCAATTGGTTCGAAATTTAAGGTTGTAAAAAATGTAAAATAAAGAAATTCTATAGGAAATGCTAGCATTTCCTATGGCATTTCTCGTCAACAATTTAATCCTTGCATATTTTTTCATGAGAACTCTTGTTATATTCAAATTTCAATGTATAAGCCCTAAAATCATTATTTTTTCAATTGGTTCGAAATTTAAGGTTGTAAAAAATGTAAAATAATGAAATTCTATAGGAAATGCTATAACATTTCCTATGGCATTTCTCGTCAACAATTTAATCCTTGCATATTTTTTCATGAGAACTCTTGTTATATTCAAATTCCAATATATAAGCCCTAAAATCATTATTTTTTCAATTGGTTCGAAATTTAAGGTTGTAAAAAATGTAAAATAATGAAATTCTATAGGAAATGCTATAACATTTCCTATGGCATTTCTCGTCAACAATTTAATCCTTGCATATTTTTGCATGAGAACGCTTGTAATATTCAAATTCCAATGTATAAGCCCTAAAATCATTATTTTTTCAATTGGTTCGAAATTTAAGGTTGTAAAAAATGTAAAATAAAGAAATGCTATAGGAAATGCTATAGCATTTCCTATGGCATTTCTCGTCAACAATTTAATCCTTGCATATTTTTGCATGAGAACTCTTGTTATATTTAAATTCCAATGTATAAGCCCTAAAATCATTATTTTTTCAATTGGTTCAAAATTTAAGGTTGTAAAAATTGTAAAATAAAGAAATGCTATAGGAAATGCTATAGCATTTCCTATGGCATTTCTCGTTAACAATTTAATCCTCGCATATTTTTCATGAGAACTCTTGTTATATTAAAATTTCAATGTATAAGCCCTAAAATCATTATTTTTTCAATTGGTTCGAAATTTAAGGTTGTAAAAAATGTAAAATAATGAAATTCTATAGGAAATGCTATAACATTTCCTATGGCATTTCTCGTCAACAATTTAATCCTTGCATATTTTTTCATGAGAACTCTTGTTATATTCAAATTCCAATGTATAAGCCCTAAAATCATTATTTTTTCAATTGGTTCAAAATTTAAGGTTGTAAAATAATGAAATTCTATAGGAAATGCTATAACATTGCCTATGGCATTTCTCGTCAACAATTTAATCCTTGCATATTTTTTCATGAGAACTCTTGTTATATTCAAATTCCAATGTATAAGCCCTAAAATCATTATTTTTTCAATTGGTTCGAAATTTAAGGTTGTAAAAAATGTAAAATAAAGAAATTCTATAGGAAATGCTAGCATTTCCTATGGCATTTCTCGTCAACAATTTAATCCTTGCATATTTTTGCATGAGAACGCTTGTAATATTCAAATTCCAATGTATAAGCCCTAAAATCATTATTTTTTCAATTGGTTCGAAATTTAAGGTTGTAAAAAATGTAAAATAAAGAAATGCTATAGGAAATGCTATAACATTTCCTATGGCATTTATCGTCAACAATTTAAGCCTTGCATATTTTTTCATGAGAACTCTTGTTATATTCAAATTCCAATGTATAAGCCCTAAAATCATTATTTTTTCAATTGGTTCAAAATTTAAGGTTGTAAAAAATGTAAAATAATGAAATTCTATAGGAAATGCTATAACATTTCCTATGGCATTTCTCGTCAACAATTTAATCCTTGCATATTTTTTCATGAGAACTCTTGTTATATTCAAATTCCAATGTATAAGCCCTAAAATCATTATTTTTTCAATTGGTTCGAAATTTAAGGTTGTAAAAAATGTAAAATAAAGAAATGCTATAGGAAATGCTAGCATTTCCTATGGCATTTCTCGTCAACAATTTAATCCTTGCATATTTTTGCATGAGAACGCTTGTAATATTCAAATTCCAATGTATAAGCCCTAAAATCATTATTTTTTCAATTGGTTCGAAATTTAAGGTTGTAAAAAATGTAAAATAAAGAAATGCTATAGGAAATGCTTTAGCATTTCCTATGGCATTTCTCGTCAACCATTTAATCCTTGCGTATTTTTTCATGAGAACTCTTGTTATATTCAAATTCCAATGTATAAGCCCTAAAATCATTATTTTTTCAATTGGTTCAAAATTTAAGGTTGTAAAAAATGTAAAATAAAGAAATTCTATAGGAAATGCTAGCATTTCCTATGGCATTTCTCGTCAACAATTTAATCCTTGCATATTTTTGCATGAGAACGCTTGTAATATTCAAATTCCAATGTATAAGCCCTAAAATCATTATTTTTTCAATTGGTTCGAAATTTAAGGTTGTAAAAAATGTAAAATAAAGAAATGCTATAGGAAATGCTATAGCATTTCCTATGGCATTTCTCGTGAACAATTTAATCCTTGCATATTTTTGCATGAGAACTCTTGTTATATTTAAATTCCAATGTATAAGCCCTAAAATCATTATTTTTTCAATTGGTTCGAAATTTAAGGTTGTAAAAAATGTAAAATAAAGAAATTCTATAGGAAATGCTAGCATTTCCTATGGCATTTCTCGTCAAAAATTTAATCCTTGCATATTTTTTCATGAGAACTCTTGTTATATTCAAATTTCAATGTATAAGCCCTAAAATCATTATTTTTTCAATTGGTTCGAAATTTAAGGTTGTAAAAAATGTAAAATAATGAAATTCTATAGGAAATGCTATAACATTGCCTATGGCATTTCTCGTCAACAATTTAATCCTTGCATATTTTTTCATGAGAACTCTTGTTATATTCAAATTCCAATGTATAAGCCCTAAAATCATTATTTTTTCAATTGGTTCAAAATTTAAGGTTGTAAAAAATGTAAAATAAAGAAATTCTATAGGAAATGCTAGCATTTCCTATGGCATTTCTCGTCAACAATTTAATCCTTGCATATTTTTGCATGAGAACGCTTGTAATATTCAAATTCCAATGTATAAGCCCTAAAATCATTATTTTTTCAATTGGTTCGAAATTTAAGGTTGTAAAAAATGTAAAATAAAGAAATGCTATAGGAAATGCTATAACATTTCCTATGGCATTTATCGTCAACAATTTAATCCTTGCATATTTTTTCATGAGAACTCTTGTTATATTCAAATTCGAATGTATAAGCCCTAAAATCATTATTTTTTCAATTGGTTCAAAATTTAAGGTTGTAAAAAATGTAAAATACTGAAATTCTATAGGAAATGCTATAACATTTCCTATGGCATTTCTCGTCAACAATTTAATCCTTGCATATTTTTTCATGAGAACTCTTGTTATATTCAAATTCCAATGTATAAGCCCTAAAATCATTATTTTTTCAATTGGTTCGAAATTTAAGGTTGTAAAAAATGTAAAATAAAGAAATTCTATAGGAAATGCTAGCATTTCCTATGGCATTTCTCGTCAACAATTTAATCCTTGCATATTTTTGCATGAGAACGCTTGTAATATTCAAATTCCAATGTATAAGCCCTAAAATCATTATTTTTTCAATTGGTTCGAAATTTAAGGTTGTAAAAAATGTAAAATAAAGAAATGCTATAGGAAATGCTTTAGCATTTCCTATGGCATTTCTCGTCAACCATTTAATCCTTGCGTATTTTTTCATGAGAACTCTTGTTATATTCAAATTCCAATGTATAAGCCCTAAAATCATTATTTTTTCAATTGGTTCAAAATTTAAGGTTGTAAAAAATGTAAAATAAAGAAATTCTATAGGAAATGCTAGCATTTCCTATGGCATTTCTCGTCAACAATTTAATCCTTGCATATTTTTGCATGAGAACGCTTGTAATATTCAAATTCCAATGTATAAGCCCTAAAATCATTATTTTTTCAATTGGTTCGAAATTTAAGGTTGTAAAAAATGTAAAATAAAGAAATGCTATAGGAAATGCTATAGCATTTCCTATGGCATTTCTCGTGAACAATTTAATCCTTGCATATTTTTGCATGAGAACTCTTGTTATATTTAAATTCCAATGTATAAGCCCTAAAATCATTATTTTTTCAATTGGTTCGAAATTTAAGGTTGTAAAAAATGTAAAATAAAGAAATTCTATAGGAAATGCTAGCATTTCCTATGGCATTTCTCGTCAACCATTTAATCCTTGCGTGTTTTTTCATGAGAACTCTTGTTATATTCAAATTTCAATGTATAAGCCCTAAAATCATTATTTTTTCAATTGGTTCGAAATTTAAGGTTGTAAAAAATGTAAAATAATGAAATTCTATAGGAAATGCTATAACATTTCCTATGGCATTTCTCGTCAACAATTTAATCCTTGCATATTTTTTCATGAGAACTCTTGTTATATTCAAATTCCAATGTATAAGCCCTAAAATCATTATTTTTTCAATTGGTTCGAAATTTAAGGTTGTAAAAAATGTAAAATAAAGAAATTCTATAGGAAATGCTAGCATTTCCTATGGCATTTCTCGTCAACAATTTAATCCTTGCATATTTTTTCATGAGAACTCTTGTTATATTCAAATTTCAATGTATAAGCCCTAAAATCATTATTTTTTCAATTGGTTCGAAATTTAAGGTTGTAAAAAATGTAAAATAATGAAATTCTATAGGAAATGCTATAACATTTCCTATGGCATTTCTCGTCAACAATTTATTCCTTGCATATTTTTTCATGAGAACTCTTGTTATATTCAAATTCCAATGTATAAGCCCTAAAATCATTATTTTTTCAATTGGTTCGAAATTTAAGGTTGTAAAAAATGTAAAATAAAGAAATTCTATAGGAAATGCTAGCATTTCCTATGGCATTTCTCGTCAACAATTTAATCCTTGCATATTTTTTCATGAGAACTCTTGTTATATTCAAATTTCAATGTATAAGCCCTAAAATCATTATTTTTTCAATTGGTTCGAAATTTAAGGTTGTAAAAAATGTAAAATAATGAAATTCTATAGGAAATGCTATAACATTTCCTATGGCATTTCTCGTCAACAATTTATTCCTTGCATATTTTTTCATGAGAACTCTTGTTATATTCAAATTCCAATGTATAAGCCCTAAAATCATTATTTTTTCAATTGGTTCGAAATTTAAGGTTGTAAAAAATGTAAAATAATGAAATTCTATAGGAAATGCTATAACATTTCCTATGGCATTTCTCGTCAACAATTTAATCCTTGCATATTTTTGCATGAGAACGCTTGTAATATTCAAATTCCAATGTATAAGCCCTAAAATCATTATTTTTTCAATTGGTTCGAAATTTAAGGTTGTAAAAAATGTAAAATAAAGAAATGCTATAGGAAATGCTATAGCATTTCCTATGGCATTTCTCGTCAACAATTTAATCCTTGCATATTTTTGCATGAGAACTCTTGTTATATTTAAATTCCAATGTATAAGCCCTAAAATCATTATTTTTTCAATTGGTTCGAAATTTAAGGTTGTAAAAATTGTAAAATAAAGAAATGCTATAGGAAATGCTATAGCATTTCCTATGGCATTTCTCGTTAACAATTTAATCCTTGCATATTTTTTCATGAGAACTCTTGTTATATTAAAATTTCAATGTATAAGCCCTAAAATCATTATTTTTTCAATTGGTTCGAAATTTAAGGTTGTAAAAAATGTAAAATAATGAAATTCTATAGGAAATGCTATAACATTTCCTATGGCATTTCTCGTCAACAATTTAATCCTTGCATATTTTTTCATGAGAACTCTTGTTATATTCAAATTCCAATGTATAAGCCCTAAAATCATTATTTTTTCAATTGGTTCAAAATTTAAGGTTGTAAAATAATGAAATTCTATAGGAAATGCTATAACATTTCCTATGGCATTTCTCGTCAACAATTTAATCCTTGCATATTTTTTCATGAGAACTCTTGTTATATTCAAATTCCAATGTATAAGCCCTAAAATCATTATTTTTTCAATTGGTTCGAAATTTAAGGTTGTAAAAAATGTAAAATAAAGAAATTCTATAGGAAATGCTAGCATTTCCTATGGCATTTCTCGTCAACAATTTAATCCTTGCATATTTTTGCATGAGAACGCTTGTAATATTCAAATTCCAATGTATAAGCCCTAAAATCATTATTTTTTCAATTGGTTCGAAATTTAAGGTTGTAAAAAATGTAAAATAAAGAAATGCTATAGGAAATGCTATAACATTTCCTATGGCATTTATCGTCAACAATTTAAGCCTTGCATATTTTTTCATGAGAACTCTTGTTATATTCAAATTCCAATGTATAAGCCCTAAAATCATTATTTTTTCAATTGGTTCGAAATTTAAGGTTGTAAAAAATGTAAAATAATGAAATTCTATAGGAAATGCTATAACATTTCCTATGGCATTTCTCGTCAACAATTTAATCCTTGCTTATTTTTTCATGAGAACTCTTGTTATATTCAAATTCCAATGTATAAGCCCTAAAATCATTATTTTTTCAATTGGTTCGAAATTTAAGGTTGTAAAAAATGTAAAATAAAGAAATTCTATAGGAAATGCTAGCATTTCCTATGGCATTTCTCGTCAACAATTTAATCCTTGCATATTTTTGCATGAGAACGCTTGTAATATTCAAATTCCAATGTATAAGCCCTAAAATCATTATTTTTTCAATTGGTTCGAAATTTAAGGTTGTAAAAAATGTAAAATAAAGAAATGCTATAGGAAATGCTATAGCATTTCCTATGGCATTTCTCGTGAACAATTTAATCCTTGCATATTTTTGCATGAGAACTCTTGTTATATTTAAATTCCAATGTATAAGCCCTAAAATCATTATTTTTTCAATTGGTTCGAAATTTAAGGTTGTAAAAAATGTAAAATAAAGAAATGCTATAGGACATTTCCTATGGCATTTCTCGTCAACCATTTAATCCTTGCATATTTTTGCATGAGAACTCTTGTTATATTCAAATTCCAATGTATAAGCCCTAAAATCATTATTTTTTCAATTGGTTCGAAATTTAAGGTTGTAAAAATTGTAAAATAAAGAAATGCTATAGGAAATGCTATAGCATTTCCTATGGCATTTCTCGTCAACAATTTAATCCTTGCATATTTTTGCATGAGAACTCTTGTTATATTCAAATTCCAATGTATAAGCCCTAAAATCATTATTTTTTCAATTGGTTCAAAATTTAAGGTTGTAAAAATTGTAAAATAAAGAAATGCTATAGGAAATGCTATAGCATTTCCTATGGCATTTCTCGTCAACAATTTAATCCTTGCTTATTTTTGCATGAGAACTCTTGTTATATTCAAATTCCAATGTATAAGCCCTAAAATCATTATTTTTTCAATTGGTTCGAAATTTAAGGTTGTAAAAATTGTAAAATAAAGAAATGCTAGCATTTCCTATGGCATTTCTCGTCAACAATTTAATCTTTGCATATTTTTGCATGAGAACTCTTGTTATATTCAAATTCCAATGTATAAGCCCTAAAATCATTATTTTTTCAATTGGTTCGAAATTTAAGGTTGTAAAAAATGTAAAATAAAGAAATGCTATAGGAAATGCTATAGCATTTCCTATGGCATTTCTCGTCAACCATTTAATCCTTGCGTATTTTTTCATGAGAACTCTTGTTATATTCAAATTCCAATGTATAAGCCCTAAAATCATTATTTTTTCAATTGGTTCGAAATTTAAGGTTGTAAAAAATGTAAAATAAAGAAATGCTATAGGAAATGCTATAGCATTTCCTATGGCATTTCTCGTTAACAATTTAATCCTTGCATATTTTTGCATGAGAACTCTTGTTATATTAAAATTCCAATGTATAAGCCCTAAAATAATTATTTTTTCAATTGGTTCGAAATTTAAGGTTGTAAAAAATGTAAAATAAAGAAATTCTATAGGAAATGCTAGCATTTCCTATGGCATTTCTCGTCAACAATTTAATCCTTGCATATTTTTGCATGAGAACGCTTGTAATATTCAAATTCCAATGTATAAGCCCTAAAATCATTATTTTTTCAATTGGTTCGAAATTTAAGGTTGTAAAAAATGTAAAATAAAGAAATGCTATAGGAAATGCTATAGCATTTCCTATGGCATTTCTCGTCAACAATTTATCCTTGCATATTTTTGCATGAGAACTCTTGTTATATTCAAATTCCAATGTATAAGCCCTAAAATCATTATTTTTTCAATTGGTTCGAAATTTAAGGTTGTAAAAATTGTAAAATAAAGAAATGCTAGCATTTCCTATGGCATTTCTCGTCAACAATTTAATCTTTGCATATTTTTGCATGAGAACTCTTGTTATATTCAAATTCCAATGTATAAGCCCTAAAATAATTATTTTTTTCAATTGGCTCGAAATTTAAGGTTGTAAAAAATGTAAAATAAAGAAATGCTATAGGAAATGCTATAGCATTTCCTATGGCATTTCTCGTCAACCATTTAATCCTTGCGTATTTTTTCATGAGAACTCTTGTTATATTCAAATTCCAATGTATAAGCCCTAAAATCATTATTTTTTCAATTGGTTCAAAATTTAAGGTTGTAAAAAATGTAAAATAAAGAAATGCTATAGGAAATGCTATAGCATTTCCTATGGCATTTCTCGTTAACAATTTAGTCCTTGCATATTTTTGCATGAGAACTCTTGTTATATTCAAATTCCAATGTATAAGCCCTAAAATCATTATTTTTTCAATTGGTTCGAAATTTAAGGTTGTAAAAATTGTAAAATAAAGAAATGCTATAGGAAATGCTATAGCATTTCCTATGGCATTTCTCGTCAACAATTTAATCCTTGCATATTTTTGCATGAGAACTCTTGTTATATTCAAATTCCAATGTATAAGCCCTAAAATCATTATTTTTTCAATTGGTTCAAAATTTAAGGTTGTAAAAATTGTAAAATAAAGAAATGCTATAGGAAATGCTATAGCATTTCCTATGGCATTTCTCGTCAACAATTTAATCCTTGCATATTTTTGCATGAGAACTCTTGTTATATTCAAATTCCAATGTATAAGCCCTAAAATCATTATTTTTTCAATTGGTTCGAAATTTAAGGTTGTAAAAATTGTAAAATAAAGAAATGCTAGCATTTCCTATGGCATTTCTCGTCAACAATTTAATCTTTGCATATTTTTGCATGAGAACTCTTGTTATATTCAAATTCCAATGTATAAGCCCTAAAATCATTATTTTTTCAATTGGTTCGAAATTTAAGGTTGTAAAAAATGTAAAATAAAGAAATGCTATAGGAAATGCTATAGCATTTCCTATGGCATTTCTCGTCAACCATTTAATCCTTGCGTATTTTTTCATGAGAACTCTTGTTATATTCAAATTCCAATGTATAAGCCCTAAAATCATTATTTTTTCAATTGGTTCAAAATTTAAGGTTGTAAAAAATGTAAAATAAAGAAATGCTATAGGAAATGCTATAGCATTTCCTATGGCATTTCTCGTTAACAATTTAATCCTTGCATATTTTTGCATGAGAACTCTTGTTATATTAAAATTCCAATGTATAAGCCCTAAAATAATTATTTTTTCAATTGGTTCGAAATTTAAGGTTGTAAAAAATGTAAAATAAAGAAATTCTATAGGAAATGCTAGCATTTCCTATGGCATTTCTCGTCAACAATTTAGTCCTTGCATATTTTTGCATGAGAACGCTTGTAATATTCAAATTCCAATGTATAAGCCCTAAAATCATTATTTTTTCAATTGGTTCGAAATTTAAGGTTGTAAAAAATGTAAAATAAAGAAATGCTATAGGAAATGCTATAGCATTTCCTATGGCATTTCTCGTCAACAATTTATCCTTGCATATTTTTGCATGAGAACTCTTGTTATATTCAAATTCCAATGTATAAGCCCTAAAATCATTATTTTTTCAATTGGTTCGAAATTTAAGGTTGTAAAATTTGTAAAATAAAGAAATGCTAGCATTTCCTATGGCATTTCTCGTCAACAATTTAATCTTTGCATATTTTTGCATGAGAACTCTTGTTATATTCAAATTCCAATGTATAAGCCCTAAAATCATTATTTTTTCAATTGGCTCGAAATTTAAGGTTGTAAAAAATGTAAAATAAAGAAATGCTATAGGAAATGCTATAGCATTTCCTATGGCATTTCTCGTCAACCATTTAATCCTTGCGTATTTTTTCATGAGAACTCTTGTTATATTCAAATTCCAATGTATAAGCCCTAAAATCATTATTTTTTCAATTGGTTCAAAATTTAAGGTTGTAAAAAATGTAAAATAAAGAAATGCTATAGGAAATGCTATAGCATTTCCTATGGCATTTCTCGTTAACAATTTAGTCCTTGCATATTTTTGCATGAGAACTCTTGTTATATTCAAATTCCAATGTATAAGCCCTAAAATCATTATTTTTTCAATTGGTTCGAAATTTAAGGTTGTAAAAATTGTAAAATAAAGAAATGCTATAGGAAATGCTATAGCATTTCCTATGGCATTTCTCGTCCACAATTTAATCCTTGCATATTTTTGCATGAGAACTCTTGTTATATTTAAATTCCAATGTATAAGCCCTAAAATCATTATTTTTTCAATTGGTTCGAAATTTAAGGTTGTAAAAATTGTAAAATAAAGAAATGCTATAGGAAATGCTATAGCATTTCCTATGGCATTTCTCGTCAACAATTTAATCCTTGCATATTTTTGCATGAGAACTCTTGTTATATTCAAATTCCAATGTATAAGCCCTAAAATCATTATTTTTTCAATTGGTTCGAAATTTAAGGTTGTAAAAATTGTAAAATAAAGAAATGCTAGCATTTCCTATGGCATTTCTCGTCAACAATTTAATCTTTGCATATTTTTGCATGAGAACTCTTGTTATATTCAAATTCCAATGTATAAGCCCTAAAATCATTATTTTTTCAATTGGTTCGAAATTTAAGGTTGTAAAAAATGTAAAATAAAGAAATGCTATAGGAAATGCTATAGCATTTCCTATGGCATTTCTCGTCAACCATTTAATCCTTGCGTATTTTTTCATGAGAACTCTTGTTATATTCAAATTCCAATGTATAAGCCCTAAAATCATTATTTTTTCAATTGGTTCAAAATTTAAGGTTGTAAAAAATGTAAAATAAAGAAATGCTATAGGAAATGCTATAGCATTTCCTATGGCATTTCTCGTTAACAATTTAATCCTTGCATATTTTTGCATGAGAACTCTTGTTATATTAAAATTCCAATGTATAAGCCCTAAAATAATTATTTTTTCAATTGGTTCGAAATTTAAGGTTGTAAAAAATGTAAAATAAAGAAATTCTATAGGAAATGCTAGCATTTCCTATGGCATTTCTCGTCAACAATTTAATCCTTGCATATTTTTGCATGAGAACGCTTGTAATATTCAAATTCCAATGTATAAGCCCTAAAATCATTATTTTTTCAATTGGTTCGAAATTTAAGGTTGTAAAAAATGTAAAATAAAGAAATGCTATAGGAAATGCTATAGCATTTCCTATGGCATTTCTCGTCAACAATTTATCCTTGCATATTTTTGCATGAGAACTCTTGTTATATTCAAATTCCAATGTATAAGCCCTAAAATCATTATTTTTTCAATTGGTTCGAAATTTAAGGTTGTAAAATTTGTAAAATAAAGAAATGCTAGCATTTCCTATGGCATTTCTCGTCAACAATTTAATCTTTGCATATTTTTGCATGAGAACTCTTGTTATATTCAAATTCCAATGTATAAGCCCTAAAATCATTATTTTTTCAATTGGCTCGAAATTTAAGGTTGTAAAAAATGTAAAATAAAGAAATGCTATAGGAAATGCTATAGCATTTCCTATGGCATTTCTCGTCAACCATTTAATCCTTGCGTATTTTTTCATGAGAACTCTTGTTATATTCAAATTCCAATGTATAAGCCCTAAAATCATTATTTTTTCAATTGGTTCGAAATTTAAGGTTGTAAAAAATGTAAAATAAAGAAATGCTATAGGAAATGCTATAGCATTTCCTATGGCATTTCTCGTTAACAATTTAGTCCTTGCATATTTTTGCATGAGAACTCTTGTTATATTCAAATTCCAATGTATAAGCCCTAAAATCAATATTTTTTCAATTGGTTCGAAATTTAAGGTTGTAAAAATTGTAAAATAAAGAAATGCTATAGGAAATGCTATAGCATTTCCTATGGCATTTCTCGTCAACAATTTAATCCTTGCATATTTTTGCATGAGAACTCTTGTTATATTTAAATTCCAATGTATAAGCCCTAAAATCATTATTTTTTCAATTGGTTCGAAATTTAAGGTTGTAAAAATTGTAAAATAAAGAAATGCTATAGGAAATGCTATAGCATTTCCTATGGCATTTCTCGTCAACAATTTAATCCTTGCATATTTTTGCATGAGAACTCTTGTTATATTCAAATTCCAATGTATAAGCCCTAAAATCATTATTTTTTCAATTGGTTCAAAATTTAAGGTTGTAAAAATTGTAAAATAAAGAAATGCTATAGGAAATGCTAGCATTTCCTATGGCATTTCTCGTCAACAATTTAATCCTTGCATATTTTTGCATGAGAACTCTTGTTATATTCAAATTCCAATGTATAAGCCCTAAAATCATTATTTTTTCAATTGGTTCGAAATTTAAGGTTGTAAAAATTGTAAAATAAAGAAATGCTAGCATTTCCTATGGCATTTCTCGTCAACAATTTAATCTTTGCATATTTTTGCATGAGAACTCTTGTTATATTCAAATTCCAATGTATAAGCCCTAAAATCATTATTTTTTCAATTGGTTCGAAATTTAAGGTTGTAAAAAATGTAAAATAAAGAAATGCTATAGGAAATGCTATAGCATTTCCTATGGCATTTCTCGTCAACCATTTAATCCTTGCGTATTTTTTCATGAGAACTCTTGTTATATTCAAATTCCAATGTATAAGCCCTAAAATCATTATTTTTTCAATTGGTTCAAAATTTAAGGTTGTAAAAAATGTAAAATAAAGAAATGCTATAGGAAATGCTATAGCATTTCCTATGGCATTTCTCGTTAACAATTTAATCCTTGCATATTTTTGCATGAGAACTCTTGTTATATTCAAATTCCAATGTATAAGCCCTAAAATCATTATTTTTTCAATTGGTTCGAAATTTAAGGTTGTAAAAATTGTAAAATAAAGAAATGCTATAGGAAATGCTATAGCATTTCCTATGGCATTTCTCGTCAACAATTTAATCCTTGCATATTTTTGCATGAGAACTCTTGTTATATTCAAATTCCAATGTATAAGCCCTAAAATCATTATTTTTTCAATTGGTTCGAAATTTAAGGTTGTAAAAATTGTAAAATAAAGAAATGCTATAGGAAATGCTATAGCATTTCCTATGGCATTTCTCGTCAACAATTTAATCCTTGCATATTTTTGCATGAAAACTCTTGTTATATTCAAATTCCAATGTATAAGCCCTAAAATCATTTTTTCAATTGGTTCAAAATTTAAGGTTGTAAAAATTGTAAAATAAAGAAATGCTATAGGAAATGCTATAGCATTTCCTATGGCATTTCTCGTCAACAATTTAATCCTTGCATATTTTTGCATGAGAACTCTTGTTATATTCAAATTCCAATGTATAAGCCCTAAAATCATTATTTTTTCAATTGGTTCGAAATTTAAGGTTGTAAAAATTGTAAAATAAAGAAATGCTAGCATTTCCTATGGCATTTCTCGTCAACAATTTAATCTTTGCATATTTTTGCATGAGAACTCTTGTTATATTCAAATTCCAATGTATAAGCCCTAAAATCATTATTTTTTCAATTGGTTCGAAATTTAAGGCTGTAAAAAATGTAAAATAAAGAAATGCTATAGGAAATGCTATTGCATTTCCTATGGCATTTCTCGTCAACCATTTAATCCTTGCGTATTTTTTCATGAGAACTCTTGTTATATTAAAATTCCAATGTATAAGCCCTAAAATCATTATTTTTTCAATTGGTTCAAAATTTAAGGTTGTAAAAAATGTAAAATAAAGAAATGCTATAGGAAATGCTATAGCATTTCCTATGGCATTTCTCGTTAACAATTTAATCCTTGCATATTTTTGCATGAGAACTCTTGTTATATTAAAATTCCAATGTATAAGCCCTAAAATAATTATTTTTTCAATTGGTTCGAAATTTAAGGTTGTAAAAAATGTAAAATAAAGAAATTCTATAGGAAATGCTAGCATTTCCTATGGCATTTCTCGTCAACAATTTAATCCTTGCATATTTTTGCATGAGAACGCTTGTAATATTCAAATTCCAATGTATAAGCCCTAAAATCATTATTTTTTCAATTGGTTCGAAATTTAAGGTTGTAAAAAATGTAAAATAAAGAAATGCTATAGGAAATGCTATAGCATTTCCTATGGCATTTCTCGTCAACAATTTATCCTTGCATATTTTTGCATGAGAACTCTTGTTATATTCAAATTCCAATGTATAAGCCCTAAAATCATTATTTTTTCAATTGGTTCGAAATTTAAGGTTGTAAAATTTGTAAAATAAAGAAATGCTAGCATTTCCTATGGCATTTCTCGTCAACAATTTAATCTTTGCATATTTTTGCATGAGAACTCTTGTTATATTCAAATTCCAATGTATAAGCCCTAAAATCATTATTTTTTCAATTGGCTCGAAATTTAAGGTTGTAAAAAATGTAAAATAAAGAAATGCTATAGGAAATGCTATAGCATTTCCTATGGCATTTCTCGTCAACCATTTAATCCTTGCGTATTTTTTCATGAGAACTCTTGTTATATTCAAATTCCAATGTATAAGCCCTAAAATCATTATTTTTTCAATTGGTTCAAAATTTAAGGTTGTAAAAAATGTAAAATAAAGAAATGCTATAGGAAATGCTATAGCATTTCCTATGGCATTTCTCGTTAACAATTTAGTCCTTGCATATTTTTGCATGAGAACTCTTGTTATATTCAAATTCCAATGTATAAGCCCTAAAATCAATATTTTTTCAATTGGTTCGAAATTTAAGGTTGTAAAAATTGTAAAATAAAGAAATGCTATAGGAAATGCTATAGCATTTCCTATGGCATTTCTCGTCAACAATTTAATCCTTGCATATTTTTGCATGAGAACTCTTGTTATATTTAAATTCCAATGTATAAGCCCTAAAATCATTATTTTTTCAATTGGTTCGAAATTTAAGGTTGTAAAAATTGTAAAATAAAGAAATGCTATAGGAAATGCTATAGCATTTCCTATGGCATTTCTCGTCAACAATTTAATCCTTGCATATTTTTGCATGAGAACTCTTGTTATATTCAAATTCCAATGTATAAGCCCTAAAATCATTATTTTTTCAATTGGTTCAAAATTTAAGGTTGTAAAAATTGTAAAATAAAGAAATGCTATAGGAAATGCTAGCATTTCCTATGGCATTTCTCGTCAACAATTTAATCCTTGCATATTTTTGCATGAGAACTCTTGTTATATTCAAATTCCAATGTATAAGCCCTAAAATCATTATTTTTTCAATTGGTTCGAAATTTATGGTTGTAAAAATTGTAAAATAAAGAAATGCTAGCATTTCCTATGGCATTTCTCGTCAACAATTTAATCTTTGCATATTTTTGCATGAGAACTCTTGTTATATTCAAATTCCAATGTATAAGCCCTAAAATCATTATTTTTTCAATTGGTTCGAAATTTAAGGTTGTAAAAAATGTAAAATAAAGAAATGCTATAGGAAATGCTATAGCATTTCCTATGGCATTTCTCGTCAACCATTTAATCCTTGCGTATTTTTTCATGAGAACTCTTGTTATATTCAAATTCCAATGTATAAGCCCTAAAATCATTATTTTTTCAATTGGTTCAAAATTTAAGGTTGTAAAAAATGTAAAATAAAGAAATGCTATAGGAAATGCTATAGCATTTCCTATGGCATTTCTCGTTAACAATTTAATCCTTGCATATTTTTGCATGAGAACTCTTGTTATATTCAAATTCCAATGTATAAGCCCTAAAATCATTATTTTTTCAATTGGTTCGAAATTTAAGGTTGTAAAAATTGTAAAATAAAGAAATGCTATAGGAAATGCTATAGCATTTCCTATGGCATTTCTCGTCAACAATTTAATCCTTGCATATTTTTGCATGAGAACTCTTGTTATATTCAAATTCCAATGTATAAGCCCTAAAATCATTATTTTTTCAATTGGTTCGAAATTTAAGGTTGTAAAAATTGTAAAATAAAGAAATGCTATAGGAAATGCTATAGCATTTCCTATGGCATTTCTCGTCAACAATTTAATCCTTGCATATTTTTGCATGAGAACTCTTGTTATATTCAAATTCCAATGTATAAGCCCTAAAATCATTATTTTTTCAATTGGTTCAAAATTTAAGGTTGTAAAAATTGTAAAATAAAGAAATGCTATAGGAAATGCTATAGCATTTCCTATGGCATTTCTCGTCAACAATTTAATCCTTGCATATTTTTGCATGAGAACTCTTGTTATATTCAAATTCCAATGTATAAGCCCTAAAATCATTATTTTTTCAATTGGTTCGAAATTTAAGGTTGTAAAAATTGTAAAATAAAGAAATGCTAGCATTTCCTATGGCATTTCTCGTCAACAATTTAATCTTTGCATATTTTTGCATGAGAACTCTTGTTATATTCAAATTCCAATGTATAAGCCCTAAAATCATTATTTTTTCAATTGGTTCGAAATTTAAGGCTGTAAAAAATGTAAAATAAAGAAATGCTATAGGAAATGCTATAGCATTTCCTATGGCATTTCTCGTCAACCATTTAATCCTTGCGTATTTTTTCATGAGAACTCTTGTTATATTAAAATTCCAATGTATAAGCCCTAAAATCATTATTTTTTCAATTGGTTCAAAATTTAAGGTTGTAAAAAATGTAAAATAAAGAAATGCTATAGGAAATGCTATAGCATTTCCTATGGCATTTCTCGTTAACAATTTAATCCTTGCATATTTTTGCATGAGAACTCTTGTTATATTCAAATTCCAATGTATAAGCCCTAAAATAATTATTTTTTCAATTGGTTCGAAATTTAAGGTTGTAAAAAATGTAAAATAAAGAAATTTTATAGGAAATGCTAGCATTTCCTATGGCATTTCTCGTCAACAATTTAATCCTTGCATATTTTTGCATGAGAACGCTTGTAATATTCAAATTCCAATGTATAAGCCCTAAAATCATTATTTTTTCAATTGGTTCAAAATTTAAGGTTGTAAAAAATGTAAAATAAAGAAATGCTATAGGAAATGCTATAGCATTTCCTATGGCATTTCTCGTCAACAATTTAATCCTTGCATATTTTTGCATGAGAACTCTTGTTATATTCAAATTCCAATGTATAAGCCCTAAAATCATTATTTTTTCAATTGGTTCGAAATTTAAGGTTGTAAAAATTGAAAAATAAAGAAATGCTAGCATTTCCTATGGCATTTCTCGTCAACAATTTAATCTTTGCATATTTTTGCATGAGAACTCTTGTTATATTCAAATTCCAATGTATAAGCCCTAAAATCATTATTTTTTCAATTGGTTCGAAATTTAAGGTTGTAAAAAATGTAAAATAAAGAAATGCTATAGGAAATGCTATAGCATTTCCTATGGCATTTCTCGTCAACCATTTAATCCTTGCGTATTTTTTCATGAGAACTCTTGTTATATTCAAATTCCAATGTATAAGCCCTAAAATCATTATTTTTTCAATTGGTTCAAAATTTAAGGTTGTAAAAAATGTAAAATAAAGAAATGCTATAGGAAATGCTATAGCATTTCCTATGGCATTTCTCGTTAACAATTTAATCCTTGCATATTTTTGCATGAGAACTCTTGTTATATTCTAATTCCAATGTATAAGCCCTAAAATAATTATTTTTTGAATTGGTTCGAAATTTAAGGTTGTAAAAAATGTAAAATAAAGAAATTCTATAGGAAATGCTAGCATTTCCTATGGCATTTCTCGTCAACAATTTAATCCTTGCATAATTTTGCATGAGAACGCTTGTAATATTCAAATTCCAATGTATAAGCCCTAAAATCATTATTTTTTCAATTGGTTCGAAATTTAAGGTTGTAAAAAATGTAAAATAAAGAAATGCTATAGGAAATGCTATAGCATTTCCTATGGCATTTCTCGTCAACAATTTAATCCTTGCATATTTTTGCATGAGAACTCTTGTTATATTCAAATTCCAATGTATAAGCCCTAAAATCATTATTTTTTCAATTGGTTCGAAATTTAAGGTTGTAAAAATTGTAAAATAAAGAAATGCTAGCATTTCCTATGGCATTTCTCGTCAACAATTTAATCTTTGCATATTTTTGCATGAGAACTCTTGTTATATTCAAATTCCAATGTATAAGCCCTAAAATCATTATTTTTTCAATTGGTTCGAAATTTAAGGTTGTAAAAAATGTAAAATAAAGAAATGCTATAGGAAATGCTATAGCATTTCCTATGGCATTTCTCGTCAACCATTTAATCATTGCGTATTTTTTCATGAGAACTCTTGTTATATTCAAATTCCAATGTATAAGCCCTAAAATCATTATTTTTTCAATTGGTTCAAAATTTAAGGTTGTAAAAAATGTAAAATAAAGAAATGCTATAGGAAATGCTATAGCATTTCCTATGGCATTTCTCGTCAACAATTTAATCCTTGCATATTTTTGCATGAGAACGCTTGTTATATTTAAATTCCAATGTATAAGCCCTAAAATCATTATTTTTTCAATTGGTTCGAAATTTAAGGTTGTAAAAATTGTAAAATAAAGAAATGCTATAGGAAATGCTATAGCATTTCCTATGGCATTTCTCGTTAACAATTTAATCCTTGCATATTTTTGCATGAGAACTCTTGTTATATTCAAATTCCAATGTATAAGCCCTAAAATCATTATTTTTTCAATTGGTTCAAAATTTAAGGTTGTAAAAATTGTAAAATAAAGAAATGCTATAGGAAATGCTATAGCATTTCCTATGGCATTTCTCGTCAACAATTTAATCCTTGCATATTTTTGCATGAGAACTCTTGTTATATTCAAATTCCAATGTATAAGCCCTAAAATCATTATTTTTTCAATTGGTTCGAAATTTAAGGTTGTAAAAATTGTAAAATAAAGAAATGCTAGCATTTCCTATGGCATTTCTCGTCAACAATTTAATCTTTGCATATTTTTGCATGAAAACTCTTGTTATATTCAAATTCCAATGTATAAGCCCTAAAATCATTATTTTTTCAATTGGTTCGAAATTTAAGGTTGTAAAAAATGTAAAATAAAGAAATGCTATAGGAAATGCTATAGCATTTCCTATGGCATTTCTCGTCAACCATTTAATCCTTGCGTATTTTTTCATGAGAACTCTTGTTATATTCAAATTCCAATGTATAAGCCCTAAAATAATTATTTTTTCAATTGGTTCAAAATTTAAGGTTATAAAAAATGTAAAATAAAGAAATGCTATAGGAAATGCTATAGCATTTCCTATGGCATTTCTCGTTAACAATTTAATCCTTGCATATTTTTGCATGAGAACTCTTGTTATATTCAAATTCCAATGTATAAGCCCTAAAATAATTATTTTTTCAATTGGTTCGAAATTTAAGGTTGTAAAAAATGTAAAATAAAGAAATTCTATAGGAAATGCTAGCATTTCCTATGGCATTTCTCGTCAACAATTTAATCCTTGCATATTTTTGCATGAGAACGCTTGTAATATTCAAATTCCAATGTATAAGCCCTAAAATCATTATTTTTTCAATTGGTTCGAAATTTAAGGTTGTAAAAAATGTAAAATAAAGAAATGCTATAGGAAATGCTATAGCATTTCCTATGGCATTTCTCGTCAACAATTGAATCCTTGCATATGTTTGCATGAGAACTCTTGTTATATTCAAATTCCAATGTATTAGCCCTAAAATCATTATTTTTTCAATTGGTTCAAAATTTAAGGTTGTAAAAATTGTAAAATAAAGAAATGCTAGCATTTCCTATGGCATTTCTCGTCAACAATTTAATCTTTGCATATTTTTGCATGAGAACTCTTGTTATATTCAAATTCCAATGTATAAGCCCTAAAATCATTATTTTTTCAATTGGCTCGAAATTTAAGGTTGTAAAAAATGTAAAATAAAGAAATGCTATAGGAAATGCTATAGCATTTCCTATGGCATTTCTCGTCAACCATTTAATCCTTGCGTATTTTTTCATGAGAACTCTTGTTATATTCAAATTCCAATGTATAAGCCCTAAAATCATTATTTTTTCAATTGGTTCAAAATTTAAGGTTGTAAAAAATGTAAAATAAAGAAATGCTATAGGAAATGCTATAGCATTTCCTATGGCATTTCTCGTTAACAATTTAATCCTTGCATATTTTTGCACGAAACTCTTGTTATATTCAAATTCCAATGTATAAGCCCTAAAATCATTATTTTTTCAATTGGTTCGAAATTTAAGGTTGTAAAAATTGTAAAATAAAGAAATGCTATAGGAAATGCTATAGCATTTCATATGGCATTTCTCGTCAACAATTTAATCCTTGCATATTTTTGCATGAGAACTCTTGTTATATTTAAATTCCAATGTATAAGCCCTAAAATCATTATTTTTTCAATTGGTTCGAAATTTAAGGTTGTAAAAATTGTAAAATAAAGAAATGCTATAGGAAATGCTATAGCATTTCCTATGGCATTTCTCGTCAACAATTTAATCCTTGCATATTTTTGCATGAGAACTCTTGTTATATTCAAATTCCAATGTATAAGCCCTAAAATCATTATTTTTTCAATTCGTTCAAAATTTAAGGTTGTAAAAATTGTAAAATAAAGAAATGCTATAGGAAATGCTATAGCATTTCCTATGGCATTTCTCGTCAACAATTTAATCCTTGCATATTTTTGCATGAGAACTCTTGTTATATTCAAATTCCAATGTATAAGCCCTAAAATCATTATTTTTTCAATTGGTTCGAAATTTAAGGTTGTAAAAATTGTAAAATAAAGAAATGCTAGCATTTCCTATGGCATTTCTCGTCAACAATTTAATCTTTGCATATTTTTGCATGAGAACTCTTGTTATATTCAAATTCCAATGTATAAGCCCTAAAATCATTATTTTTTCAATTGGTTCGAAATTTAAGGTTGTAAAAATTGTAAAATAAAGAAATGCTATAGGAAATGCTATAGCATTTCCTATGGCATTTCTCGTCAACCATTTAATCCTTGCGTATTTTTTCATGAGAACTCTTGTTTTATTCAAATTCCAATGTATAAGCCCTAAAATCATTATTTTTTCAATTGGTTCAAAATTTAAGGTTGTAAAAAATGTAAAATAAAGAAATGCTATAGGAAATGCTATAGCATTTCCTATGGCATTTCTCGTTAACAATTTAATCCTTGCATATTTTTGCATGAGAACTCTTGTTATATTCAAATTCCAATGTATAAGCCCTAAAATCATTATTTTTTCAATTGGTTCGAAATTTAAGGTTGTAAAAATTGTAAAATAAAGAAATGCTATAGGAAATGCTATAGCATTTCCTATGGCATTTCTCGTCAACAATTTAATCCTTGCATATTTTTGCATGAGAACTCTTGTTATATTCAAATTCCAATGTATAAGCCCTAAAATCATTATTTTTTCAATTGGTTCGAAATTTAAGGTTGTAAAAATTGTAAAATAAAGAAATGCTATAGGAAATGCTCCTATGGCATTTCTCGTCAACAATTTAATCCTTGCATATTTTTGCATGAGAACTCTTGTTATATTCAAATTCCAATGTATAAGCCCTAAAATCATTATTTTTTCAATTGGTTCAAAATTTAAGGTTGTAAAAATTGTAAAATAAAGAAATGCAATAGGAAATGCTATAGCATTTCCTATGGCATTTCTCGTCAACAATTTAATCCTTGCATATTTTTGCATGAGAACTCTTGTTATATTCAAATTCCAATGTATAAGCCCTAAAATCATTATTTTTACAATTGGTTCGAAATTTAAGGTTGTAAAAATTGTAAAATAAAGAAATGCTAGCATTTCCTATGGCATTTCTCGTCAACAATTTAATCTTTGCATATTTTTGCATGAGAACTCTTGTTATATTCAAATTCCAATGTATAAGCCCTAAAATCATTATTTTTTCAATTGGTTCGAAATTTAAGGTTGTAAAAAATGTAAAATAAAGAAATGCTATAGGAAATGCTATAGCATTTCCTATGGCATTTCTCGTCAACCATTTAATCCTTGCGTATTTTTTCATGAGAACTCTTGTTATATTCAAATTCCAATGTATAAGCCCTAAAATCATTATTTTTTCAATTGGTTCAAAATTTAAGGTTGTAAAAAATGTAAAATAAAGAAATGCTATAGGAAATGCTATAGCATTTCCTATGGCATTTCTCGTTAACAATTTAATCCTTGCATATTTTTGCATGAGAACTCTTGTTATATTCAAATTCCAATGTATAAGCCCTAAAATCATTATTTTTTCAATTGGTTCGAAATTTAAGGTTGTAAAAATTGTAAAATAAAGAAATGCTATAGGAAATGCTATAGCATTTCCTATGGCATTTCTCGTCAACCATTTAATCCTTGCGTATTTTTTCATGAGAACTCTTGTTATATTCAAATTCCAATGTATAAGCCCTAAAATCATTATTTTTTCAATTGGTTCAAAATTTAAGGTTGTAAAAAATGTAAAATAAAGAAATGCTATAGGAAATGCTATAGCATTTCCTATGGCATTTCTCGTTAACAATTTAATCCTTGCATATTTTTGCATGAGAACTCTTGTTATATTCAAATTCCAATGTATAAGCCCTAAAATCATTATTTTTTCAATTGGTTCGAAATTTAAGGTTGTAAAAATTGTAAAATAAAGAAATGCTATAGGAAATGCTATAGCATTTCCTATGGCATTTCTCGTCAACAATTTAATCCTTGCATATTTTTGCATGAGAACTCTTGTTATATTCAAATTCCAATGTATAAGCCCTAAAATCATTATTTTTTCAATTGGTTCGAAATTTAAGGTTGTAAAAATTGTAAAATAAAGAAATGCTATAGCAAATGCTATAGCATTTCCTATGGCATTTCTCGTCAACAATTTAATCCTTGCATATTTTTGCATGAGAACTCTTGTTATATTCAAATTCCAATGTATAAGCCCTAAAATCATTATTTTTTCAATTGGTTCAAAATTTAAGGTTGTAAAAATTGTAAAATAAAGAAATACAATAGGAAATGCTATAGCATTTCCTATGGCATTTCTCGTCAACAATTTAATCCTTGCATATTTTTGCATGAGAACTCTTGTTATATTCAAATTCCAATGTATAAGCCCTAAAATCATTATTTTTTCAATTGGTTCGAAATTTAAGGTTGTAAAAATTGTAAAATAAAGAAATGCTAGCATTTCCTATGGCATTTCTCGTCAACAATTTAATCTTTGCATATTTTTGCATGAGAACTCTTGTTATATTCAAATTCCAATGTATAAGCCCTAAAATCATTATTTTTTCAATTGGTTCGAAATTTAAGGTTGTAAAAAATGTAAAATAAAGAAATGCTATAGGAAATGCTATAGCATTTCCTATGGCATTTCTCGTCAACCATTTAATCCTTGCGTATTTTTTCATGAGAACTCTTGTTATATTCAAATTCCAATGTATAAGCCCTAAAATCATTATTTTTTCAATTGGTTCAAAATTTAAGGTTGTAAAAAATGTAAAATAAAGAAATGCTATAGGAAATGCTATAGCATTTCCTATGGCATTTCTCGTTAACAATTTAATCCTTGCATATTTTTGCATGAGAACTCTTGTTATATTCAAATTCCAATGTATAAGCCCTAAAATCATTATTTTTTCAATTGGTTCGAAATTTAAGGTTGTAAAAATTGTAAAATAAAGAAATGCTATAGGAAATGCTATAGCATTTCCTATGGCATTTCTCGTCAACAATTTAATCCTTGCATATTTTTGCATGAGAACTCTTGTTATATTCAAATTCCAATGTATAAGCCCTAAAATCATTATTTTTTCAATTGGTTCGAAATTTAAGGTTGTAAAAATTGTAAAATAAAGAAATGCTATAGGAAATGCTATAGCATTTCCTATGGCATTTCTCGTCAACAATTTAATCCTTGCATATTTTTGCATGAGAACTCTTGTTATATTCAAATTCCAATGTATAAGCCCTAAAATCATTATTTTTTCAATTGGTTCAAAATTTAAGGTTGTAAAAATTGTAAAATAAAGAAATGCTATAGGAAATGCTATAGCATTTCCTATGGCATTTCTCGTCAACAATTTAATCCTTGCATATTTTTGCATGAGAACTCTTGTTATATTCAAATTCCAATGTATAAGCCCTAAAATCATTATTTTTTCAATTGGTTCGAAATTTAAGGTTGTAAAAATTGTAAAATAAAGAAATGCTAGCATTTCCTATGGCATTTCTCGTCAACAATTTAATCTTTGCATATTTTTGCATGAGAACTCTTGTTATATTCAAATTCCAATGTATAAGCCCTAAAATCATTATTTTTTCAATTGGTTCAAAATTTAAGGTTGTAAAAATTGTAAAATAAAGAAATGCTATAGGAAATGCTATAGCATTTCCTATGGCATTTCTCGTCAACCATTTAATCCTTGCATATTTTTGCATGAGAACTCTTGTTATATTCAAATTCCAATGTATAAGCCCTAAAATCATTATTTTTTCAATTGGTTCGAAATTTAAGGTTGTAAAAATTGTAAAATAAAGAAATGCTAGCATTTCCTATGGCATTTCTCGTCAACAATTTAATCTTTGCATATTTTTGCATGAGAACTCTTGTTATATTCAAATTCCAATGTATAAGCCCTAAAATCATTATTTTTTCAATTGGTTCGAAATTTAAGGTTGTAAAAAATGTAAAATAAAGAAATGCTATAGGAAATGCTATAGCATTTCCTATGGCATTTCTCGTCAACCATTTAATCCTTGCGTATTTTTTCATGAGAACTCTTGTTATATTCAAATTCCAATGTATAAGCCCTAAAATCATTATTTTTTCAATTGGTTCAAAATTTAAGGTTGTAAAAAATGTAAAATAAAGAAATGCTATAGGAAATGCTATAGCATTTCCTATGGCATTTCTCGTTAACAATTTAATCCTTGCATATTTTTGCATGAGAACTCTTGTTATATTCAAATTCCAATGTATAAGCCCTAAAATCATTATTTTTTCAATTGGTTCGAAATTTAAGGTTGTAAAAATTGTAAAATAAAGAAATGCTATAGGAAATGCTATAGCATTTCCTATGGCATTTCTCGTCAACAATTTAATCCTTGCATATTTTTGCATGAGAACTCTTGTTATATTCAAATTCCAATGTATAAGCCCTAAAATCATTATTTTTTTCAATTGGTTCGAAATTTAAGGTTGTAAAAATTGTAAAATAAAGAAATGCTATAGGAAATGCTATAGCATTTCCTATGGCATTTCTCGTCAACCATTTAATCCTTGCGTATTTTTTCATGAGAACTCTTGTTATATTCAAATTCCAATGTATAAGCCCTAAAATAATTATTTTTTCAATTGGTTCGAAATTTAAGGTTGTAAAAAATGTAAAATAAAGAAATGCTATAGGAAATGCTATAGCATTTCCTATGGCATTTCTCGTCAACCATTTAATCCTTGCGTATTTTTTCATGAGAACTCTTGTTATATTCAAATTCCAATGTATAAGCCCTAAAATCATTATTTTTTCAATTGGTTCAAAATTTAAGGTTGTAAAAAATGTAAAATAAAGAAATGCTATAGGAAATGCTATAGCATTTCCTATGGCATTTCTCGTTAACAATTTAATCCTTGCATATTTTTGCATGAGAACTCTTGTTATATTCAAATTCCAATGTATAAGCCCTAAAATCATTATTTTTTCAATTGGTTCGAAATTTAAGGTTGTAAAAATTGTAAAATAAAGAAATGCTATAGGAAATGCTATAGCATTTCCTATGGCATTTCTCGTCAACAATTTAATCCTTGCATATTTTTGCATGAGAACTCTTGTTATATTCAAATTCCAATGTATAAGCCCTAAAATCATTATTTTTTCAATTGGTTCGAAATTTAAGGTTGTAAAAATTGTAAAATAAAGAAATGCTATAGGAAATGCTATAGCATTTCCTATGGCATTTCTCGTCAACCATTTAATCCTTGCGTATTTTTTCATGAGAACTCTTGTTATATTCAAATTCCAATGTATAAGCCCTAAAATAATTATTTTTTCAATTGGTTCAAAATTTAAGGTTATAAAAAATGTAAAATAAAGAAATGCTATAGGAAATGCTATAGCATTTCCTATGGCATTTCTCGTTAACAATTTAATCCTTGCATATTTTTGCATGAGAACTCTTGTTATATTCAAATTCCAATGTATAAGCCCTAAAATAATTATTTTTTCAATTGGTTCGAAATTTAAGGTTGTAAAAAATGTAAAATAAAGAAATTCTATAGGAAATGCTAGCATTTCCTATGGCATTTCTCGTCAACAATTTAATCCTTGCATATTTTTGCATGAGAACGCTTGTAATATTCAAATTCCAATGTATAAGCCCTAAAATCATTATTTTTTCAATTGGTTCGAAATTTAAGGTTGTAAAAAATGTAAAATAAAGAAATGCTATAGGAAATGCTATAGCATTTCCTATGGCATTTCTCGTCAACCATTTAATCCTTGCGTATTTTTTCATGAGAACTCTTGTTATATTCAAATTCCAATGTATAAGCCCTAAAATCATTATTTTTTCAATTGGTTCAAAATTTAAGGTTGTAAAAAATGTAAAATAAAGAAATGCTATAGGAAATGCTATAGCATTTCCTATGGCATTTCTCGTTAACAATTTAATCCTTGCATATTTTTGCACGAAACTCTTGTTATATTCAAATTCCAATGTATAAGCCCTAAAATCATTATTTTTTCAATTGGTTCGAAATTTAAGGTTGTAAAAATTGTAAAATAAAGAAATGCTATAGGAAATGCTATAGCATTTCATATGGCATTTCTCGTCAACAATTTAATCCTTGCATATTTTTGCATGAGAACTCTTGTTATATTTAAATTCCAATGTATAAGCCCTAAAATCATTATTTTTTCAATTGGTTCGAAATTTAAGGTTGTAAAAATTGTAAAATAAAGAAATGCTATAGGAAATGCTATAGCATTTCCTATGGCATTTCTCGTCAACAATTTAATCCTTGCATATTTTTGCATGAGAACTCTTGTTATATTCAAATTCCAATGTATAAGCCCTAAAATCATTATTTTTTCAATTGGTTCAAAATTTAAGGTTGTAAAAATTGTAAAATAAAGAAATGCTATAGGAAATGCTATAGCATTTCCTATGGCATTTCTCGTCAACAATTTAATCCTTGCATATTTTTGCATGAGAACTCTTGTTATATTCAAATTCCAATGTATAAGCCCTAAAATCATTATTTTTTCAATTGGTTCGAAATTTAAGGTTGTAAAAATTGTAAAATAAAGAAATGCTAGCATTTCCTATGGCATTTCTCGTCAACAATTTAATCTTTGCATATTTTTGCATGAGAACTCTTGTTATATTCAAATTCCAATGTATAAGCCCTAAAATCATTATTTTTTCAATTGGTTCGAAATTTAAGGTTGTAAAAAATGTAAAATAAAGAAATGCTATAGGAAATGCTATAGCATTTCCTATGGCATTTCTCGTCAACCATTTAATCCTTGCGTATTTTTTCATGAGAACTCTTGTTTTATTCAAATTCCAATGTATAAGCCCTAAAATCATTATTTTTTCAATTGGTTCAAAATTTAAGGTTGTAAAAAATGTAAAATAAAGAAATGCTATAGGAAATGCTATAGCATTTCCTATGGCATTTCTCGTTAACAATTTAATCCTTGCATATTTTTGCATGAGAACTCTTGTTATATTCAAATTCCAATGTATAAGCCCTAAAATCATTATTTTTTCAATTGGTTCGAAATTTAAGGTTGTAAAAATTGTAAAATAAAGAAATGCTATAGGAAATGCTATAGCATTTCCTATGGCATTTCTCGTCAACAATTTAATCCTTGCATATTTTTGCATGAGAACTCTTGTTATATTCAAATTCCAATGTATAAGCCCTAAAATCATTATTTTTTCAATTGGTTCGAAATTTAAGGTTGTAAAAATTGTAAAATAAAGAAATGCTATAGGAAATGCTCCTATGGCATTTCTCGTCAACAATTTAATCCTTGCATATTTTTGCATGAGAACTCTTGTTATATTCAAATTCCAATGTATAAGCCCTAAAATCATTATTTTTTCAATTGGTTCAAAATTTAAGGTTGTAAAAATTGTAAAATAAAGAAATGCCATAGGAAATGCTATAGCATTTCCTATGGCATTTCTCGTCAACAATTTAATCCTTGCATATTTTTGCATGAGAACTCTTGTTATATTCAAATTCCAATGTATAAGCCCTAAAATCATTATTTTTTCAATTGGTTCGAAATTTAAGGTTGTAAAAATTGTAAAATAAAGAAATGCTAGCATTTCCTATGGCATTTCTCGTCAACAATTTAATCTTTGCATATTTTTGCATGAGAACTCTTGTTATATTCAAATTCCAATGTATAAGCCCTAAAATCATTATTTTTTCAATTGGTTCGAAATTTAAGGTTGTAAAAAATGTAAAATAAAGAAATGCTATAGGAAATGCTATAGCATTTCCTATGGCATTTCTCGTCAACCATTTAATCCTTGCGTATTTTTTCATGAGAACTCTTGTTTTATTCAAATTCCAATGTATAAGCCCTAAAATCATTATTTTTTCAATTGGTTCAAAATTTAAGGTTGTAAAAAATGTAAAATAAAGAAATGCTATAGGAAATGCTATAGCATTTCCTATGGCATTTCTCGTTAACAATTTAATCCTTGCATATTTTTGCATGAGAACTCTTGTTATATTCAAATTCCAATGTATAAGCCCTAAAATCATTATTTTTTCAATTGGTTCGAAATTTAAGGTTGTAAAAATTGTAAAATAAAGAAATGCTATAGGAAATGCTATAGCATTTCCTATGGCATTTCTCGTCAACAATTTAATCCTTGCATATTTTTGCATGAGAACTCTTGTTATATTCAAATTCCAATGTATAAGCCCTAAAATCATTATTTTTTCAATTGGTTCGAAATTTAAGGTTGTAAAAATTGTAAAATAAAGAAATGCTATAGGAAATGCTCCTATGGCATTTCTCGTCAACAATTTAATCCTTGCATATTTTGGCATGAGAACTCTTGTTATATTCAAATTCCAATGTATAAGCCCTAAAATCATTATTTTTTCAATTGGTTCGAAATTTAAGGTTGTAAAAATTGTAAAATAAAGAAATGCAATAGGAAATGCTATAGCATTTCCTATGGCATTTCTCGTCAACAATTTAATCCTTGCATATTTTTGCATGAGAACTCTTGTTATATTCAAATTCCAATGTATAAGCCCTAAAATCATTATTTTTACAATTGGTTCGAAATTTAAGGTTGTAAAAATTGTAAAATAAAGAAATGCTAGCATTTCCTATGGCATTTCTCGTCAACAATTTAATCTTTGCATATTTTTGCATGAGAACTCTTGTTATATTCAAATTCCAATGTATAAGCCCTAAAATCATTATTTTTTCAATTGGTTCGAAATTTAAGGTTGTAAAAAATGTAAAATAAAGAAATGCTATAGGAAATGCTATAGCATTTCCTATGGCATTTCTCGTCAACCATTTAATCCTTGCGTATTTTTTCATGAGAACTCTTGTTATATTCAAATTCCAATGTATAAGCCCTAAAATCATTATTTTTTCAATTGGTTCAAAATTTAAGGTTGTAAAAAATGTAAAATAAAGAAATGCTATAGGAAATGCTATAGCATTTCCTATGGCATTTCTCGTTAACAATTTAATCCTTGCATATTTTTGCATGAGAACTCTTGTTATATTCAAATTCCAATGTATAAGCCCTAAAATCATTATTTTTTCAATTGGTTCGAAATTTAAGGTTGTAAAAATTGTAAAATAAAGAAATGCTATAGGAAATGCTATAGCATTTCCTATGGCATTTCTCGTCAACAATTTAATCCTTGCATATTTTTGCATGAGAACTCTTGTTATATTCAAATTCCAATGTATAAGCCCTAAAATCATTATTTTTTCAATTGGTTCGAAATTTAAGGTTGTAAAAATTGTAAAATAAAGAAATGCTATAGGAAATGCTCCTATGGCATTTCTCGTCAACAATTTAATCCTTGCATATTTTTGCATGAGAACTCTTGTTATATTCAAATTCCAATGTATAAGCCCTAAAATCATTATTTTTTCAATTGGTTCAAAATTTAAGGTTGTAAAAATTGTAAAATAAAGAAATGCTATAGGAAATGCTATAGCATTTCCTATGGCATTTCTCGTCAACAATTTAATCCTTGCATATTTTTGCATGAGAACTCTTGTTATATTCAAATTCCAATGTATAAGCCCTAAAATCATTATTTTTTCAATTGGTTCGAAATTTAAGGTTGTAAAAATTGTAAAATAAAGAAATGCTAGCATTTCCTATGGCATTTCTCGTCAACAATTTAATCTTTGCATATTTTTGCATGAGAACTCTTGTTATATTCAAATTCCAATGTATAAGCCCTAAAATCATTATTTTTTCAATTGGTTCGAAATTTAAGGTTGTAAAAAATGTAAAATAAAGAAATGCTATAGGAAATGCTATAGCATTTCCTATGGCATTTCTCGTCAACCATTTAATCCTTGCGTATTTTTTCATGAGAACTCTTGTTTTATTCAAATTCCAATGTATAAGCCCTAAAATCATTATTTTTTCAATTGGTTCAAAATTTAAGGTTGTAAAAAATGTAAAATAAAGAAATGCTATAGGAAATGCTATAGCATTTCCTATGGCATTTCTCGTTAACAATTTAATCCTTGCATATTTTTGCATGAGAACTCTTGTTATATTCAAATTCCAATGTATAAGCCCTAAAATCATTATTTTTTCAATTGGTTCGAAATTTAAGGTTGTAAAAATTGTAAAATAAAGAAATGCTATAGGAAATGCTATAGCATTTCCTATGGCATTTCTCGTCAACAATTTAATCCTTGCATATTTTTGCATGAGAACTCTTGTTATATTCAAATTCCAATGTATAAGCCCTAAAATCATTATTTTTTCAATTGGTTCGAAATTTAAGGTTGTAAAAATTGTAAAATAAAGAAATGCTATAGGAAATGCTCCTATGGCATTTCTCGTCAACAATTTAATCCTTGCATATTTTGGCATGAGAACTCTTGTTATATTCAAATTCCAATGTATAAGCCCTAAAATCATTATTTTTTCAATTGGTTCAAAATTTAAGGTTGTAAAAATTGTAAAATAAAGAAATGCAATAGGAAATGCTATAGCATTTCCTATGGCATTTCTCGTCAACAATTTAATCCTTGCATATTTTTGCATGAGAACTCTTGTTATATTCAAATTCCAATGTATAAGCCCTAAAATCATTATTTTTACAATTGGTTCGAAATTTAAGGTTGTAAAAATTGTAAAATAAAGAAATGCTAGCATTTCCTATGGCATTTCTCGTCAACAATTTAATCTTTGCATATTTTTGCATGAGAACTCTTGTTATATTCAAATTCCAATGTATAAGCCCTAAAATCATTATTTTTTCAATTGGTTCGAAATTTAAGGTTGTAAAAATTGTAAAATAAAGAAATGCTATAGGAAATGCTATAGCATTTCCTATGGCATTTCTCGTCAACAATTTAATCCTTGCATATTTTTGCATGAGAACTCTTGTTATATTCAAATTCCAATGTATAAGCCCTAAAATCATTATTTTTTCAATTGGTTCGAAATTTAAGGTTGTAAAAATTGTAAAATAAAGAAATGCTATAGGAAATGCTCCTATGGCATTTCTCGTCAACAATTTAATCCTTGCATATTTTGGCATGAGAACTCTTGTTATATTCAAATTCCAATGTATAAGCCCTAAAATCATTATTTTTTCAATTGGTTCAAAATTTAAGGTTGTAAAAATTGTAAAATAAAGAAATGCAATAGGAAATGCTATAGCATTTCCTATGGCATTTCTCGTCAACAATTTAATCCTTGCATATTTTTGCATGAGAACTCTTGTTATATTCAAATTCCAATGTATAAGCCCTAAAATCATTATTTTTACAATTGGTTCGAAATTTAAGGTTGTAAAAATTGTAAAATAAAGAAATGCTAGCATTTCCTATGGCATTTCTCGTCAACAATTTAATCTTTGCATATTTTTGCATGAGAACTCTTGTTATATTCAAATTCCAATGTATAAGCCCTAAAATCATTATTTTTTCAATTGGTTCGAAATTTAAGGTTGTAAAAAATGTAAAATAAAGAAATGCTATAGGAAATGCTATAGCATTTCCTATGGCATTTCTCGTCAACCATTTAATCCTTGCGTATTTTTTCATGAGAACTCTTGTTATATTCAAATTCCAATGTATAAGCCCTAAAATCATTATTTTTTCAATTGGTTCAAAATTTAAGGTTGTAAAAAATGTAAAATAAAGAAATGCTATAGGAAATGCTATAGCATTTCCTATGGCATTTCTCGTTAACAATTTAATCCTTGCATATTTTTGCATGAGAACTCTTGTTATATTCAAATTCCAATGTATAAGCCCTAAAATCATTATTTTTTCAATTGGTTCGAAATTTAAGGTTGTAAAAATTGTAAAATAAAGAAATGCTATAGGAAATGCTATAGCATTTCCTATGGCATTTCTCGTCAACCATTTAATCCTTGCGTATTTTTTCATGAGAACTCTTGTTATATTCAAATTCCAATGTATAAGCCCTAAAATCATTATTTTTTCAATTGGTTCAAAATTTAAGGTTGTAAAAAATGTAAAATAAAGAAATGCTATAGGAAATGCTATAGCATTTCCTATGGCATTTCTCGTTAACAATTTAATCCTTGCATATTTTTGCATGAGAACTCTTGTTATATTCAAATTCCAATGTATAAGCCCTAAAATCATTATTTTTTCAATTGGTTCGAAATTTAAGGTTGTAAAAATTGTAAAATAAAGAAATGCTATAGGAAATGCTATAGCATTTCCTATGGCATTTCTCGTCAACAATTTAATCCTTGCATATTTTTGCATGAGAACTCTTGTTATATTCAAATTCCAATGTATAAACCCTAAAATCATTATTTTTTCAATTGGTTCGAAATTTAAGGTTGTAAAAATTGTAAAATAAAGAAATGCTATAGCAAATGCTATAGCATTTCCTATGGCATTTCTCGTCAACAATTTAATCCTTGCATATTTTTGCATGAGAACTCTTGTTATATTCAAATTCCAATGTATAAGCCCTAAAATCATTATTTTTTCAATTGGTTCAAAATTTAAGGTTGTAAAAATTGTAAAATAAAGAAATGCAATAGGAAATGCTATAGCATTTCCTATGGCATTTCTCGTCAACAATTTAATCCTTGCATATTTTTGCATGAGAACTCTTGTTATATTCAAATTCCAATGTATAAGCCCTAAAATCATTATTTTTTCAATTGGTTCGAAATTTAAGGTTGTAAAAATTGTAAAATAAAGAAATGCTAGCATTTCCTATGGCATTTCTCGTCAACAATTTAATCTTTGCATATTTTTGCATGAGAACTCTTGTTATATTCAAATTCCAATGTATAAGCCCTAAAATCATTATTTTTTCAATTGGTTCGAAATTTAAGGTTGTAAAAAATGTAAAATAAAGAAATGCTATAGGAAATGCTATAGCATTTCCTATGGCATTTCTCGTCAACCATTTAATCCTTGCGTATTTTTTCATGAGAACTCTTGTTATATTCAAATTCCAATGTATAAGCCCTAAAATCATTATTTTTTCAATTGGTTCAAAATTTAAGGTTGTAAAAAATGTAAAATAAAGAAATGCTATAGGAAATGCTATAGCATTTCCTATGGCATTTCTCGTTAACAATTTAATCCTTGCATATTTTTGCATGAGAACTCTTGTTATATTCAAATTCCAATGTATAAGCCCTAAAATCATTATTTTTTCAATTGGTTCGAAATTTAAGGTTGTAAAAATTGTAAAATAAAGAAATGCTATAGGAAATGCTATAGCATTTCCTATGGCATTTCTCGTCAACAATTTAATCCTTGCATATTTTTGCATGAGAACTCTTGTTATATTCAAATTCCAATGTATAAGCCCTAAAATCATTATTTTTTCAATTGGTTCGAAATTTAAGGTTGTAAAAATTGTAAAATAAAGAAATGCTATAGGAAATGCTATAGCATTTCCTATGGCATTTCTCGTCAACAATTTAATCCTTGCATATTTTTGCATGAGAACTCTTGTTATATTCAAATTCCAATGTATAAGCCCTAAAATCATTATTTTTTCAATTGGTTCAAAATTTAAGGTTGTAAAAATTGTAAAATAAAGAAATGCTATAGGAAATGCTATAGCATTTCCTATGGCATTTCTCGTCAACAATTTAATCCTTGCATATTTTTGCATGAGAACTCTTGTTATATTCAAATTCCAATGTATAAGCCCTAAAATCATTATTTTTTCAATTGGTTCGAAATTTAAGGTTGTAAAAATTGTAAAATAAAGAAATGCTAGCATTTCCTATGGCATTTCTCGTCAACAATTTAATCTTTGCATATTTTTGCATGAGAACTCTTGTTATATTCAAATTCCAATGTATAAGCCCTAAAATCATTATTTTTTCAATTGGTTCAAAATTTAAGGTTGTAAAAATTGTAAAATAAAGAAATGCTATAGGAAATGCTATAGCATTTCCTATGGCATTTCTCGTCAACCATTTAATCCTTGCATATTTTTGCATGAGAACTCTTGTTATATTCAAATTCCAATGTATAAGCCCTAAAATCATTATTTTTTCAATTGGTTCAAAATTTAAGGTTGTAAAAAATGTAAAATAAAGAAATGCTATAGGAAATGCTATAGCATTTCCTATGGCATTTCTCGTTAACAATTTAATCCTTGCATATTTTTGCATGAGAACTCTTGTTATATTCAAATTCCAATGTATAAGCCCTAAAATCATTATTTTTTCAATTGGTTCGAAATTTAAGGTTGTAAAAATTGTAAAATAAAGAAATGCTATAGGAAATGCTATAGCATTTCCTATGGCATTTCTCGTCAACAATTTAATCCTTGCATATTTTTGCATGAGAACTCTTGTTATATTCAAATTCCAATGTATAAGCCCTAAAATCATTATTTTTTCAATTGGTTCGAAATTTAAGGTTGTAAAAATTGTAAAATAAAGAAATGCTATAGGAAATGCTATGCATTTCCTATGGCATTTCTCGTCAACAATTTAATCCTTGCATATTTTTGCATGAGAACTCTTGTTATATTCAAATTCCAATGTATAAGCCCTAAAATCATTATTTTTTCAATTGGTTCAAAATTTAAGGTTGTAAAAATTGTAAAATAAAGAAATGCTATAGGAAATGCTATAGCATTTCCTATGGCATTTCTCGTCAACAATTTAATCCTTGCATATTTTTGCATGAGAACTCTTGTTATATTCAAATTCCAATGTATAAGCCCTAAAATCATTATTTTTTCAATTGGTTCGAAATTTAAGGTTGTAAAAATTGTAAAATAAAGAAATGCTAGCATTTCCTATGGCATTTCTCGTCAACAATTTAATCTTTGCATATTTTTGCATGAGAACTCTTGTTATATTCAAATTCCAATGTATAAGCCCTAAAATAATTATTTTTTCAATTGGTTCGAAATTTAAGGTTGTAAAAAATGTAAAATAAAGAAATGCTATAGGAAATGCTATAGCATTTCCTATGGCATTTCTCGTCAACCATTTAATCCTTGCGTATTTTTTCATGAGAACTCTTGTTATATTCCAATTCCAATGTATAAGCCCTAAAATCATTATTTTTTCAATAGGTTCAAAATTTAAGGTTGTAAAAAATGTAAAATAAAGAAATGCTATAGGAAATGCTATAGCATTTCCTATGGCATTTCTCGTTAACAATTTAATCCTTGCATATTTTTGCATGAGAACTCTTGTTATATTCAAATTCCAATGTATAAGCCCTAAAATAATTATTTTTTCAATTGGTTCGAAATTTAAGGTTGTAAAAAATGTAAAATAAAGAAATGCTATAGGAAATGCTATAGCATTTCCTATGGCATTTCTCGTCAACAATTTAATCCTTGCATATTTTTGCATGAGAACTCTTGTTATATTCAAATTCCAATGTATAAGCCCTAAAATCATTATTTTTTCAATTGGTTCGAAATTTAAGGTTGTAAAAATTGTAAAATAAAGAAATGCTATAGGAAATGCTATAGCATTTCCTATGGCATTTCTCGTCAACAATTTAATCCTTGCATATTTTTGCATGAGAACTCTTGTTATATTCAAATTCCAATGTATAAGCCCTAAAATCATTATTTTTTCAATTGGTTCAAAATTTAAGGTTGTAAAAATTGTAAAATAAAGAAATGCTATAGGAAATGCTATAGCATTTCCTATGGCATTTCTCGTCAACAATTTAATCCTTGCATATTTTTGCATGAGAACTCTTGTTATATTCAAATTCCAATGTATAAGCCCTAAAATCATTATTTTTTCAATTGGTTCGAAATTTAAGGTTGTAAAAATTGTAAAATAAAGAAATGCTAGCATTTCCTATGGCATTTCTCGTCAACAATTTAATCTTTGCATATTTTTGCATGAGAACTCTTGTTATATTCAAATTCCAATGTATAAGCCCTAAAATCATTATTTTTTCAATTGGTTCGAAATTTAAGGTTGTAAAAAATGTAAAATAAAGAAATGCTATAGGAAATGCTATAGCATTTCCTATGGCATTTCTCGTCAACCATTTAATCCTTGCGTATTTTTTCATGAGAACTCTTGTTATATTCAAATTCCAATGTATAAGCCCTAAAATCATTATTTTTTCAATTGGTTCAAAATTTAAGGTTGTAAAAAATGTAAAATAAAGAAATGCTATAGGAAATGCTATAGCATTTCCTATGGCATTTCTCGTTAACAATTTAATCCTTGCATATTTTTGCATGAGAACTCTTGTTATATTCAAATTCCAATGTATAAGCCCTAAAATCATTATTTTTTCAATTGGTTCGAAATTTAAGGTTGTAAAAATTGTAAAATAAAGAAATGCTATAGGAAATGCTATAGCATTTCCTATGGCATTTCTCGTCAACAATTTAATCCTTGCATATTTTTGCATGAGAACTCTTGTTATATTCAAATTCCAATGTATAAGCCCTAAAATCATTATTTTTTCAATTGGTTCGAAATTTAAGGCTGTAAAAATTGTAAAATAAAGAAATGCTATAGGAAATGCTATGCATTTCCTATGGCATTTCTCGTCAACAATTTAATCCTTGCATATTTTTGCATGAGAACTCTTGTTATATTCAAATTCCAATGTATAAGCCCTAAAATCATTATTTTTTCAGTTGGTTCAAAATTTAAGGTTGTAAAAATTGTAAAATAAAGAAATGCTATAGGAAATGCTATAGCATTTCCTATGGCATTTCTCGTCAACAATTTAATCCTTGCATATTTTTGCATGAGAACTCTTGTTATATTCAAATTCCAATGTATAAGCCCTAAAATCATTATTTTTTCAATTGGTTCGAAATTTAAGGTTGTAAAAATTGTAAAATAAAGAAATGCTAGCATTTCCTATGGCATTTCTCGTCAACAATTTAATCTTTGCATATTTTTGCATGAGAACTCTTGTTATATTCAAATTCCAATGTATAAGCCCTAAAATAATTATTTTTTCAATTGGTTCGAAATTTAAGGTTGTAAAAAATGTAAAATAAAGAAATGCTATAGGAAATGCTATAGCATTTCCTATGGCATTTCTCGTCAACCATTTAATCCTTGCGTATTTTTTCATGAGAACTCTTGTTATATTCAAATTCCAATGTATAAGCCCTAAAATCATTATTTTTTCAATAGGTTCAAAATTTAAGGTTGTAAAAAATGTAAAATAAAGAAATGCTATAGGAAATGCTATAGCATTTCCTATGGCATTTCTCGTTAACAATTTAATCCTTGCATATTTTTGCATGAGAACTCTTGTTATATTCAAATTCCAATGTATAAGCCCTAAAATAATTATTTTTTCAATTGGTTCGAAATTTAAGGTTGTAAAAAATGTAAAATAAAGAAATTCTATAGGAAATGCTAGCATTTCCTATGGCATTTCTCGTCAACAATTTAATCCTTGCATATTTTTGCATGAGAACGCTTGTAATATACAAATTCCAATGTATAAGCCCTAAAATCATTATTTTTTCAATTGGTTCGAAATTTAAGGTTGTAAAAAATGTAAAATAAAGAAATGCTATAGGAAATGCTATAGCATTTCCTATGGCATTTCTCGTCAACAATTTAATCCTTGCATATTTTTGCATGAGAACTCTTGTTATATTCAAATTCCAATGTATAAGCCCTAAAATCATTATTTTTTCAATTGGTTCGAAATTTAAGGTTGTAAAAATTGTAAAATAAAGAAATTCTAGCATTTCCTATGGCATTTCTCGTCAACAATTTAATCTTTGCATATTTTTGCATGAGAACTCTTGTTATATTCAAATTCAAATGTATAAGCCCTAAAATCATTATTTTTTCAATTGGTTCGAAATTTAAGGTTGTAAAAAATGTAAAATAAAGAAATGCTATAGGAAATGCTATAGCATTTCCTATGGCATTTCTCGTCAACCATTTAATCCTTGCGTATTTTTTCATGAGAACTCTTGTTATATTCAAATTCCAATGTATAAGCCCTAAAATCATTATTTTTTCAATTGGTTCAAAATTTAAGGTTGTAAAAAATGTAAAATAAAGAAATGCCATAGGAAATGCTAACTCTTGTTATATTCAAATTCCAATGTATAAGCCCTAAAATCATTATTTTTTCAATTGGTTCGAAATTTAAGGTTGTAAAAAATGTAAAATAAAGAAATGCTATAGGAAATGCTATAGCATTTCCTATGGCATTTCTCGTCAACCATTTAATCCTTGCGTATTTTTTCATGAGAACTCTTGTTATATTCAAATTCCAATGTATAAGCCCTAAAATCATTATTTTTTCAATTGGTTCAAAATTTAAGGTTGTAAAAAATGTAAAATAAAGAAATGCTATAGGAAATGCTATAGCATTTCCTATGGCATTTCTCGTTAACAATTTAATCCTTGCATATTTTTGCATGAGAACTCTTGTTATATTCTAATTCCAATGTATAAGCCCTAAAATAATTATTTTTTCAATTGGTTCGAAATTTAAGGTTGTAAAAAATGTAAAATAAAGAAATTCTATAGGAAATGCTAGCATTTCCTATGGCATTTCTCGTCAACAATTTAATCCTTGCATATTTTTGCATGAGAACTCTTGTTATATTCAAATTTCAATGTATAAGCCCTAAAATCATTATTTTTTCAATTGGTTCGAAATTTAAGGTTGTAAAAAATGTAAAATAATGAAATTCTATAGGAAATGCTATAACATTTCCTATGGCATTTCTCGTCAACAATTTAATCCTTTTATATTTTTTCATGAGAACTCTTGTTATATTCAAATTCCAATGTATAAGCCCTAAAATCATTATTTTTTCAATTGGTTCGAAATTTAAGGTTGTAAAAAATGTAAAATAAAGAAATTCTATAGGAAATGCTAGCATTTCCTATGGCATTTCTCGTCAACAATTTAATCCTTGCATATTTTTGCATGAGAACTCTTGTAATATTCAAATTCCAATGTATAAGCCCTAAAATCATTAATTTTTCAATTGGTTCGAAATTTAAGGTTGTAAAAAATGTAAAATAAAGAAATGCTATAGGAAATGCTAGCATTTCCTATGGCATTTCTCGTCAACCATTTAATCCTTGCGTATTTTTTCATGAGAACTCTTGTTATATTCAAATTTCAATGTATAAGCCCTAAAATCATTATTTTTTCAATTGGTTCGAAATTTAAGGTTGTAAAAAATGTAAAATAATGAAATTCTATAGGAAATGCTATAACATTTCCTATGGCATTTCTCGTCAACAATTTAATCCTTGCATATTTTTTCATGAGAACTCTTGTTATATTCAAATTCCAATGTATAAGCCCTAAAATCATTATTTTTTCAATTGGTTCGAAATTTAAGGTTGTAAAAAATGTAAAATAAAGAAATTCTATAGGAAATGCTAGCATTTCCTATGGCATTTCTCGTCAACAATTTAATCCTTGCATATTTTTGCATGAGAACGCTTGTAATATTCAAATTCCAATGTATAAGCCCTAAAATCATTAATTTTTCAATTGGTTCGAAATTTAAGGTTGTAAAAAATGTAAAATAAAGAAATGCTATAGGAAATGCTAGCATTTCCTATGGCATTTCTCGTCAACCATTTAATCCTTGCGTATTTTTTCATGAGAACTCTTGTTATATTCAAATTCCAATGTATAAGCCCTAAAATCATTATTTTTTCAATTGGTTCAAAATTTAAGGTTGTAAAAAATGTAAAATAAAGAAATGCTATTGGAAATGCTATAGCATTTCCTATGGCATTTCTCGTTAACAATTTAATCCTTGCATATTTTTGCATGAGAACTCTTGTTATATTCTAATTCCAATGTATAAGCCCTAAAATAATTATTTTTTCAATTGGTTCAAAATTTAAGGTTGTAAAAAATGTAAAATAAAGAAATGCTATTGGAAATGCTATAGCATTTCCTATGGCATTTCTCGTTAACAATTTAATCCTTGCATATTTTTGCATGAGAACTCTTGTTATATTCTAATTCCAATGTATAAGCCCTAAAATAATTATTTTTTCAATTGGTTCGAAATTTAAGGTTGTAAAAAATGTAAAATAAAGAAATTCTATAGGAAATGCTAGCATTTCCTATGGCATTTCTCATCAACAATTTAATCCTTGCATATTTTTGCATGAGAACTCTTGTTATATTCAAATTTCAATGTATAAGCCCTAAAATCATTATTTTTTCAATTGGTTCGAAATTTAAGGTTGTAAAAAATGTAAAATAATGAAATTCTATAGGAAATGCTATAACATTTCCTATGGCATTTCTCGTCAACAATTTAATCCTTTTATATTTTTTCATGAGAACTCTTGTTATATTCAAATTCCAATGTATAAGCCCTAAAATCATTATTTTTTCAATTGGTTCGAAATTTAAGGTTGTAAAAAATGTAAAATAAAGAAATTCTATAGGAAATGCTAGCATTTCCTATGGCATTTCTCGTCAACAATTTAATCCTTGCATATTTTTGCATGAGAACGCTTGTAATATTCAAATTCCAATGTATAAGCCCTAAAATCATTAATTTTTCAATTGGTTCGAAATTTAAGGTTGTAAAAAATGTAAAATAAAGAAATGCTATAGGAAATGCTAGCATTTCCTATGGCATTTCTCGTCAACCATTTAATCCTTGCGTATTTTTTCATGAGAACTCTTGTTATATTCAAATTTCAATGTATAAGCCCTAAAATCATTATTTTTTCAATTGGTTCGAAATTTAAGGTTGTAAAAAATGTAAAATAATGAAATTCTATAGGAAATGCTATAACATTTCCTATGGCATTTCTCGTCAACAATTTAATCCTTGCATATTTTTTCATGAGAACTCTTGTTATATTCAAATTCCAATGTATAAGCCCTAAAATCATTATTTTTTCAATTGGTTCGAAATTTAAGGTTGTAAAAAATGTAAAATAAAGAAATTCTATAGGAAATGCTAGCATTTCCTTTGGCATTTCTCGTCAACAATTTAATCCTTGCATATTTTTGCATGAGAACGCTTGTAATATTCAAATTCCAATGTATAAGCCCTAAAATCATTATTTTTTCAATTGGTTCGAAATTTAAGGTTGTAAAAAATGTAAAATAAAGAAATTCTATAGGAAATGCTAGCATTTCCTATGGCATTTCTCGTCAACCATTTAATCCTTGCGTATTTTTTCATGAGAACTCTTGTTATATTCAAATTTCAATGTATTAGCCCTAAAATCATTATTTTTTCAATTGGTTCGAAATTTAAGGTTGTAAAAAATGTAAAATAATGAAATTCTATAGGAAATGCTATAACATTTCCTATGGCATTTCTCGTCAACAATTTAATCCTTGCATATTTTTTCATGAGAACTCTTGTTATATTCAAATTCCAATGTATAAGCCCTAAAATCATTATTTTTTCAATTGGTTCAAAATTTAAGGTTGTAAAAAATGTAAAATAAAGAAATTCTATAGGAAATGCTAGCATTTCCTATGGCATTTCTCGTCAACAATTTAATCCTTGCATATTTTTGCATGAGAACGCTTGTAATATTCAAATTCCAATGTATAAGCCCTAAAATCATTATTTTTTCAATTGGTTCGAAATTTAAGGTTGTAAAAAATGTAAAATAAAGAAATGCTATAGGAAATGCTATAGCATTTCCTATGGCATTTCTCGTCAACCATTTAATCCTTGCGTATTTTTTCATGAGAACTCTTGTTATATTCAAATTTCAATGTATAAGCCCTAAAATCATTATTTTTTCAATTGGTTCGAAATTTAAGGTTGTAAAAAATGTAAAATAATGAAATTCTATAGGAAATGCTATAACATTTCCTATGGCATTTCTCGTCAACAATTTAATCCTTGAATATTTTTTCATGAGAACTCTTGTTATATTCAAATTCCAATGTATAAGCCCTAAAATCATTATTTTTTCAATTGGTTCGAAATTTAAGGTTGTAAAAAATGTAAAATAAAGAAATTCTATAGGAAATGCTAGCATTTCCTATGGCATTTCTCGTCAACAATTTAATCCTTGCATATTTTTGCATGAGAACGCTTGTAATATTCAAATTCCAACGTATAAGCCCTAAAATCATTATTTTTTCAATTGGTTCGAAATTTAAGGTTGTAAAAAATGTAAAATAAAGAAATTCTATAGGAAATGCTAGCATTTCCTATGGCATTTCTCGTCAACCATTTAATCCTTGCGTATTTTTTCATGAGAACTCTTGTTATATTCAAATTTCAATGTATTAGCCCTAAAATCATTATTTTTTCAATTGGTTCGAAATTTAAGGTTGTAAAAAATGTAAAATAATGAAATTCTATAGGAAATGCTATAACATTTCCTATGGCATTTCTCGTCAACAATTTAATCCTTGCATATTTTTTCATGAGAACTCTTGTTATATTCAAATTTTAATGTATAAGCCCTAAAATCATTATTTTTTCAATTGGTTCGAAATTTAAGGTTGTAAAAAATGTAAAATAATGAAATTCTATAGGAAATGCTATAACATTTCCTATGGCATTTCTTGTCAACAATTTAATCCTTGCATATTTTTTCATGAGAACTCTTGTTATATTCAAATTCCAATGTATAAGCCCTAAAATCATTATTTTTTCAATTGGTTCGAAATTTAAGGTTGTAAAAAATGTAAAATAAAGAAATTCTATAGGAAATGCTAGCATTTCCTATGGCATTTCTCGTCAACAATTTAATCCTTGCATATTTTTGCATGAGAACGCTTGTAATATTCAAATTCCAATGTATAAGCCCTAAAATCATTATTTTTTCAATTGGTTCGAAATTTAAGGTTGTAAAAAATGTAAAATAAAGAAATGCCATAGGAAATGCTATTTCCTATGGCATTTCTCGTCAACCATTTAATCCTTGCGTATTTTTTCATGAGAACTCTTGTTATATTCAAATTTCAATCTATAAGCCCTAAAATCATTATTTTTTCAATTGGTTCGAAATTTAAGGTTGTAAAAAATGTAAAATAATGAAATTCTATAGGAAATGCTATAACATTTCCTATGGCATTTCTCGTCAACAATTTAATCCTTGCATATTTTTTCATGAGAACTCTTGTTATATTCAAATTCCAATGTATAAGCCCTAAAATCATTATTTTTTCAATTGGTTCGAAATTTAAGGTTGTAAAAAATGTAAAATAAAGAAATTCTATAGGAAATGCTAGCATTTCCTATGGCATTTCTCGTCAACAATTTAATCCTTGCATATTTTTGCATGAGAACGCTTGTAATATTCAAATTTCAATGTATAAGCCCTAAAATCATTATTTTTTCAATTGGTTCGAAATTTAAGGTTGTAAAAAATGTAAAATAATGAAATTCTATAGGAAATGCTATAACATTTCCTATGGCATTTCTCGTCAACAATTTAATCCTTGCATATTTTTTCATGAGAACTCTTGTTATATTCAAATTCCAATGTATAAGCCCTAAAATCATTATTTTTTCAATTGGTTCGAAATTTAAGGTTGTAAAAAATGTAAAATAAAGAAATTCTATAGGAAATGCTAGCATTTCCTATGGCATTTCTCGTCAACAATTTAATCCTTGCATATTTTTTCATGAGAACTCTTGTTATATTCAAATTTCAATGTATAAGCCCTAAAATCATTATTTTTTCAATTGGTTCGAAATTTAAGGTTGTAAAAAATGTAAAATAATGAAATTCTATAGGAAATGCTATAACATTTCCTATGGCATTTCTCGTCAACAATTTAATCCTTGCATATTTTTTCATGAGAACTCTTGTTATATTCAAATTCCAATGTATAAGCCCTAAAATCATTATTTTTTCAATTGGTTCGAAATTTAAGGTTGTAAAAAATGTAAAATAATGAAATTCTATAGGAAATGCTATAACATTTCCTATGGCATTTCTCGTCAACAATTTAATCCTTGCATATTTTTGCATGAGAACGCTTGTAATATTCAAATTCCAATGTATAAGCCCTAAAATCATTATTTTTTCAATTGGTTCGAAATTTAAGGTTGTAAAAAATGTAAAATAAAGAAATGCTATAGGAAATGCTATAGCATTTCCTATGGCATTTCTCGTCAACAATTTTATCCTTGCATATTTTTGCATGAGAACTCTTGTTATATTTAAATTCCAATGTATAAGCCCTAAAATCATTATTTTTTCAATTGGTTCGAAATTTAAGGTTGTAAAAATTGTAAAATAAAGAAATGCTATAGGAAATGCTATAGCATTTCCTATGGCATTTCTCGTTAACAATTTAATCCTTGCATATTTTTTCATGAGAACTCTTGTTATATTAAAATTTCAATGTATAAGCCCTAAAATCATTATTTTTTCAATTGGTTCGAAATTTAAGGTTGTAAAAAATGTAAAATAATGAAATTCTATAGGAAATGCTATAACATTTCCTATGGCATTTCTCGTCAACAATTTAATCCTTGCATATTTTTTCATGAGAACTCTTGTTATATTCAAATTCCAATGTATAAGCCCTAAAATCATTATTTTTTCAATTGGTTCAAAATTTAAGGTTGTAAAATAATGAAATTCTATAGGAAATGCTATAACATTTCCTATGGCATTTCTCGTCAACAATTTAATCCTTGCATATTTTTTCATGAGAACTCTTGTTATATTCACATTCCAATGTATAAGCCCTAAAATCATTATTTTTTCAATTGGTTCGAAATTTAAGGTTGTAAAAAATTTAAAATAAAGAAATTCTATAGGAAATGCTAGCATTTCCTATGGCATTTCTCGTCAACAATTTAATCCTTGCATATTTTTGCATGAGAACGCTTGTAATATTCAAATTCCAATGTATAAGCCCTAAAATCATTATTTTTTCAATTGGTTCGAAATTTAAGGTTGTAAAAAATGTAAAATAAAGAAATGCTATAGGAAATGCTATAACATTTCCTATGGCATTTATCGTCAACAATTTAAGCCTTGCATATTTTTTCATGAGAACTCTTGTTATATTCAAATTCCAATGTATAAGCCCTAAAATCATTATTTTTTCAATTGGTTCGAAATTTAAGGTTGTAAAAAATGTAAAATAATGAAATTCTATAGGAAATGCTATAACATTTCCTATGGCATTTCTCGTCAACAATTTAATCCTTGCATATTTTTTCATGAGAACTCTTGTTATATTCAAATTCCAATGTATAAGCCATAAAATCATTATTTTTTCAATTGGTTCGAAATTTAAGGTTGTAAAAAATGTAAAATAAAGAAATTCTATAGGAAATGCTAGCATTTCCTATGGCATTTCTCGTCAACAATTTAATCCTTGCATATTTTTGCATGAGAACGCTTGTAATATTCAAATTCCAATGTATAAGCCCTAAAATCATTATTTTTTCAATTGGTTCGAAATTTAAGGTTGTAAAAAATGTAAAATAAAGAAATGCTATAGGAAATGCTATAGCATTTCCTATGGCATTTCTCGTCAACCATTTAATCCTTGCGTATTTTTTCATGAGAACTCTTGTTATATTCAAATTTCAATGTATAAGCCCTAAAATCATTATTTTTTCAATTGGTTCGAAATTTAAGGTTGTAAAAAATGTAAAATAATGAAATTCTATAGGAAATGCTATAACATTTCCTATGGCATTTCTCGTCAACAATTTAATCCTTGCATATTTTTTCATGAGAACTCTTGTTATATTCAAATTCCAATGTATAAGCCCTAAAATCATTATTTTTTCAATTGGTTCAAAATTTAAGGTTGTAAAATAATGAAATTCTATAGGAAATGCTATAACATTTCCTATGGCATTTCTCGTCAACAATTTAATCCTTGCATATTTTTTCATGAGAACTCTTGTTATATTCACATTCCAATGTATAAGCCCTAAAATCATTATTTTTTCAATTGGTTCGAAATTTAAGGTTGTAAAAAATTTAAAATAAAGAAATTCTATAGGAAATGCTAGCATTTCCTATGGCATTTCTCGTCAACAATTTAATCCTTGCATATTTTTGCATGAGAACGCTTGTAATATTCAAATTCCAATGTATAAGCCCTAAAATCATTATTTTTTCAATTGGTTCGAAATTTAAGGTTGTAAAAAATGTAAAATAAAGAAATGCTATAGGAAATGCTATAACATTTCCTATGGCATTTATCGTCAACAATTTAAGCCTTGCATATTTTTTCATGAGAACTCTTGTTATATTCAAATTCCAATGTATAAGCCCTAAAATCATTATTTTTTCAATTGGTTCGAAATTTAAGGTTGTAAAAAATGTAAAATAATGAAATTCTATAGGAAATGCTATAACATTTCCTATGGCATTTCTCGTCAACAATTTAATCCTTGCATATTTTTTCATGAGAACTCTTGTTATATTCAAATTCCAATGTATAAGCCATAAAATCATTATTTTTTCAATTGGTTCGAAATTTAAGGTTGTAAAAAATGTAAAATAAAGAAATTCTATAGGAAATGCTAGCATTTCCTATGGCATTTCTCGTCAACAATTTAATCCTTGCATATTTTTGCATGAGAACGCTTGTAATATTCAAATTCCAATGTATAAGCCCTAAAATCATTATTTTTTCAATTGGTTCGAAATTTAAGGTTGTAAAAAATGTAAAATAAAGAAATGCTATAGGAAATGCTATAGCATTTCCTATGGCATTTCTCGTCAACCATTTAATCCTTGCGTATTTTTTCATGAGAACTCTTGTTATATTCAAATTTCAATGTATAAGCCCTAAAATCATTATTTTTTCAATTGGTTCGAAATTTAAGGTTGTAAAAAATGTAAAATAATGAAATTCTATAGGAAATGCTATAACATTTCCTATGGCATTTCTCGTCAACAATTTAATCCTTGCATATTTTTTCATGAGAACTCTTGTTATATTCAAATTCCAATGTATAAGCCCTAAAATCATTATTTTTTCAATTGGTTCGAAATTTAAGGTTGTAAAAAATGTAAAATAAAGAAATTGTATAGGAAATGCTAGCATTTCCTATGGCATTTCTCGTCAACAATTTAATCCTTGCATATTTTTGCATGAGAACGCTTGTAATATTCAAATTCCAACGTATAAGCCCTAAAATCATTATTTTTTCAATTGGTTCGAAATTTAAGGTTGTAAAAAATGTAAAATAAAGAAATTCTATAGGAAATGCTAGCATTTCCTATGGCATTTCTCGTCAACCATTTAATCCTTGCATATTTTTTCATGACAACTCTTGTTATATTCAAATTCCAATGTATAAGCCCTAAAATCATTATTTTTTCAATTGGTTCGAAATTTAAGGTTGTAAAAAATGTAAAATAATGAAATTCTATAGGAAATGCTATAACATTTCCTATGGCATTTCTCGTCAACAATTTAATCCTTGCATATTTTTGCATGAGAACGCTTGTAATATTCAAATTCCAATGTATAAGCCCTAAAATCATTATTTTTTCAATTGGTTCGAAATTTAAGGTTGTAAAAAATGTAAAATAAAGAAATGCTATAGGAAATGCTATAGCATTTCCTATGGCATTTCTCGTCAACAATTTTATCCTTGCATATTTTTGCATGAGAACTCTTGTTATATTTAAATTCCAATGTATAAGCCCTAAAATCATTATTTTTTCAATTGGTTCGAAATTTAAGGTTGTAAAAATTGTAAAATAAAGAAATGCTATAGGAAATGCTATAGCATTTCCTATGGCATTTCTCGTTAACAATTTAATCCTTGCATATTTTTTCATGAGAACTCTTGTTATATTAAAATTTCAATGTATAAGCCCTAAAATCATTATTTTTTCAATTGGTTCGAAATTTAAGGTTGTAAAAAATGTAAAATAATGAAATTCTATAGGAAATGCTATAACATTTCCTTTGGCATTTCTCGTCAACAATTTAATCCTTGCATATTTTTTCATGAGAACTCTTGTTATATTCAAATTCCAATGTATAAGCCCTAAAATCATTATTTTTTCAATTGGTTCAAAATTTAAGGTTGTAAAATAATGAAATTCTATAGGAAATGCTATAACATTTCCTATGGCATTTCTCGTCAACAATTTAATCCTTGCATATTTTTTCATGAGAACTCTTGTTATATTCACATTCCAATGTATAAGCCCTAAAATCATTATTTTTTCAATTGGTTCGAAATTTAAGGTTGTAAAAAATTTAAAATAAAGAAATTCTATAGGAAATGCTAGCATTTCCTATGGCATTTCTCGTCAACAATTTAATCCTTGCATATTTTTGCATGAGAACGCTTGTAATATTCAAATTCCAATGTATAAGCCCTAAAATCATTATTTTTTCAATTGGTTCGAAATTTAAGGTTGTAAAAAATGTAAAATAAAGAAATTCTATAGGAAATGCTATAACATTTCCTATGGCATTTATCGTCAACAATTTAAGCCTTGCATATTTTTTCATGAGAACTCTTGTTATATTCAAATTCCAATGTATAAGCCCTAAAATCATTATTTTTTCAATTGGTTCGAAATTTAAGGTTGTAAAAAATGTAAAATAATGAAATTCTATAGGAAATGCTATAACATTTCCTATGGCATTTCTCGTCAACAATTTAATCCTTGCATATTTTTTCATGAGAACTCTTGTTATATTCAAATTCCAATGTATAAGCCATAAAATCATTATTTTTTCAATTGGTTCGAAATTTAAGGTTGTAAAAAATGTAAAATAAAGAAATTCTATAGGAAATGCTAGCATTTCCTATGGCATTTCTCGTCAACAATTTAATCCTTGCATATTTTTGCATGAGAACGCTTGTAATATTCAAATTCCAATGTATAAGCCCTAAAATCATTATTTTTTCAATTGGTTCGAAATTTAAGGTTGTAAAAAATGTAAAATAAAGAAATGCTATAGGAAATGCTATAGCATTTCCTATGGCATTTCTCGTCAACCATTTAATCCTTGCGTATTTTTTCATGAGAACTCTTGTTATATTCAAATTTCAATGTATAAGCCCTAAAATCATTATTTTTTCAATTGGTTCGAAATTTAAGGTTGTAAAAAATGTAAAATAATGAAATTCTATAGGAAATGCTATAACATTTCCTATGGCATTTCTCGTCAACAATTTAATCCTTGCATATTTTTTCATGAGAACTCTTGTTATATTCAAATTCCAATGTATAAGCCCTAAAATCATTATTTTTTCAATTGGTTCGAAATTTAAGGTTGTAAAAAATGTAAAATAAAGAAATTGTATAGGAAATGCTAGCATTTCCTATGGCATTTCTCGTCAACAATTTAATCCTTGCATATTTTTGCATGAGAACGCTTGTAATATTCAAATTCCAACGTATAAGCCCTAAAATCATTATTTTTTCAATTGGTTCGAAATTTAAGGTTGTAAAAAATGTAAAATAAAGAAATTCTATAGGAAATGCTAGCATTTCCTATGGCATTTCTCGTCAACCATTTAATCCTTGCGTGTTTTTTCATGAGAACTCTTGTTATATTCAAATTTCAATGTATAAGCCCTAAAATCATTATTTTTTCAATTGGTTCGAAATTTAAGGTTGTAAAAAATGTAAAATAATGAAATTCTATAGGAAATGCTATAACATTTCCTATGGCATTTCTCGTCAACAATTTAATCCTTGCATATTTTTTCATGAGAACTCTTGTTATATTCAAATTCCAATGTATAAGCCCTAAAATCATTATTTTTTCAATTGGTTCGAAATTTAAGGTTGTAAAAAATGTAAAATAAAGAAATTCTATAGGAAATGCTAGCATTTCCTATGGCATTTCTCGTCAACAATTTAATCCTTGCATATTTTTTCATGAGAACTCTTGTTATATTCAAATTCCAATGTATAAGCCCTAAAATCATTATTTTTTCAATTGGTTCGAAATTTAAGGTTGTAAAAAATGTAAAATAATGAAATTCTATAGGAAATGCTATAACATTTCCTATGGCATTTCTCGTCAACAATTTAATCCTTGCATATTTTTTCATGAGAACTCTTGTTATATTCAAATTCCAATGTATAAGCCCTAAAATCATTATTTTTTCAATTGGTTCGAAATTTAAGGTTGTAAAAAATGTAAAATAATGAAATTCTATAGGAAATGCTATAACATTTCCTATGGCATTTCTCGTCAACAATTTAATCCTTGCATATTTTTGCATGAGAACGCTTGTAATATTCAAATTCCAATGTATAAGCCCTAAAATCATTATTTTTTCAATTGGTTCGAAATTTAAGGTTGTAAAAAATGTAAAATAAAGAAATGCTATAGGAAATGCTATAGCATTTCCTATGGCATTTCTCGTCAACAATTTAATCCTTGCATATTTTTGCATGAGAACTCTTGTTATATTTAAATTCCAATGTATAAGCCCTAAAATCATTATTTTTTCAATTGGTTCGAAATTTAAGGTTGTAAAAATTGTAAAATAAAGAAATGCTATAGGAAATGCTATAGCATTTCCTATGGCATTTCTCGTTAACAATTTAATCCTTGCATATTTTTTCATGAGATCTCTTGTTATATTCAAATTTCAATGTATAAGCCCTAAAATCATTATTTTTTCAATTGGTTCGAAATTTAAGGTTGTAAAAAATGTAAAATAATGAAATTCTATAGGAAATGCTATAACATTTCCTATGGCATTTCTCGTCAACAATTTAATCCTTGCATATTTTTTCATGAGAACTCTTGTTATATTCAAATTCCAATGTATAAGCCCTAAAATCATTATTTTTTCAATTGGTTCAAAATTTAAGGTTGTAAAATAATGAAATTCTATAGGAAATGCTATAACATTTCCTATGGCATTTCTCGTCAACAATTTAATCCTTGCATATTTTTTCATGAGAACTCTTGTTATATTCAAATTCCAATGTATAAGCCCTAAAATCATTATTTTTTCAATTGGTTCGAAATTTAAGGTTGTAAAAAATGTAAAATAAAGAAATTCTATAGGAAATGCTAGCATTTCCTATGGCATTTCTCGTCAACAATTTAATCCTTGCATATTTTTGCATGAGAACGCTTGTAATATTCAAATTCCAATGTATAAGCCCTAAAATCATTATTTTTTCAATTGGTTCGAAATTTAAGGTTGTAAAAAATGTAAAATAAAGAAATGCTATAGGAAATGCTATAGCATTTCCTATGGCATTTCTCGTCAACCATTTAATCCTTGCGTATTTTTTCATGAGAACTCTTGTTATATTCAAATTCCAATGTATAAGCCCTAAAATCATTATTTTTTCAATTGGTTCAAAATTTAAGGTTGTAAAAAATGTAAAATAAAGAAATTCTATAGGAAATGCTAGCATTTCCTATGGCATTTCTCGTCAACAATTTAATCCTTGCATATTTTTGCATGAGAACGCTTGTAATATTCAAATTCCAATGTATAAGCCCTAAAATCATTATTTTTTCAATTGGTTCGAAATTTAAGGTTGTAAAAAATGTAAAATAAAGAAATGCTATAGGAAATGCTATAGCATTTCCTATGGCATTTCTCGTGAACAATTTAATCCTTGCATATTTTTGCATGAGAACTCTTGTTATATTTAAATTCCAATGTATAAGCCCTAAAATCATTATTTTTTCAATTGGTTCGAAATTTAAGGTTGTAAAAATTGTAAAATAAAGAAATGCTATAGGAAATGCTATAGCATTTCCTATGGCATTTCTCGTCAACAATTTAATCCTTGCATATTTTTGCATGAGAACTCTTGTTATATTCAAATTCCAATGTATAAGCCCTAAAATCATTATTTTTTCAATTGGTTCAAAATTTAAGGTTGTAAAAATTGTAAAATAAAGAAATGCTATAGGAAATGCTATAGCATTTCCTATGGCATTTCTCGTCAACAATTTAATCCTTGCATATTTTTGCATGAGAACTCTTGTTATATTCAAATTCCAATGTATAAGCCCTAAAATCATTATTTTTTCAATTGGTTCAAAATTTAAGGTTGTAAAAAATGTAAAATAAAGAAATGCTATAGGAAATGCTATAGCATTTCCTATGGCATTTCTCGTTAACAATTTAATCCTTGCATATTTTTGCATGAGAACTCTTGTTATATTAAAATTCCAATGTATAAGCCCTAAAATAATTATTTTTTCAATTGGTTCGAAATTTAAGGTTGTAAAAAATGTAAAATAAAGAAATTCTATAGGAAATGCTAGCATTTCCTATGGCATTTCTCGTCAACAATTTAATCCTTGCATATTTTTGCATGAGAACGCTTGTAATATTCAAATTCCAATGTATAAGCCCTAAAATCATTATTTTTTCAATTGGTTCGAAATTTAAGGTTGTAAAAAATGTAAAATAAAGAAATGCTATAGGAAATGCTATAGCATTTCCTATGGCATTTCTCGTCAACAATTTAATCCTTGCATATTTTTGCATGAGAACTCTTGTTATATTCAAATTCCAATGTATAAGCCCTAAAATCATTATTTTTTCAATTGGTTCGAAATTTAACGTTGTAAAAATTGTAAAATAAAGAAATGCTAGCATTTCCTATGGCATTTCTCGTCAACAATTTAGTCCTTGCATATTTTTGCATGAGAACGCTTGTAATATTCAAATTCCAATGTATAAGCCCTAAAATCATTATTTTTTCAATTGGCTCGAAATTTAAGTTTGTAAAAAATGTAAAATAAAGAAATGCTATAGGAAATGCTATAGCATTTCCTATGGCATTTCTCGTCAACCATTTAATCCTTGCGTATTTTTTCATGAGAACTCTTGTTATATTCAAATTCCAATGTATAAGCCCTAAAATCATTATTTTTTCAATTGGTTCAAAATTTAAGGTTGTAAAAAATGTAAAATAAAGAAATGCTATAGGAAATGCTATAGCATTTCCTATGGCATTTCTCGTTAACAATTTAATCCTTGCATATTTTTGCATGAGAACTCTTGTTATATTCAAATTCCAATGTATAAGCCCTAAAATCATTATTTTTTCAATTGGTTCGAAATTTAAGGTTGTAAAAATTGTAAAATAAAGAAATGCTATAGGAAATGCTATAGCATTTCCTATGGCATTTCTCGTCAACAATTTAATCCTTGCATATTTTTGCATGAGAACTCTTGTTATATTTAAATTCCAATGTATAAGCCCTAAAATCATTATTTTTTCAATTGGTTCGAAATTTAAGGTTGTAAAAATTGTAAAATAAAGAAATGCTATAGGAAATGCTATAGCATTTCCTATGGCATTTCTCGTCAACAATTTAATCCTTGCATATTTTTGCATGAGAACTCTTGTTATATTCAAATTCAAATGTATAAGCCCTAAAATCATTATTTTTTCAATTGGTTCAAAATTTAAGGTTGTAAAAATTGTAAAATAAAGAAATGCTATAGGAAATGCTATAGCATTTCCTATGGCATTTCTCGTCAACAATTTAATCCTTGCATATTTTTGCATGAGAACTCTTGTTATATTCAAATTCCAATGTATAAGCCCTAAAATCATTATTTTTTCAATTGGTTCGAAATTTAAGGTTGTAAAAATTGTAAAATAAAGAAATGCTAGCATTTCCTATGGCATTTCTCGTCAACAATTTAATCTTTGCATATTTTTGCATGAGAACTCTTGTTATATTCAAATTCCAATGTATAAGCCCTAAAATCATTATTTTTTCAATTGGCTCGAAATTTAAGGTTGTAAAAAATGTAAAATAAAGAAATGCTATAGGAAATGCTATAGCATTTCCTATGGCATTTCTCGTCAACCATTTAATCCTTGCGTATTTTTTCATGAGAACTCTTGTTATATTCAAATTCCAATGTATAAGCCCTAAAATCATTATTTTTTCAATTGGTTCAAAATTTAAGGTTGTAAAAAATGTAAAATAAAGAAATGCTATAGGAAATGCTATAGCATTTCCTATGGCATTTCTCGTTAACAATTTAATCCTTGCATATTTTTGCATGAGAACTCTTGTTATATTCAAATTCCAATGTATAAGCCCTAAAATCATTATTTTTTCAATTGGTTCGAAATTTAAGGTTGTAAAAATTGTAAAATAAAGAAATGCTATAGGAAATGCTATAGCATTTCCTATGGCATTTCTCGTCAACAATTTAATCCTTGCATATTTTTGCATGAGAACTCTTGTTATATTCAAATTCCAATGTATAAGCCCTAAAATCATTATTTTTTCAATTGGTTCGAAATTTAAGGTTGTAAAAATTGTAAAATAAAGAAATGCTATAGGAAATGCTATAGCATTTCCTATGGCATTTCTCGTCAACAATTTAATCCTTGCATATTTTTGCATGAGAACTCTTGTTATATTCAAATTCCAATGTATAAGACCTAAAATCATTATTTTTTCAATTGGTTCGAAATTTAAGGTTGTAAAAATTGTAAAATAAAGAAATGCTATAGGAAATGCTATAGCATTTCCTATGGCATTTCTCGTCAACAATTTAATCCTTGCATATTTTTGCATGAGAACTCTTGTTATATTCAAATTCCAATGTATAAGCCCTAAAATCATTATTTTTTCAATTGGTTCAAAATTTAAGGTTGTAAAAATTGTAAAATAAAGAAATGCTATAGGAAATGCTATAGCATTTCCTATGGCATTTCTCGTCAACAATTTAATCCTTGCATATTTTTGCATGAGAACTCTTGTTATATTCAAATTCCAATGTATAAGCCCTAAAATCATTATTTTTTCAATTGGTTCGAAATTTAAGGTTGTAAAAATTGTAAAATAAAGAAATGCTAGCATTTCCTATGGCATTTCTCGTCAACAATTTAATCTTTGCATATTTTTGCATGAGAACTCTTGTTATATTCAAATTCCAATGTATAAGCCCTAAAATCATTATTTTTTCAATTGGTTCGAAATTTAAGGCTGTAAAAAATGTAAAATAAAGAAATGCTATAGGAAATGCTATAGCATTTCCTATGGCATTTCTCGTCAACCATTTAATCCTTGCGTATTTTTTCATGAGAACTCTTGTTATATTAAAATTCCAATGTATAAGCCCTAAAATCATTATTTTTTCAATTGGTTCGAAATTTAAGGTTGTAAAAAATGTAAAATAAAGAAATGCTATAGGAAATGCTATAGCATTTCCTATGGCATTTCTCGTTAACAATTTAATCCTTGCATATTTTTGCATGAGAACTCTTGTTATATTCAAATTCCAATGTATAAGCCCTAAAATAATTATTTTTTCAATTGGTTCGAAATTTAAGGTTGTAAAAAATGTAAAATAAAGAAATTCTATAGGAAATGCTAGCATTTCCTATGGCATTTCTCGTCAACAATTTAATCCTTGCATATTTTTGCATGAGAACGCTTGTAATATTCAAATTCCAATGTATAAGCCCTAAAATCATTATTTTTTCAATTGGTTCGAAATTTAAGGTTGTAAAAAATGTAAAATAAAGAAATGCTATAGGAAATGCTATAGCATTTCCTATGGCATTTCTCGTCAACAATTTAATCCTTGCATATTTTTGCATGAGAACTCTTGTTATATTCAAATTCCAATGTATAAGCCCTAAAATCATTATTTTTTCAATTGGTTCGAAATTTAAGGTTGTAAAAATTGAAAAATAAAGAAATGCTAGCATTTCCTATGGCATTTCTCGTCAACAATTTAATCTTTGCATATTTTTGCATGAGAACTCTTGTTATATTCAAATTCCAATGTATAAGCCCTAAAATCATTATTTTTTCAATTGGTTCGAAATTTAAGGTTGTAAAAAATGTAAAATAAAGAAATGCTATAGGAAATGCTATAGCATTTCCTATGGCATTTCTCGTCAACCATTTAATCCTTGCGTATTTTTTCATGAGAACTCTTGTTATATTCAAATTCCAATGTATAAGCCCTAAAATCATTATTTTTTCAATTGGTTCAAAATTTAAGGTTGTAAAAAATGTAAAATAAAGAAATGCTATAGGAAATGCTATAGCATTTCCTATGGCATTTCTCGTTAACAATTTAATCCTTGCATATTTTTGCATGAGAACTCTTGTTATATTCTAATTCCAATGTATAAGCCCTAAAATAATTATTTTTTCAATTGGTTCGAAATTTAAGGTTGTAAAAAATGTAAAATAAAGAAATTCTATAGGAAATGCTAGCATTTCCTATGGCATTTCTCGTCAACAATTTAATCCTTGCATAATTTTGCATGAGAACGCTTGTAATATTCAAATTCCAATGTATAAGCCCTAAAATCATTATTTTTTCAATTGGTTCGAAATTTAAGGTTGTAAAAAATGTAAAATAAAGAAATGCTATAGGAAATGCTATAGCATTTCCTATGGCATTTCTCGTCAACAATTTAATCCTTGCATATTTTTGCATGAGAACTCTTGTTATATTCAAATTCCAATGTATAAGCCCTAAAATCATTATTTTTTCAATTGGTTCGAAATTTAAGGTTGTAAAAATTGTAAAATAAAGAAATGCTAGCATTTCCTATGGCATTTCTCGTCAACAATTTAATCTTTGCATATTTTTGCATGAGAACTCTTGTTATATTCAAATTCCAATGTATAAGCCCTAAAATCATTATTTTTTCAATTGGTTCAAAATTTAAGGTTGTAAAAAATGTAAAATAAAGAAATGCTATAGGAAATGCTATAGCATTTCCTATGGCATTTCTCGTCAACCATTTAATCCTTGCGTATTTTTTCATGAGAACTCTTGTTATATTCAAATTCCAATGTATATGCCCTAAAATCATTATTTTTTCAATTGGTTCAAAATTTAAGGTTGTAAAAAATGTAAAATAAAGAAATGCTATAGGAAATACTATAGCATTTCCTATGGCATTTCTCGTCAACAATTTAATCCTTGCATATTTTTGCATGAGAACGCTTGTTATATTTAAATTCCAATGTATAAGCCCTAAAATCATTATTTTTTCAATTGGTTCGAAATTTAAGGTTGTAAAAATTGTAAAATAAAGAAATGCTATAGGAAATGCTATAGCATTTCCTATGGCATTTCTCGTCAACAATTTAATCCTTGCATATTTTTGCATGAGAACTCTTGTTATATTCAAATTCCAATGTAATAGCCCTAAAATCATTATTTTTTCAATTGGTTCAAAATTTAAGGTTGTAAAAATTGTAAAATAAAGAAATGCTATAGGAAATGCTATAGCATTTCCTATGGCATTTCTCGTCAACAATTTAATCCTTGCATATTTTTGCATGAGAACTCTTGTTATATTCAAATTCCAATGTATAAGCCCTAAAATCATTATTTTTTCAATTGGTTCGAAATTTAAGGTTGTAAAAATTGTAAAATAAAGAAATGCTAGCATTTCCTATGGCATTTCTCGTCAACAATTTAATCTTTGCATATTTTTGCATGAGAACTCTTGTTATATTCAAATTCCAATGTATAAGCCCTAAAATCATTATTTTTTCAATTGGTTCAAAATTTAAGGTTGTAAAAAATGTAAAATAAAGAAATGCTATAGGAAATGCTATAGCATTTCCTATGGCATTTCTCGTCAACCATTTAATCCTTGCGTATTTTTTCATGAGAACTCTTGTTATATTCAAATTCCAATGTATAAGCCCTAAAATAATTATTTTTTCAATTGGTTCAAAATTTAAGGTTATAAAAAATGTAAAATAAAGAAATGCTATAGGAAATGCTATAGCATTTCCTATGGCATTTCTCGTTAACAATTTAATCCTTGCATATTTTTGCATGAGAACTCTTGTTATATTCAAATTCCAATGTATAAGCCCTAAAATAATTATTTTTTCAATTGGTTCGAAATTTAAGGTTGTAAAAAATGTAAAATAAAGAAATTCTATAGGAAATGCATTTCCTATGGCATTTCTCGTCAACAATTTAATCCTTGCATATTTTTGCATGAGAACGCTTGTAATATTCAAATTCCAATGTATAAGCCCTAAAATCATTATTTTTTCAATTGGTTCGAAATTTAAGGTTGTAAAAAATGTAAAATAAAGAAATGCTATAGGAAATGCTATAGCATTTCATATGGCATTTCTCGTCAACAATTTAATCCTTGCATATTTTTGCATGAGAACTCTTGTTATATTTAAATTCCAATGTATAAGCCCTAAAATCATTATTTTTTCAATTGGTTCGAAATTTAAGGTTGTAAAAATTGTAAAATAAAGAAATGCTATAGGAAATGCTATAGCATTTCCTATGGCATTTCTCGTCAACAATTTAATCCTTGCATATTTTTGCATGAGAACTCTTGTTATATTCAAATTCCAATGTATAAGCCCTAAAATCATTATTTTTTCAATTGGTTCAAAATTTAAGGTTGTAAAAATTGTAAAATAAAGAAATGCTATAGGAAATGCTATAGCATTTCCTATGGCATTTCTCGTCAACAATTTAATCCTTGCATATTTTTGCATGAGAACTCTTGTTATATTCAAATTCCAATGTATAAGCCCTAAAATCATTATTTTTTCAATTGGTTCGAAATTTAACGTTGTAAAAATTGTAAAATAAAGAAATGCTAGCATTTCCTATGGCATTTCTCGTCAACAATTTAATCTTTGCATATTTTTGCATGAGAACTCTTGTTATATTCAAATTCCAATGTATAAGCCCTAAAATCATTATTTTTTCAATTGGTTCGAAATTTAAGGTTGTAAAAAATGTAAAATAAAGAAATGCTATAGGAAATGCTATAGCATTTCCTATGGCATTTCTCGTCAACCATTTAATCCTTGCGTATTTTTTCATGAGAACTCTTGTTATATTCAAATTCCAATGTATAAGCCCTAAAATCATTATTTTTTCAATTGGTTCAAAATTTAAGGTTGTAAAAAATGTAAAATAAAGAAATGCTATAGGAAATGCTATAGCATTTCCTATGGCATTTCTCGTTAACAATTTAATCCTTGCATATTTTTGCATGAGAACTCTTGTTATATTCAAATTCCAATGTATAAGCCCTAAAATCATTATTTTTTCAATTGGTTCGAAATTTAAGGTTGTAAAAATTGTAAAATAAAGAAATGCTATAGGAAATGCAATAGCATTTCCTATGGCATTTCTCGTCAACAATTTAATCCTTGCATATTTTTGCATGAGAACTCTTGTTATATTCAAATTCCAATGTATAAGCCCTAAAATCATTATTTTTTCAATTGGTTCGAAATTTAAGGTTGTAAAAATTGTAAAATAAAGAAATGCTATAGGAAATGCTATAGCATTTCCTATGGCATTTCTCGTCAACAATTTAATCCTTGCATATTTTTGCATGAGAACTCTTGTTATATTCAAATTCCAATGTATAAGCCCTAAAATCATTATTTTTTCAATTGGTTCAAAATTTAAGGTTGTAAAAATTGTAAAATAAAGAAATGCTATAGGAAATGCTATAGCATTTCCTATGGCATTTCTCGTCAACAATTTAATCCTTGCATATTTTTGCATGAGAACTCTTGTTATATTCAAATTCCAATGTATAAGCCCTAAAATCATTATTTTTTCAATTGGTTCGATATTTAAGGTTGTAAAAATTGTAAAATAAAGAAATGCTAGCATTTCCTATGGCATTTCTCGTCAACAATTTAATCTTTGCATATTTTTGCATGAGAACTCTTGTTATATTCAAATTCCAATGTATAAGCCCTAAAATCATTATTTTTTCAATTGGTTCGAAATTTAAGGTTGTAAAAAATGTAAAATAAAGAAATGCTATAGGAAATGCTATAGCATTTCCTATGGCATTTCTCGTCAACCATTTAATCCTTGCGTATTTTTTCATGAGAACTCTTGTTATATTCAAATTCCAATGTATAAGCCCTAAAATCATTATTTTTTCAATTGGTTCAAAATTTAAGGTTGTAAAAAATGTAAAATAAAGAAATGCTATAGGAAATGCTATAGCATTTCCTATGGCATTTCTCGTTAACAATTTAATCCTTGCATATTTTTGCATGAGAACTCTTGTTATATTCAAATTCCAATGTATAAGCCCTAAAATAATTATTTTTTCAATTGGTTCGAAATTTAAGGTTGTAAAAAATGTAAAATAAAGAAATTCTATAGGAAATGCTAGCATTTCCTATGGCATTTCTCGTCAACAATTTAATCCTTGCATATTTTTGCATGAGAACGCTTGTAATATTCAAATTCCAATGTATAAGCCCTAAAATCATTATTTTTTCAATTGGTTCAAAATTTAAGGTTGTAAAAAATGTAAAATAAAGAAATGCTATAGGAAATGCTATAGCATTTCCTATGGCATTTCTCGTCATCCATTTAATCCTTGCGTATTTTTTCATGAGAACTCTTGTTATATTCAAATTCCAATGTATAAGCTCTAAAATCATTATTTTTTCAATTGGTTCAAAATTTAAGGTTGTAAAAAATGTAAAATAAAGAAATGCTATAGGAAATGCTATAGCATTTCCTATGGCATTTCTCGTTAACAATTTAATCCTTGCATATTTTTGCATGAGAACTCTTGTTATATTCAAATTCCAATGTATAAGCCCTAAAATAATTATTTTTTCAATTGGTTCGAAATTTAAGGTTGTAAAAAATGTAAAATAAAGAAATTCTATAGGAAATGCTAGCATTTCCTATGGCATTTCTCGTCAACAATTTAATCCTTGCATATTTTTGCATGAGAACGCTTGTAATATTCAAATTCCAATGTATAAGCCCTAAAATCATTATTTTTTCAATTGGTTCGAAATTTAAGGTTGTAAAAAATGTAAAATAAAGAAATGCTATAGGAAATGCTATAGCATTTCCTATGGCATTTCTCGTCAACAATTTAATCCTTGCATATTTTTGCATGAGAACTCTTGTTATATTCAAATTCCAATGTATAAGCCCTAAAATCATTATTTTTTCAATTGGTTCGAAATTTAAGGTTGTAAAAATTGTAAAATAAAGAAATGCTAGCATTTCCTATGGCATTTCTCGTCAACAATTTAATCTTTGCATATTTTTGCATGAGAACTCTTGTTATATTCAAATTCCAATGTATAAGCCCTAAAATCATTATTTTTTCAATTGGTTCGAAATTTAAGGTTGTAAAAAATGTAAAATAAAGAAATGCTATAGGAAATGCTATAGCATTTCCTATGGCATTTCTCGTCAACCATTTAATCCTTGCGTATTTTTTCATGAGAACTCTTGTTATATTCAAATTCCAATGTATAAGCCCTAAAATCATTATTTTTTCAATTGGTTCAAAATTTAAGGTTGTAAAAAATGTAAAATAAAGAAATGCTATAGGAAATGCTATAGCATTTCCTATGGCATTTCTCGTTAACAATTTAATCCTTGCATATTTTTGCATGAGAACTCTTGTTATATTCAAATTCCAATGTATAAGCCCTAAAATCATTATTTTTTCAATTGGTTCGAAATTTAAGGTTGTAAAAATTGTAAAATAAAGAAATGCTATAGGAAATGCTATAGCATTTCCTATGGCATTTCTCGTCAACAATTTAATCCTTGCATATTTTTGCATGAGAACTCTTGTTATATTCAAATTCCAATGTATAAGCCCTAAAATCATTATTTTTTCAATTGGTTCGAAATTTAAGGTTGTAAAAATTGTAAAATAAAGAAATGCTATAGGAAATGCTATAGCATTTCCTATGGCATTTCTCGTCAACAATTTAATCCTTGCATATTTTTGCATGAGAACTCTTGTTATATTCAAATTCCAATGTATAAGCCCTAAAATCATTATTTTTTCAATTGGTTCGAAATTTAAGGTTGTAAAAATTGTAAAATAAAGAAATGCTAGCATTTCCTATGGCATTTCTCGTCAACAATTTAATCTTTGCATATTTTTGCATGAGAACTCTTGTTATATTCAAATTCCAATGTATAAGCCCTAAAATCATTATTTTTTCAATTGGTTCGAAATTTAAGGTTGTAAAAAATGTAAAATAAAGAAATGCTATAGGAAATGCTATAGCATTTCCTATGGCATTTCTCGTCAACCATTTAATCCTTGCGTATTTTTTCATGAGAACTCTTGTTATATTCAAATTCCAATGTATAAGCCCTAAAATCATTATTTTTTCAATTGGTTCAAAATTTAAGGTTGTAAAAAATGTAAAATAAAGAAATGCTATAGGAAATGCTATAGCATTTCCTATGGCATTTCTCGTTAACAATTTAATCCTTGCATATTTTTGCATGAGAACTCTTGTTATATTCAAATTCCAATGTATAAGCCCTAAAATAATTATTTTTTCAATTGGTTCGAAATTTAAGGTTGTAAAAAATGTAAAATAAAGAAATTCTATAGGAAATGCTAGCATTTCCTATGGCATTTCTCGTCAACAATTTAATCCTTGCATATTTTTGCATGAGAACGCTTGTAATATTCAAATTCCAATGTATAAGCCCTAAAATCATTATTTTTTCAATTGGTTCAAAATTTAAGGTTGTAAAAAATGTAAAATAAAGAAATGCTATAGGAAATGCTATAGCATTTCCTATGGCATTTCTCGTCATCCATTTAATCCTTGCGTATTTTTTCATGAGAACTCTTGTTATATTCAAATTCCAATGTATAAGCTCTAAAATCATTATTTTTTCAATTGGTTCAAAATTTAAGGTTGTAAAAAATGTAAAATAAAGAAATGCTATAGGAAATGCTATAGCATTTCCTATGGCATTTCTCGTTAACAATTTAATCCTTGCATATTTTTGCATGAGAACTCTTGTTATATTCAAATTCCAATGTATAAGCCCTAAAATAATTATTTTTTCAATTGGTTCGAAATTTAAGGTTGTAAAAAATGTAAAATAAAGAAATTCTATAGGAAATGCTAGCATTTCCTATGGCATTTCTCGTCAACAATTTAGTCCTTGCATATTTTTGCATGAGAACGCTTGTAATATTCAAATTCCAATGTATAAGCCCTAAAATCATTATTTTTTCAATTGGTTCGAAATTTAAGGTTGTAAAAAATGTAAAATAAAGAAATGCTATAGGAAATGCTATAGCATTTCCTATGGCATTTCTCGTCAACAATTTAATCCTTGCATATTTTTGCATGAGAACTCTTGTTATATTCAAATTCCAATGTATAAGCCCTAAAATCATTATTTTTTCAATTGGTTCGAAATTTAAGGTTGTAAAAATTGTAAAATAAAGAAATGCTAGCATTTCCTATGGCATTTCTCGTCAACAATTTAATCTTTGCATATTTTTGCATGAGAACTCTTGTTATATTCAAATTCCAATGTATAAGCCCTAAAATCATTATTTTTTCAATTGGTTCGAAATTTAAGGTTGTAAAAAATGTAAAATAAAGAAATGCTATAGGAAATGCTATAGCATTTCCTATGGCATTTCTCGTCAACCATTTAATCCTTGCGTATTTTTTCATGAGAACTCTTGTTATATTCAAATTCCAATGTATAAGCCCTAAAATCATTATTTTTTCAATTGGTTCAAAATTTAAGGTTGTAAAAAATGTAAAATAAAGAAATGCTATAGGAAATGCTATAGCATTTCCTATGGCATTTCTCGTTAACAATTTAATCCTTGCATATTTTTGCATGAGAACTCTTGTTATATTCAAATTCCAATGTATAAGCCCTAAAATCATTATTTTTTCAATTGGTTCGAAATTTAAGGTTGTAAAAATTGTAAAATAAAGAAATGCTATAGGAAATGCTATAGCATTTCCTATGGCATTTCTCGTCAACAATTTAATCCTTGCATATTTTTGCATGAGAACTCTTGTTATATTCAAATTCCAATGTATAAGCCCTAAAATCATTATTTTTTCAATTGGTTCGAAATTTAAGGTTGTAAAAATTGTAAAATAAAGAAATGCTATAGGAAATGCTATAGCATTTCCTATGGCATTTCTCGTCAACAATTTAATCCTTGCATATTTTTGCATGAGAACTCTTGTTATATTCAAATTCCAATGTATAAGCCCTAAAATCATTATTTTTTCAATTGGTTCAAAATTTAAGGTTGTAAAAATTGTAAAATAAAGAAATGCTATAGGAAATGCTATAGCATTTCCTATGGCATTTCTCGTCAACAATTTAATCCTTGCATATTTTTGCATGAGAACTCTTGTTATATTCAAATTCCAATGTATAAGCCCTAAAATCATTATTTTTTCAATTGGTTCGATATTTAAGGTTGTAAAAATTGTAAAATAAAGAAATGCTAGCATTTCCTATGGCATTTCTCGTCAACAATTTAATCTTTGCATATTTTTGCATGAGAACTCTTGTTATATTCAAATTCCAATGTATAAGCCCTAAAATCATTATTTTTTCAATTGGTTCGAAATTTAAGGTTGTAAAAAATGTAAAATAAAGAAATGCTATAGGAAATGCTATAGCATTTCCTATGGCATTTCTCGTCAACCATTTAATCCTTGCGTATTTTTTCATGAGAACTCTTGTTATATTCAAATTCCAATGTATAAGCCCTAAAATCATTATTTTTTCAATTGGTTCAAAATTTAAGGTTGTAAAAAATGTAAAATAAAGAAATGCTATAGGAAATGCTATAGCATTTCCTATGGCATTTCTCGTTAACAATTTAATCCTTGCATATTTTTGCATGAGAACTCTTGTTATATTCAAATTCCAATGTATAAGCCCTAAAATAATTATTTTTTCAATTGGTTCGAAATTTAAGGTTGTAAAAAATGTAAAATAAAGAAATTCTATAGGAAATGCTAGCATTTCCTATGGCATTTCTCGTCAACAATTTAATCCTTGCATATTTTTGCATGAGAACGCTTGTAATATTCAAATTCCAATGTATAAGCCCTAAAATCATTATTTTTTCAATTGGTTCAAAATTTAAGGTTGTAAAAAATGTAAAATAAAGAAATGCTATAGGAAATGCTATAGCATTTCCTATGGCATTTCTCGTCATCCATTTAATCCTTGCGTATTTTTTCATGAGAACTCTTGTTATATTCAAATTCCAATGTATAAGCTCTAAAATCATTATTTTTTCAATTGGTTCAAAATTTAAGGTTGTAAAAAATGTAAAATAAAGAAATGCTATAGGAAATGCTATAGCATTTCCTATGGCATTTCTCGTTAACAATTTAATCCTTGCATATTTTTGCATGAGAACTCTTGTTATATTCAAATTCCAATGTATAAGCCCTAAAATAATTATTTTTTCAATTGGTTCGAAATTTAAGGTTGTAAAAAATGTAAAATAAAGAAATTCTATAGGAAATGCTAGCATTTCCTATGGCATTTCTCGTCAACAATTTAATCCTTGCATATTTTTGCATGAGAACGCTTGTAATATTCAAATTCCAATGTATAAGCCCTAAAATCATTATTTTTTCAATTGGTTCGAAATTTAAGGTTGTAAAAAATGTAAAATAAAGAAATGCTATAGGAAATGCTATAGCATTTCCTATGGCATTTCTCGTCAACAATTTAATCCTTGCATATTTTTGCATGAGAACTCTTGTTATATTCAAATTCCAATGTATAAGCCCTAAAATCATTATTTTTTCAATTGGTTCGAAATTTAAGGTTGTAAAAATTGTAAAATAAAGAAATGCTAGCATTTCCTATGGCATTTCTCGTCAACAATTTAATCTTTGCATATTTTTGCATGAGAACTCTTGTTATATTCAAATTCCAATGTATAAGCCCTAAAATCATTATTTTTTCAATTGGTTCGAAATTTAAGGTTGTAAAAAATGTAAAATAAAGAAATGCTATAGGAAATGCTATAGCATTTCCTATGGCATTTCTCGTCAACCATTTAATCCTTGCGTATTTTTTCATGAGAACTCTTGTTATATTCAAATTCCAATGTATAAGCCCTAAAATCATTATTTTTTCAATTGGTTCAAAATTTAAGGTTGTAAAAAATGTAAAATAAAGAAATGCTATAGGAAATGCTATAGCATTTCCTATGGCATTTCTCGTTAACAATTTAATCCTTGCATATTTTTGCATGAGAACTCTTGTTATATTCAAATTCCAATGTATAAGCCCTAAAATCATTATTTTTTCAATTGGTTCGAAATTTAAGGTTGTAAAAATTGTAAAATAAAGAAATGCTATAGGAAATGCTATAGCATTTCCTATGGCATTTCTCGTCAACAATTTAATCCTTGCATATTTTTGCATGAGAACTCTTGTTATATTCAAATTCCAATGTATAAGCCCTAAAATCATTATTTTTTCAATTGGTTCGAAATTTAAGGTTGTAAAAATTGTAAAATAAAGAAATGCTATAGGAAATGCTATAGCATTTCCTATGGCATTTCTCGTCAACAATTTAATCCTTGCATATTTTTGCATGAGAACTCTTGTTATATTCAAATTCCAATGTATAAGCCCTAAAATCATTATTTTTTCAATTGGTTCGAAATTTAAGGTTGTAAAAATTGTAAAATAAAGAAATGCTAGCATTTCCTATGGCATTTCTCGTCAACAATTTAATCTTTGCATATTTTTGCATGAGAACTCTTGTTATATTCAAATTCCAATGTATAAGCCCTAAAATCATTATTTTTTCAATTGGTTCGAAATTTAAGGTTGTAAAAAATGTAAAATAAAGAAATGCTATAGGAAATGCTATAGCATTTCCTATGGCATTTCTCGTCAACCATTTAATCCTTGCGTATTTTTTCATGAGAACTCTTGTTATATTCAAATTCCAATGTATAAGCCCTAAAATCATTATTTTTTCAATTGGTTCAAAATTTAAGGTTGTAAAAAATGTAAAATAAAGAAATGCTATAGGAAATGCTATAGCATTTCCTATGGCATTTCTCGTTAACAATTTAATCCTTGCATATTTTTGCATGAGAACTCTTGTTATATTCAAATTCCAATGTATAAGCCCTAAAATAATTATTTTTTCAATTGGTTCGAAATTTAAGGTTGTAAAAAATGTAAAATAAAGAAATTCTATAGGAAATGCTAGCATTTCCTATGGCATTTCTCGTCAACAATTTAATCCTTGCATATTTTTGCATGAGAACGCTTGTAATATTCAAATTCCAATGTATAAGCCCTAAAATCATTATTTTTTCATTTGGTTCAAAATTTAAGGTTGTAAAAAATGTAAAATAAAGAAATGCTATAGGAAATGCTATAGCATTTCCTATGGCATTTCTCGTCATCCATTTAATCCTTGCGTATTTTTTCATGAGAACTCTTGTTATATTCAAATTCCAATGTATAAGCCCTAAAATCATTATTTTTTCAATTGGTTCAAAATTTAAGGTTGTAAAAAATGTAAAATAAAGAAATGCTATAGGAAATGCTATAGCATTTCCTATGGCATTTCTCGTTAACAATTTAATCCTTGCATATTTTTGCATGAGAACTCTTGTTATATTCAAATTCCAATGTATAAGCCCTAAAATAATTATTTTTTCAATTGGTTCGAAATTTAAGGTTGTAAAAAATGTAAAATAAAGAAATTCTATAGGAAATGCTAGCATTTCCTATGGCATTTCTCGTCAACAATTTAATCCTTGCATATTTTTGCATGAGAACGCTTGTAATATTCAAATTCCAATGTATAAGCCCTAAAATCATTATTTTTTCAATTGGTTCGAAATTTAAGGTTGTAAAAAATGTAAAATAAAGAAATGCTATAGGAAATGCTATAGCATTTCCTATGGCATTTCTCGTCAACAATTTAATCCTTGCATATTTTTGCATGAGAACTCTTGTTATATTCAAATTCCAATGTATAAGCCCTAAAATCATTATTTTTTCAATTGGTTCGAAATTTAAGGTTGTAAAAATTGTAAAATAAAGAAATGCTAGCATTTCCTATGGCATTTCTCGTCAACAATTTAATCTTTGCATATTTTTGCATGAGAACTCTTGTTATATTCAAATTCCAATGTATAAGCCCTAAAATCATTATTTTTTCAATTGGTTCGAAATTTAAGGTTGTAAAAAATGTAAAATAAAGAAATGCTATAGGAAATGCTATAGCATTTCCTATGGCATTTCTCGTCAACCATTTAATCCTTGCGTATTTTTTCATGAGAACTCTTGTTATATTCAAATTCCAATGTATAAGCCCTAAAATCATTATTTTTTCAATTGGTTCAAAATTTAAGGTTGTAAAAAATGTAAAATAAAGAAATGCTATAGGAAATGCTATAGCATTTCCTATGGCATTTCTCGTTAACAATTTAATCCTTGCATATTTTTGCATGAGAACTCTTGTTATATTCAAATTCCAATGTATAAGCCCTAAAATAATTATTTTTTCAATTGGTTCGAAATTTAAGGTTGTAAAAAATGTAAAATAAAGAAATTCTATAGGAAATGCTAGCATTTCCTATGGCATTTCTCGTCAACAATTTAATCCTTGCATATTTTTGCATGAGAACGCTTGTAATATTCAAATTCCAATGTATAAGCCCTAAAATCATTATTTTTTCAATTGGTTCAAAATTTAAGGTTGTAAAAAATGTAAAATAAAGAAATGCTATAGGAAATGCTATAGCATTTCCTATGGCATTTCTCGTCATCCATTTAATCCTTGCGTATTTTTTCATGAGAACTCTTGTTATATTCAAATTCCAATGTATAAGCCCTAAAATCATTATTTTTTCAATTGGTTCAAAATTTAAGGTTGTAAAAAATGTAAAATAAAGAAATGCTATAGGAAATGCTATAGCATTTCCTATGGCATTTCTCGTTAACAATTTAATCCTTGCATATTTTTGCATGAGAACTCTTGTTATATTCAAATTCCAATGTATAAGCCCTAAAATAATTATTTTTTCAATTGGTTCGAAATTTAAGGTTGTAAAAAATGTAAAATAAAGAAATTCTATAGGAAATGCTAGCATTTCCTATGGCATTTCTCGTCAACAATTTAGTCCTTGCATATTTTTGCATGAGAACGCTTGTAATATTCAAATTCCAATGTATAAGCCCTAAAATCATTATTTTTTCAATTGGTTCGAAATTTAAGGTTGTAAAAAATGTAAAATAAAGAAATGCTATAGGAAATGCTATAGCATTTCCTATAGCATTTCTCGTCAACAATTTAATCCTTGCATATTTTTGCATGAGAACTCTTGTTATATTCAAATTCCAATGTATAAGCCCTAAAATCATTATTTTTTCAATTGGTTCGAAATTTAAGGTTGTAAAAATTGTAAAATAAAGAAATGCTAGCATTTCCTATGGCATTTCTCGTCAACAATTTAATCTTTGCATATTTTTGCATGAGAACTCTTGTTATATTCAAATTCCAATGTATAAGCCCTAAAATCATTATTTTTTCAATTGGTTCGAAATTTAAGGTTGTAAAAAATGTAAAATAAAGAAATGCTATAGGAAATGCTATAGCATTTCCTATGGCATTTCTCGTCAACCATTTAATCCTTGCGTATTTTTTCATGAGAACTCTTGTTATATTCAAATTCCAATGTATAAGCCCTAAAATCATTATTTTTTCAATTGGTTCAAAATTTAAGGTTGTAAAAAATGTAAAATAAAGAAATGCTATAGGAAATGCTATAGCATTTCCTATGGCATTTCTCGTTAACAATTTAATCCTTGCATATTTTTGCATGAGAACTCTTGTTATATTCAAATTCCAATGTATAAGCCCTAAAATCATTATTTTTTCAATTGGTTCGAAATTTAAGGTTGTAAAAATTGTAAAATAAAGAAATGCTATAGGAAATGCTATAGCATTTCCTATGGCATTTCTCGTCAACAATTTAATCCTTGCATATTTTTGCATGAGAACTCTTGTTATATTCAAATTCCAATGTATAAGCCCTAAAATCATTATTTTTTCAATTGGTTCGAAATTTAAGGTTGTAAAAATTGTAAAATAAAGAAATGCTATAGGAAATGCTATAGCATTTCCTATGGCATTTCTCGTCAACAATTTAATCCTTGCATATTTTTGCATGAGAACTCTTGTTATATTCAAATTCCAATGTATAAGCCCTAAAATCATTATTTTTTCAATTGGTTCGAAATTTAAGGTTGTAAAAATTGTAAAATAAAGAAATGCTAGCATTTCCTATGGCATTTCTCGTCAACAATTTAATCTTTGCATATTTTTGCATGAGAACTCTTGTTATATTCAAATTCCAATGTATAAGCCCTAAAATCATTATTTTTTCAATTGGTTCGAAATTTAAGGTTGTAAAAAATGTAAAATAAAGAAATGCTATAGGAAATGCTATAGCATTTCCTATGGCATTTCTCGTCAACCATTTAATCCTTGCGTATTTTTTCATGAGAACTCTTGTTATATTCAAATTCCAATGTATAAGCCCTAAAATCATTATTTTTTCAATTGGTTCAAAATTTAAGGTTGTAAAAAATGTAAAATAAAGAAATGCTATAGGAAATGCTATAGCATTTCCTATGGCATTTCTCGTTAACAATTTAATCCTTGCATATTTTTGCATGAGAACTCTTGTTATATTCAAATTCCAATGTATAAGCCCTAAAATAATTATTTTTTCAATTGGTTCGAAATTTAAGGTTGTAAAAAATGTAAAATAAAGAAATTCTATAGGAAATGCTAGCATTTCCTATAGCATTTCTCGTCAACAATTTAATCCTTGCATATTTTTGCATGAGAACTCTTGTAATATTCAAATTCCAATGTATAAGCCCTAAAATCATTATTTTTTCATTTGGTTCAAAATTTAAGGTTGTAAAAAATGTAAAATAAAGAAATGCTATAGGAAATGCTATAGCATTTCCTATGGCATTTCTCGTCATCCATTTAATCCTTGCGTATTTTTTCATGAGAACTCTTGTTATATTCAAATTCCAATGTATAAGCCCTAAAATCATTATTTTTTCAATTGGTTCAAAATTTAAGGTTGTAAAAAATGTAAAATAAAGAAATGCTATAGGAAATGCTATAGCATTTCCTATGGCATTTCTCGTTAACAATTTAATCCTTGCATATTTTTGCATGAGAACTCTTGTTATATTCAAATTCCAATGTATAAGCCCTAAAATAATTATTTTTTCAATTGGTTCGAAATTTAAGGTTGTAAAAAATGTAAAATAAAGAAATTCTATAGGAAATGCTAGCATTTCCTATGGCATTTCTCGTCAACAATTTAATCCTTGCATATTTTTGCATGAGAACGCTTGTAATATTCAAATTCCAATGTATAAGCCCTAAAATCATTATTTTTTCAATTGGTTCGAAATTTAAGGTTGTAAAAAATGTAAAATAAAGAAATGCTATAGGAAATGCTATAGCATTTCCTATGGCATTTCTCGTCAACAATTTAATCCTTGCATATTTTTGCATGAGAACTCTTGTTATATTCAAATTCCAATGTATAAGCCCTAAAATCATTATTTTTTCAATTGGTTCGAAATTTAAGGTTGTAAAAATTGTAAAATAAAGAAATGCTAGCATTTCCTATGGCATTTCTCGTCAACAATTTAATCTTTGCATATTTTTGCATGAGAACTCTTGTTATATTCAAATTCCAATGTATAAGCCCTAAAATCATTATTTTTTCAATTGGTTCGAAATTTAAGGTTGTAAAAAATGTAAAATAAAGAAATGCTATAGGAAATGCTATAGCATTTCCTATGGCATTTCTCGTCAACCATTTAATCCTTGCGTATTTTTTCATGAGAACTCTTGTTATATTCAAATTCCAATGTATAAGCCCTAAAATCATTATTTTTTCAATTGGTTCAAAATTTAAGGTTGTAAAAAATGTAAAATAAAGAAATGCTATAGGAAATGCTATAGCATTTCCTATGGCATTTCTCGTTAACAATTTAATCCTTGCATATTTTTGCATGAGAACTCTTGTTATATTCAAATTCCAATGTATAAGCCCTAAAATCATTATTTTTTCAATTGGTTCGATATTTAAGGTTGTAAAAATTGTAAAATAAAGAAATGCTATAGGAAATGCTATAGCATTTCCTATGGCATTTCTCGTCAACAATTTAATCCTTGCATATTTTTGCATGAGAACTCTTGTTATATTCAAATTCCAATGTATAAGCCCTAAAATCATTATTTTTTCAATTGGTTCGAAATTTAAGGTTGTAAAAATTGTAAAATAAAGAAATGCTATAGGAAATGCTATAGCATTTCCTATGGAATTTCTCGTCAACAATTTAATCCTTGCATATTTTTGCATGAGAACTCTTGTTATATTCAAATTCCAATGTATAAGCCCTAAAATCATTATTTTTTCAATTGGTTCAAAATTTAAGGTTGTAAAAATTGTAAAATAAAGAAATGCTATAGGAAATGCTATAGCATTTCCTATGGCATTTCTCGTCAACAATTTAATCCTTGCATATTTTTGCATGAGAACTCTTGTTATATTCAAATTCCAATGTATAAGCCCTAAAATCATTATTTTTTCAATTGGTTCGAAATTTAAGGTTGTAAAAATTGTAAAATAAAGAAATGCTAGCATTTCCTATGGCATTTCTCGTCAACAATTTAATCTTTGCATATTTTTGCATGAGAACTCTTGTTATATTCAAATTCCAATGTATAAGCCCTAAAATCATTATTTTTTCAATTGGTTCGAAATTTAAGGTTGTAAAAAATGTAAAATAAAGAAATGCTATAGGAAATGCTATAGCATTTCCTATGGCATTTCTCGTCAACCATTTAATCCTTGCGTATTTTTTCATGAGAACTCTTGTTATATTCAAATTCCAATGTATAAGCCCTAAAATCATTATTTTTTCAATTGGTTCAAAATTTAAGGTTGTAAAAAATGTAAAATAAAGAAATGCTATAGGAAATGCTATAGCATTTCCTATGGCATTTCTCGTTAAAAATTTAATCCTTGCATATTTTTGCATGAGAACTCTTGTTATATTCAAATTCCAATGTATAAGCCCTAAAATAATTATTTTTTCAATTGGTTCGAAATTTAAGGTTGTAAAAAATGTAAAATAAAGAAATTCTATAGGAAATGCTAGCATTTCCTATGGCATTTCTCGTCAACAATTTAATCCTTGCATATTTTTGCATGAGAACGCTTGTAATATTCAAATTCCAATGTATAAGCCCTAAAATCATTATTTTTTCAATTGGTTCGAAATTTAAGGTTGTAAAAAATGTAAAATAAAGAAATGCTATAGGAAATGCTATAGCATTTCCTATGGCATTTCTCGTCAACAATTTAATCCTTGCATATTTTTTCATGAGAACTCTTGTTATATTCAAATTCCAATGTATAAGCCCTAAAATCATTATTTTTTCAATTGGTTCGAAATTTAAGGTTGTAAAAATTGTAAAATAAAGAAATGCTAGCATTTCCTATGGCATTTCTCGTCAACAATTTAATCCTTGCATATTTTTGCATGAGAACTCTTGTTATATTCAAATTCCAATGTATAAGCCCTAAAATCATTATTTTTTCAATTGGTTCGAAATTTAAGGTTGTAAAAAATGTAAAATAAAGAAATGCTATAGGAAATGCTATAGCATTTCCTATGGCATTTCTCGTCAACCATTTAATCCTTGCGTATTTTTTCATGAGAACTCTTGTTATATTCAAATTCCAATGTATAAGCCCTAAAATCATTATTTTTTCAATTGGTTCAAAATTTAAGGTTGTAAAAAATGTAAAATAAAGAAATGCTATAGGAAATGCTATAGCATTTCCTATGGCATTTCTCGTTAAAAATTTAATCCTTGCATATTTTTGCATGAGAACTCTTGTTATATTCAAATTCCAATGTATAAGCCCTAAAATAATTATTTTTTCAATTGGTTCGAAATTTAAGGTTGTAAAAAATGTAAAATAAAGAAATTCTATAGGAAATGCTAGCATTTCCTATGGCATTTCTCGTCAACAATTTAATCCTTGCATATTTTTGCATGAGAACGCTTGTAATATTCAAATTCCAATGTATAAGCCCTAAAATCATTATTTTTTCAATTGGTTCGAAATTTAAGGTTGTAAAAAATGTAAAATAAAGAAATGCTATAGGAAATGCTATAGCATTTCCTATGGCATTTCTCGTCAACAATTTAATCCTTGCATATTTTTTCATGAGAACTCTTGTTATATTCAAATTCCAATGTATAAGCCCTAAAATCATTATTTTTTCAATTGGTTCGAAATTTAAGGTTGTAAAAATTGTAAAATAAAGAAATGCTAGCATTTCCTATGGCATTTCTCGTCAACAATTTAGTCCTTGCATATTTTTGCATGAAGAACTCTTGTTATATTCAAATTCCAATGTATAAGCCCTAAAATCATTATTTTTTCAATTGGTTCGAAATTTAAGGTTGTAAAAAATGTAAAATAAAGAAATGCTATAGGAAATGCTATAGCATTTCCTATGGCATTTCTCGTCAACCATTTAATCCTTGCGTATTTTTTCATGAGAACTCTTGTTATATTCAAATTCCAATGTATAAGCCCTAAAATCATTATTTTTTCAATTGGTTCAAAATTTAAGGTTGTAAAAAATGTAAAATAAAGAAATGCTATAGGAAATGCTATAGCATTTCCTATGGCATTTCTCGTCAACAATTTAATCCTTGCATATTTTTGCATGAGAACGCTTGTTATATTTAAATTCCAATGTATAAGCCCTAAAATCATTATTTTTTCAATTGGTTCGAAATTTAAGGTTGTAAAAATTGTAAAATAAAGAAATGCTATAGGAAATGCTATAGCATTTCCTATGGCATTTCTCGTCAACAATTTAATCCTTGCATATTTTTGCATGAGAACTCTTGTTATATTCAAATTCCAATGTATAAGCCCTAAAATCATTATTTTTTCAATTGGTTCAAAATTTAAGGTTGTAAAAATTGTAAAATAAAGAAATGCTATAGGAAATGCTATAGCATTTCCTATGGCATTTCTCGTCAACAATTTAATCCTTGCATATTTTTGCATGAGAACTCTTGTTATATTCAAATTCCAATGTATAAGCCCTAAAATCATTATTTTTTCAATTGGTTCGAAATTTAAGGTTGTAAAAATTGTTAAATAAAGAAATGCTAGCATTTCCTATGGCATTTCTCGTCAACAATTTAATCTTTGCATATTTTTGCATGAGAACTCTTGTTATATTCAAATTCCAATGTATAAGCCCTAAAATCATTATTTTTTCAATTGGTTCGAAATTTAAGGTTGTAAAAAATGTAAAATAAAGAAATGCTATAGGAAATGCTATAGCATTTCCTATGGCATTTATCGTCAACCATTTAATCCTTGCGTATTTTTTCATGAGAACTCTTGTTATATTCAAATTCCAATGTATAAGCCCTAAAATAATTATTTTTTCAATTGGTTCAAAATTTAAGGTTATAAAAAATGTAAAATAAAGAAATGCTATAGGAAATGCTATAGCATTTCCTATGGCATTTCTCATTAACAATTTAATCCTTGCATATTTTTGCATGAGAACTCTTGTTATATTCAAATTCCAATGTATAAGCCCTAAAATAATTATTTTTTCAATTGGTTCGAAATTTAAGGTTGTAAAAAATGTAAAATAAAGAAATTCTATAGGAAATGCTAGCATTTACTATGGCATTTCTCGTCAACAATTTAATCCTTGCATATTTTTGCATGAGAACGATTGTAATATTCAAATTCTAATGTATAAGCCCTAAAATCATTATTTTTTCAATTGGTTCGAAATTTAAGGTTGTAAAAAATGTAAAATAAAGAAATGCTATAGGAAATGCTATAGCATTTCCTATGGCATTTCTCGTCAACAATTTAATCCTTGCATATTTTTGCATGAGAACTCTTGTTATATTCAAATTCCAATGTATAAGCCCTAAAATCATTATTTTTTCAATTGGTTCGAAATTTAAGGTTGTAAAAATTGTAAAATAAAGAAATGCTAGCATTTCCTATGGCATTTCTCGTCAACAATTTAATCTTTGCATATTTTTGCATGAGAACTCTTGTTATATTCAAATTCCAATGTATAAGCCCTAAAATCATTATTTTTTCAATTGGTTCGAAATTTAAGGTTGTAAAAAATGTAAAATAAAGAAATGCTATAGGAAATGCTATAGCATTTCCTATGGCATTTCTCGTCAACCATTTAATCCTTGCGTATTTTTTCATGAGAACTCTTGTTATATTCAAATTCCAATGTATAAGCCCTAAAATCATTATTTTTTCAATTGGTTCAAAATTTAAGGTTGTAAAAATTGTAAAATAAAGAAATGCTATAGGAAATGCTATAGCATTTCCTATGGCATTTCTCGTTAAAAATTTAATCCTTGCATATTTTTGCATGAGAACTCTTGTTATATTCAAATTCCAATGTATAAGCCCTAAAATAATTATTTTTTCAATTGGTTCGAAATTTAAGGTTGTAAAAAATGTAAAATAAAGAAATTCTATAGGAAATGCTAGCATTTCCTATGGCATTTCTCGTCAACAATTTAATCCTTGCATATTTTTGCATGAGAACGCTTGTAATATTCAAATTCCAATGTATAAGCCCTAAAATCATTATTTTTTCAATTGGTTCGAAATTTAAGGTTGTAAAAAATGTAAAATAAAGAAATGCTATAGGAAATGCTATAGCATTTCCTATGGCATTTCTCGTCAACAATTTAATCCTTGCATATTTTTGCATGAGAACGCTTGTAATATTCAAATTCCAATGTATAAGCCCTAAAATCATTATGTTTTCAATTGGTTCGAAATTTAAGGTTGTAAAAAATGTAAAATAAAGAAATGCTATAGGAAATGCTATAGCATTTCCTATGGCATTTCTCGTCAACAATTTAATCCTTGCATATTTTTGCATGAGAACTCTTGTTATATTCAAATTCCAATGTATAAGCCCTAAAATCATTATTTTTTCAATTGGTTCGAAATTTAAGGTTGTAAAAATTGTAAAATAAAGAAATGCTAGCATTTCCTATGGCATTTCTCGTCAACAATTTAATCTTTGCATATTTTTGCATGAGAACTCTTGTTATATTCAAATTCCAATGTATAAGCCCTAAAATCATTATTTTTTCAATTGGTTCGAAATTTAAGGTTGTAAAAAATGTAAAATAAAGAAATGCTATAGGAAATGCTATAGCATTTCCTATGGCATTTCTCGTTAACAATTTAATCCTTGCATATTTTTGCATGAGAACTCTTGTTATATTCAAATTCCAATGTATAAGCCCTAAAATCATTATTTTTTCAATTGGTTCGAAATTTAAGGTTGTAAAAATTGTAAAATAAAGAAATGCTATAGGAAATGCTATAGCATTTCCTATGGCATTTCTCGTCAACAATTTAATCCTTGCATATTTCTGCATGAGAACGCTTGTAATATTCAAATTCCAATGTATAAGCCCTAAAATCATTATTTTTTCAATTGGTTCGAAATTTAAGGTTGTAAAAAATGTAAAATAAAGAAATGCTATATGAAATGCTATAGCATTTCCTATGGCATTTCTCGTCAACAATTTAATCCTTGCATATTTTTGCATGAGAACTCTTGTTATATTCAAATTCCAATGTATAAGCCCTAAAATCATTATTTTTTCAATTGGTTCGAAATTTAAGGTTGTAAAAATTGTAAAATAAAGAAATGCTAGCATTTCCTATGGCATTTCTCGTCAACAATTTAATCTTTGCATATTTTTGCATGAGAACTCTTGTTATATTCAAATTCCAATGTATAAGCCCTAAAATCATAATTTTTTCAATTGGTTCGAAATTTAAGGTTGTAAAAAATGTAAAATAAAGAAATGCTATAGGAATTGCTATAGCATTTCCTATGGCATTTCTCGTCAACCATTTAATCCTTGCGTATTTTTTCATGAGAACTCTTGTTATATTCAAATTCCAATGTATAAGCCCTAAAATCATTATTTTTTCAATTGGTTCAAAATTTAAGGTTGTAAAAAATGTAAAATAAAGAAATGCTATAGGAAATGCTATAGCATTTCCTATGGCATTTCTCGTTAAAAATTTAATCCTTGCATATTTTTGCATGAGAACTCTTGTTATATTCAAATTCCAATGTATAAGCCCTAAAATCATTATTTTTTCAATTGGTTCGAAATTTAAGGTTGTAAAAATTGTAAAATAAAGAAATGCTATAGGAAATGCTATAGCATTTCCTATGGCATTTCTCGTCAACAATTTAATCCTTGCATATTTTTGCATGAGAACGCTTGTAATATTCAAATTCCAATGTATAAGCCCTAAAATCATTATTTTTTCAATTGGTTCGAAATTTAAGGTTGTAAAAAATGTAAAATAAAGAAATGCTATAGGAAATGCTATAGCATTTCCTATGGCATTTCTCGTCAACAATTTAATCCTTGCATATTTTTGCATGAGAACTCTTGTTATATTCAAATTCCAATGTATAAGCCCTAAAATCATTATTTTTTCAATTGGTTCGAAATTTAAGGTTGTAAAAATTGTAAAATAAAGAAATGCTAGCATTTCCTATGGCATTTCTCGTCAACAATTTAATCTTTGCATATTTTTGCATGAGAACTCTTGTTATATTCAAATTCCAATGTATAAGCCCTAAAATCATTATTTTTTCAATTGGTTCGAAATTTAAGGTTGTAAAAAATGTAAAATAAAGAAATGCCATAGGAAATGCTATAGCATTTCCTATAGCATTTCTCGTCAACCATTTAATCCTTGCGTATTTTTTCATGAGAACTCTTGTTATATTCAAATTCCAATGTATAAGCCCTAAAATCATTATTTTTTCAATTGGTTCAAAATTTAAGGTTGTAAAAAATGTAAAATAAAGAAATGCTATAGGAAATGCTATAGCATTTCCTATGGCATTTCTCGTTAACAATTTAATCCTTGCATATTTTTGCATGAGAACTCTTGTTATATTCAAATTCCAATGTATAAGCCCTAAAATAATTATTTTTTCAATTGGTTCGAAATTTAAGGTTGTAAAAAATGTAAAATAAAGAAATTCTATAGGAAATGCATTTCCTATGGCATTTCTCGTCAACAATTTAATCCTTGAATATTTTTGCATGAGAACGCTTGTAATATTCAAATTCCAATGTATAAGCCCTAAAATCATTATTTTTTCAATTGGTTCGAAATTTAAGGTTGTAAAAAATGTAAAATAAAGAAATTCTATAGGAAATGCTAGCATTTCCTATAGCATTTCTCGTCAACCATTTAATCCTTGCGTATTTTTTCATGAGAACTCTTGTTATATTCAAATTCCAATGTATAAGCCCTAAAATCATTATTTTTTCAATTGGTTCAAAATTTAAGGTTGTAAAAAATGTAAAATAATGAAATTCTATAGGAAATGCTATAACATTTCCTATGGCATTTCTCGTCAACAATTTAATCCTTGCATATTTTTTCATGAGAACTCTTGTTATATTCAAATTCCAATGTATAAGCCCTAAAATCATTATTTTTTCAATTGGTTCGAAATTTAAGGTTGTAAAAAATGTAAAATAAAGAAATTCTATAGGAAATGCTAGCATTTCCTATGGCATTTCTCGTCAACAATTTAATCCTTGCATATTTTTGCATGAGAACGCTTGTAATATTCAAATTCCAATGTATAAGCCCTAAAATCATTATTTTTTCAATTGGTTCGAAATTTAAGGTTGTAAAAAATGTAAAATAAAGAAATGCTATAGGAAATGCTATAACATTTCCTATGGCATTTCTCGTCAACAATTTAATCCTTGCATATTTTTTCATGAGAACTATTATTATATTAAAATTTCAATGTATAAGCCCTAAAATCATTATTTTTTCAATTGGTTCGAAATTTAAGGTTGTAAAAAATGTAAAATAATGAAATTCTATAGAAATGCTATAACATTTCCTATGGCATTTCTCGTCAACAATTTAATCCTTGCATATTTTTTCATGAGAACTCTTGTTATATTCAAATTCCAATGTATAAGCCCTAAAATCATTATTTTTTCAATTGGTTCAAAATTTAAGGTTGTAAAAAATGTAAAATAAAGAAATGCTATAGGAAATGCTATAGCATTTCCTATGGCATTTCTCGTCAACAATTTAATCCTTGCATATTTTTGCATGAGAACGCTTGTAATATTCAAATTCCAATGTATAAGCCCTAAAATCATTATTTTTTCAATTGGTTTGAAATTTAAGGTTGTAAAAAATGTAAAATAAAGAAATGCTATAGGAAATGCTATAGCATTTCCTATGGCATTTCTCGTCAACAATTTAATCCTTGCATATTTTTGCATGAGAACTCTTGTTATATTTAAATTCCAATGTATAAGCCCTAAAATCATTATTTTTTCAATTGGTTCGAAATTTAAGGTTGTAAAAATTGTAAAATAAAGAAATGCTATAGGAAATGCTATAGCATTTCCTATGGCATTTCTCGTCAACAATTTAATCCTTGCATATTTCTGCATGAGAACGCTTGTAATATTCAAATTCCAATGTATAAGCCCTAAAATCATTATTTTTTCAATTGGTTCGAAATTTAAGGTTGTAAAAAATGTAAAATAAAGAAATGCTATATGAAATGCTATAGCATTTCCTATGGCATTTCTCGTCAACAATTTAATCCTTGCATATTTTTGCATGAGAACTCTTGTTATATTCAAATTCCAATGTATAAGCCCTAAAATCATTATTTTTTCAATTGGTTCGAAATTTAAGGTTGTAAAAATTGTAAAATAAAGAAATGCTAGCATTTCCTATGGCATTTCTCGTCAACAATTTAATCTTTGCATATTTTTGCATGAGAACTCTTGTTATATTCAAATTCCAATGTATAAGCCCTAAAATCATTATTTTTTCAATTGGTTCGAAATTTAAGGTTGTAAAAAATGTAAAATAAAGAAATGCTATAGGAATTGCTATAGCATTTCCTATGGCATTTCTCGTCAACCATTTAATCCTTGCGTATTTTTTCATGAGAACTCTTGTTATATTCAAATTCCAATGTATAAGCCCTAAAATCATTATTTTTTCAATTGGTTCAAAATTTAAGGTTGTAAAAAATGTAAAATAAAGAAATGCTATAGGAAATGCTATAGCATTTCCTATGGCATTTCTCGTTAACAATTTAATCCTTGCATATTTTTGCATGAGAACTCTTGTTATATTCAAATTCCAATGTATAAGCCCTAAAATAATTATTTTTTCAATTGGTTCGAAATTTAAGGTTGTAAAAAATGTAAAATAAAGAAATTCTATAGGAAATGCATTTCCTATGGCATTTCTCGTCAACAATTTAATCCTTGAATATTTTTGCATGAGAACGCTTGTAATATTCAAATTCCAATGTATAAGCCCTAAAATCATTATTTTTTCAATTGGTTCGAAATTTAAGGTTGTAAAAAATGTAAAATAAAGAAATGCTATAGGAAATGCTAGCATTTCCTATGGCATTTCTCGTCAACCATTTAATCCTTGCGTATTTTTTCATGAGAACTCTTGTTATATTCAAATTCCAATGTATAAGCCCTAAAATCATTATTTTTTCAATTGGTTCAAAATTTAAGGTTGTAAAAAATGTAAAATAATGAAATTCTATAGGAAATGCTATAACATTTCCTATGGCATTTCTCGTCAACAATTTAATCCTTGCATATTTTTTCATGAGAACTCTTGTTATATTCAAATTCCAATGTATAAGCCCTAAAATCATTATTTTTTCAATTGGTTCGAAATTTAAGGTTGTAAAAAATGTAAAATAAAGAAATTCTATAGGAAATGCTAGCATTTCCTATGGCATTTCTCGTCAACAATTTAATCCTTGCATATTTTTGCATGAGAACGCTTGTAATATTCAAATTCCAATGTATAAGCCCTAAAATCATTATTTTTTCAATTGGTTCGAAATTTAAGGTTGTAAAAAATGTAAAATAAAGAAATGCTATAGGAAATGCTATAACATTTCCTATGGCATTTCTCGTCAACAATTTAATCCTTGCATATTTTTTCATGAGAACTCTTATTATATTAAAATTTCAATGTATAAGCCCTAAAATCATTATTTTTTCAATTGGTTCGAAATTTAAGGTTGTAAAAAATGTAAAATAATGAAATTCTATAGAAATGCTATAACATTTCCTATGGCATTTCTCGTCAACAATTTAATCCTTGCATATTTTTTCATGAGAACTCTTGTTATATTCAAATTCCAATGTATAAGCCCTAAAATCATTATTTTTTCAATTGGTTCAAAATTTAAGGTTGTAAAAAATGTAAAATAAAGAAATGCTATAGGAAATGCTATAGCATTTCCTATGGCATTTCTCGTCAACAATTTAATCCTTGCATATTTTTGCATGAGAACGCTTGTAATATTCAAATTCCAATGTATAAGCCCTAAAATCATTATTTTTTCAATTGGTTTGAAATTTAAGGTTGTAAAAAATGTAAAATAAAGAAATGCTATAGGAAATGCTATAGCATTTCCTATGGCATTTCTCGTCAACAATTTAATCCTTGCATATTTTTGCATGAGAACTCTTGTTATATTTAAATTCCAATGTATAAGCCCTAAAATCATTATTTTTTCAATTGGTTCGAAATTTAAGGTTGTAAAAATTGTAAAATAAAGAAATGCTATAGGAAATGCTATAGCATTTCCTATGGCATTTCTCGTCAACAATTTAATCCTTGCATATTTCTGCATGAGAACGCTTGTAATATTCAAATTCCAATGTATAAGCCCTAAAATCATTATTTTTTCAATTGGTTCGAAATTTAAGGTTGTAAAAAATGTAAAATAAAGAAATGCTATATGAAATGCTATAGCATTTCCTATGGCATTTCTCGTCAACAATTTAATCCTTGCATATTTTTGCATGAGAACTCTTGTTATATTCAAATTCCAATGTATAAGCCCTAAAATCATTATTTTTTCAATTGGTTCGAAATTTAAGGTTGTAAAAATTGTAAAATAAAGAAATGCTAGCATTTCCTATGGCATTTCTCGTCAACAATTTAATCTTTGCATATTTTTGCATGAGAACTCTTGTTATATTCAAATTCCAATGTATAAGCCCTAAAATCATTATTTTTTCAATTGGTTCGAAATTTAAGGTTGTAAAAAATGTAAAATAAAGAAATGCTATAGGAATTGCTATAGCATTTCCTATGGCATTTCTCGTCAACCATTTAATCCTTGCGTATTTTTTCATGAGAACTCTTGTTATATTCAAATTCCAATGTATAAGCCCTAAAATCATTATTTTTTCAATTGGTTCAAAATTTAAGGTTGTAAAAAATGTAAAATAAAGAAATGCTATAGGAAATGCTATAGCATTTCCTATGGCATTTCTCGTTAACAATTTAATCCTTGCATATTTTTGCATGAGAACTCTTGTTATATTCAAATTCCAATGTATAAGCCCTAAAATAATTATTTTTTCAATTGGTTCGAAATTTAAGGTTGTAAAAAATGTAAAATAAAGAAATTCTATAGGAAATGCATTTCCTATGGCATTTCTCGTCAACAATTTAATCCTTGAATATTTTTGCATGAGAACGCTTGTAATATTCAAATTCCAATGTATAAGCCCTAAAATCATTATTTTTTCAATTGGTTCGAAATTTAAGGTTGTAAAAAATGTAAAATAAAGAAATTCTATAGGAAATGCTAGCATTTCCTATGGCATTTCTCGTCAACCATTTAATCCTTGCGTATTTTTTCATGAGAACTCTTGTTATATTCAAATTCCAATGTATAAGCCCTAAAATCATTATTTTTTCAATTGGTTCAAAATTTAAGGTTGTAAAAAATGTAAAATAATGAAATTCTATAGGAAATGCTATAACATTTCCTATGGCATTTCTCGTCAACAATTTAATCCTTGCATATTTTTTCATGAGAACTCTTGTTATATTCAAATTCCAATGTATAAGCCCTAAAATCATTATTTTTTCAATTGGTTCGAAATTTAAGGTTGTAAAAAATGTAAAATAAAGAAATTCTATAGGAAATGCTAGCATTTCCTATGGCATTTCTCGTCAACAATTTAATCCTTGCATATTTTTGCATGAGAACGCTTGTAATATTCAAATTCCAATGTATAAGCCCTAAAATCATTATTTTTTCAATTGGTTCGAAATTTAAGGTTGTAAAAAATGTAAAATAAAGAAATGCTATAGGAAATGCTATAGCATTTCCTATGCCATTTCTCGTCAACAATTTAATCCTTGCATATTTTTGCATGAGAACTCTTATTATATTAAAATTTCAATGTATAAGCCCTAAAATAATTATTTTTTCAATTGGTTCGAAATTTAAGGTTGTAAAAAATGTAAAATAATGAAATTCTATAGAAATGCTATAACATTTCCTATGGCATTTCTCGTCAACAATTTAATCCTTGCATATTTTTTCATGAGAACTCTTGTTATATTCAAATTCCAATGTATAAGCCCTAAAATCATTATTTTTTCAATTGGTTCAAAATTTAAGGTTGTAAAAAATGTAAAATAAAGAAATGCTATAGGAAATGCTATAGCATTTCCTATGGCATTTCTCGTCAACAATTTAATCCTTGCATATTTTTGCATGAGAACGCTTGTAATATTCAAATTCCAATGTATAAGCCCTAAAATCATTATTTTTTCAATTGGTTTGAAATTTAAGGTTGTAAAAAATGTAAAATAAAGAAATGCTATAGGAAATGCTATAGCATTTCCTATGGCATTTCTCGTCAACAATTTAATCCTTGCATATTTTTGCATGAGAACTCTTGTTATATTTAAATTCCAATGTATAAGCCCTAAAATCATTATTTTTTCAATTGGTTCGAAATTTAAGGTTGTAAAAATTGTAAAATAAAGAAATGCTATAGGAAATGCTATAGCATTTCCTATGGCATTTCTCGTCAACAATTTAATCCTTGCATATTTTTGCATGAGAACTCTTGTTATATTCAAATTCCAATGTATAAGCCCTAAAATCATTATTTTTTCAATTGGTTCAAAATTTAAGGTTGTAAAAATTGTAAAATAAAGAAATGCTATAGGAAATGCTATAGCATTTCCTATGGCATTTCTCGTCAACCATTTAATCATTGCGTATTTTTTCATGAGAACTCTTGTTATATTCAAATTCCAATGTATAAGCCCTAAAATCATTATTTTTTCAATTGGTTCAAAATTTAAGGTTGTAAAAAATGTAAAATAAAGAAATGCTATAGGAAATGCTATAGCATTTCCTATGGCATTTCTCGTTAACAATTTAATCCTTGCATATTTTTGCATGAGAACTCTTGTTATATTCAAATTCCAATGTATAAGCCCTAAAATAATTATTTTTTCAATTGGTTCGAAATTTAAGGTTGTAAAAAATGTAAAATAAAGAAATGCTATAGGAAATGCTATAGCATTTCCTATGGCATTTCTCGTCAACCATTTAATCCTTGCGTATTTTTTCATGAGAACTCTTGTTATATTCAAATTCCAATGTATAAGCCCTAAAATCATTATTTTTTCAATTGGTTCAAAATTTAAGGTTGTAAAAAATGTAAAATAAAGAAATTCTATAGGAAATGCTATAGCATTTCCTATGGCATTTCTCGTTAACAATTTAATCCTTGCATATTTTTGCATGAGAACTCTTGTTATATTCAAATTCCAATGTATAAGCCCTAAAATAATTATTTTTTCAATTGGTTCGAAATTTAAGGTTGTAAAAAATGTAAAATAAAGAAATGCTATAGGAAATGCTATAGCATTTCCTATGGCATTTCTCGTCAACCATTTAATCCTTGCGTATTTTTTCATGAGAACTCTTGTTATATTCAAATTCCAATGTATAAGCCCTAAAATCATTATTTTTTCAATTGGTTCAAAATTTTAGGTTGTAAAAAATGTAAAATAAAGAAATGCTATAGGAAATGCTATAGCATTTCCTATGGCATTTCTCGTTAACAATTTAATCCTTGCATATTTTTGCATGAGAACTCTTGTTATATTCAAATTCCAATGTATAAGCCCTAAAATAATTATTTTTTCAATTGGTTCGAAATTTAAGGTTGTAAAAAATGTAAAATAAAGAAATTCTATAGGAAATACATTTCCTATGGCATTTCTCGTCAACAATTTAATCCTTGAATATTTTTGCATGAGAACGCTTGTAATATTCAAATTCCAATGTATAAGCCCTAAAATCATTATTTTTTCAATTGGTTCGAAATTTAAGGTTGTAAAAAATGTAAAATAAAGAAATTCTATAGGAAATGCTAGCATTTCCTATGGCATTTCTCGTCAACCATTTAATCCTTGCGTATTTTTTCATGAGAACTCTTGTTATATTCAAATTCCAATGTATAAGCCCTAAAATCATTATTTTTTCAATTGGTTCAAAATTTAAGGTTGTAAAAAATGTAAAATAATGAAATTCTATAGGAAATGCTATAACATTTCCTATGGCATTTCTCGTCAACAATTTAATCCTTGCATATTTTTTCATGAGAACTCTTGTTATATTCAAATTCCAATGTATAAGCCCTAAAATCATTATTTTTTCAATTGGTTCGAAATTTAAGGTTGTAAAAAATGTAAAATAAAGAAATTCTATAGGAAATGCTAGCATTTCCTATGGCATTTCTCGTCAACAATTTAATCCTTGCATATTTTTGCATGAGAACGCTTGTAATATTCAAATTCCAATGTATAAGCCCTAAAATCATTATTTTTTCAATTGGTTCGAAATTTAAGGTTGTAAAAAATGTAAAATAAAGAAATGCTATAGGAAATGCTATAACATTTCCTATGGCATTTCTCGTCAACAATTTAATCCTTGCATATTTTTTCATGAGAACTCTTATTATATTAAAATTTCAATGTATAAGCCCTAAAATCATTATTTTTTCAATTGGTTCGAAATTTAAGGTTGTAAAAAATGTAAAATAATGAAATTCTATAGAAATGCTATAACATTTCCTATGGCATTTCTCGTCAACAATTTAATCCTTGCATATTTTTTCATGAGAACTCTTGTTATATTCAAATTCCAATGTATAAGCCCTAAAATCATTATTTTTTCAATTGGTTCAAAATTTAAGGTTGTAAAAAATGTAAAATAAAGAAATGCTATAGGAAATGCTATAGCATTTCCTATGGCATTTCTCGTCAACAATTTAATCCTTGCATATTTTTGCATGAGAACGCTTGTAATATTCAAATTCCAATGTATAAGCCCTAAAATCATTATTTTTTCAATTGGTTTGAAATTTAAGGTTGTAAAAAATGTAAAATAAAGAAATGCTATAGGAAATGCTATAGCATTTCCTATGGCATTTCTCGTCAACAATTTAATCCTTGCATATTTTTGCATGAGAACTCTTGTTATATTTAAATTCCAATGTATAAGCCCTAAAATCATTATTTTTTCAATTGGTTCGAAATTTAAGGTTGTAAAAATTGTAAAATAAAGAAATTCTATAGGAAATGCTATAGCATTTCCTATGGCATTTCTCGTCAACAATTTAATCCTTGCATATTTTTGCATGAGAACTCTTGTTATATTCAAATTCCAATGTATAAGCCCTAAAATCATTATTTTTTCAATTGGTTCAAAATTTAAGGTTGTAAAAATTGTAAAATAAAGAAATGCTATAGGAAATGCTATAGCATTTCCTATGGCATTTCTCGTCAACCATTTAATCATTGCGTATTTTTTCATGAGAACTCTTGTTATATTCAAATTCCAATGTATAAGCCCTAAAATCATTATTTTTTCAATTGGTTCAAAATTTAAGGTTGTAAAAAATGTAAAATAAAGAAATGCTATAGGAAATGCTATAGCATTTCCTATGGCATTTCTCGTTAACAATTTAATCCTTGCATATTTTTGCATGAGAACTCTTGTTATATTCAAATTCCAATGTATAAGCCCTAAAATAATTATTTTTTCAATTGGTTCGAAATTTAAGGTTGTAAAAAATGTAAAATAAAGAAATTCTATAGGAAATGCATTTCCTTTGGCATTTCTCGTCAACAATTTAATCCTTGCATATTTTTGCATGAGAACGCTTGTAATATTCAAATTCCAATGTATAAGCCCTAAAATCATTATGTTTTCAATTGGTTCGAAATTTAAGGTTGTAAAAAATGTAAAATAAAGAAATGCTATAGGAAATGCTATAGCATTTCCTATGGCATTTCTCGTCAACAATTTAATCCTTGCATATTTTTGCATGAGAACTCTTGTTATATTCAAATTCCAATGTATAAGCCCTAAAATCATTATTTTTTCAATTGGTTCGAAATTTAAGGTTGTAAAAATTGTAAAATAAAGAAATGCTAGCATTTCCTATGGCATTTCTCGTCAACAATTTAATCTTTGCATATTTTTGCATGAGAACTCTTGTTATATTCAAATTCCAATGTATAAGCCCTAAAATCATTATTTTTTCAATTGGTTCGAAATTTAAGGTTGTAAAAAATGTAAAATAAAGAAATGCTATAGGAAATGCTATAGCATTTCCTATGGCATTTCTCGTTAACAATTTAATCCTTGCATATTTTTGCATGAGAACTCTTGTTATATTCAAATTCCAATGTATAAGCCCTAAAATCATTATTTTTTCAATTGGTTCGAAATTTAAGGTTGTAAAAATTGTAAAATAAAGAAATGCTATAGGAAATGCTATAGCATTTCCTATGGCATTTCTCGTCAACAATTTAATCCTTGCATATTTTTGCATGAGAACGCTTTAATATTCAAATTCCAATGTATAAGCCCTAAAATCATTATTTTTTCAATTGGTTCGAAATTTAAGGTTGTAAAAAATGTAAAATAAAGAAATGCTATATGAAATGCTATAGCATTTCCTATGGCATTTCTCGTCAACAATTTAATCCTTGCATATTTTTGCATGAGAACTCTTGTTATATTCAAATTCCAATGTATAAGCCCTAAAATCATTATTTTTTCAATTGGTTCGAAATTTAAGGTTGTAAAAATTGTAAAATAAAGAAATGCTAGCATTTCCTATGGCATTTCTCGTCAACAATTTAATCTTTGCATATTTTTGCATGAGAACTCTTGTTATATTCAAATTCCAATGTATAAGCCCTAAAATCATTATTTTTTCAATTGGTTCGAAATTTAAGGTTGTAAAAAATGTAAAATAAAGAAATGCTATAGGAATTGCTATAGCATTTCCTATGGAATTTCTCGTCAACCATTTAATCCTTGCGTATTTTTTCATGAGAACTCTTGTTATATTCAAATTCCAATGTATAAGCCCTAAAATCATTATTTTTTCAATTGGTTCAAAATTTAAGGTTGTAAAAAATGTAAAATAAAGAAATGCTATAGGAAATGCTATAGCATTTCCTATGGCATTTCTCGTTAACAATTTAATCCTTGCATATTTTTGCATGAGAACTCTTGTTATATTCAAATTCCAATGTATAAGCCCTAAAATCATTATTTTTTCAATTGGTTCGAAATTTAAGGTTGTAAAAATTGTAAAATAAAGAAATGCTATAGGAAATGCTATAGCATTTCCTATGGCATTTCTCGTCAACAATTTAATCCTTGCATATTTTTGCATGAGAACGCTTGTAATATTCAAATTCCAATGTATAAGCCCTAAAATCATTATTTTTTCAATTGGTTCGAAATTTAAGGTTGTAAAAAATGTAAAATAAAGAAATGCTATAGGAAATGCTATAGCATTTCCTATGGCATTTCTCGTCAACAATTTAATCCTTGCATATTTTTGCATGAGAACTCTTGTTATATTCAAATTCCAATGTATAAGCCCTAAAATCATTATTTTTTCAATTGGTTCGAAATTTAAGGTTGTAAAAATTGTAAAATAAAGAAATGCTAGCATTTCCTATGGCATTTCTCGTCAACAATTTAATCTTTGCATATTTTTGCATGAGAACTCTTGTTATATTCAAATTCCAATGTATAAGCCCTAAAATCATTATTTTTTCAATTGGTTCGAAATTTAAGGTTGTAAAAAATGTAAAATAAAGAAATGCTATAGGAAATGCTATAGCATTTCCTATGGCATTTCTCGTCAACCATTTAATCCTTGCGTATTTTTTCATGAGAACTCTTGTTATATTCAAATTCCAATGTATAAGCCCTAAAATCATTATTTTTTCAATTGGTTCAAAATTTAAGGTTGTAAAAAATGTAAAATAAAGAAATGCTATAGGAAATGCTATAGCATTTCCTATGGCATTTCTCGTTAACAATTTAATCCTTGCATATTTTTGCATGAGAACTCTTGTTATATTCAAATTCCAATGTATAAGCCCTAAAATAATTATTTTTTCAATTGGTTCGAAATTTAAGGTTGTAAAAAATGTAAAATAAAGAAATTCTATAGGAAATGCATTTCCTATGGCATTTCTCGTCAACAATTTAATCCTTGAATATTTTTGCATGAGAACGCTTGTAATATTCAAATTCCAATGTATAAGCCCTAAAATCATTATTTTTTCAATTGGTTCGAAATTTAAGGTTGTAAAAAATGTAAAATAAAGAAATTCTATAGGAAATGCTAGCATTTCCTATGGCATTTCTCGTCAACCATTTAATCCTTGCGTATTTTTTCATGAGAACTCTTGTTATATTCAAATTCCAATGTATAAGCCCTAAAATCATTATTTTTTCAATTGGTTCAAAATTTAAGGTTGTAAAAAATGTAAAATAATGAAATTCTATAGGAAATGCTATAACATTTCCTATGGCATTTCTCGTCAACAATTTAATCCTTGCATATTTTTTCATGAGAACTCTTGTTATATTCAAATTCCAATGTATAAGCCCTAAAATCATTATTTTTTCAATTGGTTCGAAATTTAAGGTTGTAAAAAATGTAAAATAAAGAAATTCTATAGGAAATGCTAGCATTTCCTATGGCATTTCTCGTCAACAATTTAATCCTTGCATATTTTTGCATGAGAACGCTTGTAATATTCAAATTCCAATGTATAAGCCCTAAAATCATTATTTTTTCAATTGGTTCGAAATTTAAGGTTGTAAAAAATGTAAAATAAAGAAATGCTATAGGAAATGCTATAACATTTCCTATGGCATTTCTCGTCAACAATTTAATCCTTGCATATTTTTTCATGAGAACTCTTATTATATTAAAATTTCAATGTATAAGCCCTAAAATCATTATTTTTTCAATTGGTTCGAAATTTAAGGTTGTAAAAAATGTAAAATAATGAAATTCTATAGAAATGCTATAACATTTCCTATGGCATTTCTCGTCAACAATTTAATCCTTGCATATTTTTTCATGAGAACTCTTGTTATATTCAAATTCCAATGTATAAGCCCTAAAATCATTATTTTTTCAATTGGTTCGAAATTTAAGGTTGTAAAAATTGTAAAATAAAGAAATGCTAGCATTTCCTATGGCATTTCTCGTCAACAATTTAATCTTTGCATATTTTTGCATGAGAACTCTTGTTATATTCAAATTCCAATGTATAAGCCCTAAAATCATTATTTTTTCAATTGGTTCGAAATTTAAGGTTGTAAAAAATGTAAAATAAAGAAATGCTATAGGAAATGCTATAGCATTTCCTATGGCATTTCTCGTTAACAATTTAATCCTTGCATATTTTTGCATGAGAACTCTTGTTATATTCAAATTCCAATGTATAAGCCCTAAAATCATTATTTTTTCAATTGGTTCGAAATTTAAGGTTGTAAAAATTGTAAAATAAAGAAATGCTATAGGAAATGCTATATCATTTCCTATGGCATTTCTCGTCAACAATTTAATCCTTGCATATTTTTGCATGAGAACGCTTGTAATATTCAAATTCCAATGTATAAGCCCTAAAATCATTATTTTTTCAATTGGTTCGAAATTTAAGGTTGTAAAAAATGTAAAATAAAGAAATGCTATAGGAAATGCTATAGCATTTCCTATGGCATTTCTCGTCAACAATTTAATCCTTGCATATTTTTGCATGAGAACTCTTGTTATATTCAAATTCCAATGTATAAGCCCTAAAATCATTATTTTTTCAATTGGTTCGAAATTTAAGGTTGTATAAATTGTAAAATAAAGAAATGCTAGCATTTCCTATGGCATTTCTCGTCAACAATTTAATCTTTGCATATTTTTGCATGAGAACTCTTGTTATATTCAAATTCCAATGTATAAGCCCTAAAATCATTATTTTTTCAATTGGTTCGAAATTTAAGGTTGTAAAAAATGTAAAATAAAGAAATGCTATAGGAAATGCTATAACATTTCCTATGGCATTTCTCGTCAACCATTTAATCCTTGCGTATTTTTTCATGAGAACTCTTGTGATATTTAAATTCTAATGTATAAGCCCTAAAATCATTATTTTTTCAATTGGTTCAAAATTTAAGGTTGTAAAAATTGTAAAATAAAGAAATTCTATAGGAAATGCTATAGCATTTCCTATGGCATTTCTCGTTAACAATTTAATCCTTGCATATTTTTGCATGAGAACTCTTGTTATATTCAAATTCCAATGTATAAGCCCTAAAATCATTATTTTTTCAATTGGTTCGAAATTTAAGGTTGTAAAAAATGTAAAATAAAGAAATGCTATAGGAAATGCTATAGCATTTCCTATGGCATTTCTCGTCAACAATTTAATCCTTGCATATTTTTGCATGAGAACGCTTGTAATATTCAAATTCCAATGTATAAGCCCTAAAATCATTATTTTTTCAATTGGTTCGAAATTTAAGGTTGTAAAAAATGTAAAATAAAGAAATGCTATAGGAAATGCTAGCATTTCCTATGGCATTTCTCGTCAACAATTTAATCCTTGCATATTTTTGCATGAGAACTCTTGTTATATTCAAATTCCAATGTATAAGCCCTAAAATCATTATTTTTTCAATTGGTTCGAAATTTAAGGTTTTAAAAATTGTAAAATAAAGAAATGCTAGCATTTCCTATGGCATTTCTCGTCAACAATTTAATCCTTGCATATTTTTGCATGAGAACTCTTGTTATATTCAAATTCCAATGTATAAGCCCTAAAATCATTATTTTTTCAATTGGTTCAAAATTTAAGGTTGTAAAAAATGTAAAATAAAGAAATGCTATAGGAAATGCTATAGCATTTCCTATGGCATTTCTCGTTAACAATTTAATCCTTGCATATTTTTGCATGAGAACTCTTGTTATATTCAAATTCCAATGTATAAGCCCTAAAATCATTATTTTTTCAATTGGTTCGAAATTTAAGGTTGTAAAAATTGTAAAATAAAGAAATGCTATAGGAAATGCTATAGCATTTCCTATGGCATTTCTCGTCAACAATTTAATCCTTGCATATTTTTGCATGAGAACGCTTGTAATATTCAAATTCCAATGTATAAGCCCTAAAATCATTATTTTTTCAATTGGTTCGAAATTTAAGGTTGTAAAAAATGTAAAATAAAGAAATGCTATAGGAAATGCTATAGCATTTCCTATGGCATTTCTCGTCAACAATTTAATCCTTGCATATTTTTGCATGAGAACTCTTGTTATATTCAAATTCCAATGTATAAGCCCTAAAATCATTATTTTTTCAATTGGTTCGAAATTTAAGGTTGTAAAAATTGTAAAATAAAGAAATGCTAGCATTTCCTATGGCATTTCTCGTCAACAATTTAATCTTTGCATATTTTTGCATGAGAACTCTTGTTATATTCAAATTCCAATGTATAAGCCCTAAAATCATTATTTTTTCAATTGGTTCGAAATTTAAGGTTGTAAAAAATGTAAAATAAAGAAATGCTATAGGAAATGCTATAGCATTTCCTATAGCATTTCTCGTCAACCATTTAATCCTTGCGTATTTTTTCATGAGAACTCTTGTTATATTCAAATTCCAATGTATAAGCCCTAAAATCATTATTTTTTCAATTGGTTCAAAATTTAAGGTTGTAAAAAATGTAAAATAAAGAAATGCTATAGGAAATGCTATAGCATTTCCTATGGCATTTCTCGTTAACAATTTAATCCTTGCATATTTTTGCATGAGAACTCTTGTTATATTCAAATTCCAATGTATAAGCCCTAAAATAATTATTTTTTCAATTGGTTCGAAATTTAAGGTTGTATAAATTGTAAAATAAAGAAATGCTAGCATTTCCTATGGCATTTCTCGTCAACAATTTAATCTTTGCATATTTTTGCATGAGAACTCTTGTTATATTCAAATTCCAATGTATAAGCCCTAAAATCATTATTTTTTCAATTGGTTCGAAATTTAAGGTTGTATAAATTGTAAAATAAAGAAATGCTAGCATTTCCTATGGCATTTCTCGTCAACAATTTAATCTTTGCATATTTTTGCATGAGAACTCTTGTTATATTCAAATTCCAATGTATAAGCCCTAAAATCATTATTTTTTCAATTGGTTCGAAATTTAAGGTTGTAAAAAATGTAAAATAAAGAAATGCTATAGGAAATGCTATAACATTTCCTATGGCATTTCTCGTCAACCATTTAATCCTTGCGTATTTTTTCATGAGAACTCTTGTGATATTCAAATTCCAATGTATAAGCCCTAAAATCATTATTTTTTCAATTGGTTCAAAATTTAAGGTTGTAAAAAATGTAAAATAAAGAAATTCTATAGGAAATGCTATAGCATTTCCTATGGCATTTCTCGTTAACAATTTAATCCTTGCATATTTTTGCATGAGAACTCTTGTTATATTCAAATTCCAATGTATAAGCCCTAAAATCATTATTTTTTCAATTGGTTCGAAATTTAAGGTTGTAAAAAATGTAAAATAAAGAAATGCTATAGGAAATGCTATAGCATTTCCTATGGCATTTCTCGTCAACAATTTAATCCTTGCATATTTTTGCATGAGAACGCTTGTAATATTCAAATTCCAATGTATAAGCCCTAAAATCATTATTTTTTCAATTGGTTCGAAATTTAAGGTTGTAAAAAATGTAAAATAAAGAAATGCTATAGGAAATGCTAGCATTTCCTATGGCATTTCTCGTCAACAATTTAATCCTTGCATATTTTTGCATGAGAACTCTTGTTATATTCAAATTCCAATGTATAAGCCCTAAAATCATTATTTTTTCAATTGGTTCGAAATTTAAGGTTTTAAAAATTGTAAAATAAAGAAATGCTAGCATTTCCTATGGCATTTCTCGTCAACAATTTAATCCTTGCATATTTTTGCATGAGAACTCTTGTTATATTCAAATTCCAATGTATAAGCCCTAAAATCATTATTTTTTCAATTGGTTCAAAATTTAAGGTTGTAAAAAATGTAAAATAAAGAAATGCTATAGGAAATGCTATAGCATTTCCTATGGCATTTCTCGTTAACAATTTAATCCTTGCATATTTTTGCATGAGAACTCTTGTTATATTCAAATTCCAATGTATAAGCCCTAAAATCATTATTTTTTCAATTGGTTCGAAATTTAAGGTTGTAAAAATTGTAAAATAAAGAAATGCTATAGGAAATGCTATAGCATTTCCTATGGCATTTCTCGTCAACAATTTAATCCTTGCATATTTTTGCATGAGAACGCTTGTAATATTCAAATTCCAATGTATAAGCCCTAAAATCATTATTTTTTCAATTGGTTCGAAATTTAAGGTTGTAAAAAATGTAAAATAAAGAAATGCTATAGGAAATGCTATAGCATTTCCTATGGCATTTCTCGTCAACAATTTAATCCTTGCATATTTTTGCATGAGAACTCTTGTTATATTCAAATTCCAATGTATAAGCCCTAAAATCATTATTTTTTCAATTGGTTCGAAATTTAAGGTTGTAAAAATTGTAAAATAAAGAAATGCTAGCATTTCCTATGGCATTTCTCGTCAACAATTTAATCTTTGCATATTTTTGCATGAGAACTCTTGTTATATTCAAATTCCAATGTATAAGCCCTAAAATCATTATTTTTTCAATTGGTTCGAAATTTAAGGTTGTAAAAAATGTAAAATAAAGAAATGCCATAGGAAATGCTATAGCATTTCCTATAGCATTTCTCGTCAACCATTTAATCCTTGCGTATTTTTTCATGAGAACTCTTGTTATATTCAAATTCCAATGTATAAGCCCTAAAATCATTATTTTTTCAATTGGTTCAAAATTTAAGGTTGTAAAAAATGTAAAATAAAGAAATGCTATAGGAAATGCTATAGCATTTCCTATAGCATTTCTCGTTAACAATTTAATCCTTGCATATTTTTGCATGAGAACTCTTGTTATATTCAAATTCCAATGTATAAGCCCTAAAATAATTATTTTTTCAATTGGTTCGAAATTTAAGGTTGTAAAAAATGTAAAATAAAGAAATTCTATAGGAAATGCATTTCCTATGGCATTTCTCGTCAACAATTTAATCCTTGAATATTTTTGCATGAGAACGCTTGTAATATTCAAATTCCAATGTATAAGCCCTAAAATCATTATTTTTTCAATTGGTTCGAAATTTAAGGTTGTAAAAAATGTAAAATAAAGAAATTCTATAGGAAATGCTAGCATTTCCTATGGCATTTCTCGTCAACCATTTAATCCTTGCGTATTTTTTCATGAGAACTCTTGTTATATTCAAATTCCAATGTATAAGCCCTAAAATCATTATTTTTTCAATTGGTTCAAAATTTAAGGTTGTAAAAAATGTAAAATAATGAAATTCTATAGGAAATGCTATAACATTTCCTATGGCATTTCTCGTCAACAATTTAATCCTTGCATATTTTTTCATGAGAACTCTTGTTATATTCAAATTCCAATGTATAAGCCCTAAAATCATTATTTTTTCAATTGGTTCGAAATTTAAGGTTGTAAAAAATGTAAAATAAAGAAATTCTATAGGAAATGCTAGCATTTCCTATGGCATTTCTCGTCAACAATTTAATCCTTGCATATTTTTGCATGAGAACGCTTGTAATATTCAAATTCCAATGTATAAGCCCTAAAATCATTATTTTTTCAATTGGTTCGAAATTTAAGGTTGTAAAAAATGTAAAATAAAGAAATGCTATAGGAAATGCTATAACATTACCTATGGCATTTCTCGTCAACAATTTAATCCTTGCATATTTTTTCATGAGAACTCTTATTATATTAAAATTTCAATGTATAAGCCCTAAAATCATTATTTTTTCAATTGGTTCGAAATTTAAGGTTGTAAAAAATGTAAAATAATGAAATTCTATAGAAATGCTATAACATTTCCTATGGCATTTCTCGTCAACAATTTAATCCTTGCATATTTTTTCATGAGAACTCTTGTTATATTCAAATTCCAATGTATAAGCCCTAAAATCATTATTTTTTCAATTGGTTCGAAATTTAAGGTTGTAAAAATTGTAAAATAAAGAAATGCTAGCATTTCCTATGGCATTTCTCGTCAACAATTTAATCTTTGCATATTTTTGCATGAGAACTCTTGTTATATTCAAATTCCAATGTATAAGCCCTAAAATCATTATTTTTTCAATTGGTTCGAAATTTAAGGTTGTAAAAAATGTAAAATAAAGAAATGCTATAGGAAATGCTATAGCATTTCCTATGGCATTTCTCGTTAACAATTTAATCCTTGCATATTTTTGCATGAGAACTCTTGTTATATTCAAATTCCAATGTATAAGCCCTAAAATCATTATTTTTTCAATTGGTTCGAAATTTAAGGTTGTAAAAATTGTAAAATAAAGAAATGCTATAGGAAATGCTATATTATTTCCTATGGCATTTCTCGTCAACAATTTAATCCTTGCATATTTTTGCATGAGAACGCTTGTAATATTCAAATTCCAATGTATAAGCCCTAAAATCATTATTTTTTCAATTGGTTCGAAATTTAAGGTTGTAAAAAATGTAAAATAAAGAAATGCTATAGTAGCATTTCCTATGGCATTTCTCGTCAACAATTTAATCCTTGCATATTTTTGCATGAGAACTCTTGTTATATTCAAATTCCAATGTATAAGCCCTAAAATCATTATTTTTTCAATTGGTTCGAAATTTAAGGTTGTATAAATTGTAAAATAAAGAAATGCTAGCATTTCCTATGGCATTTCTCGTCAACAATTTAATCTTTGCATATTTTTGCATGAGAACTCTTGTTATATTCAAATTCCAATGTATAAGCCCTAAAATCATTATTTTTTCAATTGGTTCGAAATTTAAGGTTGTAAAAAATGTAAAATAAAGAAATGCTATAGGAAATGCTATAACATTTCCTATGGCATTTCTCGTCAACCATTTAATCCTTGCGTATTTTTTCATGAGAACTCTTGTGATATTCAAATTCCAATGTATAAGCCCTAAAATCATTATTTTTTCAATTGGTTCAAAATTTAAGGTTGTAAAAAATGTAAAATAAAGAAATTCTATAGGAAATGCTATAGCATTTCCTATGGCATTTCTCGTTAACAATTTAATCCTTGCATATTTTTGCATGAGAACTCTTGTTATATTCAAATTCCAATGTATAAGCCCTAAAATCATTATTTTTTCAATTGGTTCGAAATTTAAGGTTGTAAAAATTGTAAAATAAAGAAATGCTATAGGAAATGCTATAGCATTTCCTATGGCATTTCTCGTCAACAATTTAATCCTTGCATATTTTTGCATGAGAACGCTTGTAATATTCAAATTCCAATGTATAAGCCCTAAAATCATTATTTTTTCAATTGGTTCGAAATTTAAGGTTGTAAAAAATGTAAAATAAAGAAATGCTATAGGAAATGCTAGCATTTCCTATGGCATTTCTCGTCAACAATTTAATCCTTGCATATTTTTGCATGAGAACTCTTGTTATATTCAAATTCCAATGTATAAGCCCTAAAATCATTATTTTTTCAATTGGTTCGAAATTTAAGGTTTTAAAAATTGTAAAATAAAGAAATGCTAGCATTTCCTATGGCATTTCTCGTCAACAATTTAATCTTTGCATATTTTTGCATGAGAACTCTTGTTATATTCAAATTCCAATGTATAAGCCCTAAAATCATTATTTTTTCAATTGGTTCGAAATTTAAGGTTGTAAAAAATGTAAAATAAAGAAATGCTATAGGAAATGCTATAGCATTTCCTATGGCATTTCTCGTCAACCATTTAATCCTTGCGTATTTTTTCATGAGAACTCTTGTTATATTCAAATTCCAATGTATAAGCCCTAAAATCATTATTTTTTCAATTGGTCCAAAATTTAAGGTTGTAAAAAATGTAAAATAAAGAAATGCTATAGGAAATGTTATAGCATTTCCTATGGCATTTCTCGTAAACAATTTAATCCTTGCATATTTTTGCATGAGAACTCTTGTTATATTCAAATTCCAATGTATAAGCCCTAAAATAATTATTTTTTCAATTGGTTCGAAATTTAAGGTTGTAAAAAATGTAAAATAAAGAAATTCTATAGGAAATGCTAGCATTTCCTATTGCATTTCTCGTCAACAATTTAATCCTTGCATATTTTTGCATGAGAACGCTTGTAATATTCAAATTCCAATGTATAAGCCCTAAAATCATTATTTTTTCAATTGGTTCGAAATTTAAGGTTGTAAAAAATGTAAAATAAAGAAATTCTATAGGAAATGCTAGCATTTCCTATGGCATTTCTCGTCAACCATTTAATCCTTGCGTATTTTTTCATGAGAACTCTTGTTATATTCAAATTCCAATGTATAAGCCCTAAAATCATTATTTTTTCAATTGGTTCAAAATTTAAGGTTGTAAAAAATGTAAAATAATGAAATTCTATAGGAAATGCTATAACATTTCCTATGGCATTTCTCGTCAACAATTTAATCCTTGCATATTTTTTCATGAGAACTCTTGTTATATTCAAATTCCAATGTATAAGCCCTAAAATCATTATTTTTTCAATTGGTTCGAAATTTAAGGTTGTAAAAAATGTAAAATAAAGAAATTCTATTGGAAATGCTAGCATTTCCTATGGCATTTCTCGTCAACAATTTAATCCTTGCATATTTTTGCATGAGAACGCTTGTAATATTCAAATTCCAATGTATAAGCCCTAAAATCATTATTTTTTCAATTGGTTCGAAATTTAAGGTTGTAAAAAATGTAAAATAAAGAAATGCTATAGGAAATGCTATAACATTTCCTATGGCATTTCTCGTCAACAATTTAATCCTTGCATATTTTTTCATGAGAACTCTTGTTATATTAAAATTTCAATGTACAAGCCCTAAAATCATTATTTTTTCAATTGGTTCGAAATTTAAGGTTGTAAAAAATGTAAAATAATGAAATTCTATAGAAATGCTATAACATTTCCTATGGCATTTCTCGTCAACAATTTAATCCTTGCATATTTTTTCATGAGAACTCTTGTTATATTCAAATTCCAATGTATAAGCCCTAAAATCATTATTTTTTCAATTGGTTCGAAATTTAAGGTTGTAAAAAATGTAAAATAAAGAAATTCTATAGGAAATGCTAGCATTTCCTATGGCATTTCTCGTCAACAATTTAATCCTTGCATATTTTTGCATGAGAACGCTTGTAATATTCAAATTCCAATGTATAAGCCCTAAAATCATTATTTTTTCAATTGGTTCGAAATTTAAGGTTGTAAAAAATGTAAAATAAAGAAATGCTATAGGAAATGCTATAGCATTTCCTATGGCATTTCTCGTCAACCATTTAATCCTTGCGTATTTTTTCATGAGAACTCTTGTTATATTCAAATTCCAATGTATAAGCCCTAAAATCATTATTTTTTCAATTGGTTCAAAATTTAAGGTTGTAAAAAATGTAAAATAAAGAAATTCTATAGGAAATGCTAGCATTTCCTATGGCATTTCTCGTCAACAATTTAATCCTTGCATATTTTTGCATGAGAACGCTTGTAATATTCAAATTCCAATGTATAAGCCCTAAAATCATTATTTTTTCAATTGGTTCGAAATTTAAGGTTGTAAAAAATGTAAAATAAAGAAATGCTATAGGAAATGCTATAGCATTTCCTATGGCATTTCTCGTCAACAATTTAATCCTTGCATATTTTTGCATGAGAACTCTTGTTATATTTAAATTCCAATGTATAAGCCCTAAAATCATTATTTTTTCAATTGGTTCGAAATTTAAGGTTGTAAAAATTGTAAAATAAAGAAATGCTATAGGAAATGCTATAGCATTTCCTATGGCATTTCTCGTTAACAATTTAATCCTTGCATATTTTTTCATGAGAACTCTTGTTATATTCAAATTTCAATGTATAAGCCCTAAAATCATTATTTTTTCAATTGGTTCGAAATTTAAGGTTGTAAAAAATGTAAAATAATGAAATTCTATAGGAAATGCTATAACATTTCCTATGGCATTTCTCGTCAACAATTTAATCCTTGCATATTTTTTCATGAGAACTCTTGTTATATTCAAATTTCAATGTATAAGCCCTAAAATCATTATTTTTTCAATTGGTTCGAAATTTAAGGTTGTAAAAAATGTAAAATAAAGAAATTCTATAGGAAATGCTAGCATTTCCTATGGCATTTCTCGTCAACAATTTAATCCTTGCATATTTTTGCATGAGAACGATTGTAATATTCAAATTCCAATGTATAAGCCCTAAAATCATTATTTTTTCAATTTGTTCAAAATTTAAGGTTGTAAAAAATGTAAAATAAAGAAATGCTATAGGAAATGTTATAGCATTTCCTATGGCATTTCTCGTCAACAATTTAATCCTTGCATATTTTTGCATGAGAACTCTTGTTATATTTAAATTCCAATGTATAAGCCCTAAAATCATTATTTTTTCAATTGGTTCGAAATTTAAGGTTGTAAAAATTGTAAAATAAAGAAATGCTATAGGAAATGCTATAGCATTTCCTATGGCATTTCTCGTCAACAATTTAATCCTTGCATATTTTTGCATGAGAACTCTTGTTATATTCAAATTCCAATGTATAAGCCCTAAAATCATTATTTTTTCAATTGGTTCAAAATTTAAGGTTGTAAAAATTGTAAAATAAAGAAATGCTATAGGAAATGCTATAGCATTTCCTATGGCATTTCTCCTCAACAATTTAATCCTTGCATATTTTTGCATGAGAACTCTTGTTATATTCAAATTCCAATGTATAAGCCCTAAAATCATTATTTTTTCAATTGGTTCGAAATTTAAGGTTGTAAAAATTGTAAAATAAAGAAATGCTAGCATTTCCTATGGCATTTCTCGTCAACAATTTAATCTTTGCATATTTTTGCATGAGAACTCTTGTTATATTCAAATTCCAATGTATAAGCCCTAAAATCATTATTTTTTCAATTGGTTCGAAATTTAAGGTTGTAAAAAATGTAAAATAAAGAAATGCTATAGGAAATGCTATAGCATTTCCTATGGCATTTCTCGTCAACCATTTAATCCTTGCGTATTTTTTCATGAGAACACTTGTTATATTCAAATTCCAATGTATAAGCCCTAAAATCATTATTTTTTCAATTGGTTCAAAATTTAAGGATGTAAAACATGTAAAATAAAGAAATGCTATAGGAAATGCTATAGCATTTCCTATGGCATTTCTCGTTAACAATTTAATCCTTGCATATTTTTGCATGAGAACTCTTGTTATATTCAAATTCCAATGTATAAGCCCTAAAATAATTATTTTTTCAATTGGTTCGACTTTTAGGTCATAAACAATGTAAAATAAAGAAATACTATAGGAAATGCTATTGCATTTCCTATGGCATTTCTCGTCAACAATTTAATCCTTGCATAGTTTGCATGAGAACGCTTGTAATATTAAAATTCCAATGTATGAGCCCTAAAATCTTTATTTTTTCAATTGGTTCGAAATTTAAGGTTGTAAAAAATGTAAAATAAAGAAATTCTATAGGAAATGCTATAGCATTTCCTATGGCATTTCTCGTCAACAATTTAATCCTTGCATATTTTTTCATGAGAACTCTTGTTATATTCAAATTCCAATGTATAATCCCTAAAATCATTATTTTTTCAATTGGTTCGAAATTTAAGGTTGTAAAAATTGTAAAATAAAGAAATGCTATAGGAAATGCTATAGCATTTCCTATAACATTTCTCGTCAACAGTTTAATAGTTGCATATTTTTGCATGAGAACTCTTGTTATATTCAAATTCCAATGTATAAGCCCTAAAATCATTATTTTTTCAATTGGTTCGAAATTTAAGGTTGTAAAAAATGTAAAATAAAGAAATGCTATAGGAAATGCTATAGCATTTCCTATGGCATTTCTCGTCAACCATTTAATCCTTGCGTATTTTTTCATGAGAACTCTTGTTATATTCAAATTCCAATGTATAAGCCATAAAATCATTATTTTTTCAATTGGTTCGAAATTTAAGGTTGTAAAAAATGTAAAATAAAGAAATGCTATAGGAAATGCTAGCATTTCCTATGGCATTTCTCGTCAACAATTTAATCCTTGCATATTTTTGCATGAGAACGCTTGTAATATTCAAATTCCAATGTATAAGCCCTAAAATCATTATTTTTTCAATTGGTTCGAAATTTAAGGTTGTAAAAAATGTAAAATAAAGAAATGCTATAGGAAATGCTATAGCATTTCCTATGGCATTTCTCGTCAACAATTTAATCCTTGCATATTTTTGCATGAGAACTATTGTTATATTCAAATTCCAATGTATAAGCCCTAAAATCATTATTTCTTCAATTGGTTCGAAATTTAAAGTTGTAAAAATTGTAAGATAAAGAAATGCTACATTTCCTATGGCATTTCTCGTTAACAATTTAATCCTTGCATATTTTTTCATGAGAACTCTTGTTATATTCAAATTTCAATGTATAAGCCCTAAAATCATTATTTTTTCAATTGGTTCAAAATTTAAGGTTGTAAAAAATGTAAAATAAAGAAATTCTATAGGAAATGCTATAGCATTTCCTATGGCATTTCTCGTCAACAATTTAATCCTTGAATAGTTTGCATGAGAACTCTTTTAATATTAAAATTCCAATGTATGAGCCCTAAAATCATTATTTTTTCAATTGGTTCAAAATTTAAGGTTGTGAAAAATGTAAAATAAAGAAATGCCATAGCAGATGCTATAGCATTTCCTAAGGCATTTCTCGTCAACAATTTAATCCTTGCATATTTTTGCATGAGAACTCTTGTTATATTCAAATTCCAATGTATAAGCCCTAAAATCATTATTTTTTCAATTGGTTCGAAATTTAAGGTTGTAAAAATTGTAAAATAAAGAAATGCTATAGAAAATGCTATAGCATTTCCTATGGCATTTCTCGTCAACAATTTAATCCTTGCATATTTTTGCATGAGAACTCTTGTTATATTCAAATTCCAATGTATAAGCCCTAAAATCATTATTTTTTCAATTGGTTCAAAATTTAAGGTTGTAAAAATTGTAAAATAAAGAAATGCTATAGGAAATGCTATAGCATTTCCTATGGCATTTCTCGTCAACAATTTAATCCTTGCATATTTTTGCATGAGAACTCTTGTTATATTCATATTCCAATGTATAAGCCCTAAAATCATTATTTTTTCAATTGGTTCGAAATTTAAGGTTGTAAAAATTGTAAAATAAAGAAATGCTATAGGAAATGCTATAGCATTTCCTATGACATTTCTCGTAAACAATTTAATCGTTGCATATTTTTGCATGAGAACTCTTGTTATATTCAAATTCCAATGTATAAGCCCTAAAATCATTATTTTTTCAATTGGTTCGAAATTTAAGGTTGTAAAAAATGTAAAATAAAGAAATGCTATAGGAAATGCTATAGTATTTCCTATGGCATTTCTCGTCAACCATTTAATCCTTGCGTATTTTTTCATGAGAACTCTTGTTATATTCAAATTCCAATGTATAAGCCATAAAGTCATTATTTTTTTAATTGGTTCGAAATTTAAGGTTGTAAAAAATGTAAAATAAAGAAATGCTATAGGAAATGCTAGCATTTCCTATGGCATTTCTCGTCAACAATTTAATCCTTGCATATTTTTGCATGAGAACGCTTGTAATATTCAAATTCCAATGTATAAGCCCTAAAATCATTATTTTTTCAATTGGTTCGAAATTTAAGGTTGTAAAAAATGTAAAATAAAGAAATGCTATAGGAAATGATATAGCATTTCCTATGGCATTTTACGTCAACAATTTAATCCTTGCATATTTTTGCATGAGAACTCTTGTTATTTTCAAATTCCAATGTATAAGCCCTAAAATCATTATTTTTTCAATTGGTTCGAAATTTAAAGTTGTAAAAATTGTAAGATAAAGAAATGCTACATTTCCTATGGCATTTCTCGTTAACAATTTAATCCTTGCATATTTTTTCATGAGAACTCTTGTTATATTCAAATTCCAATGTATAAGCCATAAAATCATTATTTTTTCAATTGGTTCAAAATTTAAGGTTGTAAAAAATGTAAAATAAAGAAATGCTATAGGAAATGCTATGGCATTTCTCGTCAACAATTTAATCCTTGCATATTTTTGCATGAGAACGCTTGTAATATTCAAATTCCAATGTATAAGCCCTAAAATCATTATTTTTTCAATTGGTTCGAAATTTAAGGTTGTAAAAAATGTAAAATAAAGAAATGCTATAGGAAATGCTATAGCATTTCCTATGGCTTTTCTCGTCAACCATTTATTCCTTGCGTATTTGTTCTTGAGAACTCTTGTTATATTCAAATTCCAATGTATAAGCCATAAAATCATTATTTTTTCAATTGGTTCGAAATTTAAGGTTGTAAAAAATGTAAAATAAAGAAATGCTATAGAAAATGCTATAGCATTTCCTATGGCATTTCTCGTCAACAATTTAATTGTAGCACCCACTACCTCTTTTAATTTAAAACAGTTCCACTTTCCAAAAAGTGGACAAAATTAAACTTTTAAATTTCTAGTATGTAATATAGTTTTTTACATACACGAAATTACTTTATAACGACCATGTTACTTTGTCCTATGTACATATGGACATCAAAACTATATATACAATTCAAAATAGGCCCATTAGGTCAAAAGGTTCCATATACATATGCTTTACGGTGTGCGAGAGTGCTCATCCAAACGCCAAGATGACTAGTCATGTCTAGATGCACCCTCACCAACATCACAAGAACTACGTGAGCTAAAGCTCAGTAAACAAGAACCGTATACATATAGATAAACTTCAACATACCATAAACTCTTATTCTTATAGTACCAATATATTATAAAATATTACGCGCGTTATTATGTGTTCAAAGAAGGTTAATCGTCTAGGCCTATTAGTAAGCTTCCACGTGTCCCATCGAACCTTGGCCACATACAAATATCTCAATCATACACATGAGACATCGTAACTCCCCAATCCTAGGAGTTACAATAGGTTCGAAAATATCTTATGGAACCAATCCTATCCCACAAGATGTGTTAGTCCCCCAATCCTAAGGACTAACAAGGCCACGTGTGAGAAAACTATCGGACTCTGGCCATATATAAGTATCTCAATCATACACATGAGACACCGTAGTCCCCCAATCCTAGGAACTACAATAAGTCCGAGAAAGTCCTATGGCACAAACAATATCCCATAAGACATATTAATCCCCCAATCCTAGGGACTAATATAGGCCACCAAAAATTAACTCATCAATGTTCACACCTTTTAAAGTGGTACATTCTCTTTATAATTTTGGAACACGAAATACTCATACTCATATAACATAGTGCTTTCATACTATGTCCTTGTGATAGTTTTAAAAGAGTTCATGTTTACCTTTTTATGTCGAATACCCGTGCAAACGATTCAGTCCAGTTTCCTCAATGAGCAATGTGTGCTAACCACCTAATGAATTTATTACCAAGTACTCAAGACATCAATTTCACTGTCCGTGAATGCTTTATACTTATACAAGTAATTCCGTGCATATTTCAAGTCAAATTTCACGATATATAGTTCTTTAAAACACATTTTTGCAAAACTAGCTCGGTTGAGATAAAATTGTATTCTCTTTGTAAAACATTTCGACATAGAGTCCCTTGTATTTTCAAACTAACCAAGATCTATATTATCAAATAACATCCATCCATCGTAAAATATAAACCGGCTGCCTCCTAAAACAAAGAAGCGCACAAACCGAACAACCTAGCGCTATAATCATTCAAATCGATTCTTTTCTTAAATCGACAGCAAGCATAATAAACTCCAATGATTAATTATCAAATATAAAACTCTTATGAACATCTCAAGGTTCATTTAAAATATTTATAATAAGGCAGCAACTTATGAACATCTCAAGTTTCTTTTGCAAAATCATTCACCTAGGAAATATTATGAACACCTTTAGAACTATTTGACACACATTATAGATCATATGAAGCTAAAAAATAAACATGAGGTGCTGGAGTTTTCAAATGAAAAATGAAAACACTAAAAAGATAGAACTAACTAACCATGAAACTTGTATCGGCTCTAGGTTGCAAGTTCTAACTCCTATTTCAGCTCTACAAGTTGGGAAAGATTTGAATCAGGGAGAGGAATATCTGGTGAGGGTTTTAGCTCTGTATAAAAGCTGTGGTCCGAGAGGTTTTGAAGGTAAGAGCTGCTTGCTTTGTTTTAATACCAAATTAAAGGATAAAATTGATATTTTCAAAACTTAGCATGAGGTGTATCAATAACAAGACTTCCAAGATGACTCTTAATAGTATAGAGTGATTAAATACAAATAAACCTATCCTAACATGGTGAAACCTAGTCCCGGTTCAATCGGTTTTGCTTACTTTTTACTTTTCCGCTTCTACGCATCGTTTTCATTATTATTCGGTAAAACCTACTTATAAACCAATCAAAATGTTTACTATCATTTCATTTACATAATAAATAATATAAAGTACATAGTAAATATTTAAGATAGCTATTTGAACAAAAATACTAACCCAGAAGTTAAACCGAGCCATTTCTCGCTTACCGAGAAAAATACAAAACCGAAACGTCATGCTTGCTTAGAGTTGACTATGACTTCATTTTTTTTTATTTTCTAGTATGAAATAAATCATTTAACAAAATATATTTGACCTACTTGTGATGTCATGAAAAATGCACGGATTTCAGTGTATCGTGAATTTTATCGAAATATGAACAGTGTATAGTATCAATTCATTTACTCATTTAGCACACAATGCTTCACTCTTGAGGAATACTGGACCTTCACGCTGCATGAAATTACTCAACAAACGATGTTAAAAACAAATAATGTTCTTGTACATAAGGTATAGGAGGTGTGCAATCTATATGAAATGTTTTATTATGCATCGTGAATGTGTTATTACTGGTCATAATTGTACGTGAGAATTTGGGTTATCACAATCTTCCATAGGAAATTCTATAGCATTTACTATGGCATTTCTCGTCAACCATTTAATCCTTGAATATTTTTGCATGAGAACTCTTGTTATATTCAAATTCCAATGTATAAGCCCTAAAATCATTATTTTTTCAATTGGTTCGAAATTTAAGGTTGTAAAAAATGTAAAATAAAGAAATGCTATAGGAAATGCTATAGCATTTCCTATGGCTTTTCTCGTCAACCATTTATTCCTTGCGTATTTGTTCATGAGAACTCTTGTTATATTCAAATTCCAATGTATAAGCCATAAAATCATTATTTTTTCAATTGGTTCGAAATTTAAGGTTGTAAAAAATGTAAAATAAAGAAATGCTATAGAAAATGCTATAGCATTTCCTATGGCATTTCTCGTCAACAATTTAATTGTAGCACCCACTACCTCTTTTAATTTAAAACAGTTCCACTTTCCAAAAAGTGGACAAAATTAAACTTTTAAATTTCTAGTATGTAATATAGTTTTTTACATACACGAAATTACTTTATAACGACCATGTTACTTTGTCCTATGTACATATGGACATCAAAACTATATATACAATTCAAAATAGGCCCATTAGGTCAAAAGGTTCCATATACATATGCTTTACGGTGTGCGAGAGTGCTCATCCAAACGCCAAGATGACTAGTCATGTCTAGATGCACCCTCACCAACATCACAAGAACTACGTGAGCTAAAGCTCAGTAAACAAGAACCGTATACATATAGATAAACTTCAACATACCATAAACTCTTATTCTTATAGTACCAATATATTATAAAATATTACGCGCGTTATTATGTGTTCAAAGAAGGTTAATCGTCTAGGCCTATTAGTAAGCTTCCACGTGTCCCATCGAACCTTGGCCACATACAAATATCTCAATCATACACATGAGACATCGTAACTCCCCAATCCTAGGAGTTACAATAGGTTCGAAAATATCTTATGGAACCAATCCTATCCCACAAGATGTGTTAGTCCCCCAATCCTAAGGACTAACAAGGCCACGTGTGAGAAAACTATCGGACTCTGGCCATATATAAGTATCTCAATCATACACATGAGACACCGTAGTCCCCCAATCCTAGGAACTACAATAAGTCCGAGAAAGTCCTATGGCACAAACAATATCCCATAAGACATATTAATCCCCCAATCCTAGGGACTAATATAGGCCACCAAAAATTAACTCATCAATGTTCACACCTTTTAAAGTGGTACATTCTCTTTATAATTTTGGAACACGAAATACTCATACTCATATAACATAGTGCTTTCATACTATGTCCTTGTGATAGTTTTAAAAGAGTTCATGTTTACCTTTTTACGTCGAATACCCGTGCAAACGATTCAGTCCAGTTTCCTCAATGAGCAATGTGTGCTAACCACCTAATGAATTTATTACCAAGTACTCAAGACATCAATTTCACTGTCCGTGAATGCTTTATACTTATACAAGTAATTCCGTGCATATTTCAAGTCAAATTTCACGATATATAGTTCTTTAAAACACATTTTTGCAAAACTAGCTCGGTTGAGATAAAATTGTATTCTCTTTGTAAAACATTTGGACATAGAGTCCCTTGTATTTTCAAACTAACCAAGATCTATATTATCAAATAACATCCATCCATCGTAAAATATAAACCGGCTGCCTCCTAAAACAAAGAAGCGCACAAACCGAACAACCTAGCGCTATAATCATTCAAATCGATTCTTTTCTTAAATCGACAGCAAGCATAATAAACTCCAATGATTAATTATCAAATATAAAACTCTTATGAACATCTCAAGGTTCATTTAAAATATTTATAATAAGGCAGCAACTTATGAACATCTCAAGTTTCTTTTGCAAAATCATTCACCTAGGAAATATTATGAACACCTTTAGAACTATTTGACACACATTATAGATCATATGAAGCTGAAAAATAAACATGAGGTGCTGGAGTTTTCAAATGAAAAATGAAAACACTAAAAAGATAGAACTAACTAACCATGAAACTTGTATCGGCTCTAGGTTGCAAGTTCTAACTCCTATTTCAGCTCTACAAGTTGGGAAAGATTTGAATCAGGGAGAGGAATATCTGGTGAGGGTTTTAGCTCTGTATAAAAGCTGTGGTCCGAGAGGTTTTGAAGGTAAGAGCTGCTTGCTTTGTTTTAATACCAAATTAAAGGATAAAATTGATATTTTCAAAACTTAGCATGAGGTGTATCAATAACAAGACTTCCAAGATGACTCTTAATAGTATAGAGTGATTAAATACAAATAAACCTATCCTAACATGGTGAAACCTAGTCCCGGTTCAATCGGTTTTGCTTACTTTTTACTTTTCCGCTTCTACGCATCGTTTTCATTATTATTCGGTAAAACCTACTTATAAACCAATCAAAATGTTTACTATCATTTCATTTACATAATAAATAATATAAAGTACATAGTAAATATTTAAGATAGCTATTTGAACAAAAATACTAACCCAGAAGTTAAACCGAGCCATTTCTCGCTTACCGAGAAAAATACAAAACCGAAACGTCATGCTTGCTTAGAGTTGACTATGACTTCATTTTTTTTTATTTTCTAGTATGAAATAAATCATTTAACAAAATATATTTGACCTACTTGTGATGTCATGAAAAATGCACGGATTTCAGTGTATCGTGAATTTTATCGAAATATGAACAGTGTATAGTATCAATTCATTTACTCATTTAGCACACAATGCTTCACTCTTGAGGAATACCGGACCTTCACGCTGCATGAAATTACTCAACAAACGATGTTAAAAACAAATAATGTTCTTGTACATAAGGTATAGGAGGTGTGCAATCTATATGAAATGTTTTATTATGCATCGTGAATGTGTTATTACTGGTCATAATTGTACGTGAGAATTTGGGTTATCACAATCTTCCATAGGAAATTCTATAGCATTTACTATGGCATTTCTCGTCAACCATTTAATCCTTGAATATTTTTGCATGAGAACTCTTGTTATATTCAAATTCCAATGTATAAGCCCTAAAATCATTATTTTTTCAATTGGTTCGAAATTTAAGGTTGTAAAAAATGTAAAATAAAGAAATGCTATAGGAAATGCTATAGCATTTCCTATGGCATTTCTCGTTAACAATTTAATCCTTGCATATTTTTGCATGAGAACTCTCGTTATATTCAAATTCCAATGTATAAGCCCTAAAATCATTATTTTTTCAATTGCTTCGAAATTTAAGGTTGTAAAAAATGTCAAATAAAGAAATGCTATAGGAAATGCTATAGCATTTCCTATGGCATTTCTCGTCAACAATTTAATCCTTGCATATTTTTGCATGAGAATGCTTGTAATATTAAAATTCTAATGTATAAGCCCTAAAATCATTATTTTTACAATTGGTTCGAAATTTAAGGTTGTAAAAAATGTAAAATAAAGAAATGCAATAGGAAATGCTATAGCATTTCCTATGGCATTTCTCGTCAACAATTTAATCCTTGCATATTTTTGCATGAGAACTCTTGTTATATTCAAATTCCAACGTATAATCCCTAAAATCATTATTTTTTCAATTGGTTCAAAATTTAAGGTTGTAAAAATTGTCAAATAAAGAAATGCTATAAGAAATGCTATAGCATTTCCTATGGCATTTCTCGTCAACAATTTAATCCTTGCAGATTTTTGCATGAGAACTCTCGTTATATTCAAATTCCAATGTATAAGCCCTAAAATCATTACTTTTTCAATTGGTTCGAAATTTAAGGTTGTAAAAAATGTAAAATAAAGAAATGCTGTAGCATTTCCTATGGCATTTCTCGTCAACAGTTTAATCCTTGCATATTTTTGCATGAGAATGCTTGTAATATTAAAATTCCAATGTATAAGCCGTAAAATCATTATTTGTACAATTGGTTTGAAATTTAAGGTTGTAAAAAATGTAAAATAAAGAAATGCTATAGGAAATGCTATAGCATTTCCTATGGAATTTCTCGTCAACCATTTAATCCTTGCATATTTTTGCATGAGAACTCTTGTTATATTTAAATTTTAATGTATAAGCCCTAAAATCATTATTTTTTCAATTGGTTCGAAATTTAAGGTAGTAAAAAATGTAAAATAAAGAAATGCTATAGGAAATGCTATAGCATTTCCTATGGCATTTCTCGTCAACAATTTAATCCTTGCATAATTTTTCATGAGAACTCTTGTTATATTCAAATTCCAATGTATAAGCCCTATAATCATTATTTTTTCAATTTGTTCGAAATTTAAGGTTGTAAAAAATGTAAAATAAAGAAATGCTATAGGAAATGCTATAGCATTTCCAAATGGCATTTCTCGTCAACAATTTAATCCTTGCATATTTTTGCATGAGAACTCTTTTTATATTCAAATTCCAATGTATAAGCCCTAAAATCATTATTTTTCAATTGGTTCAAAATTTAAGGTTGTAAAAAATGTCAAATAAAGAAATGCTATAAGAAATGCTATAGCATTTCCTATGGCATTTCTCGTCAACAATTTAATCCTTGCATATTATTGCATGAGAACTCTTGTTATATTCAAATTCCAATGTATAAGCCCTAAAATCATTATTTTTTCAATTGGTTCGAATTTTAGGTCGTAAACAATGTAAAATAAAGAAATACTATAGGAAATGCTATAGCATTTCCTGTGGCGTTTCTCGTCAACAATTTAATCCTTGCATAGTTTTGCATGAGAACGCTTGTAATATTAAAATTCCAATGTATGAGCCCTAAAATCATTATTTTTTCAATTGGTTCAAAATTTAAGGTTGTAAAAAATGTAAAATAAAGAAATACTATAGGAAATGCTATAGCATTTCCTATGGCATTTCTAGTCAACAATTTAATCCTTGCATATTTTTGCAGGAGAACTCTTGTTATATTCAAATTCCAATGTAAAAGCCCTAAAATAATTATTTTTTCAATTGGTTCGAAATTTAAGGTTGTAAAAAATGTCAAATAAAGAAATGCTATAAGAAATGCTATAGCATTTCCTATGGCATTTCTCGTCAACAATTTAATCCTTGCATATTTTTGCATGAGAACTCTTGTTATATTTAAATTCCAATGTATAAGCCCTAAAATCATTATTTTTTCAATTGGTTCGAATTTTAGGTCGTAAACAATGTAAAATAAAGAAATGCTAAAGGAAATGCTATAGCGTTTCCTATGGCATTTCTCGTCAACAATATAATCCTTGCATAGTGATGTATGAGAACGCTTGTAATATTAAAATTCCAATGTATAAACACTAAAATCATTATTTTTTCAATTGGTTCGAAATTTAAGGTTGTAAAAAATGTAAAATAAAGAAATTCTATAGGACTTCCTATGGCATTTCTCGTCAACAATTTAATCCTTGCATATTTTTGCATGAGAACGCTTGTAATATTCAAATTCCAATGTATAAGCCCTAAAATCATTATTTTTTGAATTGGTTCGAAATTTAAGGTTGTAAAAAATGTAAAATAAAGAAATGCTATAGGAAATGCTATAACATTTCCTATGGCATTTCTCGTCAACAATTTAATCCTTGCATATTTTTGCATGAGAACTCTTGTTATATTCAAATTCCAATGAATAAGCCCTAAAATCATTATTTTTTCAATTTGTTCGAATTTTAGGTCGTAAACAATGTCAAATAAAGAAATGCAATAGGAAATGCTAAATCATTTCCTATGGCATTTCTCGTCAACAATTTAATCCTTGCATTTTTGCATTAGAACTCTTGTAATATTAAAATTCCAATATATAAGCCCTAAAATCATTATTTTTTCAATTTGTTCAAAATTTAAGGTTGTAAAAAATGTAAAATAAAGAAATGGTATAGGAATTTCTATAGCATTTCCTATGGCATTTCTCGTCAACAATTTAATCCTTGCATATTTTTGCATGAGAACGCTTGTAATATTAAAATTCCAATGTATAAACCCTAAAATAATTATTTTTGTCAATTGGTTCGAAATTTAAGGTTGTAAAAAATGTAAAATAAAGAAATTCTATAGGACTTCCTATGGCATTTCTCGTCAACAATTTAATCCTTGCATATTTTTGCATGAGAACGCTTGTAATATTAAAATTCCAATATATAAGCCCTAAAATCATTATTTTTTCAATTGGTTCGAAATTTAAGGTTGTAAAAAATGTAAAATAAATAAATGCTATAGGAAATGCTATAGCATTTCCTATGGCATTTCTCGTCAATAATTTAATCCTTGCATATTTTTGCATGAGAACTGTTGTTATATTCAAATTCCATTGTAGAAGCCCTAAAATCATTATTTTTTCAATTGGTTCGAATTTTAGGTCGTAAACAATGTCAAATAAAGAAATGCTATAGGAAATGCTAGCATTTCCTATGGCATTTCTCGTCAACAATTCAATCCTTGCATATTTTTGCATGAGAACTTTTGTAATATTTAAATTCCAATGTATAAGCCCTAAAATCATTATTTTTTCAATTGGTTTGAATTTTAGTTCGTAAACAATGAAAAATAAAGAAATGCTATAGCATTTCCTGTGGCATGTCTCGTCATCAATTTAATCCTTGCATATTTTTGCATGAGAACGCTTGTAATATTCAAATTCCAATGTATAAGGCCTAAAATCATTATTTTTTCAATTGGTTCAAAATTTAAGGTTGTAAAAATTGTAAAATAAAGAAATGCTATAGGAAATGCTAGCATTTCCTATGGCATTTCTCGTCAACAATTTAATCCTTGCATATTTTTGCATGAGAACTCTTGTTATATTCAAATTCCAATGTATAAGCCATAAAATCATTATTTTTTCAATTAGTTCGAAATTTAAGGTTGTAAAAATTGTAAAATAAAGAAATGCTATAGGAAATGCTAGCATTTCCTATGGCATTTCTCGTCAACAATTTAATCCTTGCATATTTTTGCATGAGAACTCTTGTTATATTCAAATTCCAATGTATAAGCCCTAAAATTATTATTTTTTCAATTAGTTCGAAATTTAAGGTTGTAAAAAATGTAAATAAAGAAATGCTATAGGAAATGCTACCTATGGCGTTTCTCGTCAAAAATTTAATCCTTGCATATTTTTACATGAGAACTCTTTTTATATTCAAATTCCAATGTATAAGCCCTAAAATCATTATTTTTTCAATTGGTTCAAATTTTAGGTCGTAAACAATGTCAAATAAAGAAATGCTATAGGAAATGCTTCCTATGGCATTTATCGTCAACAATTTAATCCTTGCATATTTTTGCATGAGAACTCTTGTAATATTAAAATTCCAATGTATAAGCCCTAAAATAATTATTTTTTCAATTGGTTCGAATTTTAGGTCGTAAACAATGTAAAAGGGAGAAATGATATAGGAAATGCTATAGCATTTCCTATGGAATTTCTCGTCAACAATTTAATCCTTGCATATTTTTGCATGAGAACGCTTGTAATATTCAAATTCCAATGTATAAGGCCTAAAATCATTATTTTTTCAATTGGTTCGAAATTTAAGGTTGTAAATAATGTAAAATAAAGAAATGCTATAGGAAATGCTATAGCATTTCCTATGGCATTTCTCGTCAACCATTTAATCCTTGCATATTTTTGCATGAGAACTCTTGTTATATTCAAATTCTAATGTATAAGCCCTAAAATTATTATTTTTTCAATTGGTTTGAATTTTAAGGTTGTAAAAAATGTAAAATAAAGAAATGCGATAGGAAATGCTATAGAATTTCCTATGGCATTTCTCGTCAACAATTTAATCCTTGCATATTTTTGCATGAGAACTCTTGTTATATTCAAATTCCAATGTATAAGCCCAAAAATCATTATTTTTTCAATTGGTTCGAAACTTAAGGTTGTAAAAAATGTAAAATAAAGAAATGCTATAGGAAATGCTACCTATGGCGTTTCTCGTCAACAATTTAATCCTTGCATATTTTTACATGAAAACTCTTGTTATATTCAAATTCCAATGTATAAGCCCTAAAATCAATATTTTTTGAATTGGTTCGAATTTTTGGTCGTAAACTATGTCAAATAAAGAAATGCTATAGGAAATGCTATAGCATTTCCTATGGCATTTCTCGTCAACAATTTAATCCTTGCATATTTTTGCATGAGAACTCTTGTAATATTAAAATTCCAATGTATAAGCCCTAAACTAATTATTTTTTCAATTGGTTCGAATTTTAGGTCGTAAACAATTTAAAAGACAGAAATGCTATAGGAAATGCTATAGCATTTCCTATGGCCTTTCTCGTCAACAATTTAATCCTTGCATATTTTTGCATGAGAACGCTAGTAATATTCAAAATCCAATGTATAAGGCCTAAAATCATTATTTTTTCAATTGGTTCGAAATTTAAGGTTGTAAATAATGTAAAATAAAGAAATGCTATAGGAAATGCTATAGCATTTCCTATGGCATTTCTCATCAACCATTTAATCCTTGCATATTTTTGCATGAGAACTCTTGTTATATTCAAATTCCAATGTATAAGCCATAAAATCATTATTTTTTCAATTGGTTCGAAATTTAAGGTTGTAAAAAATGTAAAATAAAGAAATGCTATAGGAAATGCTATTCCTGTGACATTTCACGTCAACAATTTAATCCTTGCATATTTTTGCATGAGAACGCTTGTAATATTCAAATTCCAATGTATAAGCCCAAAAATCATTATTTTTTCAATTGGTTCGAAATTTAAGGTTGTAAAAAATGTAAAATAAAGAAATGTTATAGGAAATGCTACCTATGACGTTTCTCGTCAACAATTTAATCCTTGCATATTTTTACATGAGAACTCTTGTTATATTCAAATTCCAATGTATAAGCCCTAAAATCAATATTTTTTTAATTGGTTTTAATTTTAGGTTGTAAACTATGTCAAATAAAGAAATGCTATAGGAAATGCTAGCATTTCCTATGGCATTTCTCGTCAACAATTTAATCCTTGCATATTTTTGCATGAGAACTCTTGTAATATTAAAATTCCAATGTATAAACCCTAAAATAATTATTTTTTCAATTGGTTCGAATTTTAGGTCGTAAACAATGTAAAAGAAAGAAATGTTATAGGAAATGCTATAGCATTTCCTATGGCATTTCTCGTCAACAATTTAATCCTTGCATATTTTTGCATGAGAACGCTTGTAATATTCAAATTCCAATGTATAAGGCCTAAAATCATTATTTTTTCAATTTGTTCGAAATTTAAGGTTGTAAAAAATGTAAAATAAAGAAATGCTATAGGAAATGCTATAGCATTTCCTATGGCATTTCTCGTCAACAATTTAATCCTTGCATATTTTTGCATGAGAACTCTTGTTATATTCAAATTCTAATGTATAAGCCCTAAAATTATTATTTTTTCAATTGGTTTGAAATTTAATGTTGTAAAAAATGTAAAATAAAGAAATGCTATAGGAAATGCTACCTATGGCGTTTCTCGTCAACAATTTAATCCTTGCATATTTTTACATGAGAACTCTTGTTATATTCAAATTCCAATGTATAAGCCCTAAAATCATTATTTTTTCAATTGGTTCGAATTTTAGGTCGTAAACAATGTCAAATAAAGAAATGCTATAGCATTTCCTATGGCATTTCTCGTCAACAATTTAATCCTTGCATATTTTTGCATGAGAACTCTTCTAATATTAAAATTCCAATGTATAAGCCCTAAAATAATTATTTTTTCAATTGGTTCGAATTTTAGGTCGTAAACAATGTAAAAGAGAGAAATGATATAGGAAATGCTATAGCATTTCTTATGGCATTTCTCGTCAACAAATTAATCCTTGCATATTTTTGCATGAGAACGCTTGTAATATTCAAATTCCAATGTATAAGGCCTAAAATCATTAGTTTTTCAATTGGTTCGAAATTTAAGGTTGTAAAAAATGTAAAATAAAGAAATGCTATAGGAAATGCTAGCATTTCCAATGGCATTTCTCGTCAACAATTTAATCCTTGCATATTTTTGCATGAGAACTCTTTTTATATTCAAATTCCAATGTATAAGCCCTAAAATCATTATTTTTTCAATTGGTTCGAAATTTAAGGCTGTAAAAAATGTAAAATAAAGAAATGCTATAGGAAATGCTATAGCATTTCTTATGGCATTTCTCGTCAACAATTTAATCCTTGCATATTTTTGCATGAAAACTCTTGTTATATTCAAATTCCAATGTATAAGCCCTAAAATCATTATTTTCTTCAATTGGTTCGAAATTTAAGGTTGTAAAAATTGTAAAATAAAGAAATGTTATAGGAAATGCTATAGCATTTCCTATGGCATTTCTCGTCAACAATTTAATCCTTGCATATTTTTGCATGAGAACGCTTGAAATATTCAAATTCCAATGTATAAGCCCTAAAATCATTATTTTTTCAATTGGTTCAAAATTTTAGGTTGTAAAAAATGTAAAATAAAGAAATACTATTGGAAATGCTATAGCATTTCCTATGGCATTTCTCGTCAACCATTTAATCCTTGCATATTTTTGCATGAGAACTCTTGTTATATTCAAATACCAATGTATAAGCCATAAAATCATTATTTTTTCAATTGGTTCGAAATTTAAGGTTGTAAAAAATGTAAAATAAAGAAATGTTATAGGAAATGCTATTGCATTTCCTATGGCATTTCTCGTCAACAATTTAATCCTTGCATATTTTTGCATGAGAACGCTTGTAATATTCAAATTCCAATGTATAATCCCTAAAATCATTATTTTGTCAATTGGTTCGAAATTTCAGGTTGTAAAAAATGTAAAATAAAGAAATGCTATAGGAGCATTTCATATGGCATTTCTCGTCAACAATTTAATCCTTGCATATTTTTGCATGAGAACTCTTGTTATATTCAAATTCCAATGTATAAGCCATAAAATCATTATTTTTTAAATTGGTTCGAAATTTAAGGCTGTAAAAAATGTAAAATAAAGAAATGCTATAGGAAATGCTATGGCATTTCTTATGGCATTTCTCGTCAACAATTTAATCCTTGCATATTTTTGCATGAAAACTCTTGTTATATTTAAATTCCAATGTATAAGCCCTAAAATCATTATTTTCTTCAATTGGTTCGAAATTTAAGGTTGTAAAAATTGTAAAATAAAGAAATGCTATAGGAAATGCTATAGCATTTCCTATGGCATTTCACGTCAACAATTTAATCCTTGCATATTTTTGCATGAGAACGCTTGTAATATTCAAATTCCAATGTATAAGCCCTAAAATCATTATTTTTTCAATTGGTTCAAAATTTCAGGTTGTAAAAAATGTAAAATAAAGAAATGCTATAGGAAATGCTATAGCATTTCCTATGGCGTTTCTCGTCAACCATTTAATCCTTGCATATTTTTGCATGAGAACTCTTGTTATATTCAAATACCAAAGTATAAGCCATAAAATCATTATTTTTTCAATTGGTTCGAAATTTAAGGTTGTAAAAAATGTAAAATAAAGAAATGTTATAGGAAATGCTATTGCATTTCCTATGGCATTTCTCGTCAACAATTTAATCCTTGCATATTTTTGCATGAGAACGCTTGTAATATTCAAATTCCAATGTATAATCCCTAAAATCATTATTTTGTCAATTGGTTCGAAATTTCAGGTTGTAAAAAATGTAAAATAAAGAAATGCTATAGGAGCATTTCATATGGCATTTCTCGTCAACAATTTAATCCTTGCATATTTTTGCATGAGAACTCTTGTTATATTCAAATTCCAATGTATAAGCCATAAAATCATTATTTTTTAAATTGGTTCGAAATTTAAGGCTGTAAAAAATGTAAAATAAAGAAATGCTATAGGAAATGCTATGGCATTTCTTATGGCATTTCTCGTCAACAATTTAATCCTTGCATATTTTTGCATGAAAACTCTTGTTATATTCAAATTCCAATGTATAAGCCCTAAAATCATTATTTTCTTCAATTGGTTCGAAATTTAAGGTTGTAAAAATTGTAAAATAAAGAAATGCTATAGGAAATGCTATAGCATTTCCTATGGCATTTCACGTCAACAATTTAATCCTTGCATATTTTTGCATGAGAACGCTTGTAATATTCAAATTCCAATGTATAAGCCCTAAAATCATTATTTTTTCAATTGGTTCAAAATTTCAGGTTGTAAAAAATGTAAAATAAAGAAATGCTATAGGAAATGCTATAGCATTTCCTATGGCGTTTCTCGTCAACCATTTAATCCTTGCATATTTTTGCATGAGAACTCTTGTTATATTCAAATACCAATGTATAAGCCATAAAATCATTATTTTTTCAATTGGTTCGAAATTTAAGGTTGTAAAAAATGTAAAATAAAGAAATGTTATAGGAAATGCTATTGCATTTCCTATGGCATTTCTCGTCAACAATTTAATCCTTGCATATTTTTGCATGAGAACGCTTGTAATATTCTAATTCCAATGTATAATCCGTAAAATCATTATTTTTTCAATTGGTTCGAAATTTCAGGTTGTAAAAAATGTAAAATAAAGAAATGCTATAGGAAATGCTATAGCATTTCCTATGGCATTTCTCGTCAACCATTTAATCCTTGCATATTTTTGCATGAGAACTCTTGTTATATTCAAATACCAATGTATAAGCCATAAAATCATTATTTTTTCAATTGGTTCGAAATTTAAGGTTGTAAAAAATGTAAAATAAAGAAATGCTATAGGAAAGGCTATAGCATTTCCTATGGCATTTCTCGTCAACAATTTAATCCTTGCATATTTTTGCTTGAGAACTCTTGTTATATTCAAATTCCAATGTATAAGCCCTAAAATCATTATTTTTTCAATTGGTTCGAAATTTAAGGTTGTAAAAAATTTAAAATAAAGAAATGCTATAGGAAATGCTATAGCATTTCGTATTGCATTTCTCGTCAACAATTTAATCCTTGCATATTTTTGCATGAGAACTCTTGTTATATTCAAATTCCAATGTATAAGTCCTAAAATAATTATTTATTCAATTGGTTCGAATTTTAGGTCGTAAACAATGTAAAATAAAGAAATGCTATAGGAAATGCTAGCATTTCCTATGGCATTTCTCGTCAACAATTTAATCCTTGCATATTATTGCATGAGAACTCTTGTTATATTCAAATTCCAATGTATAAGCCCTAAAATAATTATTTTTTCAATTGGTTCGAATTTTAGGTCGTAAACAATGTAAAATTAAGAAATACTATAGGAAATGCTATTACATTTCCTGTGGCATTTCTCGTCAACAATTTAATCCTTGCATAGTTTTGCATGAGAACGCTTGTAATATTAAAATTCCAATGTATGAGCCCTAAAATCATTATTTTTTCAATTGGTTCAAAATTTAAGGTTGTAAAAAATGTAAAATAAAGAAATACTATAGGAAATGCTATAGCATTTCCTATGGCATTTCTAGTCAACAATTTAATCCTTGCATATTTTTGCATGAGAACTCTTGTTATATTCAAATTCCAATGTATAAGCCCTAAAATAATTATTTTTCAATTGGTTCGAAATTTAAGGTTGTAAAAAATGTCAAATAAAGAAATGCTATAAGAAATGCTATAGCATTTCCTATGGCATTTCTCGTCAACAATTTAATCCTTGCATATTTTTGCATGAGAACTCTTGTTATATTTAAATTCCAATGTATAAGCCCTAAAATCATTATTTTTTCAATTGGTTCGAGTTTTAGGTCGTAAACAATGTAAAATAAAGAAATGCTAAAGGAAATGCTATAGCGTTTCCTATGGCATTTCTCGTCAACAATATAATCCTTGCATAGTGATGTATGAGAACGCTTGTAATATTAAAATTCCAATGTATAAACACTAAAATCATTATTTTTTCAATTGGTTCGAAATTTAAGGTTGTAAAAAATGTAAAATAAAGAAATTCTATAGGACTTCCTATGGCATTTCTCGTCAACAATTTAATCCTTGCATATTTTTGCATGAGAACGCTTGTAATATTCAAATTCCAATGTATAAGCCCTAAAATCATTATTTTTTCAATTGGTTCGAAATTTAAGGTTGTAAAACATGTAAAATAAAGAAATGCTATAGGAAATGCTATAGCATTTCCTATGGCATTTCTCGTCAACAATTTAATCCTTGCATATTTTTGCATGAGAACTCTTGTTATATTCAAATTCCAATGTATAAGCCCTAAAATCATTATTTTTTCAATTTGTTCGAATTTTAGGTCGTAAACAATGTCAAATAAAGAAATGCAATAGGAAATGCTAAATCATTTCCTATGGCATTTCTCGTCAACAATTTAATCCTTGCATTTTTGCATGAGAACTCTTGTAATATTAAAATTCCAATGTATAAGCCCTAAAATAATATTATTTTTTCAATTTGTTCAAAATTTAAGGTTGTAAAAAATGTAAAATAAAGAAATGGTATACGAATTTCTATAGCATTTCCTATGGCATTTCTCGTCAACAATTTAATCCTTGCATATTTTTGCATGAGAACGCTTGTAATAATCAAATTCCAATGTATAAGCCCTAAAATCATTATTATTTCAATTGGTTCGAAATTTAAGGTTGTAAAAAATGTAAAATAAAGAAATGCTATAGGAAATGCTATAGCATTTCCTATGGCATTTCTCGTCAACAATTTAATCCTTGCATATTTTTGCATGTGAACTCTTGTTATATTCAAATTCCAATGTATAAGCCCTATAATCATTATTTTTTCAATTGGTTCGAATTTTAGGTCGTAAACAATGTCAAATAAAGAAATGCCATAGGAAACGCTATAGCATTTCCTATGGCATTTCTCGTCAACAATTTAATCCTTGCATAGTTTTGCATGAGAACGCTTGTAATATTAAAATTCCAATGTATAAACCCTAAAATCATTATTTTTGTCAATTGGTTCGAAATTTAAGGTTGTAAAAAATGTAAAATAAAGAAATGCTATAGGACATCCTATGGCATTTCTCGTCAACAATTTAATCCTTGCATATTTTTGCATGAGAACGCTTGTAATATTCAAATTCCAATATATAAGCCCTAAAATCATTATTTTTTCAATTGGTTCGAAATTTAAGGTTGTAAAAAATGTAAAATAAATAAATGCTATAGGAAATGCTATAGCATTTCCTATGGCATTTCTCATCAATAATTTAATCCTTGCATATTTTTGCATGAGAACTGTTGTTATATTCAAATTCCATTGTAGAAGCCCTAAAATCATTATTTTTTCAATTGGTTCGAATTTTAGGTCGTAAACAATGTCAAATAAAGAAATGCTATAGGAAATGCTAGCATTTCCTATGGCATTTCTCGTCAACAATTCAATCCTTGCATATTTTTGCATGAGAACTTTTGTAATATTTAAATTCCAATGTATAAGCCCTAAAATCATTATTTTTTCAATTGGTTTGAATTTTAGTTCGTAAACAATGTAAAATAAAGAAATGCTATAGCATTTCCTGTGGCATGTCTCGTCATCAATTTAATCCTTGCATATTTTTGCATGAGAACGCTTGTAATATTCAAATTCCAATATATAAGGCCTAAAATCATTATTTTTTCAATTGGTTCGAAATTTAAGGTTGTAAAAATTGTAAAATAAAGAAATGCTATAGGAAATGCTAGCATTTCCTATGGCATTTCTCGTCAACAATTTAATCCTTGCATATTTTTGCATGAGAACTCTTGTTATATTCAAATTCCAATGTATAAGCCATAAAATCATTATTTTTTCAATTGGTTCGAAATTTAAGGTTGTAAAAATTGTAAAATAAAGAAATGCTATAGGAAATGCTAGCATTTCCTATGGCATTTCTCGTCAACAATTTAATCCTTGCATATTTTTGCATGAGAACTCTTGTTATATTCAAATTCCAATGTATAAGCCCTAAAATTATTATTTTTTCAATTAGTTCGAAATTTAAGGTTGTAAAAAATGTAAATAAAGAAATGCTATAGGAAATGCTACCTATGGCGTTTCTCGTCAAAAATTTAATCCTTTCATATTTTTACATGAGAACTCTTTTTATATTAAAATTCCAATGTATAAGCCCTAAAATCATTATTTTTTCAATTGGTTCAAATTTTAGGTCGTAAACAATGTCAAATAAAGAAATGCTATAGGAAATGCTAGCATTTCCTATGGAATTTCTCGTCAACAATTTAATCCTTGCATATTTTTGCATGAGAACACTTGTAATATTCAAATTCCAATGTATAAGGCCTAAAATCATTATTTTTTCAATTGGTTCGAAATTTAAGGTTGTAAATAATGTAAAATAAAGAAATGCTATAGGAAATGTTATAGCATTTCCTATGGCATTTCTCGTCAACCATTTAATCCTTGCATATTTTTGCATGAGAACTCTTGTTATATTCAAATTCTAATGTATAAGCCCTAAAATTATTATTTTTTCAATTTGTTTGAATTTTAAGGTTGTAAAAAATGTAAAATAAAGAAATGCTATAGGAAATGCTATAGCATTTCCTATGGCATTTCTCGTCAACAATTTAATCCTTGCATATTTTTGCATGAGAACTCTTGTTATATTCAAATTCCAATGTATAAGCCCAAAAATCATTATTTTTTCAATTGGTTCGAAACTTAAGGTTGTAAAAAATGTAAAATAAAGAAATGCTATAGGAAATGCTACCTATGGCGTTTCTCGTCAACAATTTAATCCTTGCATATTTTTACATGAAAACTCTTGTTATATTCAAATTCCAATGTATAAGCCCTAAAATCAATATTTTTTTAATTGGTTCGAATTTTTGGTCGTAAACTATGTCAAATAAAGAAATGCTATAGGAAATGCTATAGCATTTCCTATGGCATTTCTCGTCAACAATTTAATCCTTGCATATTTTTGCATGAGAACTCTTGTAATATTAAAATTCCAATGTATAAGCCCTAAACTAATTATTTTTTCAATTGGTTCGAGTTTTAGGTCGTAAACAATTTAAAAGACAGAAATGCTATAGGAAATGCTATAGCATTTCCTATGGCCTTTCTCGTCAACAATTTAATCCTTGCATATTTTTGCATGAGAACACTAGTAATATTCAAATTCCAATGTATAAGGCCTAAAATCATTATTTTTTCAATTGGTTCGAAATTTAAGGTTGTAAATAATGTAAAATAAAGAAATGCTATAGGAAATGCTATAGCATTTCCTATGGCATTTCTCATCAACCATTTAATCCTTGCATATTTTTGCATGAGAACTCTTGTTATATTCAAATTCCAATGTATAAGCCATAAAATCATTATTTTTTCAATTGGTTCGAAATTTAAGGTTGTAAAAAAGGTAAAATAAAGAAATGCCATAGGAAATGCTATAGCATTTCCTATGGCATTTCTCGTCAACAATTTAATCCTTGCATATTTTTGCATGAGAACTCTTGTTATATTCAAATTCCAATGTTTAAGCCCTAAAATCATTATTTTTTCAATTGGTTCGAAATTTAAGGTTGTAAAAATTTTAAAATAAAGAAATGCTATAGGAAATGCTATTCCTGTGACATTTCACGTCAACAATTTAATCCTTGAATATTTTTGCATGAGAACGCTTGTAATATTCAAATTCCAATGTATAAGCCCAAAAATCATTATTTTTTCAATTGGTTCGAAATTTAAGGTTGTAAAAAATGTAAAATAAAGAAATGTTATAGGAAATGCTACTTATGGCGTTTCTCGTCAACAATTTAATCCTTGCATATTTTTACATGAGAACTCTTGTTATATTAAAATTCCAATGTATGAGCCCTAAAATAATTATTTTTTCAATTGGTTCAAAATTTAAGGTTGTAAAAAATGTAAAATAAAGAAATGCTATAGGAAATGCTATAGCATTTCCTATGGCATTTCTCGTCAACAATTTAATCCTTGCATATTTTTGCATGAGAACTCTTGTAATATTAAAATTCCAATGTATAAGCCCTAAAATAATTATTTTTTCAATTGGTTCGAATTTTAGGTCGTAAACAATGTAAAAGAAAGAAATGCTATAGGAAATGCTATAGCATTTCCTATGGCATTTCTCGTCAACAATTTAATCCTTGCATATTTTTGCATGAGAACGCTTGTAATATTCAAATTCCAATGTATAAGGCCTAAAATCATTATTTTTTCAATTTGTTCAAAATTTAAGGTTGTAAAAAATGTAAAATAAAGAAATGCTATAGGAAATGCTATAGCATTTCCTATGGCATTTCTCGTCAACAATTTAATCCTTGCATATTTTTGCATGAGAACTCTTGTTATATTCAAATACCAATGTATAAGCCATAAAATCATTATTTTTTCAATTGGTTCGAAATTTAAGGTTGTAAAAAATGTAAAATAAAGAAATGCTATAGGAAATGCTATAGCATTTCCTATGGCATTTCTCGTCAACAATTTAATCCTTGCATATTTTTGCATGAGAACTCTTGTTATATTCAAATTCCAATGTATAAGCCCTAAAATCATTATTTTTTCAATTGGTTCGAAATTTAAGGTTGTAAAAAATGTAAAATAAAGAAATGCTATAGGAAATGCTATAGCATTTCGTATGGCATTTCTCGTCAACAATTTAATCCTTGCATATTTTTTCATGAGAACTCTTGTTATATTCAAATTCCAATGTATAAGTCCTAAAATAATTATTTATTCAATTGGTTCGAATTTTAGGTCGTAAACAATGTAAAATAAAGAAATGCTATAGGAAATGCTAGCATTTCCTATGGCATTTCTCGTCAACCATTTAATCCTTGCATATTTTTGCATGAGAACTCTTGTTATATTCAAATACTAATGTATAAGCATTAAAATCATCATTTTTTCAATTGGTTCGAAATTTAAGGTCGTTAACAATGTAAAATAAAGAAATGCTATAGGAAATGCTAGCATTTCCAATGGCATTTCTCGTCAACAATTTATTCCTTGCTTATTTTTGCATGAGAACTCTTGTTATATTCAAAATCCAATGTATAAGCCCTAAAATCATTATTTTTTCAATTGGTTCGAATTTTAGGTCGTAAACAATGTCAAATAAAGAAATGCTAAAGTAAATGCTATAGCATTTCCTATGGCATTTCTCGTCAACAATTTAATCCTTGCATATTTTTGCATGAGAACTCTTGTTATATTCAAATTCCAATGTATAAGCCCTAAAATCATTATTTTTTCAATTGGTTCGAATTTTAGGTCGTAAACAATGTCAAATAAAGAAATGTTATAGGAAATGCTATAGCATTTCCTATGGCATTTCTCGTCAACAATTTAATCCTTGCATATTTTTGCATGAGAACTCTTCTAATATTAAAATTCCAATGTATAAGCCCTAAAATAATTATTTTTTCAATTGGTTCGAATTTTAGGTCGTAAACAATGTAAAAGAGAGAAATGATATAGGAAATGCTATAGCATTTCCTATGGCATTTCTCGTCAACAATTTAATCCTTGCATATTTTTGCATGAGAACTCTTGTTATATTCAAATTCCAATGTATAAGCCCTAAAATCATTATTTTTTCAATTGGTTCGAAATTTAAGGTTGTAAAAAATGTAAAATAAAGAAATGCTATAGGAAATGCTATAGCATTTCGTATGGCATTTCTCGTCAACAATTTAATCCTTGCATATTTTTTCATGAGAACTCTTGTTATATTCAAATTCCAATGTATAAGTCCTAAAATAATTATTTATTCAATTGGTTCGAATTTTAGGTCGTAAACAATGTAAAATAAAGAAATGCTATAGGAAATGCTAGCATTTCCTATGGCATTTCTCGTCAACAATTTATTCCTTGCGTTTTTTTGCATGAGAACTCTTGTTATATTCAAATACTAATGTATAAGCATTAAAATCATCATTTTTTCAATTGGTTCGAAATTTAAGGTCGTTAACAATGTAAAATAAAGAAATGCTATAGGAAATGCTAGCATTTCCAATGGCATTTCTCGTCAACAATTTATTCCTTGCATATTTTTGCATTTGAACTCTTGTTATTTTCAAAATCCAATGTATAAGCTTTAAAATCATTATTTTTTCAATTGGTTCGAAATATAAGGTTGTAAAAAATGTAAAATAAAGAAATGCTATAGGAAATGCTAGCATTTCCAATGGCATTTCTCGTTAACAATTTATTCCTTGCTTATTTTTGCATGAGAACTCTTGTTATATTCAAAATCCAATGTATAAGCCCTAAAATCATTATTTTTTCAATTGGTTCGAATTTTAGGTCGTAAACAATGTCAAATAAAGAAATGCTAAAGTAAATGCTATAGCATTTCCTATGGCATTTCTCGTCAACAATTTAATCCTTGCATATTTTTGCATGAGAACTCTTGTTATATTCAAATTCCAATGTATAAGCCCTAAAATCATTATTTTTTCAATTGGTTCGAATTTTAGGTCGTAAACAATGTCAAATAAAGAAATGTTATAGGAAATGCTATAGCATTTCCTATGGCATTTCTCGTCAACAATTTAATCCTTGCATATTTTTGCATGAGAACTCTTCTAATATTAAAATTCCAATGTATAAGCCCTAAAATAATTATTTTTTCAATTGGTTCGAATTTTAGGTCGTAAACAATGTAAAAGAGAGAAATGATATAGGAAATGCTATAGCATTTCCTATGGCATTTCTCGTCAACAAATTAATCCTTGCATATTTTTGCATTAGAACGCTTGTAATATTCAAATTCCAATGTATAAGGCCTAAAATCATTAGTTTTTCAATTGGTTCGAAATTTAAGGTTGTAAAAAATGTAAAATAAAGAAATGCTATAGGAAATGCTATAGCATTTCCTATGGCATTTCTCGTCAACCATTTAATCCTTGCATATTTTTGCATGAGAACTCTTGTTATATTGAAATTCCAATGTATAAGCCATAAAATCATTATTTTTTCAATTGGTTCGAAATTTAAGGCTGTAAAAAATGTAAAATAAAGAAATGCTATAGGAAATGCTATAGCATTTCGTATGGCATTTCTCGTCAACAATTTAATCCTTGAATATTTTTGCATGAGAACTCTTGTTATATTCAAATTCCAATGTATAAGTCCTAAAATAATTATTTATTCAATTGGTTCGAATTTTAGGTCGTAAACAATGTAAAATAAAGAAATGCTATAGGAAATGCTAGCATTTCCTATGGCATTTCTCGTCAACAATTTATTCCTTGCATATTTTTGCATGAGAACTCTTGTTATATTCAAATACTAATGTATAAGCATTAAAATCATCATTTTTTCAATTAGTTCGAAATTTAAGGTCGTTAACAATGTAAAATAAAGAAATGCTATAGGAAATGCTAGCATTTCCAATGGCATTTCTCGTCAACAATTTATTCCTTGCATATTTTTGCATGAGAACTCTTGTTATATTCAAAATCCAATGTATAAGCTTTAAAATCATTATTTTTTCAATTGGTTCGAAATATAAGGTTGTAAAAATGTAAAATAAAGAAATGCTATAGGAAATACTATAGCATTTCCTATGGCATTTCTCGTCAACAATTTAATTCTTGCATATTTTTGCATGAGAACTCCTGTTATATTCAAATTCCAATGTATAATCCCTAAAATCATTATTTTTTCAATTGGTTCAAATTTTAGGTCGTAAACAATGTAAAATAAAGAAACGCTATAGGAAATGCTATAGCGTTTCCTATGGCATTTCTCGTCAACAATTTAATCCTTGCATATTTTTGCATGAGAACGCTTATAATATTAAAATTCCAATGTATAAGCCCTAAAATCATTATTTTTTCAATTGGTTCAAAATTTAAGGTTGTAAAAAATGTAAAATAAAAAAATGCTATAGGAAATGCTATAGCATTTCCTATGGAATTTCTCGTCAACAATTTAATCCTTGCATATTTTTTCATGAGAACTCTTGTTATATTAAAATTCCAATGTATAAGCCCTAAAATCATTATTTTTTCAATTGTTTTGAAATTTAAGGTTGTAAAACTGTAAAATAAAGAAATGCTATAGGAAATGCTATAGCATTTCCTATGGCATTTCTCGTCAACAATTTAATCCTTGCATATTTTTGCATGAGAACTCTTGTTATATTCAAATTCCAATGTATAAGCCCTAAAATCAATATTTTTTCAATTGGTTCGAAATTTAAGGTTGTAAAAAATGTAAAATAAAGAAATGCTATAGGAAATGCTATAGCATTTCGTATGGCATTTCTCGTCAACAATTTAATCCTTGAATATTTTTGCATGAGAACTCTTGTTATATTCAAATTCCAATGTATAAGCCCTAAAATAATTATTTTTTCTATTGGTTCGAAATTTTAGGTCGTAAACAATGTAAAATAAAGAAATGCTATAGGAAATTCTAGCATTTCCTATGGCATTTCTCGTCAACAATTTATTCCTTGCATATTTTTGCATGAGAACTCTTGTTATATTCAAATTCCACTGTATAAGCCCTAAAATCGTTATTTTTTCAATTGGTTCGAAATTTAAGGTTGTAAAAAATGTCAAATAAAGAAATGCTATAGGAAAGCATTTCCTATGGCATTCCTCGTCAAAAATTTAATCCTTGCATATTTTTGTATGAGAACTCATGTTATATTCAAATTCCAATGTATAAGCCCTAAAATCATTATTTTTTCAATTGGTTCGAATTTTAGGTCGTAAACAATGAAAAATAAAGAAATGTTATAGGAAATTCTAGCATCTCCTATGGCATTTCTCGTCAACAATTTAATCCTTGCATATTTTTTCATGAGAACTCTTGTTATATTCAAATTCAAATGTATAATCCCTAAAATCATTATTTTTTCAATTGGTTTGAAATTTAAGGTTGTAAAAAAATGTAAAATAAAGAAATGCTATAGGAAATGCTATAGCATTTCCTATGGCATTCCTCGTCAACAATTTAATCCTTGCATATTTTGGCATGAGAACTCTTGTTATATTAAAATTCCAATGTATAAGCCCTAAAATCATTATTTTTTCAATTGGTTCGAATTTTAGGTCGTTAACAATGTAAAATAAAGAAATGCTATAGGAAATATGGCATTTCTCGTCAACAATTTAATCCTTGCATATTTTGGCATGAGAACTCTTGTTATATTCAAATTCCAATGTATAAGCCCTAAAATAATTATTTTTTCAGTTGGATCGTAATTTTAGGTCGTAAACAATGTAAAATAAAGAAATGCTATAGGAAATGCTATAGCATTTCCTATGGCATTCCTCGTCAAAAATTTAATCCTTGCATATTTTTGCATGAGAACTCTTGTTATATTCAAATAACAATGTATAATCCCTAAAATCATTATTTTTTCAATTGTTTTGAAATTTAAGGTTGTAAAAATTTAAAATAAAGAAATGCTATAGGAAATGCTATAGCATTTCCTATGGCATTTCTCGTCAACAATTTAATCCTTGCATATTTTGGCATGAGAACTCTTGTTATATTCAAATTCCAATGTATAAGCCCTAAAATCATTATTTTTTCAATTGGTTCGAATTTTAGGTCGTAAACTATGTAAAATAAAGAAATGCTATAGGAAATGCTATAGCTTTTCCTATGGCATTTCTCGTCAACAATTTAATCCTTGCATATTTTTTCATGAGAACGCTTGTAATATTAAACTTCCAATGTATAAGCCCTAAAATCATTATTTTTTCAATTGGTTTGAAATTTAAGGTTGTAAAAAATGTAAAATAAAGAAATGCTATAGGAAATGCTATAGCATTTCCTATGGCATTTCTCGTCAACAATTTAATCCTTGCAATTTTTTGCATGAGAATGCTTGTAATATTAAAATTCCAATGTATAAGCCCTAAAATCATTTTTTTTTCAATTGGTTTGAAATTTAAGGTTGTAAAAAATGTAAAATAAAGAAATGCTTTAGGAAATTCTAGCATTTCCTATGGCATTTCTCGTCAACAATTTATTCCTTGCATATTTTTGCATGAGAACTCTTGTTATATTCAAATTCCAATGTATAAGCCCTAAAATCATTATTTTTTCAATTGGTTCAAAATTTAAGGTTGTAAAAAATGTCAAATAAAGAAATGCTATAAGAAATGCTATAGCATTTCCTATGGCATTTCTCGTCAACAATTTAATCCTTGCATATTTTTGCATGAGAACTCTTGTTATATTCAAATGCCAATGTATAAGCCCTAAAATCATTATTTTCTCTATTGGTTCGAAATTTTAGGTCGTAAACAATGTAAAATAAAGAAATGCTATAGGAAATTCTAGCATTTCCTATGGCATTTCTCGTCAACAATTTATTCCTTGCATATTTTTGCATGAGAACTCTTGTTATATTCAAATTCCACTGGATAAGCCCTAAAATCATTATTTTTTCAATTGGTTCGAAATTTAAGGTTGTAAAAAATGTCAAATAAAGAAATGCTATAGGAAATGCTATAGCATTTCCTATGGCATTTCTCGTCAACACTTTAATCCTTGCATATTTTTGCATGAGAACGCTTGTAATATTAAAATTCCAATGTATAAGCCCTAAAATCATTCTTTTTCAATTGGTTCGAAATTTTAGGTCGTAAAAAATGTAAAATAAAGAAATGCTATAGGAAATTCTAGCATTTCCTATGGCATTTCTCGTCAACAATTTATTCCTTGCATATTTTTGCATGAGAACTCTTGTTATATTCAAATTCCACTGTATAAGCCCTAAAATCGTTATTTTTTCAATTGGTTCAAAATTTAAGGTTGTAAAAAATGTCAAATAAAGAAATGCTATAGGAAAGCATTTCCTATGGCATTCCTCGTCAAAAATTTAATCCTTGCATATTTTTGTATGAGAACTCCTGTTATATTCAAATTCCAATGTATAAGCCCTAAAATCATTATTTTTTCAATTGGTTCGAAATTTAAGGTTGTAAAAAATGTAAAATAAAGAAATGCTATAGGAAATGCTATAGCATTTCCTATGGCATTTCTCGTCAACAATTTAATCCTTGCATATTTTTGCATGAGAACTCTTGTTATATTCAAATAACAATGTATAATCCCTAAAATCATTATTTTTTCAATTGTTTTGAAATTTAAGGTTGTAAAAATTTAAAATAAAGAAATGCTATAGGAAATGCTATAGCATTTCCTATGGCATTTCTCGTCAACAATTTAATCCTTGCATATTTTGGCATGAGAACTCTTTTTATTTTCAAATTCCAATGTATAAGCCCTAAAATCATTATTTTTTCAATTGGTTCGAATTTTAGGTCGTAAACTATGTAAAATAAAGAAATGCTATAGGAAATGCTATAGCTTTTCCTATGGCATTTCTCGTCAACAATTTAATCCTTGCATATTTTTTCATGAGAACGCTTGTAATATTAAACTTCCAATGTATAAGCCCTAAAATCATTATTTTTTCAATTGGTTCGAAATTTAAGGTTGTAAAAAATGTAAAATAAAGAAATGCTATAGGAAATGCTATAGCATTTCCTATGGCATTTCTCGTCAACAATTTAATCCTTGCAATTTTTTGCATGAGAATGCTTGTAATATTAAAATTCCAATGTATAAGCCCTAAAATCATTTTTTTTTCAATTGGTTTGAAATTTAAGGTTGTAAAAAATGTAAAATAAAGAAATGCTTTAGGAAATGCTATAGCATTTCCTATGGCATTTCTCGTCAACAATTTAATCCTTGCATATTTTTGCATGAGAACTCTTGTTATATTCAAATTCCAATGTATAAGCCCTAAAATCATTATTTTTTCAATTGGTTCGAAATTTAAGGTTGTAAAAAATGTCAAATAAAGAAATGCTATAGGAAATTCTATAGCATTTCCTATGCCATTTCTCGTAAACCATTTAATCCTTGTATAATTTTGCATGAGAACTCTTGTTATATTCAAATTCCAATGTATAAGCCCTAAAATCATCATTTTTTCAATTGGTTCGAAATTTAAGGTTGTAAAAAATGTAAAATAAAGAAATGCTATAGGAAATGCTATAGCATTTCCTATGGCATTTCTCGTCAACAATTTATTCCTTGCATATTTTTGCATGAGAACTCTTGTTATATTCAAATTCCAACGTATAAGCCCTAAAATCATTATTTTTTCAATTGGTTCAAAATTTAAGGTTGTAAAAAATGTCAAATAAAGAAATGCTATAAGAAATGCTATAGCATTTCCTATGGCATTTCTCGTCAACAATTTAATCCTTGCATATTTTTGCATGAGAACTCTTGTTATATTCAAATGCCAATGTATAAGCCCTAAAATCATTATTTTCTCTATTGGTTCGAAATTTTAGGTCGTAAACAATGTAAAATAAAGAAATGCTATAGGAAATTCTAGCATTTCCTATGGCATTTCTCGTCAACAATTTATTCCTTGCATATTTTTGCATGAGAACTCTTGTTATATTCAAATTCCACTGGATAAGCCCTAAAATCATTATTTTTTCAATTGGTTCGAAATTTAAGGTTGTAAAAAATGTCAAATAAAGAAATGCTATAGGAAATGCTATAGCATTTCCTATGGCATTTCTCGTCAACAATTTAATCCTTGCATATTTTTGCATGAGAACGCTTGTAATATTAAAATTCCAATGTATAAGCCCTAAAATCATTCTTTTTCAATTGGTTCGAAATTTTAGGTCGTAAAAAATGTAAAATAAAGAAATGCTATAGGAAATTCTAGCATTTCCTATGGCATTTCTCGTCAACAATTTATTCCTTGCATATTTTTGCATGAGAACTCTTGTTATATTCAAATTCCACTGTATAAGCCCTAAAATCGTTATTTTTTCAATTGGTTCAAAATTTAAGGTTGTAAAAAATGTCAAATAAAGAAATGCTATAGGAAAGCATTTCCTATGGCATTCCTCGTCAACAATTTAATCCTTGCATATTTTTGCATGAGAACTCCTGTTATATTCAAATTCCAATGTATAAGCCCTAAAATCATTATTTTTTCAATTGGTTCGAAATTTAAGGTTGTAAAAAATGTAAAATAAAGAAATGCTATAGGAAATGCTATAGCATTTCCTATGGCATTTCTCGTCAACAATTTAATCCTTGCATATTTTTGCATGAGAACTCTTGTTATATTCAAATAACAATGTATAATCCCTAAAATCATTATTTTTTCAATTGTTTTGAAATTTAAGGTTGTAAAAATTTAAAATAAAGAAATGCTATAGGAAATGCTATAGCATTTCCTATGGCATTTCTCGTCAACAATTTAATCCTTGCATATTTTGGCATGAGAACTCTTGTTATTTTCAAATTCCAATGTATAAGCCCTAAAATCATTATTTTTTCAATTGGTTCGAATTTTAGGTCGTAAACTATGTAAAATAAAGAAATGCTATAGGAAATGCTATAGCTTTTCCTATGGCATTTCTCGTCAACAATTTAATCCTTGCATATTTTTTCATGAGAACGCTTGTAATATTAAACTTCCAATGTATAAGCCCTAAAATCATTATTTTTTCAATTGGTTCGAAATTTAAGGTTGTAAAAAATGTAAAATAAAGAAATGCTATAGGAAATGCTATAGCATTTCCTATGGCATTTCTCGTCAACAATTTAATCCTTGCAATTTTTTGCATGAGAATGCTTGTAATATTAAAATTCCAATGTATAAGCCCTAAAATCATTTTTTTTTCAATTGGTTTGAAATTTAAGGTTGTAAAAAATGTAAAATAAAGAAATGCTTTAGGAAATGCTATAGCATTTCCTATGGCATTTCTCGTCAACAATTTAATCCTTGCATATTTTTGCATGAGAACTCTTGTTATATTCAAATTCCAATGTATAAGCCCTAAAATCATTATTTTTTCAATTGGTTCGAAATTTAAGGTTGTAAAAAATGTCAAATAAAGAAATGCTATAGGAAATTCTATAGCATTTCCTATGCCATTTTTCGTCAACCATTTAATCCTTGTATAATTTTGCATGAGAACTCTTGTTATATTCAAATTCCAATGTATAAGCCCTAAAATCATCATTTTTTCAATTGGTTCGAAATTTAAGGTTGTAAAAAATGTAAAATAAAGAAATGCTATAGGAAATGCTATAGCATTTCCTATGGCATTTCTCGTCAACAATTTATTCCTTGCATATTTTTGCATGAGAACTCTTGTTATATTCAAATTCCACTGGATAAGCCCTAAAATCATTATTTTTTCAATTGGTTCGAAATTTAAGGTTGTAAACGATGTAAAATAAAGAAATGCTATAGCATTTCCTATGGCATTTCTCGTCAACAATTTAATCCTTGCATATTTTTTCATGAGAACGCTTGTTATATTAAAACTCCAATGTATAAGCCCTAAAATCATTATTTTTTCAATTGGTTCTAAATTTAACGTTGTAAAAAATGTAAAATAAAGAAATTCTATAGGAAATTCTATAGCATTTCCTATGGCATTTCTCGTCAACAATTTAATCCTTGCATATTTTTGCATGACAACTCTTGTTATATTCAAATTCCAATGTATAAGCCCTAAAATTATTATTTTTTCAATTGGTTCGAAATTTAAGGTTGTAAAAAATGTAAAATAAAGAAATGCTTTAGGAAATGCTATAGCATTTCCTATGGCATTTCTCGTCAACAGTTTAATCCTTGCATATTTTTGCATGACAACTCTTGTTATATTCAAATTCCAATGTATAAGCCGTAAAATCATTATTTTTTCAATTGGTTCGAAATTTAAGGTTGTAAAAAATGTCAAATAAAGAAATGATATAAGAGATGCTATAGCAATTCCTATGGCATTTCTCGTCAACAATTTAATCTTTGCATATTTTTGCATGAGAATTCTCGTTATATTCAAATTCCAATGTATAAGCCCTAAAATCAATATTTTTTCAATTGGTTCGAAATTTAAGGTTGTAAAAAATGTAAAATAAAGAAATTCTATAGGAAATTCTATAGCATTTCCTATGCCATTTCTCGTCAACCATTTAATCCTTGTATAATTTTGCATGAGAACTCTTGTTATATTCAAATTCCAATGTATAAGCCCTAAAATCATCATTTTTTCAATTGGTTCGAAATTTAAGGTTGTAAAAAATGTAAAATAAAGAAATGCTATAGGAAATGCTATAGCATTTCCTATGGCATTTCCTGTTTACAATTTAATCCTTGCATATTTTTGCATGACAACTCTTGTTATATTCAAATTCCAATGTATAAGCCGTAAAATCATTATTTTTTCAATTGGTTCGAAATTTAAGGTTGTAAAAAATGTCAAATAAAGAAATGCAATAAGAAATGCTATAGCATTTCCTATGGCATTTCTCGTCAACAATTTAATCTTTGCATATTTTTGCATGAGAACTCTCGTTATATTCAAATTCCAATGTATAAGCCCTAAAATCAATATTTTTTCAATTGGTTCGAAATTTAAGGTTGTAAAAAATGTAAAATAAAGAAATTCTATAGGAAATTCTATAGCATTTCCTATGCCATTTCTCGTCAACCATTTAATCCTTGTATAATTTTGCATGAGAACTCTTGTTATATTCAAATTCCAATGTATAAGCTCTAAAATCATCATTTTTTCAATTGGTTCGAAATTTAAGGTTGTAAAAAATGTAAAATAAAGAAATGCTATAGGAAATGCTATAGCATTTCCTATGGCATTTCCTGTTAACAATTTAATCCTTGCATATTTTTGCATGACAACTCTTGTTATATTCAAATTCCAATGTATAAGCCGTAAAATCATTATTTTTTCAATTGGTTCGAAATTTAAGGTTGTAAAAAATGTCAAATAAAGAAATGCAATAAGAAATGCTATAGCATTTCCTATGGCATTTCTCGTCAACAATTTAATCTTTCCATATTTTTGCATGAGAACTCTCGTTATATTCAAATTCCAATGTATAAGCCCTAAAATCAATATTTTTTCAATTGGTTCAAAATTTAAGGTTGTAAAAAATGTAAAATAAAGAAATTCTATAGGAAATTCTATAGCATTTCCTATGCCATTTCTCGTCAACCATTTAATCCTTGTATAATTTTGCATGAGAACTCTTGTTATATTCAAATTCCAATGTATAAGCCCTAAAATCATCATTTTTTCAATTGGTTCAAAATTTAAGGTTGTAAAAAATGTAAAATAAAGAAATGCTATAGGAAATGCTATAGCATTTCCTATGGCATTTCCTGTTAACAATTTAATCCTTGCATATTTTTGCATGACAACTCTTGTTATATTCAAATTCCAATGTATAAGCCGTAAAATCATTATTTTTTCAATTGGTTCGAAATTTAAGGTTGTAAAAAATGTCAAATAAAGAAATGCAATAAGAAATGCTATAGCATTTCCTATGGCATTTCTCGTCAACAATTTAATCTTTGCATATTTTTGCATGAGAACTCTCGTTATATTCAAATTCCAATGTATAAGCCCTAAAATCAATATTTTTTCAATTGGTTCGAAATTTAAGGTTGTAAAAAATGTAAAATAAAGAAATGCTTTAGGAAATGCTATAGCATTTCCTATGGCATTTCTCGTCAACAATTTAATCCTTGCATATTTTTGCATGACAACTCTTGTTATATTCAAATTCCAATGTATAAGCCGTAAAATCATTATTTTTTCAATTGGTTCGAAATTTAAGGTTGTAAAAAATGTCAAATAAAGAAATGATATAAGAAATGCTATAGCAATTCCTATGGCATTTCTCGTCAACAATTTAATCTTTGCATATTTTTGCATGAGAATTCTCGTTATATTCAAATTCCAATGTATAAGCCCTAAAATCAATATTTTTTCAATTGGTTCGAAATTTAAGGTTGTAAAAAATGTAAAATAAAGAAATTCTATAGGAAATTCTATAGCATTTCCTATGCCATTTCTCGTCAACCATTTAATCCTTGTATAATTTTGCATGAGAACTCTTGTTATATTCAAATTCCAATGTATAAGCCCTAAAATCATCATTTTTTCAATTGGTTCAAAATTTAAGGTTGTAAAAAATGTAAAATAAAGAAATGCTATAGGAAATGCTATAGCATTTCCTATGGCATTTCCTGTTTACAATTTAATCCTTGCATATTTTTGCATGACAACTCTTGTTATATTCAAATTCCAATGTATAAGCCGTAAAATCATTATTTTTTCAATTGGTTCGAAATTTAAGGTTGTAAAAAATGTCAAATAAAGAAATGCTATAAGAAATGCTATAGCATTTCCTATGGCATTTCTCGTCAACAATTTAATCTTTGCATATTTTTGCATGAGAACTCTCGTTATATTCAAATTCCAATGTATAAGCCCTAAAATCAATATTTTTTCAATTGGTTCGAAATTTAAGGTTGTAAAAAATGTAAAATAAAGAAATTCTATAGGAAATTCTATAGCATTTCCTATGCCATTTCTCGTCAACCATTTAATCCTTGTATAATTTTGCATGAGAACTCTTGTTATATTCAAATTCCAATGTATAAGCCCTAAAATCATCATTTTTTCAATTGGTTCGAAATTTAAGGTTGTAAAAAATGTAAAATAAAGAAATGCTATAGGAAATGCTATAGCATTTCCTATGGCATTTCCTGTTAACAATTTAATCCTTGCATATTTTTGCATGACAACTCTTGTTATATTCAAATTCCAATGTATAAGCCGTAAAATCATAATTTTTTCAATTGGTTCGAAATTTAAGGTTGTAAAAAATGTCAAATAAAGAAATGCAATAAGAAATGCAATAGCATTTCCTATGGCATTTCTCGTCAACAATTTAATCTTTGCATATTTTTGCATGAGAACTCTCGTTATATTCAAATTCCAATGTATAAGCCCTAAAATCAATATTTTTTCAATTGGTTCGAAATTTAAGGTTGTAAAAAATGTAAAATAAAGAAATTCTATAGGAAATTCTATAGCATTTCCTATGCCATTTCTCGTCAACCATTTAATCCTTGTATAATTTTGCATGAGAACTCTTGTTATATTCAAATTCCAATGTATAAGCCCTAAAATCATCATTTTTTCAATTGGTTCGAAATTTAAGGTTGTAAAAAATGTAAAATAAAGAAATGCTATAGGAAATGCTATAGCATTTCCTATGGCATTTCCTGTTAACAATTTAATCCTTGCATATTTTTGCATGACAACTCTTGTTATATTCAAATTCCAATGTATAAGCCGTAAAATCATTATTTTTTCAATTGGTTCGAAATTTAAGGTTGTAAAAAATGTCAAATAAAGAAATGCCATAGGAAATGCTATAGCATTTCTTATTGCATTTCTCGTCAACAATTTAATCTTTGCATATTTTTGCATGAGAACTCTCGTTATATTCAAATTCCAATGTATAAGCCCTAAAATCAATATTTTTTCAATTGGTTCAAAATTTAAGGTTGTAAAAAATGTAAAATAAAGAAATTTTATAGGAAATTCTATAGCATTTCCTATGCCATTTCTCGTCAACCATTTAATCCTTGTATAATTTTGCATGAGAACTCTTGTTATATTCAAATTCCAATGTATAAGCCCTAAAATCATCATTTTTTCAATTGGTTCGAAATTTAAGGTTGTAAAAAATGTAAAATAAAGAAATGCTATAGGAAATGCTATAGCATTTCCTATGGCATTTCCTGTTAACAATTTAATCCTTGCATATTTTTGCATGACAACTCTTGTTATATTCAAATTCCAATGTATAAGCCGTAAAATCATAATTTTTTCAATTGGTTCGAAATTTAAGGTTGTAAAAAATGTCAAATAAAGAAATGCAATAAGAAATGCAATAGCATTTCCTATGGCATTTCTCGTCAACAATTTAATCTTTGCATATTTTTGCATGAGAACTCTCGTTATATTCAAATTCCAATGTATAAGCCCTAAAATCAATATTTTTTCAATTGGTTCGAAATTTAAGGTTGTAAAAAATGTAAAATAAAGAAATTCTATAGGAAATTCTATAGCATTTCCTATGCCATTTCTCGTCAACCATTTAATCCTTGTATAATTTTGCATGAGAACTCTTGTTATATTCAAATTCCAATGTATAAGCCCTAAAATCATCATTTTTTCAATTGGTTCGAAATTTAAGGTTGTAAAAAATGTAAAATAAAGAAATGCTATAGGAAATGCTATAGCATTTCCTATGGCATTTCCTGTTAACAATTTAATCCTTGCATATTTTTGCATGACAACTCTTGTTATATTCAAATTCCAATGTATAAGCCGTAAAATCATAATTTTTTCAATTGGTTCGAAATTTAAGGTTGTAAAAAATGTCAAATAAAGAAATGCAATAAGAAATGCAATAGCATTTCCTATGGCATTTCTCGTCAACAATTTAATCTTTGCATATTTTTGCATGAGAACTCTCGTTATATTCAAATTCCAATGTATAAGCCCTAAAATCAATATTTTTTCAATTGGTTCGAAATTTAAGGTTGTAAAAAATGTAAAATAAAGAAATTCTATAGGAAATTCTATAGCATTTCCTATGGCATTTCTCGTCAACCATTTAATCCTTGTATAATTTTGCATGAGAACTCTTGTTATATTCAAATTCCAATGTATAAGCCCTAAAATCATCATTTTTTCAATTGGTTCGAAATTTAAGGTTGTAAAAAATGTAAAATAAAGAAATGCTATAGGAAATGCTATAGCATTTCCTATGGCATTTCCTGTTAACAATTTAATCCTTGCATATTTTTGCATGACAACTCTTGTTATATTCAAATTCCAATGTATAAGCCGTAAAATCATTATTTTTTCAATTGGTTCGAAATTTAAGGTTGTAAAAAATGTCAAATAAAGAAATGCAATAAGAAATGCTATAGCATTTCCTATGGCATTTCTCGTCAACAATTTAATCTTTGCATATTTTTGCATGAGAACTCTCGTTATATTCAAATTCCAATGTATAAGCCCTAAAATCAATATTTTTTCAATTGGTTCAAAATTTAAGGTTGTAAAAAATGTAAAATAAAGAAATTTTATAGGAAATTCTATAGCATTTCCTATGCCATTTCTCGTCAACCATTTAATCCTTGTATAATTTTGCATGAGAACTCTTGTTATATTCAAATTCCAATGTATAAGCCCTAAAATCATCATTTTTTCAATTGGTTCGAAATTTAAGGTTGTAAAAAATGTAAAATAAAGAAATGCTATAGGAAATGCTATAGCATTTCCTATGGCATTTCCTGTTAACAATTTAATCCTTGCATATTTTTGCATGACAACTCTTGTTATATTCAAATTCCAATGTATAAGCCGTAAAATCATAATTTTTTCAATTGGTTCGAAATTTAAGGTTGTAAAAAATGTCAAATAAAGAAATGCAATAAGAAATGCAATAGCATTTCCTATGGCATTTCTCGTCAACAATTTAATCTTTGCATATTTTTGCATGAGAACTCTCGTTATATTCAAATTCCAATGTATAAGCCCTAAAATCAATATTTTTTCAATTGGTTCGAAATTTAAGGTTGTAAAAAATGTAAAATAAAGAAATTCTATAGGAAATTCTATAGCATTTCCTATGCCATTTCTCGTCAACCATTTAATCCTTGTATAATTTTGCATGAGAACTCTTGTTATATTCAAATTCCAATGTATAAGCCCTAAAATCATCATTTTTTCAATTGGTTCGAAATTTAAGGTTGTAAAAAATGTAAAATAAAGAAATGCTATAGGAAATGCTATAGCATTTCCTATGGCATTTCCTGTTAACAATTTAATCCTTGCATATTTTTGCATGACAACTCTTGTTATATTCAAATTCCAATGTATAAGCCGTAAAATCATTATTTTTTCAATTGGTTCGAAATTTAAGGTTGTAAAAAATGTCAAATAAAGAAATGCAATAAGAAATGCTATAGCATTTCATATGGCATTTCTCGTCAACAATTTAATCTTTGCATATTTTTGCATGAGAACTCTCGTTATATTCAAATTCCAATGTATAAGCCCTAAAATCAATATTTTTTCAATTGGTTCGAAATTTAAGGTTGTAAAAAATGTAAAATAAAGAAATTTTATAGGAAATTCTATAGCATTTCCTATGCCATTTCTCGTCAACCATTTAATCCTTGTATAATTTTGCATGAGAACTCTTGTTATATTCAAATTCCAATGTATAAGCCCTAAAATCATCATTTTTTCAATTGGTTCGAAATTTAAGGTTGTAAAAAATGTAAAATAAAGAAATGCTATAGGAAATGCTATTGCATTTCCTATGGCATTTCCTGTTAACAATTTAATCCTTGCATATTTTTGCATGACAACTCTTGTTATATTCAAATTCCAATGTATAAGCCGTAAAATCATAATTTTTTCAATTGGTTCGAAATTTAAGGTTGTAAAAAATGTCAAATAAAGAAATGCAATAAGAAATGCAATAGCATTTCCTATGGCATTTCTCGTCAACAATTTAATCTTTGCATATTTTTGCATGAGAACTCTCGTTATATTCAAATTCCAATGTATAAGCCCTAAAATCAATATTTTTTCAATTGGTTCGAAATTTAAGGTTGTAAAAAATGTAAAATAAAGAAATTCTATAGGAAATTCTATAGCATTTCCTATGCCATTTCTCGTCAACCATTTAATCCTTGTATAATTTTGCATGAGAACTCTTGTTATATTCAAATTCCAATGTATAAGCCCTAAAATCATCATTTTTTCAATTGGTTCGAAATTTAAGGTTGTAAAAAATGTAAAATAAAGAAATGCCATAGGAAATGCAATAGCATTTCCTATAGCATTTCCTGTTAACAATTTAATCCTTGCATATTTTTGCATGACAACTCTTGTTATATTCAAATTCCAATGTATAAGCCGTAAAATCATAATTTTTTCAATTGGTTCGAAATTTAAGGTTGTAAAAAATGTCAAATAAAGAAATGCAATAAGAAATGCAATAGCATTTCCTATGGCATTTCTCGTCAACAATTTAATCTTTGCATATTTTTGCATGAGAACTCTCGTTATATTCAAATTCCAATGTATAAGCCCTAAAATCAATATTTTTTCAATTGGTTCGAAATTTAAGGTTGTAAAAAATGTAAAATAAAGAAATTCTATAGGAAATTCTATAGCATTTCCTATGCCATTTCTCGTCAACCATTTAATCCTTGTATAATTTTTGCATTGAGAACTCTTGTTATATTCAAATTCCAATGTATAAGCCCTAAAATCATCATTTTTTCAATTGGTTCGAAATTTAAGGTTGTAAAAAATGTAAAATAAAGAAATTGCTATAGGAAATGCTATAGCATTTCCTATGGCATTTCCTGTTAACAATTTAATCCTTGCATATTTTTGCATGACAACTCTTGTTATATTCAAAATTCCAATGTATAAGCCGTAAAATCATTATTTTTTCAATTGGTTCGAAATTTAAGGTTGTAAAAAATGTCAAATAAAGAAATGCAATAAGAAATGCTATAGCATTTCCTATGGCATTTCTCGTCAACAATTTAATCTTTATTTTTGCATGAGAACTCTCGTTATATTCAAATTCCAATGTATAAGCCCTAAAATCAATATTTTTTCAATTGGTTCAAAATTTAAGGTTGTAAAAAATGTAAAATAAAGAAATTTTATAGGAAATTCTATAGCATTTCCTATGCCATTTCTCGTCAACCATTTAATCCTTGTATAATTTTGCATGAGAACTCTTGTTATATTCAAATTCCAATGTATAAGCCCTAAAATCATCATTTTTTCAATTGGTTCGAAATTTAAGGTTGTAAAAAATGTAAAATAAAGAAATGCTATAGGAAATGCTATAGCATTTCCTATGGCATTTCCTGTTAACAATTTAATCCTTGCATATTTTTGCATGACAACTCTTGTTATATTCAAATTCCAATGTATAAGCCGTAAAATCATAATTTTTTCAATTGGTTCGAAATTTAAGGTTGTAAAAAATGTCAAATAAAGAAATGCAATAAGAAATGCAATAGCATTTCCTATGGCATTTCTCGTCAACAATTTAATCTTTGCATATTTTTGCATGAGAACTCTCGTTATATTCAAATTCCAATGTATAAGCCCTAAAATCAATATTTTTTCAATTGGTTCGAAATTTAAGGTTGTAAAAAATGTAAAATAAAGAAATTCTATAGGAAATTCTATAGCATTTCCTATGCCATTTCTCGTCAACCATTTAATCCTTGTATAATTTTGCATGAGAACTCTTGTTATATTCAAATTCCAATGTATAAGCCCTAAAATCATCATTTTTTCAATTGGTTCGAAATTTAAGGTTGTAAAAAATGTAAAATAAAGAAATGCTATAGGAAATGCTATAGCATTTCCTATGGCATTTCCTGTTAACAATTTAATCCTTGCATATTTTTGCATGACAACTCTTGTTATATTCAAATTCCAATGTATAAGCCGTAAAATCATTATTTTTTCAATTGGTTCGAAATTTAAGGTTGTAAAAAATGTCAAATAAAGAAATGCAATAAGAAATGCTATAGCATTTCATATGGCATTTCTCGTCAACAATTTAATCTTTGCATATTTTTGCATGAGAACTCTCGTTATATTCAAATTCCAATGTATAAGCCCTAAAATCAATATTTTTTCAATTGGTTCGAAATTTAAGGTTGTAAAAAAATGTAAAATAAAGAAATTTTATAGGAAATTCTATAGCATTTCCTATGCCATTTCTCGTCAACCATTTAATCCTTGTATAATTTTGCATGAGAACTCTTGTTATATTCAAATTCCAATGTATAAGCCCTAAAATCATCATTTTTTCAATTGGTTCGAAATTTAAGGTTGTAAAAAATGTAAAATAAAGAAATGCTATAGGAAATGCTATTGCATTTCCTATGGCATTTCCTGTTAACAATTTAATCCTTGCATATTTTTGCATGACAACTCTTGTTATATTCAAATTCCAATGTATAAGCCGTAAAATCATAATTTTTTCAATTGGTTCGAAATTTAAGGTTGTAAAAAATGTCAAATAAAGAAATGCAATAAGAAATGCAATAGCATTTCCTATGGCATTTCTCGTCAACAATTTAATCTTTGCATATTTTTGCATGAGAACTCTCGTTATATTCAAATTCCAATGTATAAGCCCTAAAATCAATATTTTTTCAATTGGTTCGAAATTTAAGGTTGTAAAAAATGTAAAATAAAGAAATTCTATAGGAAATTCTATAGCATTTCCTATGCCATTTCTCGTCAACCATTTAATCCTTGTATAATTTTGCATGAGAACTCTTGTTATATTCAAATTCCAATGTATAAGCCCTAAAATCATCATTTTTTAGATTGGTTCGAAATTTAAGGTTGTAAAAAATGTAAAATAAAGAAATGCTATAGGAAATGCTATAGCATTTCCTATGGCATTTCCTGTTAACAATTTAATCCTTGCATATTTTTGCATGACAACTCTTGTTATATTCAAATTCCAATGTATAAGCCGTAAAATCATTATTTTTTCAATTGGTTCGAAATTTAAGGTTGTAAAAAATGTCAAATAAAGAAATGCAATAAGAAAAGCTATAGCATTTCCTATGGCATTTCTCGTCAACAATTTAATCTTTGCATATTTTTGCATGAGAACTCTCGTTATATTCAAATTCCAATGTATAAGCCCTAAAATCAATATTTTTTCAATTGGTTCGAAATTTAAGGTTGTAAAAAATGTAAAATAAAGAAATTCTATAGGAAATTCTATAGCATTTCCTATGCCATTTCTCGTCAACCATTTAATCCTTGTATAATTTTGCATGAGAACTCTTGTTATATTCAAATTCCAATGTATAAGCCCTAAAATCATCATTTTTTCAATTGGTTCGAAATTTAAGGTTGTAAAAAATGTAAAATAAAGAAATGCTATAGGAAATGCTATAGCATTTCCTATGGCATTTCCTGTTAACAATTTAATCCTTGCATATTTTTGCATGACAACTCTTGTTATATTCAAATTCCAATGTATAAGCCGTAAAATCATTATTTTTTCAATTGGTTCGAAATTTAAGGTTGTAAAAAATGTCAAATAAAGAAATGCCATAGGAAATGCTATAGCTTTTCTTATTGCATTTCTCGTCAACAATTTAATCTTTGCATATTTTTGCATGAGAACTCTCGTTATATTCAAATTCCAATGTATAAGCCCTAAAATCAATATTTTTTCAATTGGTTCAAAATTTAAGGTTGTAAAAAATGTAAAATAAAGAAATTTTATAGGAAATTCTATAGCATTTCCTATGCCATTTCTCGTCAACCATTTAATCCTTGTATAATTTTGCATGAGAACTCTTGTTATATTCAAATTCCAATGTATAAGCCCTAAAATCATCATTTTTTCAATTGGTTCGAAATTTAAGGTTGTAAAAAATGTAAAATAAAGAAATGCTATAGGAAATGCTATAGCATTTCCTATGGCATTTCCTGTTAACAATTTAATCCTTGCATATTTTTGCATGACAACTCTTGTTATATTCAAATTCCAATGTATAAGCCGTAAAATCATAATTTTTTCAATTGGTTCGAAATTTAAGGTTGTAAAAAATGTCAAATAAAGAAATGCAATAAGAAATGCAATAGCATTTCCTATGGCATTTCTCGTCAACAATTTAATCTTTGCATATTTTTGCATGAGAACTCTCGTTATATTCAAATTCCAATGTATAAGCCCTAAAATCAATATTTTTTCAATTGGTTCGAAATTTAAGGTTGTAAAAAATGTAAAATAAAGAAATTCTATAGGAAATTCTATAGCATTTCCTATGCCATTTCTCGTCAACCATTTAATCCTTGTATAATTTTGCATGAGAACTCTTGTTATATTCAAATTCCAATGTATAAGCCCTAAAATCATCATTTTTTCAATTGGTTCGAAATTTAAGGTTGTAAAAAATGTAAAATAAAGAAATGCTATAGGAAATGCTATAGCATTTCCTATGGCATTTCCTGTTAACAATTTAATCCTTGCATATTTTTGCATGACAACTCTTGTTATATTCAAATTCCAATGTATAAGCCGTAAAATCATTATTTTTTCAATTGGTTCGAAATTTAAGGTTGTAAAAAATGTCAAATAAAGAAATGCAATAAGAAATGCTATAGCATTTCATATGGCATTTCTCGTCAACAATTTAATCTTTGCATATTTTTGCATGAGAACTCTCGTTATATTCAAATTCCAATGTATAAGCCCTAAAATCAATATTTTTTCAATTGGTTCGAAATTTAAGGTTGTAAAAAATGTAAAATAAAGAAATTTTATAGGAAATTCTATAGCATTTCCTATGCCATTTCTCGTCAACCATTTAATCCTTGTATAATTTTGCATGAGAACTCTTGTTATATTCAAATTCCAATGTATAAGCCCTAAAATCATCATTTTTTCAATTGGTTCGAAATTTAAGGTTGTAAAAAATGTAAAATAAAGAAATGCTATAGGAAATGCTATTGCATTTCCTATGGCATTTCCTGTTAACAATTTAATCCTTGCATATTTTTGCATGACAACTCTTGTTATATTCAAATTCCAATGTATAAGCCGTAAAATCATAATTTTTTCAATTGGTTCGAAATTTAAGGTTGTAAAAAATGTCAAATAAAGAAATGCAATAAGAAATGCAATAGCATTTCCTATGGCATTTCTCGTCAACAATTTAATCTTTGCATATTTTTGCATGAGAACTCTCGTTATATTCAAATTCCAATGTATAAGCCCTAAAATCAATATTTTTTCAATTGGTTCGAAATTTAAGGTTGTAAAAAATGTAAAATAAAGAAATTCTATAGGAAATTCTATAGCATTTCCTATGCCATTTCTCGTCAACCATTTAATCCTTGTATAATTTTGCATGAGAACTCTTGTTATATTCAAATTCCAATGTATAAGCCCTAAAATCATCATTTTTTAGATTGGTTCGAAATTTAAGGTTGTAAAAAATGTAAAATAAAGAAATGCTATAGGAAATGCTATAGCATTTCCTATGGCATTTCCTGTTAACAATTTAATCCTTGCATATTTTTGCATGACAACTCTTGTTATATTCAAATTCCAATGTATAAGCCGTAAAATCATTATTTTTTCAATTGGTTCGAAATTTAAGGTTGTAAAAAATGTCAAATAAAGAAATGCAATAAGAAAAGCTATAGCATTTCCTATGGCATTTCTCGTCAACAATTTAATCTTTGCATATTTTTGCATGAGAACTCTCGTTATATTCAAATTCCAATGTATAAGCCCTAAAATCAATATTTTTTCAATTGGTTCGAAATTTAAGGTTGTAAAAAATGTAAAATAAAGAAATTCTATAGGAAATTCTATAGCATTTCCTATGCCATTTCTCGTCAACCATTTAATCCTTGTATAATTTTGCATGAGAACTCTTGTTATATTCAAATTCCAATGTATAAGCCCTAAAATCATCATTTTTTCAATTGGTTCGAAATTTAAGGTTGTAAAAAATGTAAAATAAAGAAATGCTATAGGAAATGCTATAGCATTTCCTATGGCATTTCCTTTTAACAATTTAATCCTTGCATATTTTTGCATGACAACTCTTGTTATATTCAAATTCCAATGTATAAGCCGTAAAATCATAATTTTTTCAATTGGTTCGAAATTTAAGGTTGTAAAAAATGTCAAATAAAGAAATGCAATAAGAAATGCAATAGCATTTCCTATGCCATTTCTCGTCAACCATTTAATCCTTGTATAATTTTGCATGAGAACTCTTGTTATATTCAAATTCCAATGTATAAGCCCTAAAATCATCATTTTTTCAATTGGTTCAAAATTTAAGGTTGTAAAAAATGTAAAATAAAGAAATGCTATAGGAAATGCTATAGCATTTCCTATGGCATTTCCTGTTAACAATTTAATCCTTGCATATTTTTGCATGACAACTCTTGTTATATTCAAATTCCAATGTATAAGCCGTAAAATCATTATTTTTTCAATTGGTTCGAAATTTAAGGTTGTAAAAAATGTCAAATAAAGAAATGCAATAAGAAATGCTATAGAATTTCCTATGGCATTTCTCGTCAACAATTTAATCTTTGCATATTTTTGCATGAGAACTCTCGTTATATTCAAATTCCAATGTATAAGCCCTAAAATCAATATTTTTTCAATTGGTTCGAAATTTAAGGTTGTAAAAAATGTAAAATAAAGAAATGCTATAGGAAATGCTATAGCATTTCCTATGGCATTTCTCGTCAACCATTTAATCCTTGTATAATTTTGCATGAGAACTCTTGTTATATTCAAATTCCAATGTATAAGCCCTAAAATCATCATTTTTTCAATTGGTTCGAAATTTAAGGTTGTAAAAAATGTAAAATAAAGAAATGCTATAGGAAATGCTATAGCATTTCCTATGGCATTTCCTGTTAACAATTTAATCCTTGCATATTTTTGCATGACAACTCTTGTTATATTCAAATTCCAATGTATAAGCCGTAAAATCATTATTTTTTCAATTGGTTCGAAATTTAAGGTTGTAAAAAATGTCAAATAAAGAAATGCAATAAGAAATGCTATAGCATTTCCTATGGCATTTCTCGTCAACAATTTAATCTTTGCATATTTTTGCATGAGAACTCTCGTTATATTCAAATTCCAATGTATAAGCCCTAAAATCAATATTTTTTCAATTGGTTCGAAATTTAAGGTTGTAAAAAATGTAAAATAAAGAAATTCTATAGGAAATTCTATAGCATTTCCTATGCCATTTCTCGTCAACCATTTAATCCTTGTATAATTTTGCATGAGAACTCTTGTTATATTCAAATTCCAATGTATAAGCCCTAAAATCATCATTTTTTCAATTGGTTCGAAATTTAAGGTTGTAAAAAATGTAAAATAAAGAAATGCTATAGGAAATGCTATAGCATTTCCTATGGTATTTCCTGTTAACAATTTAATCCTTGCATATTTTTGCATGACAACTCTTGTTATATTCAAATTCCAATGTATAAGCCGTAAAATCATAATTTTTTCAATTGGTTCGAAATTTAAGGTTGTAAAAAATGTCAAATAAAGAAATGCAATAAGAAATGCAATAGCATTTCCTATGGCATTTCTCGTCAACAATTTAATCTTTGCATATTTTTGCATGAGAACTCTCGTTATATTCAAATTCCAATGTATAAGCCCTAAAATCAATATTTTTTCAATTGGTTCGAAATTTAAGGTTGTAAAAAATGTAAAATAAAGAAATTCTATAGGAAATTCTATAGCATTTCCTATGCCATTTCTCGTCAACCATTTAATCCTTGTATAATTTTGCATGAGAACTCTTGTTATATTCAAATTCCAATGTATAAGCCCTAAAATCATCATTTTTTCAATTGGTTCGAAATTTAAGGTTGTAAAAAATGTAAAATAAAGAAATGCTATAGGAAATGCTATAGCATTTCCTATGGCATTTCCTGTTAACAATTTAATCCTTGCATATTTTTGCATGACAACTCTTGTTATATTCAAATTCCAATGTATAAGCCGTAAAATCATAATTTTTTCAATTGGTTCGAAATTTAAGGTTGTAAAAAATGTCAAATAAAGAAATGCAATAAGAAATGCAATAGCATTTCCTATGGCATTTCTCGTCAACAATTTAATCTTTGCATATTTTTGCATGAGAACTCTCGTTATATTCAAATTCCAATGTATAAGCCCTAAAATCAATATTTTTTCAATTGGTTCGAAATTTAAGGTTGTAAAAAATGTAAAATAAAGAAATTCTATAGGAAATTCTATAGCATTTCCTATGCCATTTCTCGTCAACCATTTAATCCTTGTATAATTTTGCATGAGAACTCTTGTTATATTCAAATTCCAATGTATAAGCCCTAAAATCATCATTTTTTCAATTGGTTCGAAATTTAAGGTTGTAAAAAATGTAAAATAAAGAAATGCTATAGGAAATGCTATAGCATTTCCTATGGCATTTCCTTTTAACAATTTAATCCTTGCATATTTTTGCATGACAACTCTTGTTATATTCAAATTCCAATGTATAAGCCGTAAAATCATAATTTTTTCAATTGGTTCGAAATTTAAGGTTGTAAAAAATGTCAAATAAAGAAATGCAATAAGAAATGCAATAGCATTTCCTATGCCATTTCTCGTCAACCATTTAATCCTTGTATAATTTTGCATGAGAACTCTTGTTATATTCAAATTCCAATGTATAAGCCCTAAAATCATCATTTTTTCAATTGGTTCAAAATTTAAGGTTGTAAAAAATGTAAAATAAAGAAATGCTATAGGAAATGCTATAGCATTTCCTATGGCATTTCCTGTTAACAATTTAATCCTTGCATATTTTTGCATGACAACTCTTGTTATATTCAAATTCCAATGTATAAGCCGTAAAATCATTATTTTTTCAATTGGTTCGAAATTTAAGGTTGTAAAAAATGTCAAATAAAGAAATGCAATAAGAAATGCTATAGCATTTCCTATGGCATTTCTCGTCAACAATTTAATCTTTGCATATTTTTGCATGAGAACTCTCGTTATATTCAAATTCCAATGTATAAGCCCTAAAATCAATATTTTTTCAATTGGTTCGAAATTTAAGGTTGTAAAAAATGTAAAATAAAGAAATGCTTTAGGAAATGCTATAGCATTTCCTATGGCATTTCTCGTCAACCATTTAATCCTTGTATAATTTTGCATGAGAACTCTTGTTATATTCAAATTCCAATGTATAAGCCCTAAAATCATTATTTTTTCAATTGGTTCGAAATTTAAGGTTGTAAAAAATGTAAAATAAAGAAATGCTATAGGAAATGCTATAGCATTTCCTATGGCATTTCCTGTTAACAATTTAATCCTTGCATATTTTTGCATGACAACTCTTGTTATATTCAAATTCCAATGTATAAGCCGTAAAATCATTATTTTTTCAATTGGTTCGAAATTTAAGGTTGTAAAAAATGTCAAATAAAGAAATGCAATAAGAAATGCTATAGCATTTCCTATGGCATTTCTCGTCAACAATTTAATCTTTGCATATTTTTGCATGAGAACTCTCGTTATATTCAAATTCCAATGTATAAGCCCTAAAATCAATATTTTTTCAATTGGTTCGAAATTTAAGGTTGTAAAAAATGTAAAATAAAGAAATTCTATAGGAAATTCTATAGCATTTCCTATGCCATTTCTCGTCAACCATTTAATCCTTGTATAATTTTGCATGAGAACTCTTGTTATATTCAAATTCCAATGTATAAGCCCTAAAATCATCATTTTTTCAATTGGTTCGAAATTTAAGGTTGTAAAAAATGTAAAATAAAGAAATGCTATAGGAAATGCTATAGCATTTCCTATGGCATTTCCTGTTAACAATTTAATCCTTGCATATTTTTGCATGACAACTCTTGTTATATTCAAATTCCAATGTATAAGCCGTAAAATCATAATTTTTTCAATTGGTTCGAAATTTAAGGTTGTAAAAAATGTCAAATAAAGAAATGCAATAAGAAATGCAATAGCATTTCCTATGGCATTTCTCGTCAACAATTTAATCTTTGCATATTTTTGCATGAGAACTCTCGTTATATTCAAATTCCAATGTATAAGCCCTAAAATCAATATTTTTTCAATTGGTTCGAAATTTAAGGTTGTAAAAAATGTAAAATAAAGAAATTCTATAGGAAATTCTATAGCATTTCCTATGCCATTTCTCGTCAACCATTTAATCCTTGTATAATTTTGCATGAGAACTCTTGTTATATTCAAATTCCAATGTATAAGCCCTAAAATCATCATTTTTTCAATTGGTTCGAAATTTAAGGTTGTAAAAAATGTAAAATAAAGAAATGCTATAGGAAATGCTATAGCATTTCCTATGGCATTTCCTGTTAATAATTTAATCCTTGCATATTTTTGCATGACAACTCTTGTTATATTCAAATTCCAATGTATAAGCCGTAAAATCATTATTTTTTCAATTGGTTCGAAATTTAAGGTTGTAAAAAATGTCAAATAAAGAAATGCAATAAGAAATGCTATAGCATTTCCTATGGCATTTCTCGTCAACAATTTAATCTTTGCATATTTTTGCATCAGAACTCTCGTTATATTCAAATTCCAATGTATAAGCCCTAAAATCAATATTTTTTCAATTGGTTCGAAATTTAAGGTTGTAAAAAATGTAAAATAAAGAAATTTTATAGGAAATTCTATAGCATTTCCTATGCCATTTCTCGTCAACCATTTAATCCTTGTATAATTTTGCATGAGAACTCTTGTTATATTCAAATTCCAATGTATAAGCCCTAAAATCATCATTTTTTCAATTGGTTCGAAATTTAAGGTTGTAAAAAATGTAAAATAAAGAAATGCTATAGGAAATGCTATTGCATTTCCTATGGCATTTCCTGTTAACAATTTAATCCTTGCATATTTTTGCATGACAACTCTTGTTATATTCAAATTCCAATGTATAAGCCGTAAAATCATAATTTTTTCAATTGGTTCGAAATTTAAGGTTGTAAAAAATGTCAAATAAAGAAATGCAATAAGAAATGCAATAGCATTTCCTATGGCATTTCTCGTCAACAATTTAATCTTTGCATATTTTTGCATGAGAACTCTCGTTATATTCAAATTCCAATGTATAAGCCCTAAAATCAATATTTTTTCAATTGGTTCGAAATTTAAGGTTGTAAAAAATGTAAAATAAAGAAATTCTATAGGAAATTCTATAGCATTTCCTATGCCATTTCTCGTCAACCATTTAATCCTTGTATAATTTTGCATGAGAACTCTTGTTATATTCAAATTCCAATGTATAAGCCCTAAAATCATCATTTTTTCAATTGGTTCGAAATTTAAGGTTGTAAAAAATGTAAAATAAAGAAATGCTATAGGAAATGCTATAGCATTTCCTATGGCATTTCCTGTTAACAATTTAATCCTTGCATATTTTTGCATGACAACTCTTGTTATATTCAAATTCCAATGTATAAGCCGTAAAATCATTATTTTTTCAATTGGTTCGAAATTTAAGGTTGTAAAAAATGTCAAATAAAGAAATGCAATAAGAAATGCTATAGCATTTCCTATGGCATTTCTCGTCAACAATTTAATCTTTGCATATTTTTGCATGAGAACTCTCGTTATATTCAAATTCCAATGTATAAGCCCTAAAATCAATATTTTTTCAATTGGTTCGAAATTTAAGGTTGTAAAAAATGTAAAATAAAGAAATTCTATAGGAAATTCTATAGCATTTCCTATGCCATTTCTCGTCAACCATTTAATCCTTGTATAATTTTGCATGAGAACTCTTGTTATATTCAAATTCCAATGTATAAGCCCTAAAATCATCATTTTTTCAATTGGTTCGAAATTTAAGGTTGTAAAAAATGTAAAATAAAGAAATGCTATAGGAAATGCTATAGCATTTCCTATGGCATTTCCTTTTAACAATTTAATCCTTGCATATTTTTGCATGACAACTCTTGTTATATTCAAATTCCAATGTATAAGCCGTAAAATCATAATTTTTTCAATTGGTTCGAAATTTAAGGTTGTAAAAAATGTCAAATAAAGAAATGCAATAAGAAATGCAATAGCATTTCCTATGCCATTTCTCGTCAACCATTTAATCCTTGTATAATTTTGCATGAGAACTCTTGTTATATTCAAATTCCAATGTATAAGCCCTAAAATCATCATTTTTTCAATTGGTTCAAAATTTAAGGTTGTAAAAAATGTAAAATAAAGAAATGCTATAGGAAATGCTATAGCATTTCCTATGGCATTTCCTGTTAACAATTTAATCCTTGCATATTTTTGCATGACAACTCTTGTTATATTCAAATTCCAATGTATAAGCCGTAAAATCATTATTTTTTCAATTGGTTCGAAATTTAAGGTTGTAAAAAATGTCAAATAAAGAAATGCAATAAGAAATGCTATAGCATTTCCTATGGCATTTCTCGTCAACAATTTAATCTTTGCATATTTTTGCATGAGAACTCTCGTTATATTCAAATTCCAATGTATAAGCCCTAAAATCAATATTTTTTCAATTGGTTCGAAATTTAAGGTTGTAAAAAATGTAAAATAAAGAAATGCTTTAGGAAATGCTATAGCATTTCCTATGGCATTTCTCGTCAACCATTTAATCCTTGTATAATTTTGCATGAGAACTCTTGTTATATTCAAATTCCAATGTATAAGCCCTAAAATCATCATTTTTTCAATTGGTTCGAAATTTAAGGTTGTAAAAAATGTAAAATAAAGAAATGCTATAGGAAATGCTATAGCATTTCCTATGGCATTTCCTGTTAACAATTTAATCCTTGCATATTTTTGCATGACAACTCTTGTTATATTCAAATTCCAATGTATAAGCCGTAAAATCATTATTTTTTCAATTGGTTCGAAATTTAAGGTTGTAAAAAATGTCAAATAAAGAAATGCAATAAGAAATGCTATAGCATTTCCTATGGCATTTCTCGTCAACAATTTAATCTTTGCATATTTTTGCATGAGAACTCTCGTTATATTCAAATTCCAATGTATAAGCCCTAAAATCAATATTTTTTCAATTGGTTCGAAATTTAAGGTTGTAAAAAATGTAAAATAAAGAAATGCTTTAGGAAATGCTATAGCATTTCCTATGGCATTTCTCGTCAACCATTTAATCCTTGTATAATTTTGCATGAGAACTCTTGTTATATTCAAATTCCAATGTATAAGCCCTAAAATCATCATTTTTTCAATTGGTTCGAAATTTAAGGTTGTAAAAAATGTAAAATAAAGAAATGCTATAGGAAATGCTATAGCATTTCCTATGGCATTTCCTGTTAACAATTTAATCCTTGCATATTTTTGCATGACAACTCTTGTTATATTCAAATTCCAATGTATAAGCCGTAAAATCATTATTTTTTCAATTGGTTCGAAATTTAAGGTTGTAAAAAATGTCAAATAAAGAAATGCAATAAGAAATGCTATAGCATTTCCTATGGCATTTCTCGTCAACAATTTAATCTTTGCATATTTTTGCATGAGAACTCTCGTTATATTCAAATTCCAATGTATAAGCCCTAAAATCAATATTTTTTCAATTGGTTCGAAATTTAAGGTTGTAAAAAATGTAAAATAAAGAAATTCTATAGGAAATTCTATAGCATTTCCTATGCCATTTCTCGTCAACCATTTAATCCTTGTATAATTTTGCATGAGAACTCTTGTTATATTCAAATTCCAATGTATAAGCCCTAAAATCATCATTTTTTCAATTGGTTCGAAATTTAAGGTTGTAAAAAATGTAAAATAAAGAAATGCTATAGGAAATGCTATAGCATTTCCTATGGCATTTCCTGTTAACAATTTAATCCTTGCATATTTTTGCATGACAACTCTTGTTATATTCAAATTCCAATGTATAAGCCGTAAAATCATAATTTTTTCAATTGGTTCGAAATTTAAGGTTGTAAAAAATGTCAAATAAAGAAATGCAATAAGAAATGCAATAGCATTTCCTATGGCATTTCTCGTCAACAATTTAATCTTTGCATATTTTTGCATGAGAACTCTCGTTATATTCAAATTCCAATGTATAAGCCCTAAAATCAATATTTTTTCAATTGGTTCGAAATTTAAGGTTGTAAAAAATGTAAAATAAAGAAATTCTATAGGAAATTCTATAGCATTTCCTATGCCATTTCTCGTCAACCATTTAATCCTTGTATAATTTTGCATGAGAACTCTTGTTATATTCAAATTCCAATGTATAAGCCCTAAAATCATCATTTTTTCAATTGGTTCGAAATTTAAGGTTGTAAAAAATGTAAAATAAAGAAATGCTATAGGAAATGCTATAGCATTTCCTATGGCATTTCCTGTTTACAATTTAATCCTTGCATATTTTTGCATGACAACTCTTGTTATATTCAAATTCCAATGTATAAGCCGTAAAATCATTATTTTTTCAATTGGTTCGAAATTTAAGGTTGTAAAAAATGTCAAATAAAGAAATGCAATAAGAAATGCTATAGCATTTCCTATGGCATTTCTCGTCAACAATTTAATCTTTGCATATTTTTGCATGAGAACTCTCGTTATATTCAAATTCCAATGTATAAGCCCTAAAATCAATATTTTTTCAATTGGTTCGAAATTTAAGGTTGTAAAAAATGTAAAATAAAGAAATTCTATAGGAAATTTTATAGCATTTCCTATGCCATTTCTCGTCAACCATTTAATCCTTGTATAATTTTGCATGAGAACTCTTGTTATATTCAAATTCCAATGTATAAGCCCTAAAATCATCATTTTTTCAATTGGTTCGAAATTTAAGGTTGTAAAAAATGTAAAATAAAGAAATGCTATAGGAAATGCTATAGCATTTCCTATGGCATTTCCTGTTAACAATTTAATCCTTGCATATTTTTGCATGACAACTCTTGTTATAGTCAAATTCCAATGTATAAGCCGTAAAATCATTATTTTTTCAATTGGTTCGAAATTTAAGGTTGTAAAAAATGTCAAATAAAGAAATGCAATAAGAAATGCTATAGCATTTCCTATGGCATTTCTCGTCAACAATTTAATCTTTGCATATTTTTGCATGAGAACTCTCGTTATATTCAAATTCCAATGTATAAGCCCTAAAATCAATATTTTTTCAATTGGTTCGAAATTTAAGGTTGTAAAAAATGTAAAATAAAGAAATTCTATAGGAAATTCTATAGCATTTCCTATGGCATTTCTCGTCAACCATTTAATCCTTGTATAATTTTGCATGAGAACTCTTGTTATATTCAAATTCCAATGTATAAGCCCTAAAATCATCATTTTTTCAATTGGTTCGAAATTTAAGGTTGTAAAAAATGTAAAATAAAGAAATGCTATAGGAAATGCTATAGCATTTCCTATGGCATTTCCTGTTTACAATTTAATCCTTGCATATTTTTGCATGAAAACTCTTGTTATAGTCAAATTCCAATGTATAAGCCGTAAAATCATTATTTTTTCAATTGGTTCGAAATTTAAGGTTGTAAAAAATGTCAAATAAAGAAATGCAATAAGAAATGCTATAGCATTTCCTATGGCATTTCTCGTCAACAATTTAATCTTTGCATATTTTTGCATGAGAACTCTCGTTATATTCAAATTCCAATGTATAAGCCCTAAAATCAATATTTTTTCAATTGGTTCGAAATTTAAGGTTGTACAAAATGTAAAATAAAGAAATTCTTTAGGAAATTCTATAGCATTTCCTATGCCATTTCTCGTCAACCATTTAATCCTTGTATAATTTTGCATGAGAACTCTTGTTATATTCAAATTCCAATGTATAAGCCCTAAAATCATCATTTTTTCAATTGGTTCGAAATTTAAGGTTGTAAAAAATGTAAAATAAAGAAATGCTATAGGAAATGCTATAGCATTTCCTATGGCATTTCCTTTTAACAATTTAATCCTTGCATATTTTTGCATGACAACTCTTGTTATATTCAAATTCCAATGTATAAGCCGTAAAATCATAATTTTTTCAATTGGTTCGAAATTTAAGGTTGTAAAAAATGTCAAATAAAGAAATGCAATAAGAAATGCAATAGCATTTCCTATGGCATTTCTCGTCAACAATTTAATCTTTGCATATTTTTGCATGAGAACTCTCGTTATATTCAAATTCCAATGTATAAGCCCTAAAATCAATATTTTTTCAATTGGTTCGAAATTTAAGGTTGTAAAAAATGTAAAATAAAGAAATTCTATAGGAAATTCTATAGCATTTCATATGCCATTTCTCGTCAACCATTTAATCCTTGTATAATTTTGCATGAGAACTCTTGTTATATTCAAATTCCAATGTATAAGCCCTAAAATCATCATTTTTTCAATTGGTTCGAAATTTAAGGTTGTAAAAAATGTAAAATAAAGAAATGCTATAGGAAATGCTATAGCATTTCCTATGGCATTTCCTGTTAACTATTTAATCCTTGCATATTTTTGCATGACAACTCTTGTTATAGTCAAATTCCAATGTATAAGCCATAAAATCATTATTTTTTCAATTGGTTCGAAATTTAAGGTTGTAAAAAATGTCAAATAAAGAAATGCAATAAGAAATGCTATAGCATTTCCTATGGCATTTCTCGTCAACAATTTAATCTTTGCATATTTTTGCATGAGAACTCTCGTTATATTCAAATTCCAATGTATAAGCCCTAAAATCAATATTTTTTCAATTGGTTCGAAATTTAAGGTTGTAAAAAATGTAAAATAAAGAAATTCTATAGGAAATTCTATAGCATTTCCTATGCCATTTCTCGTCAACCATTTAATCCTTGTATAATTTTGCATGAGAACTCTTGTTATATTCAAATTCCAATGTATAAGCCCTAAAATCATCATTTTTTCAATTGGTTCGAAATTTAAGGTTGTAAAAAATGTAAAATAAAGAAATGCTATAGGAAATGCTATAGCATTTCCTATGGCATTTCCTGTTTACAATTTAATCCTTGCATATTTTTGCATGACAACTCTTGTTATATTCAAATTCCAATGTATAAGCCGTAAAATCATTATTTTTTCAATTGGTTCGAAATTTAAGGTTGTAAAAAATGTCAAATAAAGAAATGCAATAAGAAATGCTATAGCATTTCCTATGGCATTTCTCGTCAACAATTTAATCTTTGCATATTTTTGCATGAGAACTCTCGTTATATTCAAATTCCAATGTATAAGCCCTAAAATCAATATTTTTTCAATTGGTTCGAAATTTAAGGTTGTAAAAAATGTAAAATAAAGAAATTCTATAGGAAATTTTATAGCATTTCCTATGCCATTTCTCGTCAACCATTTAATCCTTGTATAATTTTGCATGAGAACTCTTGTTATATTCAAATTCCAATGTATAAGCCCTAAAATCATCATTTTTTCAATTGGTTCGAAATTTAAGGTTGTAAAAAATGTAAAATAAAGAAATGCTATAGGAAATGCTATAGCATTTCCTATGGCATTTCCTGTTAACAATTTAATCCTTGCATATTTTTGCATGACAACTCTTGTTATAGTCAAATTCCAATGTATAAGCCGTAAAATCATTATTTTTTCAATTGGTTCGAAATTTAAGGTTGTAAAAAATGTCAAATAAAGAAATGCAATAAGAAATGCTATAGCATTTCCTATGGCATTTCTCGTCAACAATTTAATCTTTGCATATTTTTGCATGAGAACTCTCGTTATATTCAAATTCCAATGTATAAGCCCTAAAATCAATATTTTTTCAATTGGTTCGAAATTTAAGGTTGTAAAAAATGTAAAATAAAGAAATTCTATAGGAAATTCTATAGCATTTCCTATGGCATTTCTCGTCAACCATTTAATCCTTGTATAATTTTGCATGAGAACTCTTGTTATATTCAAATTCCAATGTATAAGCCCTAAAATCATCATTTTTTCAATTGGTTCGAAATTTAAGGTTGTAAAAAATGTAAAATAAAGAAATGCTATAGGAAATGCTATAGCATTTCCTATGGCATTTCCTGTTTACAATTTAATCCTTGCATATTTTTGCATGAAAACTCTTGTTATAGTCAAATTCCAATGTATAAGCCGTAAAATCATTATTTTTTCAATTGGTTCGAAATTTAAGGTTGTAAAAAATGTCAAATAAAGAAATGCAATAAGAAATGCTATAGCATTTCCTATGGCATTTCTCGTCAACAATTTAATCTTTGCATATTTTTGCATGAGAACTCTCGTTATATTCAAATTCCAATGTATAAGCCCTAAAATCAATATTTTTTCAATTGGTTCGAAATTTAAGGTTGTACAAAATGTAAAATAAAGAAATTCTTTAGGAAATTCTATAGCATTTCCTATGCCATTTCTCGTCAACCATTTAATCCTTGTATAATTTTGCATGAGAACTCTTGTTATATTCAAATTCCAATGTATAAGCCCTAAAATCATCATTTTTTCAATTGGTTCGAAATTTAAGGTTGTAAAAAATGTAAAATAAAGAAATGCTATAGGAAATGCTATAGCATTTCCTATGGCATTTCCTTTTAACAATTTAATCCTTGCATATTTTTGCATGACAACTCTTGTTATATTCAAATTCCAATGTATAAGCCGTAAAATCATAATTTTTTCAATTGGTTCGAAATTTAAGGTTGTAAAAAATGTCAAATAAAGAAATGCAATAAGAAATGCAATAGCATTTCCTATGGCATTTCTCGTCAACAATTTAATCTTTGCATATTTTTGCATGAGAACTCTCGTTATATTCAAATTCCAATGTATAAGCCCTAAAATCAATATTTTTTCAATTGGTTCGAAATTTAAGGTTGTAAAAAATGTAAAATAAAGAAATTCTATAGGAAATTCTATAGCATTTCCTATGCCATTTCTCGTCAACCATTTAATCCTTGTATAATTTTGCATGAGAACTCTTGTTATATTCAAATTCCAATGTATAAGCCCTAAAATCATCATTTTTTCAATTGGTTCGAAATTTAAGGTTGTAAAAAATGTAAAATAAAGAAATGCTATAGGAAATGCTATAGCATTTCCTATGGCATTTCCTGTTAACTATTTAATCCTTGCATATTTTTGCATGACAACTCTTGTTATAGTCAAATTCCAATGTATAAGCCATAAAATCATTATTTTTTCAATTGGTTCGAAATTTAAGGTTGTAAAAAATGTCAAATAAAGAAATGCAATAAGAAATGCTATAGCATTTCCTATGGCATTTCTCGTCAACAATTTAATCTTTGCATATTTTTGCATGAGAACTCTCGTTATATTCAAATTCCAATGTATAAGCCCTAAAATCAATATTTTTTCAATTGGTTCGAAATTTAAGGTTGTAAAAAATGTAAAATAAAGAAATTCTATAGGAAATTCTATAGCATTTCCTATGCCATTTCTCGTCAACCATTTAATCCTTGTATAATTTTGCATGAGAACTCTTGTTATATTCAAATTCCAATGTATAAGCCCTAAAATCATCATTTTTTCAATTGGTTCGAAATTTAAGGTTGTAAATAAAGAAATGCTATAGGAAATGCTATAGCATTTCCTATGGCATTTCCTGTTAACTATTTAATCCTTGCATATTTTTGCATGACAACTCTTGTTATAGTCAAATTCCAATGTATAAGCCGTAAAATCATTATTTTTTCAATTGGTTCGAAATTTAAGGTTGTAAAAAATGTCAAATAAAGAAATGCAATAAGAAATGCTATAGCATTTCCTATGGCATTTCTCGTCAACAATTTAATCTTTGCATATTTTTGCATGAGAACTCTCGTTATATTCAAATTCCAATGTATAAGCCCTAAAATCAATATTTTTTCAATTGGTTCGAAATTTAAGGTTGTACAAAATGTAAAATAAAGAAATTCTATAGGAAATTCTATAGCATTTCCTATGCCATTTCTCGTCAACCATTTAATCCTTGTATAATTTTGCATGAGAACTCTTGTTATATTCAAATTCCAATGTATAAGCCCTAAAATCATCATTTTTTCAATTGGTTCGAAATTTAAGGTTGTAAAAAATGTAAAATAAAGAAATGCTATAGGAAATGCTATAGCATTACCTATGGCATTTCTCGTTAACAATTTAATCCTTGCATATTTTTGCATGAGAACTCTTGTTCTATTCAACTTCCAATGTATAAGCCATAAAATCATTATTTTTTCAATTTGTTCGAAATTTAAGTTTGTAAAAAATGTAAAATAAAGAAATGTTATAGGAAATGCTATATCATTTCCTATGGCATTTCTCGTCAACAATTTAATCCTTGCATAATTTTGCATGAGAACTCTTGTTATATTCAAATTCCAATGTATAAGCCCTAAAATCATTGTTTTTTCAATTGGTTCGAAATTTAAGGTTGTAAAAAATGTAAAATAAAGAAATGCTTTAGGAAATGCTATATCATTTCCTATGGCATTTCTCGTCAACAATTTAATCCTTGCATATTTTTGCATGAAAACTCTTGTTATATTCAAATTCCAATGTATAAGCCCTAAAATCATTATTTTTTCAATTGGTTCGAAATTTAAGGTTGTAAAAAATGTAAAATAAAGAAATGCTATAGGAAATGCTATAGCATTTCCTATGGCATTTCCTTTTAACAATTTAATCCTTGCATATTTTTGCATGACAACTCTTGTTATATTCAAATTCCAATGTATAAGCCGTAAAATCATAATTTTTTCAATTGGTTCGAAATTTAAGGTTGTAAAAAATGTCAAATAAAGAAATGCAATAAGAATCGCAATAGCATTTCCTATGGCATTTCTCGTCAACAATTTAATCTTTGCATATTTTTGCATGAGAACTCTCGTTATATTCAAATTCCAATGTATAAGCCCTAAAATCAATATTTTTTCAATTGGTTCGAAATTTAAGGTTGTAAAAAATGTAAAATAAAGAAATTCTATAGGAAATTCTATAGCATTTCCTATGCCATTTCTCGTCAACCATTTAATCCTTGTATAATTTTGCATGAGAACTCTTGTTATATTCAAATTCCAATGTATAAGCCCTAAAATCATCATTTTTTCAATTGGTTCGAAATTTAAGGTTGTAAAAAATGTAAAATAAAGAAATGCTATAGGAAATGCTATAGCATTTCCTATGGCATTTCCTGTTAACAATTTAATCCTTGCATATTTTTGCATGACAACTCTTGTTATAGTCAAATTCCAATGTATAAGCCGTAAAATCATTATTTTTTCAATTGGTTCGAAATTTAAGGTTGTAAAAAATGTCAAATAAAGAAATGCAATAAGAAATGCTATAGCATTTCCTATGGCATTTCTCGTCAACAATTTAATCTTTGCATATTTTTGCATGAGAACTCTCGTTATATTCAAATTCCAATGTATAAGCCCTAAAATCAATATTTTTTCAATTGGTTCGAAATTTAAGGTTGTACAAAATGTAAAATAAAGAAATTCTATAGGAAATTCTATAGCATTTCCTATGCCATTTCTCGTCAACCATTTAATCCTTGTATAATTTTGCATGAGAACTCTTGTTATATTCAAATTCCAATGTATAAGCCCTAAAATCATTATTTTTTCAATTGGTTCGAAATTTAAGGTTGTAAAAAATGTAAAATAAAGAAATGCTATAGGAAATGCTATAGCATTACCTATGGCATTTCTCGTTAACAATTTAATCCTTGCATATTTTTGCATGAGAACTCTTGTTCTATTCAACTTCCAATGTATAAGCCATAAAATCATTATTTTTTCAATTTGTTCGAAATTTAAGTTTGTAAAAAATGTAAAATAAAGAAATGTTATAGGAAATGCTATATCATTTCCTATGGCATTTCTCGTCAACAATTTAATCCTTGCATAATTTTGCATGAGAACTCTTGTTATATTCAAATTCCAATGTATAAGCCCTAAAATCATTGTTTTTTCAATTGGTTCGAAATTTAAGGTTGTAAAAAATGTAAAATAAAGAAATGCTTTAGGAAATGCTATATCATTTCCTATGGCATTTCTCGTCAACAATTTAATCCTTGCATATTTTTGCATGAAAACTCTTGTTATATTCAAATTCCAATGTATAAGCCCTAAAATCATTATTTTTTCAATTGGTTCGAAATTTAAGGTTGTAAAAAATGTCAAATAAAGAAATGCTATAAGAAATGCTATAGCATTTCCTATGGCATTTCTCGACAACAATTTAATCCTTACATATTTTTGCATGAGAACTCTTGTTATATTCAAATTCCAATATATAAGCCCTAAAATCATTATTTTTTCAATTGGTTCGAAATTTAAGGTTGTAAAAAATGTAAAATAAAGAAATTCTATAGGAAATTCTATAGCATTTCCTATGGCATTTCTCGTCAACCATTTAATCCTTGCATATTTTTGATTGGGAACTCTTGTTATATTCAAATTCCAATGTATAAGCCCTAAAATCATTATTTTTTCAATTGGTTCGAAATTTAAGGTTGTAAAAAATGTAAAATAAAGAAATACTATAGGAAATGCTATAGCATTTCCTATGGCATTTCTCGTCAACCATTTAATCCTTGCATATTTTTGCATGAGAACTCTTGTTATATTCAAATTTCAATGTATAAGCCCTAAATTCATTATTTTTTCAATTGGTTCAAAATTTAAGGTTGTAAAAAATGTAAAATAAAGAAATGCTATAGGAAATGCTATAGCATTTCCTATGGCATTTCTCGTCAACAATTTAATCCTTGCATATTTTTGCATGATAACTCTTATTATATTCAAATTCCAATGTATAAGCCCTAAAATCATTATTTTTTTCAATTGGTTCGAAATTTAAGGTTGTAAAAAATGTAAAATAAAGAAATACTATAGGAAATGCTATAGCATTTCCTATGGCATTTCTCGTCAACCATTTAATCCTTGCATATTTTTGCATGAGAACTCTTGTTATATTCAAATTTCAATGTATAAGCCCTAAAATCATTATTTTTTCAATTGGTTCGAAATTTAAAGTTGTAAAAAATGTAAAATAAAGAAATGCTATAGGAAATGCTATAGCATTTCCTATGGCATTTCTCGTCAACAATTTAATCCTTGCATATTTTTGCATGTGAACTCTTGTTATATTCAAATTCCAATGTATAAGCCCTAAAATCATTTTTTTTTTCAATTGGTTCGAAATTTAAGGTTGTAAAAAATGTAAAATAAAGAAATACTATAGGAAATGCTATAGCATTTCCTATGGCATTTCTCGTCAACCATTTAATCCTTGCATATTTTTGCATGAGAACTCTTGTTATATTCAAATTATAATGTATAAGCCCTAAAATCATTATTTTTTCAATTGGTTCGAAATTTAAGGTTGTAAAAAATGTAAAATAAAGAAATGCTATAGGAAATGCTATAGCATTTCCTATGGCATTTCTCGTCAACAATTTAATCCTTGCATATTTTTGCATGAGAACTCTTGTTATATTCAAATTCCAATGTATAAGCCCTAAAATCATTATTTTTTCAATTGGTTCGAAATTTAAGGTTGTAAAAAATGTAAAATAAGGAAATGCTATAGGAAATGCTATAGCATTTCCTATGGCATTTCTCTTCAAAAGTTTAATCCTTGCATATTTTTGCATGAGAACTCTTGTTATATTCAAATTCCAATGTATAAGCCCTAAAATCATTATTTTTTCAATTGGTTCGAAATTTATGGTTATAAAAAATGTAAAATAAAGAAATGCTATAGGAAATGCTATAGCATTTCCTATGGCATTTCTCGTCAAAAGTTTAATCCTTGCATATTTTTGCATGAGAACTCTTGTTATATTCAAATTATAATGTATAAGCCCTAAAATCATTATTTTTTCAATTGGTTCGAAATTTAAGGTTGTAAAAAATGTAAAATAAAGAAATGCTATAATAAATGCTATAGCATTTCCTATGGCATTTCTCTTCAACCATTTAATCCTTGCATATTTTTGCACGAGAACTCTTGTTATATTCAAATTCCAATGTATAAGCCCTAAAATCATTATTTTTTCAATTGGTTCGAAATTTATGGTTGTAAAAAATGTAAAATAAAGAAATGCTATCGGAAATGCTATTGCATTTCCTATGGCATTTCTCATCAACAATTTAATCCTTGCATATTTTTGCTTGAGAACGCTTGTAATATTAAAATTCCAATGTATAAGCCCTAAAATCATTATTTTTACATTTGGTTTGAAATTTAAGGTTGTAAAAAATGTAAAATAAAGAAATGCTATAGGAAATGCTATAGCATTTCCTATGGCATTTCTCGTTAACAATTTAATCCTTGCATATTTTTGCATGAGAACTCTTGTTCTATTCAAATTCCAATGTATAAGCCCTAAAATCATTATTTTTTCAATTTGTTTGAAATTTAAGTTTGTAAAAAATGTAAAATAAAGAAATGCTATAGCATTTCCTATGGCATTTCTCGTCAACAATTTAATTTTTGCATATTTTTGCATGAGAACTCTTGTTATATTCAAATTCCAATGTATAAGCCCTAAAATCATTATTTTTTCAATTGGTTCAAAATTTAAGGTTGTAAAAAATGTAAAATAAAGAAATGCTATAGGAAATGCTATAGCATTTCCTATGGCATTTCTCGTCAACAATTTAATCCTTGCATATTTTTTCTTGAGAACGCTTGTAATATTAAAATTCCAATGTATAAGCCATAAAATCATTATTTTTACAATTGGTTTGACATTTAAGGTTGTAAAAAATGTAAAATAAGGAAATGCTAGCATTTCCTATGGCATTTCTCTTCAACCATTTAATCCTTGCATATTTTTGCACGAGAACTCTTGTTATATTCAAATTCCAATGTATAAGCCCTAAAATCATTATTTTTTCAATTGGTTCGAAATTTATGGTTGTAAAAAATGTAAAATAAAGAAATGCTATAGGAAATGCTATAGCATTTCCTATGGCATTTCTCGTCAAAAATTTAATCCTTGCATATTTTTGCATGATAACTCTTGTTATATTCAAATTCCAATGTATAAGACCTAATATCATTATTTTTTCAATTGGTTCGAAATTTAACGTTGTAAAAAATGTCAAATAAAGAAATGCTATAAGAAATGCTATAGCATTTCCTATGGCATTTCTCGTCAACATTTTAATCCTTGCATATTTTTGCATGAGAACTCTCGTTATATTTAAATTCCAATGTATAAGCCCTAAAATCATTATTTTTTCAATTGGTTCGAAATTTAAGGTTGTAAAAAATGTAAAATAAAGAAATTCTATAGGAAATTCTATAGCATTTCCTATGGCATTTCTCGTCAACCATTTAATCCTTGCATATTTTTGCATGAGAACTCTTGTTATATTCAAATTCCAATTTATAAGCCCTAAAATCATCATTTTTTCAATTGGTTCGAAATTTAAGGTTGTAAAAAATGTAAAATAAAGAAATGCTATAGGAAATGCTAGCATTTCCTATGGCATTTCTCGTTAACAATTTAATCCTTGCATATTTTTGCATGAGAACTCTTGTTCTATTCAAATTCCAATGTATAAGCCCTAAAATCATTATTTTTTCAATTTGTTTGAAATTTAAGTTTGTAAAAAATGTAAAATAAAGAAATGCTATAGGAAATGCTATAGCATTTCCTATGGCATTTCTCGTCAACAATTTAATTTTTGCATATTTTTGCATGAGAACTCTTGTTATATTCAAATTCCAATGTATAAGCCCTAAAATCATTATTTTTTCAATTGGTTCAAAATTTAAGGTTGTAAAAAATGTAAAATAAAGAAATGCTATAGGAAATGCTATAGTATTTCCTATGGCATTTCTCGTCAACAATTTAATCCTTGCATATTTTTTCTTGAGAACGCTTGTAATATTAAAATTCCAATGTATAAGCCATAAAATCATTATTTTTACAATTGGTTTGACATTTAAGGTTGTAAAAAATGTAAAATAAGGAAATGCTATAGCATTTCCTATGGCATTTCTCTTCAACCATTTAATCCTTGCATATTTTTGCACGAGAACTCTTGTTATATTCAAATTCCAATGTATAAGCCCTAAAATCATTATTTTTTCAATTGGTTCGAAATTTATGGTTGTAAAAAATGTAAAATAAAGAAATGCTATCGGAAATGCTATTGCATTTCCTATGGCATTTCTCATCAACAATTTAATCCTTGCATATTTTTGCTTGAGAACGCTTGTAATATTAAAATTCCAATGTATAAGCCCTAAAATCATTATTTTTACATTTGGTTTGAAATTTAAGGTTGTAAAAAATGTAAAATAAAGAAATGCTATAGGAAATGCTATAGCATTTCCTATGGCATTTCTCGTTAACAATTTAATCCTTGCATATTTTTGCATGAGAACTCTTGTTCTATTCAAATTCCAATGTATAAGCCCTAAAATCATTATTTTTTCAATTTGTTTGAAATTTAAGTTTGTAAAAAATGTAAAATAAAGAAATGCTATAGCATTTCCTATGGCATTTCTCGTCAACAATTTAATTTTTGCATATTTTTGCATGAGAACACTTGTTATATTCAAATTCCAATGTATAAGCCCTAAAATCATTATTTTTTCAATTGGTTCAAAATTTAAGGTTGTAAAAAATGTAAAATAAAGAAATGCTATAGGAAATGCTATAGCATTTCCTATGGCATTTCTCGTCAACAATTTAATCCTTGCATATTTTTTCTTGAGAACGCTTGTAATATTAAAATTCCAATGTATAAGCCATAAAATCATTATTTTTACAATTGGTTTGACATTTAAGGTTGTAAAAAATGTAAAATAAGGAAATGCTAGCATTTCCTATGGCATTTCTCTTCAACCATTTAATCCTTGCATATTTTTGCACGAGAACTCTTGTTATATTCAAATTCCAATGTATAAGCCCTAAAATCATTATTTTTTCAATTGGTTCGAAATTTATGGTTGTAAAAAATGTAAAATAAAGAAATGCTATAGGAAATGCTATAGCATTTCCTATGGCATTTCTCGTCAAAAATTTAATCCTTGCATATTTTTGCATGATAACTCTTGTTATATTCAAATTCCAATGTATAAGACCTAATATCATTATTTTTTCAATTGGTTCGAAATTTAACGTTGTAAAAAATGTCAAATAAAGAAATGCTATAAGAAATGCTATAGCATTTCCTATGGCATTTCTCGTCAACATTTTAATCCTTGCATATTTTTGCATGAGAACTCTCGTTATATTTAAATTCCAATGTATAAGCCCTAAAATCATTATTTTTTCAATTGGTTCGAAATTTAAGGTTGTAAAAAATGTAAAATAAAGAAATTCTATAGGAAATTCTATAGCATTTCCTATGGCATTTCTCGTCAACCATTTAATCCTTGCATATTTTTGCATGAGAACTCTTGTTATATTCAAATTCCAATTTATAAGCCCTAAAATCATCATTTTTTCAATTGGTTCGAAATTTAAGGTTGTAAAAAATGTAAAATAAAGAAATGCTATAGGAAATGCTAGCATTTCCTATGGCATTTCTCGTTAACAATTTAATCCTTGCATATTTTTGCATGAGAACTCTTGTTCTATTCAAATTCCAATGTATAAGCCCTAAAATCATTATTTTTTCAATTTGTTTGAAATTTAAGTTTGTAAAAAATGTAAAATAAAGAAATGCTATATGAAATGCTATAGCATTTCCTATGGCATTTCTCGTCAACAATTTAATTTTTGCATATTTTTGCATGAGAACTCTTGTTATATTCAAATTCCAATGTATAAGCCCTAAAATCATTATTTTTTCAATTGGTTCAAAATTTAAGGTTGTAAAAAATGTAAAATAAAGAAATGCTATAGGAAATGCTATAGTATTTCCTATGGCATTTCTCGTCAACAATTTAATCCTTGCATATTTTTTCTTGAGAACGCTTGTAATATTAAAATTCCAATGTATAAGCCATAAAATCATTATTTTTACAATTGGTTTGACATTTAAGGTTGTAAAAAATGTAAAATAAGGAAATGCTATAGCATTTCCTATGGCATTTCTCTTCAACCATTTAATCCTTGCATATTTTTGCACGAGAACTCTTGTTATATTCAAATTCCAATGTATAAGCCCTAAAATCATTATTTTTTCAATTGGTTCGAAATTTATGGTTGTAAAAAATGTAAAATAAAGAAATGCTATAGGAAATGCTATAGCATTTCCTATGGCATTTCTCGTCAAAAATTTAATCCTTGCATATTTTTGCATGATAACTCTTGTTATATTCAAATTCCAATGTATAAGACCTAAAATCTTTATTTTTTCAATTGGTTCGAAATTTAACGTTGTAAAAAATGTCAAATAAAGAAATGCTATAAGAAATGCTATAGCATTTCCTATGGCATTTCTCGTCAACATTTTAATCCTTGCATATTTTTGCATGAGAACTCTCGTTATATTTAAATTCCAATGTATAAGCCCTAAAATCATTATTTTTTCAATTGGTTTGAAATTTAAGGTTGTAAAAAATGTAAAATAAAGAAATTCTATAGGAAATTCTATAGCATTTCCTATGGCATTTCTCGTCAACCATTTAATCCTTGCATATTTTTGCATGAGAACTCTTGTTATATTCAAATTCCAATTTATAAGCCCTAAAATCATCATTTTTTCAATTGGTTCGAAATTTAAGGTTGTAAAAAATGTAAAATAAAGAAATGCTATAGGAAATGCTATAGCATTTCCTATGGCATTTCTCGTTAACAATTTAATCCTTGCATATTTTTGCATGAGAACTCTTGTTATATTCAAATTCCAATGTATAAGCCCTAAAATCATTATTTTTTCAATTGGTTCGAAATTTAAGGTTGTAAAAAATGTCAAATAAAGAAATGCTATAAGAAATGCTATAGCATTTCCTATGGCATTTCTCGTCAACAATTTAATCCTTACATATTTTTGCATGAGAACTCTTGTTATATTCAAATTCCAATGTATAAGCCCTAAAATCATTATTTTTTCAATTGGTTCGAAATTTAAGGTTGTAAAAAATGTAAAATAAAGAAATTCTATAGGAAATTCTATAGCATTTCCTATGGCATTTCTCGTCAACCATTTAATACTTGCATATTTTTGCATAAGAACTCTTGTTATATTAAAATTCCAATGTATAAGCCCTAAAATCATTATTTTTTCAATTGGTTCGAAATTTAAGGTTGTAAAAAATGTAAAATAAATAAATGCTATAGGAAATGCTATGGCATTTCCTATGGCATTTCTCGTCAACCATTTAATCCTTGCATATTTTTGCATGAGAACTCTTGTTATATTCAAATTCCAATGTATAAGCCCTAAAATCATTATTTTTTTAATTGGTTCGACTTTTAGGTCGTAAACAATGTAAAATAAAGAAATGCTATAGGAAATGCTATAGTATTTCCTATTGCATTTATCGTCAACAATTTATCCTTGCATATTTTTGCATGAGAACGCTTGTAATATTAAAATTCTAATGTATAAGCCCTAAAATCATTATTTTTACAATTGGTTTGAAATTTAAGGTTGTAAAAAATGTAAAATAAAGAAATGCAATAGGAAATGCTATAGCATTTCCTATGGCATTTCTCGTCAACAATTTAATCCTTGCATATTTTTGCATGACAACTCTTGTTATATTCAAATTCCAACGTATAAGCCCTAAAATCATTATTTTTTCAATTGGTTCAAAATTTAAGGTTGTAAAAAATGTCAAATAAAGAAATGCTATAGTATTTCCTATGGCGTTTCTCGTCAACAATTTAATCCTTGCAGATTTTTGCATGAGAACTCTCGTTATATTCAAATTCCAATGTATAAGCCCTAAAATCATTGTTTTTTCAATTGGTTTGAAATTTAAGGTTGTAAAAAATGTAAAATAAAAAAATGCTATAGCATTTCCTATGGCATTTCTCGTCAACAATTTAATCTTTGCATATTTTTGCATTAGAACGTTTGTAATATTAAAATTCCAATCTATAAGCCCTAAAATCATTATTTTTACAATTGGTTTGAAATTTAAGGTTGTAAAAAATGTAAAATAAAGAAATGCTATAGGAAATGCTATAGCATTTACTATGGAATTTCTCGTCAACCATTTAATCCTTGCATATTTTTGCATGAGAACTCTTGTTATATTCAAATTCCAATGTATAAGCCCTAAAATCATTTTTTTTTCAATTGGTTCGACTTTTAGGTCGTAAACAATGTAAAATAAAGAAATGCTATAGGAAATGCTAGCATTTCCTATGGCATTTATCGTCAACAATTTAATCCTTGCATATTTTTGCATGAGAACGCTTGTAATATTAAAATTCTAATGTATAAGCCCTAAAATCATTATTTTTACAATTGGTTTGAAATTTAAGGTTGTAAAAAATGTCAAATAAAGAAATGCTATAAGAAATGCTATAGCATTTCCTATGGCATTTCTCGTCAACAATTTAATCCTTGCAGATTTTTGCATGAGAACTCTCGTTATATTCGAATTCCAATGTATAAGCCATAAAATCATTATTTTTTCAATTTGTTCGAAATTTAAGGTTGTAAAAAATGTAAAATAAAGAAATGCTATAGGAAATGCTCCTATGGAATTTCTCGTCAACAATTTAATCCTTGCATATTTTTGCATGAGAACGCTTGTAATATTAAAATTCCAATGTATAAACCCTAAAATCATTATTTTTTCAATTGGTTTGAAATTTAAGGTTGTAAAAAATGTAAAATAAATGAAATGCTAAAGGAAATGCTATAGCATTTCCTATGGCATTTCTCGTCAACAATTTAATCCTTGAATATTTTTGCATGAGAACTCTTGTTATATTCAAATTCCAATGTATAAGCCCTAAAATAATTATTTTTTCAATTGGTTCGAATTTTAGGTCGTAAACAATGTCAAATAAAGAAATGTCATAGGAAATGCTATAGCATTTCCTATGGCATTTCTCGTCAACTATTTAATCCTTGCATATTTTTGCATGAGAACTCTTGTTATATACAAATTCCAATGTATAAGCCCTAAAATCATTATTTTTTCAATTGGTTCGAAATTTAAGGTTGTAAAAAATGTAATATAAAGAAATGCTATAGGAAATGCTATAGCATTTCCTATGCCATTTCACGTCAACAATTTAATCATTGCATATTTTTGCATGAGAACTCTTGTTATATTCAAATTCTAATGTATAAGCCCTAAAATCATTATTTTTTCAATTGGTTTGAAATTTAAGGTTGTAAAAAATGTAAAATAAAGAAATGCTATAGGAAATGCTATAGCATTTCCTATGGCATTTCTCGTCAACCATTTAATCCTTGCATATTTTTGCATGAGAACTCTTGTTATATTCAAATTCCAATGTATAAGCCCTAAAATAATTATTTTTCAATTGGTTCAAAATTTAAGGTTGTAAAAAATGTAAAATAAAGAAATTCTATAGCATTTCATATGGAATTTCTCGTCTACAATTTAATCCTTGCATATTTTTGCATGAGAACTCTTGTTATATTCAAATTCCAATGTATAAGCCCTAAAATTATTATTTTTCAATTGGTTTGAAATTTAAGGTTGTAAAAAATGTCAAATAAAGAAATGCTATAGGAAATGCTATAGCATTTCGTATGGCATTTCCCATCAACAATTTAATCCTTGCATATTTTTGCATGAGAACTCTTGTAATATTAAAATTCCAATGTATAAGCCGTAAAATCATTATTTTTTCAATTGGTTCAAATTTTAGGTCGTAAACAATGTCAAATAAAGAAATGCTATAGGAAATGCTATAGCATTTCCTATGGCATTTCTCGTCAACAATTTAATCCTTGCATATTTTTGCATGAGAACGCTTGTAAAATTCAAATTCCTATTTATAAGCCCTAAAATCATTATTTTTTCAATTGGTTCGAAATTTAAGGTTGTAAAAAATGTAAAATAAAGAAATGCTATAGCATTTCATATGGCATTTCTCGTCAACCATTTAATCCTTGCATATTTTTGCATGAGAATTCTTGTTATATTCAAATTCCAATGTAAAAGCCCTAAAATCATTATTTTTTCAATTGGTTCGAAATTTAAGGTTGTAAAAAATGTAAAATAAAGAAATTATATAGGAAATTCTATAGCATTTCCTATGGCATTTCTCGTCGACAATTTAATCCTTGCATATTTTTGCATGCGAACTCTTGTTATATTCAAATTCCAATGTATAAGACCTAAAATCATTATTTTTTCAATTGATTCGAAATTTAAGGTTGTAAAAAAAGTAAAATAAAGAAATGTTATAGGAAATGCTATACCATTTCCTATGGCATTACTCGTCAACAATTTAATCCTGGCATATTTTTGCATGAGAACTCTTTTTATATTCAAATTCTAATGTATAAGCCCTAAAATCATTATTTTTTGAATTGGTTCAAAATTTAAGGTTGTAAAAAATGTCAAATAAAGAAATGATATAGGAAATGCTATAGCATTTCGTATGGCATTACTCGTCAACAATTTAATCCTTGCATATTTTTGCATGAGAACTCTTGTTATATTCAAATTCCAATGTATAAGTCCTAAAATCATTATTTTTTGAATTGGTTCGAAATTTAAGGTTGTAAAAAATGTAATATAAAGAAATGCTATAGGAAATGCTATAGCATTTCCTATGGCATTTCACGTCAACAATTTAATCATTGCATATTTTTGCATGAGAACTCTTGTTATATTCAAATTCCAATGTATAAGCCCTAAAATCATTATTTTTTCAATTGGTTCGAAATTTAAGGTTGTAAAAAATGTAATATAAAGAAATGCTATAGGAAATGCTATAGCATTTCCTATGGCATTTCTCGTCAACCATTTAATCCTTGCATATTTTTGCATGAGAACACTTGTTATATTAAAATTCCAATGTATAAGCCCTAAAATAATTATTTTTCAATTGGTTCGAAATTTAAGGTTGTAAAAAATGTAAAATAAAGAAATGCTATAGGAAATGCTATAGCATTTCCTATGGCATTACTCGTCAACAATTTAATCCTTGCATATTTTTGCATGAGAACTCTTGTTATATTCAAATTCCAATGTATAAGCCCTAAAATCATTATTTTTTGAATTGGTTCGAAATTTAAGGTTGTAAAAAATGTCAAATAATGAAATGCTATAGGAAATGCTATAACATTTCCTATGGCATTTCTCGTCAACAATTTAATCCTTGCATATTTTTGCATGAGAACTCTTGTTATATTCAAATTCCAATGTATAAGCCCTAAAATAATTATTTTTTGAATTGGTTCGAAATTTAAGGTTGTAAAAAATGTAATATAAAGAAATGGTATAGCATTTCCTATGGCATTTCACGTCAACAATTTAATCATTTCATATTTTTGCATGAGAACTCTTGTTATATTCAAATTCCAATGTATAAGCCCTAAAATCATTATTTTTTCAATTGGTTTGAAATTTAAGGTTGTAAAAAATGTAAAATAAAGAAATGCTATAGGAAATGCTATAGCATTTCCTATGGCATTTCTCGTCAACCATTTAACCCTTGCATATTTTTGCATGAGAACTCTTGTTATATTCAAATTCCAATGTATAAGCCCTAAAATAATTATTTTATCAATTGGTTCGAATTTTAGGTCGTAAACAATGTAAAATAAAGAAATGCTATAGCATTTCATATGGCATTTCTCGTCAACAATTTAATCCTTGCATATTTTTGCATGAGAACTCTTGTTATATTCAAATTCCAATGTATAAGTCCTAAAATCATTATTTTTTCAATTGGTTCGAAATTTAAGGTTGTAAAAAATGTAAAATAAAGAAATGCTATAGGAAAAGCTATAGCATTTCCTATGGCATTTCTCGTCAACCATTTAATCCTAGTTTTGCATCAGAACGCCTGTAATATTAAAATTCCAATGTATAAGCCCTAAAATCATTATTTTTTCAATTGGTTCGAAATTTAAGGCTGTAAAAAATGTAAAATAAAGAAATGCTATAGGATTTCCTATGGCATTTCTAGTCAACAATTTAATCCTTGCATATTTTTGCATGAGAACGCTTGTAATATTCAAATTCCAATGTATAAGCCCTAAAATCATTATTTTTTCAATTGGTTCCAAATTTAAGGTTGTAAAAAATGTAAAATAAAGAAATGCTATAGGAAATGCTATAGCATTTCCTATAGCATTTCCTATGGCATTTCACGTCAACAATTTAATCCTTGCATATTTTTGCATGAGAACTGTTGTTATATTCAATTCCGATGTATAAGCCCTAAAATCCTTATTTTTTCAATTGGTTTAAATTTTAGGTCGTAAACAATGTAAAATAAAGAAATGCCATAGGAAATGCTATAGCATTTCCTATAGCATTTCTCGTCAACAATTTAATCCTTGCATAGTTTTGCATGAGAATGCTTGTAATATCAAAATTCCAATGTATAAGCCCTAAAATCATTATTTTTTCAATTGTTTCGAAATTTAAGGTTGTAAAAAATGTAAAATAAAGAAATGCTATAGGAAATGCTATAGCATTTCCTATGGCATTTCTCGTCAACAGTTTAATCCTTGAATATTTTTGTATGAGAACGCTTGTAATATTCAAATTCCAATGTATAAATCCTAAAATAATTATTTTTTTAATTGGTTCGAAATTTAAGGTTGTAAAAAATGTAAAATAAAGAAATGCTATAGCATTTCCTATGGCGTTTCTCGTCAACAATTTAATCCTTGCATATTTTTGCATGAGAACTCTTGTTATATTCAAATTCCAATTTATAAGCCCTAAAATCATTATTTTTTCAATTGGTTCGAATTTTAGGTCGTAAACAATGTCAAATAAAGAAATGCTATAGGAAATGCTATAGCATTTCCTATGGCATTTCTCGTCAACCATTTAATCCTTGCATATTTTTGCATGAGAACTCTTGTTATATTCAAATTCCAATGTATAAGCCCTAAAATAATTATTTTTTCAATTGGTTCGAATTTTAGGTCGTAAACAATGTAAAATAAAGAAATGCTATAGGAAATGCTATAGCATTTCATATGGCATTTCTCGTCAACAATTTAATCCTTGCATATTTTTGCATGAAAACGCTTGTAATATTCAAATTCCTATGTATAAGCCCTAAAATCATTATTTTTTCAATTGGTTCGAAATTTAAGGTTGTAAAAAATGTAAAATAAAGAAATTCTATAGGAAATTCTATAGCATTTCCTATGGCATTTCTCGTCAAAAATTTAATCCTTGCATATTTTGGCATGAGAACTCTTGTTATATTCAAATTCCAATGTATAAGCCCTAAAATCATTATTTTTTCAATTGGTTCAAAATTTAAGGTTGTAAAAAAAGTAAAATAAAGAAATGCTATAGGAAATGCTATAGCATTTCCTATGTCATTACTTGTCAACAATTTAATCCTTGCATATTTTTGCATGAGAACTCTTGTTATATTCAAATTCCAATGTATAAACCCTAAAATCATTATTTTTTCAATTGGTTCGAAATTTAAGGTTGTAAAAAATGTCAAATAAAGAAATGCTATAGGAAATGCTATAGCATTTCGTATGGCATTTCTCGTCAACAATTTAATCCTTGCATATTTTTGCATGAGAACTCTTGTTATATTCAAATTCCAATGTATAAGCCCTAAAATATTTTTTTTTTGAATTGGTTCGAAATTTAAGGTTGTAAAAAATGTAATATAAAGAAATGCTATAGGAAATGCTATAACATTTCCTATGGCATTTCACGTCAACAATTTAATCATTGCATATTTTTGCATGAGAACTCTTGTTATATTCAAATTCCAATGTATAAGCCCTAAAATCATTATTTTTTCAATTGGTTTGAAATTTAAGGATGTAAAAAATGTAAAATAAAGAAATGCTATAGGAAATGCTATAGCATTTCCTATGGCATTTCTCGTCAACCATTTAATCCTTGCATATTTTTGCATGAGAACTCTTGTTATATTCAAATTCCAATGTATAAGCCCTAAAATAATTATTTTTTCAATTGGTTCAAATTTTAGGTCGTAAACAATGTAAAATAAAGAAATCCTATAAGAAATGCTATAGCATTTCATATGGCATTTCTCGTCAACAATTTAATCCTTGCATATTTTTGCATGAGAACGCTTGTAATATTCAAATTCCTATGTATAAGCCCTAAAATAATTATTTTTTCAATTGGTTCGAAATTTAAGGTTGTAAAAACTGTAAAATAAAGAAATTCTATAGCATTTCCTATGGCGTTTCTCGTCAACCATTTAATCCTTGCATATTTTTGCATGAGAACTCTTGTTATATTTAAATTCCAATGTAAAAGCATTAAAATCATTATTTTTTCAATTGGTTCAAAATTTAAGGTTGTAAATAATGTAAAACAAAGAAATTCTATAGGAAATTCTATAGCATTTCCTATGGCATTTCTCGTCAAAATTTTAATCCTTGCATATTTTGGCATGAGAACTCTTGTTATATTCAAATTCCAATGTATAAGACCTAAAATCATTATTTTTTCAATTGGTTCGAAATTTAAGGTTGTAAAAAAAGTAAAATAAAGAAATGCTATAGGAAATGCTATAGCATTTCCTATGGCATTACTCGTCAACAATTTAATCCTTGCATATTTTTTCATGAGAACTCTTGTTATATTCAAATTCCAATGTATAAGCCCTAAAATCATTATTTTTTGAATTGGTTCAAAATTTAAGGTTGTAAAAAATGTCAAATAAAGAAATGATATAGGAAATGCTATAGCATTTCGTATGGCATTTCTCGTCAAAAATTTAATCCTTGCATATTTTTGCATGAGAACTCTTGTTATATTCAAATTCCAATGTATAAGCCCTAAAATCATTATTTTTTGAATTGGTTCGAAATTTAAGGTTGTAAAAAATGTAATATAAAGAAATGCCATAGGAAATGCTATAGCATTTCCTATGGCATTTCACGTCAACAATTTAATCATTGCATATTTTTGCATGAGAACTCTTGTTATATTCAAATTCCAATGTATAAGCCCTAAAATCATTATTTTTTCAATTGGTTTGAAATTTAAGGTTGTAAAAAATGTAAAATAAAGAAATGCTATATGAAATGCTATAGCATTTCCTATGGCATTTCTCGTCAACCATTTAATCCTTGCATAATTTTGCATGAGAACTCTTGTTATATTCAAATTCCAATGTATAAGCCCTAAAATATTTTTTTTTTGAATTGGTTCGAAATTTAAGGTTGTAAAAAATGTAATATAAAGAAATGCTATAACATTTCCTATGGCATTTCCCGTCAACAATTTAATCATTGCATATTTTTGCATGAGAACTCTTGTTATATTCAAATTCCAATGTATAAGCCCTAAAATCATTATTTTTTCAATTGGTTTGAAATTTAAGGATGTAAAAAATGTAAAATAAAGAAATGCTATAGGAAATGCTATTTCCTATGGCATTTCTCGTCAACCATTTAATCCTTGCATATTTTTGCATGAGAACTCTTGTTATATTCAAATTCCAATGTATAAGCCCTAAAATAATTATTTTTTCAATTGGTTCAAATTTTAGGTCGTAAACAATGTAAAATAAAGAAATCCTATAAGAAATGCTATAGCATTTCATATGGCATTTCTCGTCAACAATTTAATCCTTGCATATTTTTGCATGAGAACGCTTGTAATATTCAAATTCCTATGTATAAGCCCTAAAATATTTATTTTTTCAATTGGTTCGAAATTTAAGGTTGTAAAAACTGTAAAATAAAGAAATTCTATAGCATTTCCTATGGCGTTTCTCGTCAACCATTTAATCCTTGCATATTTTTGCATGAGAACTCTTGTTATATTTAAATTCCAATGTAAAAGCATTAAAATCATTATTTTTTCAATTGGTTCAAAATTTAAGGTTGTAAATAATGTAAAACAAAGAAATTCTATAGGAAATTCTATAGCATTTCCTATGGCATTTCTCGTCAAAATTTTAATCCTTGCATATTTTGGCATGAGAACTCTTGTTATATTCAAATTCCAATGTATAAGACCTAAAATCATTATTTTTTCAATTGGTTTTAAATTTAAGGTTGTAAAAAAAGTAAAATAAAGAAATGCTATAGGAAATGCTATAGCATTTCCTATGGCATTACTCGTCAACAATTTAATCCTTGCATATTTTTTCATGAGAACTCTTGTTATATTCAAATTCCAATGTATAAGCCCTAAAATCATTATTTTTTGAATTGGTTCAAAATTTAAGGTTGTAAAAAATGTCAAATAAAGAAATGATATAGGAAATGCTATAGCATTTCGTATGGCATTTCTCGTCAAAAATTTAATCCTTGCATATTTTTTCATGAGAACTCTTGTTATATTCAAATTCCAATGTATAAGCCCTAAAATCATTATTTTTTGAATTGGTTCGAAATTTAAGGTTGTAAAAAATGTAATATAAAGAAATGCCATAGGAAATGCTATAGCATTTCCTATGGCATTTCACGTCAACAATTTAATCATTGCATATTTTTGCATGAGAACTCTTGTTATATTCAAATTCCAATGTATAAGCCCTAAAATCATTATTTTTTCAATTGGTTTGAAATTTAAGGTTGTAAAAAATGTAAAATAAAGAAATGCTATATGAAATGCTATAGCATTTCCTATGGCATTTCTCGTCAACCATTTAATCCTTGCATATTTTTGCATGAGAACTCTTGTTATATTCAAATTCCAATGTATAAGCCCTAAAATAATTATTTTTTCAATTTTTTCAATTTTAGGTCGTAAACAATGTAAAATAAAGAAATCCTATAGGAAATGCTATAGCATTTCATATGGCATTTCTCGTCAACAATTTAATCCTTGCATATTTTTGCATGAGAACGCTTGTAATATTCAAATTCCTATGTATAAGCCCTAAAATCATTATTTTTTCAATTTGTTCAAAATTTAAGGTTGTAAAAAAGGTAAAATAAAGAAATGCTATAGCATTTCCTATAGCATTTCTCGTCAACCATTTAATCCTTGCATATTTTTGCATGAGAACTCTTGTTATATTCAAATTTTAATGTAAAAGCCCTAAAATCATTATTTTTTCAATTGGTTCAAAATTTAAGGTTGTAAAAAAAGTAAAATAAAGAAATGCTATAGGAAATGCTATAGCATTTCCTATGGCATTACTCGTCAACAATTTAATCCTTGCATATTTTTGCATGAGAACTCTTGTTATAGTCAAATTCCAATGTATAAGCCCTAAAATCATTATTTTTTGAATTGGTTCAAAATTTAAGGTTGTAAAAAATGTCAAATAAAGAAATGCTATAGGAAATGCTATAGCATTTCGTGTGGCATTTCTCGTCAACAATTTAATCCTTGCATATTTTTGCATGAGAACTCTTGTTATATTCAAATTCCAATGTATAAGCCCTAAAATAATTATTTTTTGAATTGGTTCAAAATTTATGGTTGTAAAAAATGTAATGTAAAGAAATTCTATAGGAAATGCTAGCATTTCCTATGGCATTTCTCGTCAACAATTTAATCCTTGCATATTTTTGCATGAGAACTCTTGTTATATTCAAATTCCAATGTATAAGCCCTAAAATCATTATTTTTTCAATTGGTTTGAAATTTAAGGTTGTAAAAATGTAAAATAAAGAAATGTTATAAGAAATGCTATAGCATTTCCTATGGCATTTATTGTCAACAATTTATTCCTTGCATATTTTTGCGTGAGAAATTTAAGTTTGTAAAAAATGTAAAATAAAGAAATTCTATAGGAAATGCTACAACATTTCGTATGGCATTTCTCGTCAACAATTTAATCCTTGCATATTTGGCACGAGAACTCTTGTTATATTCAAATTCCAATGTATAAGCCCTAAAATCATTATTTTTTCAATTGGTTAAAAATTTAAGGTTGTAAAAAATGTCAAATAAAGAAATGCTATAGGAAATGCTATAGCATTTCCTATGGCATATATCGTCAACAATTTAATCCTTGCATATTTTTGCACGAGAACTCTTGTTATATTCAAATTAAAATGTCTAAGCCCTAAAATCATTATTTTTTCAATTGGTTTGAAATTTAAGGTTGTAAAAATGTAAAATAAAGAAATGCTATAGGAAATGCTATAGCATTTCCTATGGCATTTCTCGTCAACAATTTAATCCTTGCATATTTTTGCGTGAGAACTCTTGTTATATTCAAATTGCAATGTATAAGCCCTAAAATCATTATTTTTTCAATTAGTTCAAATTTTAGGACGTAAACAATGTAAAATAAAGAAATGCCATAGGAAATGCTAGCATTTCCTATGGCATTGGCATTTCTCGTCAACAATTTAATCCTTGCATATTTTTGCATGAGAACGCTTGTAATATTAAAATTCCAATGTATAAGCCCTAAAATCATTATTTTTTCAATTGGTTCGAAATTTAAGGTTGTGAAAAATGTAAAATAAAGAAATGCTATAAGAAATGCTATAGCATTTCCTATGGCATTTCTCGTCAACTATTTAATTCTTGCATATATTTGCATGAGAACTCTTGTTATATTCAAATTCCAATGTATAAGCCCTAAAATCATTATTTTTTCAATTGGTTCGAAATTTAAGGTTGTAAAAAATATAAAATAAAGAAATTCTATAGGAAACTCTATGGCATTTCCTATGGCGTTTCTCGTCAACAATTTAATCATTGCACATTTTTTCATGAGAATTCTTGTTATATTCAAATTCCAATGTATAAGCCCTAAAATCATTATTTTTTCAATTGTTTCGAAATTTAAGGTTGTAAAAAATGTAAAATAAAGAAATGCTATAGGAAATTCTATAGCATTTCCTATGGCATTCCTCGTCAACAATTTAAACCTTGCATATTTTTGCATGAGAACTCCTGTTATATTCAAATTCCAATTTATAAGCCCTAAAATCACTATTTTTCAATTGGTTTGAATTTTAGGTCGTAAACAATGTAAAATAAAGAAATGCAATAGGAAATGCTAGCATTTCCTATGGCATTTCTCGTCAACAATTTAATCCTTGCATATTTTTGCATGAGAACGCTTGTAATATTAAAATTCCAATGTATAAGCCCTAAAATCATTATTTTTTCAATTGGTTTGAAATTTAAGGTTGTAAAAAATGTAAAATAAAGAAATGATATAGGAAATGCTATAGCATTTCCTATGGCATTCCTCGTCAACAATTTAATCCTTGCATATTTTTGCATGAGAACTCTTGTTATATTCAAATTCCAATCTATAAGCCCTAAAATAATTATTTTTTCAATTGGTTCGAAATTTAAGGTTGTAACAAATGTAAAATAAAGAAATTCTATAGGAAATTCAATAGCATTTCCTATGCCATTTCTCGTCAACAATTTAATCCTTGCATATTTTTTCATGTGAACTCTTGTTATATTCAAATTCCAATGTATAAGCCCTAAAATCATTATTTTTTCAATTGGTTCGAAATTTAAGGTTGTAAAAAAATGTAAAATAAAGAAATGCTATAGGAAATGCTATAGCATTTCCTATGGCATTCCTCGTCATAAATTTAATCCTTGCATATTTTTGCATGAGAACTCCTGTTATATTCAAATTCCAATGTATAAGCCCTAAAATCATTATTTTTTCAATTGGTTCGATTTTTAGGTCATAAACAATGTAAAATAAAGAAATGCTATAGGAAATGCTATAGCATTTCCTATGGCATTTCTCGTCAACAATTTAAACCTTGCATATTTTTGCATGAGAACGCTTGTAATATTAAAATTCCAATGTATAATCCCTAAAATCATTATTTTTTCAATTGGTTTGAAATTTAAGGTTGTAAAAAATGTAAAATAAAGAAATGCAATAGGAAATGCTATAGCATTTCCTATGGCATTTCTCGTCAACAATTTAATCCTTGCGTATTTTTTCATGAGAACTCTTGTTATATTCAAATTCCAATCTATAAGCCCTAAAATAATTATTTTTTCAATTGGTTCGAAATTTAAGGTTGTAAAAAATGTAAAATAAAGAAATTCTATACGAAATTCTATAGCATTTCCTATGGCATTTCTCGTCAACAATTTAATCCTTGCATATTTTTTCATGAGAACTCGTATTATATTTAAATTCCAATGTATAAGCCCTAAAATCATTATTTTTTCAATTGGTTCGCAATTTAAGGTTGTAAAAAATGTAAAATAAAGAAATGCCATAGGAAATGCTATAATGTAAAATAAAGAAATGCTATAGGAAATGCTATAGCATTTCCTATGGCATTTCTCGTCAACAATTTAATCCTTGCATATTTTGGCTTGAGAACTCTTGTTATATTCAAATTCCAATGTATAAGCCCTAAAATCATTATTTTCTCAATTGGTTCGAAATTTAAGGTTGTAAAAAATGTCAAATAAAGAAATGCTAGCAATTCCTATGGCATTTCTCGTCATCAATTTAATCCTTGCATATTTTGGCATGAGAACTCTTTTTTTTTTGAAATTCCAAGGTATAAGCCCTAAAATCATTATTTTTTCAATTGGTTCGAAATTTTAGGTCGTAAACAATGTAAAATAAAGAAATGCAATAGGAAATGCTATAGCATTTCCTATGGCATTTCTCGTCAACAATTTAATCCTTGCATTATTTTGCATGAGAACTCTTGTTATATTCAAATTCAAATGTATAAGCCCTAAAATAATTATTTTTTCAATTGGTTCGAATTTTAGGTCGTAAACAATGTAAAATAAAGAAATGCTATAGGAGATGCTATAGCATTTCCTATGGCATTTCTCGTCAACAATTTAATCCTTGCATATTTTTGCATGAGAACTCTTGTTTTATTCAAATTCCAATGTATAAGCCCTATAATCATTATTTTTTCAATTGGTTCAAAATTTAAGGTTGTAAAAAATGTCAAATAAAGAAATGCTATAGGAAATGCTATAGCATTTCCTATGGCATTTCTCGTCAACAATTTAATCCTTGCATATTTTTGCATGAGAACTCTTGTTATATTCAAATTCCAATGTATAAGCCCTAAAATCATTATTTTTTCAATTGGTTCGAAATTTTAGGTCGTAAACAATGTAAAATAAAGAAATGCAATAGGAAATGCTATAGCATTTCCTATGGCATTTCTCGTCAACAATTTAATCCTTGCATTATTTTGCATGAGAACTCTTGTTATATTCAAATTCAAATGTATAAGCCCTAAAATAATTATTTTTTCAATTGGTTCGAATTTTAGGTCGTAAACAATGTAAAATAAAGAAATGCTATAGGTGATGCTATAGCATTTCCTATGGCATTTCTCGTCAACAATTTAATCCTTGCATATTTTTGCGTGAGAACTCTTGTTATATTCAAATTGCAATGTATAAGCCCTAAAATCATTATTTTTTCAATTAGTTCAAATTTTAGGACGTAAACAATGTAAAATAAAGAAATGCCATAGGAAATGCTAGCATTTCCTATGGCATTTCTCGTCAACAATTTAATCCTTGCATATTTTTGCATGAGAACGCTTGTAATATTAAAATTCCAATGTATAAGCCCTAAAATCATTATTTTTTCAATTGGTTCGAAATTTAAGGTTGTGAAAAATGTAAAATAAAGAAATGCTATAAGAAATGCTATAGCATTTCCTATGGCATTTCTCGTCAACTATTTAATTCTTGCATATATTTGCATGAGAACTCTTGTTATATTCAAATTCCAATGTATAAGCCCTAAAATCATTATTTTTTCAATTGGTTCGAAATTTAAGGTTGTAAAAAATGTAAAATAAAGAAATTCTATAGGAAACTCTATGGCATTTCCTATGGCGTTTCTCGTCAACAATTTAATCCTTGCACATTTTTTCATGAGAATTCTTGTTATATTCAAATTCCAATGTATAAGCCCTAAAATCATTATTTTTTCAATTGTTTCGAAATTTAAGGTTGTAAAAAATGTAAAATAAAGAAATGCTATAGGAAATTCTATAGCATTTCCTATGGCATTCCTCGTCAACAATTTAAACCTTGCATATTTTTGCATGAGAACTCCTGTTATATTCAAATTCCAATTTATAAGCCCTAAAATCACTATTTTCAATTGGTTTGAATTTTAGGTCGTAAACAATGTAAAATAAAGAAATGCAATAGGAAATGCTAGCATTTCCTATGGCATTTCTCGTCAACAATTTAATCCTTGCATATTTTTGCATGAGAACGCTTGTAATATTAAAATTCCAATGTATAAGCCCTAAAATCATTATTTTTTCAATTGGTTTGAAATTTAAGGTTGTAAAAAATGTAAAATAAAGAAATGATATAGGAAATGCTATAGCATTTCCTATGGCATTCCTCGTCAACAATTTAATCCTTGCATATTTTTGCATGAGAACTCTTGTTATATTCAAATTCCAATCTATAAGCCCTAAAATAATTATTTTTTCAATTGGTTCGAAATTTAAGGTTGTAAAAAATGTAAAATAAAGAAATTCTATAGGAAATTCAATAGCATTTCCTATGCCATTTCTCGTCAACAATTTAATCCTTGCATATTTTTCATGTGAACTCTTGTTATATTCAAATTCCAATGTATAAGCCCTAAAATCATTATTTTTTCAATTGGTTCGAAATTTAAGGTTGTAAAAAAATGTAAAATAAAGAAATGCTATAGGAAATGCTATAGCATTTCCTATGGCATTCCTCGTCATAAATTTAATCCTTGCATATTTTTGCATGAGAACTCCTGTTATATTCAAATTCCAATGTATAAGCCCTAAAATCATTATTTTTTCAATTGGTTCGATTTTTAGGTCATAAACAATGTAAAATAAAGAAATGCTATAGGAAATGCTATAGCATTTCCTATGGCATTTCTCGTCAACAATTTAAACCTTGCATATTTTTGCATGAGAACGCTTGTAATATTAAAATTCCAATGTATAATCCCTAAAATCATTATTTTTTCAATTGGTTTGAAATTTAAGGTTGTAAAAAATGTAAAATAAAGAAATGCAATAGGAAATGCTATAGCATTTCCTATGGCATTTCTCGTCAACAATTTAATCCTTGCGTATTTTTTCATGAGAACTCTTGTTATATTCAAATTCCAATCTATAAGCCCTAAAATAATTATTTTTTCAATTGGTTCGAAATTTAAGGTTGTAAAAAATGTAAAATAAAGAAATTCTATACGAAATTCTATAGCATTTCCTATGGCATTTCTCGTCAACAATTTAATCCTTGCATATTTTTTCATGAGAACTCGTATTATATTTAAATTCCAATGTATAAGCCCTAAAATCATTATTTTTTCAAATGGTTCGAAATTTAAGGTTGTAAAAAATGTAAAATAAAGAAATGCCATAGGAAATGCTATAATGTAAAATAAAGAAATGCTATAGGAAATGCTATAGCATTTCCTATGGCATTTCTCGTCAACAATTTAATCCTTGCATATTTTGGCTTGAGAACTCTTGTTATATTCAAATTCCAATGTATAAGCCCTAAAATCATTATTTTCTCAATTGGTTCGAAATTTAAGGTTGTAAAAAATGTCAAATAAAGAAATGCTAGCAATTCCTATGGCATTTCTCGTCATCAATTTAATCCTTGCATATTTTGGCATGAGAACTCTTTTTTTTTTTAAATTCCAAGGTATAAGCCCTAAAATCATTATTTTTTCAATTGGTTCGAAATTTTAGGTCGTAAACAATGTAAAATAAAGAAATGCAATAGGAAATGCTATAGCATTTCCTATGGCATTTCTCGTCAACAATTTAATCCTTGCATTATTTTGCATGAGAACTCTTGTTATATTCAAATTCAAATGTATAAGCCCTAAAATAATTATTTTTTCAATTGGTTCGAATTTTAGGTCGTAAACAATGTAAAATAAAGAAATGCTATAGGAGATGCTATAGCATTTCCTATGGCATTTCTCGTCAACAATTTAATCCTTGCATATTTTTGCATGAGAACTCTTGTTTTATTCAAATTCCAATGTATAAGCCCTATAATCATTATTTTTTCAATTGGTTCAAAATTTAAGGTTGTAAAAAATGTCAAATAAAGAAATGCTATAGGAAATGCTAGCATTTCCTATGGCATTTCTCGTCAACAATTTAATCCTTGCATATTTTTGCATGAGAACTCTTGTTATATTCAAATTCCAATGTATAAGCCCTAAAATCATTATTTTTTCAATTGGTTCGAAATTTTAGGTCGTAAACAATGTAAAATAAAGAAATGCAATAGAAAATGCTATAGCATTTCCTATGGCATTTCTCGTCAACAATTTAATCCTTGCATTATTTTGCATGAGAACTCTTGTTATATTCAAATTCAAATGTATAAGCCCTAAAATAATTATTTTTTCAATTGGTTCGAATTTTAGGTCGTAAACAATGTAAAATAAAGAAATGCTATAGGAGATGCTATAGCATTTCCTATGGCATTTCTCGTCAACAATTGAATCCTTGCATATTTTTGCATGAGAACTCTTGTTTTATTCAAATTCCAATGTATAAGCCCTATAATCATTATTTTTTCAATTGGTTCAAAATTTAAGGTTGTAAAAAATGTCAAATAAAGAAATGCTATAGGAAATGCTATAGCATTTCCTATGGCATTTCTCGTCAACAATTTAATCCTTGCATATTTTTGCATGAGAACTCTTGTTTTATTCAAATTCCAATGTATAAGCCCTATAATCATTATTTTTTCAATTGGTTCGAAATTTAAGGTTGTAAAAAATGTAAAATAAAGAAATTCTATACGAAATTCTATAGCATTTCCTACGGCATTTCTCGTCAACAATTTAATCCTTGCATATTTTTTCATGAGATCTCGTATTATATTTAAATTCCAATGTATAAGCCCTAAAATCATTATTTTTTCAATTGGTTCGAAATTTAAGGTTGTAAAAAATGTAAAATAAAGAAATGCCATAGGAAATGCTATAATGTAAAATAAAGAAATGCTAAAGGAAATGCTATAGCATTTCTTATGGCATTTCTCGTCAACAATTTAATCCTTGCATGTTTTGGCTTGAGAACTCTTGTTATACTCAAATTCCAATGTATAAGCCCTAAAATCATTATTTTCTCAATTGGTTCGAAATTTAAGGTTGTAAAAAATGTCAAATAAAGAAATGCTAGCAATTCCTATGGCATTTCTCGTCATCAATTTAATCCTTGCATATTTTGGCATGAGAACTCTTTTTTTTTTGAAATTCCAAGGTATAAGCCCTAAAATCATTATTTTTTCAATTGGTTCGAAATTTTAGGTCGTAAACAATGTAAAATAAAGAAATGCAATAGGAAATGCTATAGCATATCCTATGGCATTTCTCGTCAACAATTTAATCCTTGCATTATTTTGCATGAGAACTCTTGTTATATTCAAATTCAAATGTATAAGCCCTAAAATAATTATTTTTTCAATTGGTTCGAATTTTAGGTCGTAAACAATGTAAAATAAAGAAATGCTATAGGAGATGCTATAGCATTTCCTATGGCATTTCTCGTCAACAATTTAATCCTTGCATATTTTTGCATGAGAACTCTTGTTTTATTCAAATTCCAATGTATAAGCCCTATAATCATTATTTTTTCAATTGGTTCAAAATTTAAGGTTGTAAAAAATGTCAAATAAAGAAATGCTATAGGAAATGCTATAGCATTTCCTATGGCATTTCTCGTCAACAATTTAATCCTTGCATATTTTTGCATGAGAACTCTTGTTATATTCAAATTCCAATGTATAAGCCCTAAAATCATTATTTTTTCAATTGGTTCGAAATTTTAGGTCGTAAACAATGTAAAATAAAGAAATGCAATAGGAAATGCTATAGCATTTCCTATGGCATTTCTCGTCAACAATTTAATCCTTGCATTATTTTGCATGAGAACTCTTGTTATATTCAAATTCAAATGTATAAGCCCTAAAATAATTATTTTTTCAATTGGTTCGAATTTTAGGTCGTAAACAATGTAAAATAAAGAAATGCTATAGGTGATGCTATAGCATTTCCTATGGCATTTCTCGTCAACAATTTAATCCTTGCATATTTTTGCGTGAGAACTCTTGTTATATTCAAATTGCAATGTATAAGCCCTAAAATCATTATTTTTTCAATTAGTTCAAATTTTAGGACGTAAACAATGTAAAATAAAGAAATGCCATAGGAAATGCTAGCATTTCCTATGGCATTTCTCGTCAACAATTTAATCCTTGCATATTTTTGCATGAGAACGCTTGTAATATTAAAATTCCAATGTATAAGCCCTAAAATCATTATTTTTTCAATTGGTTCGAAATTTAAGGTTGTGAAAAATGTAAAATAAAGAAATGCTATAAGAAATGCTATAGCATTTCCTATGGCATTTCTCGTCAACTATTTAATTCTTGCATATATTTGCATGAGAACTCTTGTTATATTCAAATTCCAATGTATAAGCCCTAAAATCATTATTTTTTCAATTGGTTCGAAATTTAAGGTTGTAAAAAATGTAAAATAAAGAAATTCTATAGGAAACTCTATGGCATTTCCTATGGCGTTTCTCGTCAACAATTTAATCCTTGCACATTTTTTCATGAGAATTCTTGTTATATTCAAATTCCAATGTATAAGCCCTAAAATCATTATTTTTTCAATTGTTTCGAAATTTAAGGTTGTAAAAAATGTAAAATAAAGAAATGCTATAGGAAATTCTATAGCATTTCCTATGGCATTCCTCGTCAACAATTTAAACCTTGCATATTTTTGCATGAGAACTCCTGTTATATTCAAATTCCAATTTATAAGCCCTAAAATCACTATTTTCAATTGGTTTGAATTTTAGGTCGTAAACAATGTAAAATAAAGAAATGCAATAGGAAATGCTAGCATTTCCTATGGCATTTCTCGTCAACAATTTAATCCTTGCATATTTTTGCATGAGAACGCTTGTAATATTAAAATTCCAATGTATAAGCCCTAAAATCATTATTTTTTCAATTGGTTTGAAATTTAAGGTTGTAAAAAATGTAAAATAAAGAAATGATATAGGAAATGCTATAGCATTTCCTATGGCATTCCTCGTCAACAATTTAATCCTTGCATATTTTTGCATGAGAACTCTTGTTATATTCAAATTCCAATCTATAAGCCCTAAAATAATTATTTTTTCAATTGGTTCGAAATTTAAGGTTGTAAAAAATGTAAAATAAAGAAATTCTATAGGAAATTCAATAGCATTTCCTATGCCATTTCTCGTCAACAATTTAATCCTTGCATATTTTTCATGTGAACTCTTGTTATATTCAAATTCCAATGTATAAGCCCTAAAATCATTATTTTTTCAATTGGTTCGAAATTTAAGGTTGTAAAAAAATGTAAAATAAAGAAATGCTATAGGAAATGCTATAGCATTTCCTATGGCATTCCTCGTCATAAATTTAATCCTTGCATATTTTTGCATGAGAACTCCTGTTATATTCAAATTCCAATGTATAAGCCCTAAAATCATTATTTTTTCAATTGGTTCGATTTTTAGGTCATAAACAATGTAAAATAAAGAAATGCTATAGGAAATGCTATAGCATTTCCTATGGCATTTCTCGTCAACAATTTAAACCTTGCATATTTTTGCATGAGAACGCTTGTAATATTAAAATTCCAATGTATAAGCCCTAAAATCATTATTTTTTCAATTGGTTTGAAATTTAAGGTTGTAAAAAATGTAAAATAAAGAAATGCAATAGGAAATGCTATAGCATTTCCTATGGCATTTCTCGTCAACAATTTAATCCTTGCGTATTTTTTCATGAGAACTCTTGTTATATTCAAATTCCAATCTATAAGCCCTAAAATAATTATTTTTTCAATTGGTTCGAAATTTAAGGTTGTAAAAAATGTAAAATAAAGAAATTCTATACGAAATTCTATAGCATTTCCTATGGCATTTCTCGTCAACAATTTAATCCTTGCATATTTTTTCATGAGAACTCGTATTATATTTAAATTCCAATGTATAAGCCCTAAAATCATTATTTTTTCAAATGGTTCGAAATTTAAGGTTGTAAAAAATGTAAAATAAAGAAATGCCATAGGAAATGCTATAATGTAAAATAAAGAAATGCTATAGGAAATGCTATAGCATTTCCTATGGCATTTCTCGTCAACAATTTAATCCTTGAATATTTTGGCTTGAGAACTCTTGTTATATTCAAATTCCAATGTATAAGCCCTAAAATCATTATTTTCTCAATTGGTTCGAAATTTAAGGTTGTAAAAAATGTCAAATAAAGAAATGCTAGCAATTCCTATGGCATTTCTCGTCATCAATTTAATCCTTGCATATTTTGGCATGAGAACTCTTTTTTTTTTTAAATTCCAAGGTATAAGCCCTAAAATCATTATTTTTTCAATTGGTTCGAAATTTTAGGTCGTAAACAATGTAAAATAAAGAAATGCAATAGGAAATGCTATAGCATTTCCTATGGCATTTCTCGTCAACAATTTAATCCTTGCATTATTTTGCATGAGAACTCTTGTTATATTCAAATTCAAATGTATAAGCCCTAAAATAATTATTTTTTCAATTGGTTCGAATTTTAGGTCGTAAACAATGTAAAATAAAGAAATGCTATAGGAGATGCTATAGCATTTCCTATGGCATTTCTCGTCAACAATTTAATCCTTGCATATTTTTGCATGAGAACTCTTGTTTTATTCAAATTCCAATGTATAAGCCCTATAATCATTATTTTTTCAATTGGTTCAAAATTTAAGGTTGTAAAAAATGTCAAATAAAGAAATGCTATAGGAAATGCTAGCATTTCCTATGGCATTTCTCGTCAACAATTTAATCCTTGCATATTTTTGCATGAGAACTCTTGTTATATTCAAATTCCAATGTATAAGCCCTAAAATCATTATTTTTTCAATTGGTTCGAAATTTTAGGTCGTAAACAATGTAAAATAAAGAAATGCAATAGAAAATGCTATAGCATTTCCTATGGCATTTCTCGTCAACAATTTAATCCTTGCATTATTTTGCATGAGAACTCTTGTTATATTCAAATTCAAATGTATAAGCCCTAAAATAATTATTTTTTCAATTGGTTCGAATTTTAGGTCGTAAACAATGTAAAATAAAGAAATGCTATAGGAGATGCTATAGCATTTCCTATGGCATTTCTCGTCAACAATTGAATCCTTGCATATTTTTGCATGAGAACTCTTGTTTTATTCAAATTCCAATGTATAAGCCCTATAATCATTATTTTTTCAATTGGTTCGAAATTTAAGGTTGTAAAAAATGTAAAATAAAGAAATTCTATACGAAATTCTATAGCATTTCCTACGGCATTTCTCGTCAACAATTTAATCCTTGCATATTTTTTCATGAGATCTCGTATTATATTTAAATTCCAATGTATAAGCCCTAAAATCATTATTTTTTCAATTGGTTCGAAATTTAAGGTTGTAAAAAATGTAAAATAAAGAAATGCCATAGGAAATGCTATAATGTAAAATAAAGAAATGCTAAAGGAAATGCTATAGCATTTCTTATGGCATTTCTCGTCAACAATTTAATCCTTGCATGTTTTGGCTTGAGAACTCTTGTTATACTCAAATTCCAATGTATAAGCCCTAAAATCATTATTTTCTCAATTGGTTCGAAATTTAAGGTTGTAAAAAATGTCAAATAAAGAAATGCTAGCAATTCCTATGGCATTTCTCGTCATCAATTTAATCCTTGCATATTTTGGCATGAGAACTCTTTTTTTTTTGAAATTCCAAGGTATAAGCCCTAAAATCATTATTTTTTCAATTGGTTCGAAATTTTAGGTCGTAAACAATGTAAAATAAAGAAATGCAATAGGAAATGCTATAGCATATCCTATGGCATTTCTCGTCAACAATTTAATCCTTGCATTATTTTGCATGAGAACTCTTGTTATATTCAAATTCAAATGTATAAGCCCTAAAATAATTATTTTTTCAATTGGTTCGAATTTTAGGTCGTAAACAATGTAAAATAAAGAAATGCTATAGGAGATGCTATAGCATTTCCTATGGAATTTCTCGTCAACAATTTAATCCTTGCATATTTTTGCATGAGAACTCTTGTTTTATTCAAATTCCAATGTATAAGCCCTATAATCATTATTTTTTCAATTGGTTCAAATTTTAAGGTTGTAAAAAATGTCAAATAAAGAAATGTTATAGGAAATGCTATAGCATTTCCTATGGCATTTCTCGTCAACAATTTAATCCTTGCATATTTTTGCATGAGAACTCTTGTTATATTCAAATTCCAATGTATAAGCCCTAAAATCATTATTTTTTCAATTGGTTCGAATTTTAGGTCGTAAACAATGTAAAATAAAGAAATGCTATAGGAGATGCTATAGCATTTCCTATGGCATTTCTCGTCAACAATTTAATCCTTGCATATTTTTTCATGAGAACTCTTGTTATATTCAAATTTCAATGTATAAGCCCTAAAATCATTATTTTTTCAATTGGTTCGAAATTTAAGGTTGTAAAAAATGTAAAATAAAGAAATGCCATAGGAAATGCTATAATGTAAAATAAAGAAATGCTATAGGAGATGCTATAGCATTTCCTATGGCATTTCTCGTCAACAATTTAATCCTTGCATATTTTTTCATGAGAACGCTTGTTATATTAAAATTCCAATATATAAGCCCTAAAATCATTATTTTTTCAATTTGTTCGAAATTTAAGGTTGTAAAAAATGTAAAATAAAGAAATGCTATAGGAAATGCTATATGGCATTTCTCGTCAACAATTTAATCATTGCATATTTTTGCATGAGAACGCTTGTAATATTCAAATTCCAATGTATAAGCCCTAAAATCATTATTTTTTCAATAGGTTCGAAATTTAAGGTTGTAAAAAATGTAAAATAAAGAAATGCTATAGGAAATGCTATATGGCATTTCTCGTCAACAATTTAATCCTTGCATATTTTGGCATGAGAACTCTTGTTTTTTTAAATTCCAATGTATAAGCCCTAAAATCATTATTTTTTCAATTAGTTCGAAATTTTAGGTCATAAACAATGAAAAATAAAGAAATGCAATAGGAAATGTTATAGTATTTCCTATGGCATTTCTCGTCAACAATTTAATCCTTGCATATTTTTGCATGAGAACGCTTGTAATATAAAAATTCCAATGCATAAGCCTTAAAATCATTATTTTTTCAATTGGTTTTAAATTTAAGGTTGTAAAAAATATAAAATAAAGAAATTCTATAGGAAATTCTATAGCATTTCCTATGGCATTTCTCGTCAACAATTTAATCCTTGCGTATTTTTGCATGAGAACTCTTGTTATATTCAAATTCCAATGTATAAACCCTAAAATCATTATTTTTTCAATTGGTTCGAAATTTAAGGTTGTATAAAATGTCAAATAAAGAAATGCTATAGGAAATGCTATAGCATTTACTATGGCATTCCTCGTCAACAATTTAATCCTTGCATATTTTTGCATGAGAACTCTTGTTATATTCAAATTCCAATGTATAAACCCTAAAATCAATATTTTTTCAATTAGTTCGAAATTTATAGTTGTAAAAAATGTCAAATAAAGAAATGCTATAGCATTTCCTATGACATTTCTCGTCAACAATTTAATCCTTGCATATTTTTGCATGAGAACTCTTGTTATATTCAAATTCCAATGAATAAGCCCTAAATACATTATTTATTTAATTGGTTCGAAATTTAAGGTTGTAAAAAATGTAAAATAAAGAAATTCTATAGGAAATTCTATAGCATTTCCTATGGCATTTCTCGTCACCAATTTAATCCTTGCATATTTTTGCATGAGAACGCTTGTTATATTCAAATTCAATTGTATAAGCCATAAAATCATTATTTTTTCAATTGGTTCGAATTTTAGGTCGTAAACAATGTCAAATAAAGAAATGCTATAGGAAATGCTATAGCTTTTCCAATGGCATTTCTCGTCAACAATTTAATCCTTGCATATTTTTTCGTGAGAACGCTTGTAATATTAAAATTCCAATGTATAAGCCCTAAAATCAATATTTTTTCAATTGGTTCAAAATTTAAGGTTGTAAAAAATGTAAAATAAAGAAATGCTATAGCATTTCCTATGGCATTTCTGGTCAACAATTTAATCCTTGCATATTTTTTCATGAGAACTCTTGTTATATTCAAATTTCAATGTATAAGCCCTAAAATCATTATTTTTTCAATTGGTTCGAAATTTAAGGTTGTAAAAAATGTAAAATAAAGAAATTCTATAGGAAATTCTATAGCATTTCCTGTGGCATTTCTCGTCAACAATTTAATCCTTGTATATTTTTGCATGAGAACTCTTGTTATATTCAAATTCCAATGTATAAGCCCTAAAATCATTAGTTTTTCAATTAGTTTGAAATTTTAGGTCGTAAACAATGTAAAATAAAGAAATGCTATAAGAAATGCTATAGCATTTCCTATGGTATTTCTCATCAACAATTTAATCCTTGCATATTTTTTCTTGAGAACTCTTGTTATATTCCAATTCTAATGTATAAACCCTAAAATAATTATTTTTTCAATTGGTTCGAAATTTAAGGTTGTAAAAATTGTCAAATAAAGAAATGCTATAGGAAATGCTATAGCATTTCCTATGGCATTTCTCGTCAACAATTTAATCCTTGCATATTTTTGCATGAGAACTCTTGTTATATTCAAATTCAATTGTATAAGCCATAAAATCATTAATTTTTCAATTGGTTCGAATTTTAGGTCGTAAACAATGTCAAATAAAGAAATGCTATAGGAAATGCTATAGCTTTTCCTATGGCATTTCTCGTCAACAATTTAATCCTTGCATATTTTTTCGTGAGAACGCTTGTAATATTAAAATTCCAATGTATAAGCCCTAAAATCATTATTTTTTCAATTGGTTCGAAATTTTAGGTTGTAAAAAATGTAAAATAAAGAAATGCTATAGCATTTCCTATGGCATTCCTCGTCAACAATTTAATCCTTGCATATTTTTGCGTGAGAACTCTTGTTATATTCAAATTCCAATGTATAAGCCCTAAAATCATTTTTTTTTCAATTGGTTCGAAATTTAAAGTTGTAAAAAATGTAAAATAAAGAAATGCTATAGGAAATAGCATTTCCTATGGAATTTAACGTCAAAAATTTAATCCTTGCATATTTTTGCATGAGAACGCTTGTAATATTTAAATTTCAATGTATAACCAATAAAATAATTATTTTTTTAATTGGTTCGAAAATTAAGGTTGTAAAAAATGTAAAATAAAGAAATGCTATAGGAAATGCTATAGCATTTCTCGTCAACAATTTAATCCTTGCATATTTTTGCATGAGAACTCTTGTTATATTCAATTTCCAATGTATAAGCCCTAAAATCATTATTTTTTCAATTTGTTCGACTTTTAGGTCGTAAACAATGTAAAATAAAGAGATGTTATAGGAAATGCTATAGCATTTCCTATGGAATTTAACGTCAACAATTTAATCCTTGCATAGTTTTGCATGAGAACGCTTGTAATATTAAAATTCCAATGTATAAGCCCTAAAATAATTATTTTTTCAATAGGTTCGAAATTTAAGGTTGTAAAAAATGTAAAATAAAGAAATGCTATAGCAAAAGCTATAGCATTTCTTATGGCATTTCTCGTCAACAATTGAATCCTTGCATATTTTTACATGAGAACTCTTGTTATATTCAAATTCCAATGTATAAGCCCTATAATCATTATTTTTTCAATTGGTTTGAAATTTTAGGTCGTAAACAATGTAAAATAGAGAAATGCTATAGGAAATGCTAGCATTTCCTATGGCATTTCTCGTCAACAATTTAATCCTTGCATATTTTTGCATGAGAACGCTTGTAATATTAAAATTCCAATGTATAAGCCCTAAAATCATTATTTTTTCAATTGGTTCGAAATTTAAGGTTGTAAAAAATGTAAAATAAAGAAATGCTATAGCAAAAGCTATAGCATTTCGTATGGCATTTCTCGTCAACAATTTAATCCTTGCATATTTTTTGCATGAGAACTCTTGTTATATTCAAATTCCAATGTATAAGCCCTAAAATCATTATTTTTTCAATTGGTTCGAAATTTAAGGTTGTAAAAAATGTAAAATAAAGAAATGCTATAGGAAATGCTATAGCATTTCGTATGGCATTTCTCGTCAACAATTTAATCCTTGCATATTTTTGCATGAGAACTCTTGTTATATTCAAATTCCAATGTATAATCCCTAAAATCATTAATTTTTCAATTGGTTCGACTTTTAGGTCGTAAATATGTAAAATAAAGAAATGCTATAGGAAATGCAATAGCATTTGCTATGGAATTTAACGTCAGCAATTTAATCCTTGCATATTTTTGCATGAGAACGCTTGTAATATTTAAATTTCAATGTATAACCCCTAAAATCATTATTTTTTCAATTGGTTCGAAATTTAAGGTTGTAAAAAATGTAAAATAAAGAAATGCTATAGCAAAAGCTATAGCATTTCCTATGGCATTTCTCGTCAACAATTTAATCCTTGCATATTTTTGCATGAGAACTCTTGTTATATTCAAATTCCAATGTATAAGCCCTAAAATCATTATTTTTTCAATTGGTTCGACTTTTAGGTCGTAAACAATGTAAAATAAAGAAATGCTATAGGAAATGCTATAGCATTTCCTATGGAATTTAACGTCAACAATTTAATCCTTGCATATTTTTGCATGAGAACGCTTGTAATATTAAAATTCCAATGTATAAGCCCTAAAATCATTATTTTTTCAATTGGTTCGAAATTTAAGGTTGTAAAAAATGTAAAATAAAGAAATGCTATAGGAAATGCTATAGCATTTCCTATGGCATTTCTCGTCAACAATTTAATCCTTGCATATTTTTGCATGAGAACTCTTGTTATATTCAAATTCAATTGTATAAGCCATAAAATCATTAATTTTTCAATTGGTTCGAATTTTAGGTCGTAAACAATGTCAAATAAAGAAATGCTATAGGAAATGCTATAGCTTTTCCTATGGCATTTCTCGTCAACAATTTAATCCTTGCATATTTTTTCGTGAGAACGCTTGTAATATTAAAATTCCAATGTATAAGCCCTAAAATCATTATTTTTTCAATTGGTTCGAAATTTTAGGTTGTAAAAAATGTAAAATAAAGAAATGCTATAGCATTTCCTATGGCATTCCTCGTCAACAATTTAATCCTTGCATATTTTTGCGTGAGAACTCTTGTTATATTCAAATTCCAATGTATAAGCCCTAAAATCATTTTTTTTTTCAATTGGTTCGAAATTTAAAGTTGTAAAAAATGTAAAATAAAGAAATGCTATAGGAAATAGCATTTCCTATGGAATTTAACGTCAAAAATTTAATCCTTGCATATTTTTGCATGAGAACGCTTGTAATATTTAAATTTCAATGTATAACCAATAAAATAATTATTTTTTTAATTGGTTCGAAAATTAAGGTTGTAAAAAATGTAAAATAAAGAAATGCTATAGGAAATGCTATAGCATTTCTCGTCAACAATTTAATCCTTGCATATTTTTGCATGAGAACTCTTGTTATATTCAATTTCCAATGTATAAGCCCTAAAATCATTATTTTTTCAATTTGTTCGACTTTTAGGTCGTAAACAATGTAAAATAAAGAGATGTTATAGGAAATGCTATAGCATTTCCTATGGAATTTAACGTCAACAATTTAATCCTTGCATAGTTTTGCATGAGAACGCTTGTAATATTAAAATTCCAATGTATAAGCCCTAAAATAATTATTTTTTCAATAGGTTCGAAATTTAAGGTTGTAAAAAATGTAAAATAAAGAAATGCTATAGCAAAAGCTATAGCATTTCTTATGGCATTTCTCGTCAACAATTGAATCCTTGCATATTTTTACATGAGAACTCTTGTTATATTCAAATTCCAATGTATAAGCCCTATAATCATTATTTTTTCAATTGGTTTGAAATTTTAGGTCGTAAACAATGTAAAATAGAGAAATGCTATAGGAAATGCTAGCATTTCCTATGGCATTTCTCGTCAACAATTTAATCCTTGCATATTTTTGCATGAGAACGCTTGTAATATTAAAATTCCAATGTATAAGCCCTAAAATCATTATTTTTTCAATTGGTTCGAAATTTAAGGTTGTAAAAAATGTAAAATAAAGAAATGCTATAGCAAAAGCTATAGCATTTCGTATGGCATTTCTCGTCAACAATTTAATCCTTGCATATTTTTTGCATGAGAACTCTTGTTATATTCAAATTCCAATGTATAAGCCCTAAAATCATTATTTTTTCAATTGGTTCGAAATTTAAGGTTGTAAAAAATGTAAAATAAAGAAATGCTATAGGAAATGCTATAGCATTTCGTATGGCATTTCTCGTCAACAATTTAATCCTTGCATATTTTTGCATGAGAACTCTTGTTATATTCAAATTCCAATGTATAATCCCTAAAATCATTAATTTTTCAATTGGTTCGACTTTTAGGTCGTAAATATGTAAAATAAAGAAATGCTATAGGAAATGCAATAGCATTTGCTATGGAATTTAACGTCAGCAATTTAATCCTTGCATATTTTTGCATGAGAACGCTTGTAATATTTAAATTTCAATGTATAACCCCTAAAATCATTATTTTTTCAATTGGTTCGAAATTTAAGGTTGTAAAAAATGTAAAATAAAGAAATGCTATAGCAAAAGCTATAGCATTTCCTATGGCATTTCTCGTCAACAATTTAATCCTTGCATATTTTTGCATGAGAACTCTTGTTATATTCAAATTCCAATGTATAAGCCCTAAAATCATTATTTTTTCAATTGGTTCGACTTTTAGGTCGTAAACAATGTAAAATAAAGAAATGCTATAGGAAATGCTATAGCATTTCCTATGGAATTTAACGTCAACAATTTAATCCTTGCATATTTTTGCATGAGAACGCTTGTAATATTAAAATTCCAATGTATAAGCCCTAAAATCATTATTTTTTCAATTGGTTCGAAATTTAAGGTTGTAAAAAATGTAAAATAAAGAAATGCTATAGGAAATGCTATAGCATTTCCTATGGCATTTCTCGTCAACAATTTAATCCTTGCATATTTTTGCATGAGAACTCTTGTTATATTCAAATTCCAATGTATAAGCCCTAAAATAATTATTTTTTCAATTGGTTCGAAATTTAAGGTTGTAAAAAATGTAAAATAAAGAAATTCTATAGCATTTCCTATGGCATTTCTCGTGAAAAATTTAATCCTTGCATATTTTGGCATGAGAACTCTTGTTATATTCAAATTCCAATGTATAAGCCCTAAAATCATTATTTTTTCAATTGGTTCGAAATTTAAGGTTGTAAAAAAAGTAAAATAAAGAAATGCTATAGGAAATGCTGTAGCATTTCCTATGGCATTACTCGTCAACAATTTAATCCTTGCATATTTTTGCATGAGAACTCTTGTTATATTCAAATTCCAATGTACAAGCCCTAAAATCATTATTTTTTGAATTGGTTCGAAATTTAAGGTTGTAAAAAATGTAATATAAAGAAATGCTATAGGAAATGCTATAGCATTTCCTATGGCATTTCACGTCAACAATTTAATCATTGCATATTTTTGCATGAGAACTCTTGTTATATTCAAATTCCAATGTATAAGCCCTAAAATAATTATTTTTTCAATTTGTTTGAAATTTAAGGTTGTAAAAAATGTAAAATAAAGAAATGCTATAGGAAATGCTATAGCATTTCCTATGGCATTTCTCGTCAACCATTTAATCCTTGCATATTTTTGGATGAGAACTCTTTTTATATTCAAATTCCAATGTATAAGCCCTAAAATAATTATTTTTTCAATTGGTTCGAATTTTAGGTCGTAAACAATGTAAAATAAAGAAATGCTATAGCATTTCATATGGCATTTCCCGTCAACAATTTAATCATTGCATATTTTTGCATGAGAACGCTTGTAATATTCAAATTCCTATGTATAAGCCCTAAAATAATTATTTTTTCAATTGGTTCAAAATTTAAGGTCGTAAAAACTGTAAAATAAAGAAATGCTATAGCATTTCCTATGGCGTTTCTCGTCAACCATTTAATCCTTGCATATTTTTGCATGAGAACTCTTGTTATATTTAAATTCCAATGTAAAAGCCCTAAAATCATTATTTTTTCAATTGGTTCAAAATTTTAGGTCGTAAACAATGTAAAATCAAGAAATGCTATGGGAAATGCTATAGCATTTCCTATGGCATTTCTCGTCAACAATTTAATCCTTGCATATTTTGGCATGAGAACTCTTGTTATATTCAAATTCCAATGTATAAGACCTAAAATCATTATTTTTTGAATTGGTTCGAAATTTAAGGTTGTAAAAAATGTAATATAAAGAAATGCTATAGGAAATGCTATAGCATTTCCTATGGCATTTCACGTCAACAATTTAATCATTGCATATTTTTGCATGAGAACTCTTGTTATATTCAAATTCCAATGTATAAGCCCTAAAATAATTATTTTTTCAATTTGTTTGAAATTTAAGGTTGTAAAAAATGTAAAATAAAGAAATGCTATAGGAAATGCTATAGCATTTCCTATGGCATTTCTCGTCAACCATTTAATCCTTGCATATTTTTGCATGAGAACTCTTTTTATATTCAAATTCCAATGTATAAGCCCTAAAATAATTATTTTTTCAATTGGTTCGAATTTTAGGTCGTAAACAATGTAAAATAAAGAAATGCTATAGGAAATGCTATAGCATTTCATATGGCATTTCCCGTCAACAATTTAATAATTGCATATTTTTGCATGAGAACGCTTGTAATATTCAAATTCATATGTATAAGCCCTAAAATAATTATTTTTTCAATTGGTTCAAAATTTAAGGTCGTAAAAAATGTAAAATAAAGAAATGCTATAGCATTTCCTATGGCGTTTCTCGTCAACCATTTAATCCTTGCATATTTTTGCATGAGAACTCTTGTTATATTTAAATTCCAATGTAAAAGCCCTAAAATCATTATTTTTTCAATTGGTTCAAAATTTTAGGTCGTAAACAATGTAAAATCAAGAAATGCTATGGGAAATGCTATAGCATTTCCTATGGAATTTCTCGTCAACAATTTAATCCTTGCATATTTTGCAATGAGAACTCTTGTTATATTCAAATTCCAATGTATAAGACCTAAAATCATTATTTTTTCAATTGGTTCGAAATTTAAGGTTGTAAAAAATGTAAAATAAAGAAATTCTATAGGAAATTCTATAGCATTTCCTATGGCATTTCTCGTCAAAAATTTAATCCTTGCATATTTTGGCATGAGAACTCTTGTTATATTCAAATTCCAATGTATAAGCCCTAAAATCATTATTTTTTCAATTGGTTCAAAATTTAAGGTTGTAAAAAAAGTAAAATAAAGAAATGCGATAGGAAATGCTAGCATTTCCTATGGCATTACTTGTCAACAATTTAATCCTTGCATATTTTTGCATGAGAACTCTTGTAATATTCAAATTCCAATGTATAAGCCCTAAATTTTTTTTTTTTTGAATTGGTTCGAAATTTAAGGTTGTAAAAAATGTAATATAAAGAAATGCTATAGGAAATGCTATAGCATTTCCTATGGCATTTCACGTCAACAATTTAATCATTGCATATTTTTGCATGAGAACTCTTGTTATATTCAAATTCCAATGTATAAGCCCTAAAATCATTATTTTTTCAATTGGTTTGAAATTTAAGGATGTAAAAAATGTAAAATAAAGAAATGCTATAGGAAATGCTATAGCATTTCCTATGGCATTTCTCGTCAACCATTTAATCCTTGCATATTTTTGCATGAGAACTCTTGTTATATTCAAATTCCAATGTATAAGCCCTAAAATAATTATTTTTTCAATTGGTTCAAATTTTAGGTCGTAAACAATGTAAAATAAAGAAATGCTATAGGAAATGCTATAGCATTTCATATGGCATCTCTCGTCAACAATTTAATCCTTGCATATTTTTGCATGAGAACGCTTGTAATATTCAAATTCCTATGTATAAGCCCTAAAATAATTATTTTTTCAATTGGTTCGAAATTTAAGGTTGTAAAAACTGTAAAATAAAGAAATGCTATAGCAATTCCTATGGCGTTTCTCGTCAACCATTTAATCCTTGCATATTTTTGCATGATAACTCTTGTTATATTTAAATTCCAATGTAAAAGCATTAAAATCATTATTTTTTCAATTGGTTCGAAATTTAAGGTTGTAAAAAATGTAAAATAAAGAAATTCTATAGGAAATTCTATATCATTTCCTATGGCATTTCTCGTCAAAATTTTAATCCTTGCATATTTTGGCATGAGAACTCTTGTTATATTCAAATTCCAATGTATAAGACCTAAAATCATTATTTTTTCAATTGGTTCGAAATTTAAGATTGTAAAAAAAGTAAAATAAAGAAATGCTATAGGAAATGCTATAGCATTTCCTATGGCATTACTCGTCAACAATTTAATCCTTGCATATTTTTTCATGAGAAGTCTTGTTATATTCAAATTCCAATGTATAAGCCCTAAAATCATTATTTTTTGAATTGGTTCAAAATTTAAGGTTGTAAAAAATGTCAAATAAATAAATGATATAGGAAATGCTATAGCATTTCGTATGGCATTTCTCGTCAAAAATTTAATCCTTGCAAATTTTTGCATGAGAACTATTGTTATATTCAAATTCCAATGTATAAGCCCTAAAATCATTATTTTTTGAATTGGTTCGAAATTTAAGGTTGTAAAAAATGTAATATAAAGAAATGCCATAGGAAATGCTATAGCATTTCCTATGGCATTTCACGTCAACAATTTAATCATTGCATATTTTTGCATGAGAACTCTTGTTATATTCAAATTCCAATGTATAAGCCCTAAAATCATTATTTTTTCAATTGGTTTGAAATTTAAGGTTGTAAAAAATGTAAAATAAAGAAATGCTATATGAAATGCTATAGCATTTCCTATGGCATTTCTCGTCAACCATTTAATCCTTGCATATTTTTGCATGAGAACTCTTGTTATATTCAAATTCCAATGTATAAGCCCTAAAATAATTATTTTTTCAATTGGTTCAAATTTTAGGTCGTAAACAATGTAAAATAAAGAAATGCTATAGGAAATGCTATAGCATTTCATATGGCATTTCTCGTCAACAATTTAATCCTTGCATATTTTTGCATGAGAACGCTTGTAATATTCAAATTCCTATGTATAAGCCCTAAAATAATTATTTTTTCAATTGGTTCGAAATTTAAGGTTGTAAAAACTGTAAAATAAAGAAATGCTATAGCATTTCCTATGGCGTTTCTCGTCAACCATTTAATCCTTACATATTTTTGCATGAGAACTCTTGTTATATTTAAATTCCAATGTAAAAGCATTAAAATCATTATTTTTTCAATTGGTTCGAAATTTAAGGTTGTAAAAAATGTAAAATAAAGAAATTCTATAGGAAATTCTATATCATTTCCTATGGCATTTCTCGTCAAAATTTTAATCCTTCCATATTTTGGCATGAGAACTCTTGTTATATTCAAATTCCAATGTATAAGACCTAAAATCATTATTTTTTCAATTGGTTCGAAATTTAAGGTTGTAAAAAAAGTAAAATAAAGAAATGCTATAGGAAATGCTAGCATTTCCTATGGCATTACTCGTCAACAATTTAATCCTTGCATATTTTTTCATGAGAACTCTTGTTATATTCAAATTCCAATGTATAAGCCCTAAAATCATTATTTTTTGAATTGGTTCAAAATTTAAGGTTGTAAAAAATGTCAAATAAAGAAATGATATAGGAAATGCTATAGCATTTCGTATGGCATTTCTCGTCAAAAATTTAATCCTTGCAAATTTTTGCATGAGAACTATTGTTATATTCAAATTCCAATGTATAAGCCCTAAAATCATTATTTTTTGAATTGGTTCGAAATTTAAGGTTGTAAAAAATGTAATATAAAGAAATGCCATAGGAAATGCTATAGCATTTCCTATGGCATTTCACGTCAACAATTTAATCATTGCATATTTTTGCATGAGAACTCTTGTTATATTCAAATTCCAATGTATAAGCCCTAAAATCATTATTTTTTCAATTGGTTTGAAATTTAAGGTTGTAAAAAATGTAAAATAAAGAAATGCTATATGAAATGCTATAGCATTTCCTATGGCATTTCTCGTCAACCATTTAATCCTTGCATATTTTTGCATGAGAACTCTTGTTATATTCAAATTCCAATGTATAAGCCCTAAAATAATTATTTTTTCAATTTTTTCAATTTTAGGTCGTAAATAATGTAAAATAAAGAAATCCTATAGGAAATGCTATAGCATTTCATATGGCATTTCTCGTCAACAATTTAATCCTTGCATATTTTTGCATGAGAACGCTTGTAATATTCAAATTCCTATGTATAAGCCCTAAAATCATTATTTTTTCAATTGGTTCAAAATTTAAGGTTGTAAAAAATGTAAAATAAAGAAATGCTATAGCATTTCCTATAGCATTTCTCGTCAACCATTTAATCCTTGCATATTTTTGCATGAGAACTCTTGTTATATTCAAATTTTAATGTAAAAGCCCTAAAATCATTATTTTTTCAATTGGTTCAAAATTTAAAGTTGTAAAAAAAGTAAAATAAAGAAATGCTATAGGAAATGCTATAGCATTTCCTATGGCATTACTCGTCAACAATTTAATCCTTGCATATTTTTTCAAGAGAACTCTTGTTATAGTCAAATTCCAATGTATAAGCCCTAAAATCATTATTTTTTGAATTGGTTCGAAATTTAAGGTTGTAAAAAATGTCAAATAAAGAAATGCTATAGGAAATGCTATAGCATTTCGTGTGGCATTTCTCGTCAACAATTTAATCCTTGCATATTTTTGCATGAGAACTCTTGTTATATTCAAATTCCAATGTATAAGCCCTAAAATAATTATTTTTTGAATTGGTTCAAAATTTAAGGTTGTAAAAAATGTAATATAAAGAAATTCTATAGGAAATGCTATAACATTTCGTATGGCATTTCTCGTCAACAATTTAATCCTTGCATATTTTTGCATGAGAACTCTTGTTATATTCAAATTCCAATGTATAAGACCTAAAATCATTATTTTTTCAATTGGTTCGAAATTTAAGGTTGTAAAAAAAGTAAAATAAAGAAATGCTATAGGAAATGTTATAGCATTTCCTATGGCATTACTCGTCAACAATTTAATCCTTGCATATTTTTTCATGAGAAGTCTTGTTATATTCAAATTCCAATGTATAAGCCCTAAAATCATTATTTTTTGAATTGGTTCAAAATTTAAGGTTGTAAAAAATGTCAAATAAATAAATGATATAGGAAATGCTATAGCATTTCGTATGGCATTTCTCGTCAAAAATTTAATCCTTGCAAATTTTTGCATGAGAACTATTGTTATATTCAAATTCCAATGTATAAGCCCTAAAATCATTATTTTTTGAATTGGTTCGAAATTTAAGGTTGTAAAAAATGTAATATAAAGAAATGCCATAGGAAATGCTATAGCATTTCCTATGGCATTTCACGTCAACAATTTAATCATTGCATATTTTTGCATGAGAACTCTTGTTATATTCAAATTCCAATGTATAAGCCCTAAAATCATTATTTTTTCAATTGGTTTGAAATTTAAGGTTGTAAAAAATGTAAAATAAAGAAATGCTATATGAAATGCTATAGCATTTCCTATGGCATTTCTCGTCAACCATTTAATCCTTGCATATTTTTGCATGAGAACTCTTGTTATATTCAAATTCCAATGTATAAGCCCTAAAATAATTATTTTTTCAATTGGTTCAAATTTTAGGTCGTAAACAATGTAAAATAAAGAAATGCTATAGGAAATGCTATAGCATTTCATATGGCATTTCTCGTCAACAATTTAATCCTTGCATATTTTTGCATGAGAACGCTTGTAATATTCAAATTCCTATGTATAAGCCCTAAAATAATTATTTTTTCAATTGGTTCGAAATTTAAGGTTGTAAAAACTGTAAAATAAAGAAATGCTATAGCATTTCCTATGGCGTTTCTCGTCAACCATTTAATCCTTGCATATTTTTGCATGAGAACTCTTGTTATATTTAAATTCCAATGTAAAAGCATTAAAATCATTATTTTTTCAATTGGTTCGAAATTTAAGGTTGTAAAAAATGTAAAATAAAGAAATTCTATAGGAAATTCTATATCATTTCCTATGGCATTTCTCGTCAAAATTTTAATCCTTCCATATTTTGGCATGAGAACTCTTGTTATATTCAAATTCCAATGTATAAGACCTAAAATCATTATTTTTTCAATTGGTTCGAAATTTAAGGTTGTAAAAAAAGTAAAATAAAGAAATGCTATAGGAAATGCTATAGCATTTCCTATGGCATTACTCGTCAACAATTTAATCCTTGCATATTTTTTCATGAGAACTCTTGTTATATTCAAATTCCAATGTATAAGCCCTAAAATCATTATTTTTTGAATTGGTTCAAAATTTAAGGTTGTAAAAAATGTCAAATAAAGAAATGATATAGGAAATGCTATAGCATTTCGTATGGCATTTCTCGTCAAAAATTTAATCCTTGCAAATTTTTGCATGAGAACTCTTGTTATATTCAAATTCCAATGTATAAGCCCTAAAATCATTATTTTTTGAATTGGTTCGAAATTTAAGGTTGTAAAAAATGTAATATAAAGAAATGCCATAGGAAATGCTATAGCATTTCCTATGGCATTTCACGTCAACAATTTAATCATTGCATATTTTTGCATGAGAACTCTTGTTATATTCAAATTCCAATGTATAAGCCCTAAAATCATTATTTTTTCAATTGGTTTGAAATTTAAGGTTGTAAAAAATGTAAAATAAAGAAATGCTATATGAAATGCTATAGCATTTCCTATGGCATTTCTCGTCAACCATTTAATCCTTGCATATTTTTGCATGAGAACTCTTGTTATATTCAAATTCCAATGTATAAGCCCTAAAATAATTATTTTTTCAATTTTTTCAATTTTAGGTCGTAAATAATGTAAAATAAAGAAATCCTATAGGAAATGCTATAGCATTTCATATGGCATTTCTCGTCAACAATTTAATCCTTGCATATTTTTGCATGACAACGCTTGTAATATTCAAATTCCTATGTATAAGCCCTAAAATCATTATTTTTTCAATTGGTTCAAAATTTAAGGTTGTAAAAAATGTAAAATAAAGAAATGCTATAGCATTTCCTATAGCATTTCTCGTCAACCATTTAATCCTTGCATATTTTTGCATGAGAACTCTTGTTATATTCAAATTTTAATGTAAAAGCCCTAAAATCATTATTTTTTCAATTGGTTCAAAATTTAAAGTTGTAAAAAAAGTAAAATAAAGAAATGCTATAGGAAATGCTATAGCATTTCCTATGGCATTACTCGTCAACAATTTAATCCTTGCATATTTTTTTCATGAGAACTCTTGTTATAGTCAAATTCCAATGTATAAGCCCTAAAATCATTATTTTTTGAATTGGTTCGAAATTTAAGGTTGTAAAAAATGTCAAATAAAGAAATGCTATAGGAAATGCTATAGCATTTCGTGTGGCATTTCTCGTCAACAATTTAATCCTTGCATATTTTTGCATGAGAACTCTTGTTATATTCAAATTCCAATGTATAAGCCCTAAAATAATTATTTTTTGAATTGGTTCAAAATTTAAGGTTGTAAAAAATGTAATATAAAGAAATTCTATAGGAAATGATATAGCATTTCCTATGGCATTTCTCGTCAACAATTTAATCCTTGCATATTTTTGCATGAGAACTCTTGTTATATTCAAATTCCAATGTATAAGCCCTAAAATCATTATTTTTTCGATTGGTTTTAAATTTATGGTTGTAAAAATGTAAAATAAAGAAATGTTATAAGAAATGCTTTAGCATTTCCTATGGCATTTCTTGTCAACCATTTATTCCATGCATATTTTTGCGTGAGAACTCTTGTTATATTCAAATTCCAATGTATAAGCCCTAAAATAAATATTTTTTCAATTGGTTCGAAATTTAAGTTTGTAAAAAATGTAAAATAAAGAAATTCTATAGGAAATGCTATAACATTTCGTATGGCATTTCTCGTCAACAATTTAATCCTTGCATATTTTGGCATGAGAACTCTTGTTATATTCAAATTCCAATGTATAAGCCCTAAAATCATTATTTTTTCAATTGGTTAAAAATTTAAGGTTGTAAAAAATGTCAAATAAAGAAATGCTATAGGAAATGCTATAGCATTTCCTATGGCATATATCGTCAACAATTTAATCCTTGCATATTTTTGCACGAGAACTCTTGTTATATTCAAATTCAAATGTCTAAGCCCTAAAATCATTATTTTTTCAATTGGTTTGAAATTTAAGGTTGTAAAAATGTAAAATAAAGAAATGCCATAGGAAATGCTAGCATTTCCTATGGCATTTCTCGTCAACAATTTAATCCTTGCATATTTTTGCGTGAGAACTCTTGTTATATTCAAATTGCAATGTATAAGCCCTAAAATCATTATTTTTTCAATTAGTTCAAATTTTAGGACGTAAACAATGTAAAATAAAGAAATGCCATAGGAAATGCTAGCATTTCCTATGGCATTTCTCGTCAACAATTTAATCCTTGCATATTTTTGCATGAGAACGCTTGTAATATTAAAATTCCAATGTATAAGCCCTAAAATCATTATTTTTTCAATTGGTTCAAAATTTAAGGTTGTGAAAAATGTAAAATAAAGAAATGCTATAAGAAATGCTATAGCATTTCCTATGGCATTTCTCGTCAACTATTTAATTCTTGCATATATTTGCATGAGAACTCTTGTTATATTCAAATTCCAATGTATAAGCCCTAAAATCATTATTTTTTCAATTGGTTCGAAATTTCAGGTTGTAAAAAATGTAAAATAAATAAATTCTATAGGAATCTCTATGGCATTTCCTATGGAGTTTCTCGTCAACAATTTAATCCTTGCACATTTTTTCATGAGAATTCTTGTTATATTCAAATTCCAATGTATAAGCCCTAAAATCATTATTTTTTCAATTGTTTCGAAATTTAAGGTTGTAAAAAATGTAAAATAAAGAAATGCTATAGGAAATTCTACAGCATTTCCTATGGCATTCCTCGTCAACAATTTAAACCTTGCATATTTTTGCATGAGAACTCCTGTTATATTCAAATTCCAATTTACAAGCCCTAAAATCACTATTTTTCAATTGGTTCGAATTTTAGGTCGTAAACAATGTAAAATAAAGAAATGCTATAGGAAATGCTAGCATTTCCTATGGCATTTCTCGTCAACAATTTAATCCTTGCATATTTTTGCATGAGAACGCTTGTAATATTAAAATTCCAATGTATAAGCCCTAAAATCATTATTTTTTCAATTGGTTTGAAATTTAAGGTTGTAAAAAATGTAAAATAAAGAAATGCTATAGGAAATGCTATAGCATTTCCTATGGCATTCCTCGTCAACAATTTAATCCTTGCATATTTTTGCATGAGAACTCTTGTTATATTCAAATTCCAATCTATAAGCCCTAAAATAATTATTTTTTCAATTGGTTCGAAATTTAAGGTTGTAAAAAATGTAAAATAAAGAAATTCTATAGGAAATTCAATAGCATTTCCTATGCCATTTCTCGTCAACAATTTAATCGTTGCATATTTTTTCATGAGAACTCGTATTATATTTAAATTCCAATGTATAAGCCCTAAAATCATTATTTTTTCAATTGGTTCGAAATTTAAGGTTGTAAAAAATGTAAAATAAAGAAATGCCATAGGAAATGCTATAATGTAAAATAAAGAAATGCTATAGGAAATGCTATAGCATTTCCTATGGCATTTCTCGTCAACAATTTAATCCTTGCATATTTTGGCTTGAGAACTCTTGTTATATTCAAATTCCAATGTATAAGCCCTAAAATTATTATTTTCTCAATTGGTTCGAAATTTAAGGTTGTAAAAAATGTCAAATAAAGAAATGCTAGCAATTCCTATGGCATTTCTCGTCATCAATTTAATCCTTGCATATTTTGGCATGAGAACTCTTTTTTTTTGAAATTCCAAGGTATAAGCCCTAAAATCATTATTTTTTCAATTGGTTCGAAATTTTAGGTCGTAAACAATGCAAAATAAAGAAATGCAATAGGAAATGCTATAGCATTTCCTATGGCATTTCTCGTCAACAATTTAATCCTTGCATTATTTTGCATGAGAACTCTTGTTATATTCAAATTCCAATGTATAAGCCCTAAAATAATTATTTTTTCAATTGGTTCGAATTTTAGGTCGTAAACAATGTAAAATAAAGAAATGCTATAGGAGATGCTATAGCATTTCCTATGGCATTTCTCGTCAACAATTTAATCCTTGCATATTTTTGCATGAGAACTCTTGTTCTATTCAAATTCCAATGTATAAGCCCTATAATCATTATTTTTTCAATTGGTTCAAAATTTAAGGTTGTAAAAACTGTCAAATAAAGAAATGCTATAGGAAATGCTATAGCATTTCCTATGGCATTTCTCGTCAACAATTTAATCCTTGCATATTTTTGCATGAGAACTCTTGTTATATTCAAATTCCAATGTATAAGCCCTAAAATCATTATTTTTTCAATTGGTTCGAATTTTAGGTCGTAAACAATGTAAAATAAAGAAATGCTATAGGAGATGCTATAGCATTTCCTATGGCATTTCTCGTCAACAATTTAATCCTTGCATATTTTTTCATGAGAACGCTTGTTATATTAAAATTCCAATATATAAGCCCTAAAATCATTATTTTTTCAATTTGTTCGAAATTTAAGGTTGTAAAAAATGTAAAATAAAGAAATGCTATTGGAAATGCTATATGGCATTTCTCGTCAACAATTTAATCCTTGCATATTTTTGCATGAGAACGCTTGTAATATTCAAATTCCAATGTATAAGCCCTAAAATCATTATTTTTTCAATAGGTTCGAAATTTAAGGTTGTAAAAATTGTAAAATAAAGAAATGCTATAGGAAATGCTATATGGCATTTCTCGTCAACAATTTAATCCTTGCATATTTTGGCATGAGAACTCTTGTTTTTTTAAATTCCAATGTATAAGCCCTAAAATCATTATTTTTTCAATTGGTTCGAAATTTTAGGTCATAAACAATGTAAAATAAAGAAATGCAATAGGAAATGTTATAGTATTTCCTATGGCATTTCTCGTCAACAATTTAATCCTTGCATATTTTTGCATGAGAACGCTTGTAATATTAAAATTCCAATGCATAAGCCTTAAAATCATTATTTTTTCAATTGGTTTTAAATTTAAGGTTGTAAAAAATATAAAATAAAGAAATTCTATAGGTAATTCTATAGCATTTCCTATGGCATTTCTCGTCAACAATTTAATCCTTGCGTATTTTTGCATGAGAACTCTTGTTATATTCAAATTCCAATGTATAAACCCTAAAATCATTATTTTTTCAATTGGTTCGAAATTTAAGGTTGTAAAAAATGTCAAATAAAGAAATGCTATAGGAAATGCTATAGCATTTCCTATGGCATTCCTCGTCAACAATTTAATCCTTGCATATTTTTGCATGAGAACTCTTGTTATATTCAAATTCCAATGTATAAACCCTAAAATCATTATTTTTTCAATTAGTTCGAAATTTATAGTTGTAAAAAAATGTCAAATAAAGAAATGCTATAGCATTTCCTATGACATTTCTCGTCAACAATTTAATCCTTGCATATTTTTGCATGAGAACTCTTGTTATATTCAAATTCCAATGAATAAGCCCTAAATACATTATTTTTTTAATTGGTTCGAAATTTAAGGTTGTAAAAAATGTAAAATAAAGAAATTCTATAGGAAATTCTATAGCATTTCCTATGGCATTTCTCGTCAACAATTTAATCCTTGCATATTTTTGCATGAGAACGCTTGTTATATTCAAATTCAATTGTATAAGCCATAAAATCATTATTTTTTCAATTGGTTCGAATTTTAGGTCGTAAACAATGTCAAATAAAGAAATGCTATAGGAAATGCTATAGCTTTTCCAATGGCATTTCTCGTCAACAATTTAATCCTTGCATATTTTTTCGTGAGAACGCTTGTAATATTAAAATTCCAATGTATAAGCCCTAAAATCAATATTTTTTCAATTGGTTCGAAATTTAAGGTTGTAAAAAATGTAAAATAAAGAAATGCTATAGCATTTCCTATGGCATTTCTGGTCAACAATTTAATCCTTGCATATTTTTTCATGAGAACTCTTGTTATATTCAAATTCCAATGTATAAGCCCTAAAATCATTATTTTTTCAATTGGTTCGAAATTTAAGGTTGTAAAAAATGTAAAATAAATAAATGCTACAGGAAATGCTATAGCATTTCCTATGGCATTTCTCGTCAACAATTTAATCCTTGTATATTTTTGCATGAGAACTCTTGTTATATTCAAATTCCAATATATAAGCCCTAAAATCATTATTTTTTCAATTGTTTCAAAATTTAAGGTTGTAAAAAATATCAAATAAAGAAATGCTATAGGAAATTATATAGCATTTCGTATGGCATTTCTCGTTAACAATTTAATGCTTGCATATTTTTGCATTAGAACTCTTGTTATATTCAAATTCCAATGCATAAGCCCTAAAATCATTATTTTTTCAATTGGTTTGAAATTTTAGGTCGTAAACAATGTAAAATAAAGAAATGCTATAAGAAATGCTATAGCATTTCCTATGGTATTTCTCGTCAACAATTTAATCCTTGCATATTTTTGCATGAGAACTCTTGTTATATTCCAATTCTAATGTATAAACCCTAAAATAATTATTTTTTCAATTGGTTCGAAATTTAAGGTTGTAAAAATTGTCCAATAAAGAAATGCTATAGGAAATGCTATAGCATTTCGTATGGCATTTCTCGTTAAATATTAAATCCTTGCATATTTTTGCATGAGAATTCTTGTTATATTCAAATTCCAATGTATAAGCCCTAAAATCATTATTTTTTCAATTGGTTCGAAATTTAAGGTTGTAAAAAATGTAAAATAAATAAATGCTACAGGAAATGCTATAGCATTTCCTATGGCATTTCTCGTCAACAATTTAATCCTTGCATATTTTTGCATGAGAACTCTTGTTATATTCAAATTTCAATGTATAAGCCCTAAAATCATTATTTTTTCAATTGGTTCGAAATTTAAGGTTGTAAAAAATGTAAAATAAAGAAATGCTATAGGAAATGCTATAGCATTTCCTATGGCATTTCTCGTCAACAATTTAATCCTTGCATATTTTTACATGAGAACTCTTGTTATATTCAAATTCCAATGTATAAGCCCTAAAATCATTATTTTTTCAATTGGTTCGACTTTTAGGTCGTAAACAATATAAAATAAAGAGATGTTATAGGATATGCTATAGCATTTCCTATGGTATTTAACGTCAACAATTTAATCCTTGCATAGTTTTGCATGAGAACGCTTCTAATATTAAAATTCCAATGTATAAGCCCTAAAATAATTATTTTTTCAATAGGTTCGAAATTTAAGGTTGTAAAAAATGTAAAATAAAGAAATGCTATAGCAAAAGCTATAGCATTTCCTATGGCATTTCTCGTCAACAATTTAATCCTTGCATATTTTTGCATGAGAACTCTTGTTATATTCAAATTCCAATGTATAAGCCCTAAAATCATTATTTTTCAATTGGTTTGACTTTTAGGTCGTAAACAATGTAAAATAAAGAAATGCTATAGGAAATGCTATAGCATTTCCTATGGAATTTAACGTCAACAATTTAATCCTTGCATATTTTTGCATGAGAACGCTTGTAATATTAAAATTCCAATGTATAAGCCCTAAAATCATTATTTTTTCAATAGGTTCGAAATTTAAGGTTGTAAAAAATGTAAAATAAAGAAATGCTATAGGAAATGCTATAGCATTTCCTATGGCATTTCTCGTCAACAATTTAATCCTTGCATATTTTTGCATGAGAACTCTTGTTATATTCAAATTCCAATGTATAAGCCCTAAAATCATTATTTTTTCAATTGGTTCAAAATTTAAGGTTGTAAAAAATGTAAAATAAAGAAATTCTATAGCATTTCCTATGGCATTTCTCGTCAACAATTTAATCCTTGCATATTTTTGCATGAGAACTTTTGTTATATTCAAATTCCAATGTAAAAGCCCTAAAATCATTATTTTTTCAATTGGTTCGAAATTTAAGGTTGTAAAAAATGTAAAATAAAGAAATGCTATAGGAAATGCTTTAGCATTTCGTATGGCATTTCTCGTCAACAATTTAATCCTTGCATATTTTTGCATGAGAACTCTTGTTATATTCAAATTCCAATGTATAAGCCCTAAAATCATTATTTTTTCAATTGGTTCGACTTTTAGGTCGTAAACAATGTAAAATAAAGAAATGCTATAGGAAATGCTATAGCATTTCCTATGGAATTTAACGTCAAAAATTTAATCCTTGCATATTTTTGCATGAGAACGCTTGTAATATTTAAATTTCAATTTATAACCCCTAAAATAATTATTTTTTTAATTGGTTCGAAAATTAAGGTTGTAAAAAATGTAAAATAAAGAAATGCTATAGGAAATGCTATAGCATTTCTCGTCAACAATTTAATCCTTCCATATTTTTGCATGAGAACTCTTGTTATATTCAAATTCCAATGTATAAGCCCTAAAATCATTATTTTTTCAATTGGTTCGACTTTTAGGTCGTAAACAATGTAAAATAAAGAGATGTTATAGGAAATGCTATAGCATTTCCTATGGAATTTAACGTCAACAATTTAATCCTTGCATAGTTTTGCATGAGAACGCTTGTAATATTAAAATTCCAATGTATAAGCCCTAAAATAATTATTTTTTCAATAGGTTCGAAATTTAAGGTTGTAAAAAATGTAAAATAAAGAAATGCTATAGCAAAAGCTATAGCATTTCCTATGGCATTTCTCGTCAACAATTTAATCCTTGCATATTTTTACATCAGAACTCTTGTTATATTCAAATTCCAATGTATAAGCCCTATAATCATTATTTTTTCAATTGGTTTGAAATTTTAGGTCGTAAACAATGTAAAATAGAGAAATGCTATAGGAAATGCTAGCATTTCCTATGGCATTTCTCGTCAACAATTTAATCCTTGCATATTTTTGCATGAGAACGCTTGTAATATTAAAATTCCAATGTATAAGCCCTAAAATCATTATTTTTTCAATTGGTTTGAAATTTAAGGTTGTAAAAAATGTAAAATAAAGAAATGCTATAGGAAATGCTATAGCATTTCGTGTGGCATTTCTCGTCAACAATTTAATCCTTGCATATTTTTTGCATGAGAACTCTTGTTATATTCAAATTCCAATGTATAAGCCCTAAAATCATTATTTTTTCAATTGGTTCGAAATTTAAGGTTGTAAAAAATGTAAAATAAAGAAATACTATAGGAAATGCTATAGCATTTCGTATGGCATTTCTCGTCAACAATTTAATCCTTGCATATTTTTGCATGAGAACTCTTGTTATATTCAAATTCCAATGTATAATCCCTAAAATCATTAATTTTTCAATTGGTTCGACTTTTAGGTCGTAAATATGTAAAATAAAGAAATGCTATAGGAAATGCTATAGCATTTGCTATGGAATTTAACGTCAACAATTTAATCCTTGCATATTTTTGCATGAGAACGCTTGTAATATTTAAATTTCAATGTATAACCCCTAAAATCATTATTTTTTCAATTGGTTCAAAATTTAAGGTTGTAAAAAATGTTAAATAAAGAAATGCTATAGGAAATGCTATAGCATTTCTCGTCAACAATTTAATCCTTGCATATTTTTGCATGAGAACTCTTGTTATATTCAAATTCCAATGTATAAGCCCTAAAATCATTATTTTTTCGATTGGTTCGACTTTTAGGTCGTAAACAATGTAAAATAAAGAGATGTTATAGGAAATGCTATAGCATTTCCTATGGAATTTAACGTCAACAATTTAATCATTGCATAGTTTTGCATGAGAACGCTTCTAATATTAAAATTCCAATGTATAAGCCCTAAAATAATCATTTTTTCAATAGGTTCGAAATTTAAGGTTGTAAAAAATGTAAAATAAATAAATGCTATAGCAAAAGCTATAGCATTTCCTATGGCATTTCTCGTCAACAATTTAATCCTTGCATATTTTTGCATGAGAACTCTTGTTATATTCAAATTCCAATGTATAAGCCCTAAAATCATTATTTTTTCAATTGGTTTGACTTTTAGGTCGTAAACAATGTAAAATAAAGAAATGCTATAGGAAATGCTATAACATTTCCTATGGAATTTAACGTCAACAATTTAATCCTTGCATATTTTTGCATGAGAACGCTTGTAATATTAAAATTCCAATGTATAAGCCCTAAAATCATTATTTTTTCAATTGGTTCGAAATTTAAGGTTGTAAAAAATGTAAAATAAAGAAATGCTATAGGAAATGCTATAGCATTTCCTATGGCATTTCTCGTCAACAATTTAATCCTTGCATATTTTTGCATGAGAACTCTTGTTATATTCAAATTCCAATGTATAAGCCCTAAAATCATTATTTTTTCAATTGGTTTGACTTTTAGGTCGTAAACAATGTAAAATAAAGAAATGCTATAGGAAATGCTATAGCATTTCGTATGGCATTTCTCGTCAACAATTTAATCCTTGCATATTTTTGCATGAGAACTCTTGTTATATTAAAATTCCAATGTATAAGCCCTAAAATCATTATTTTTTCAATTGGTTCGACTTTTAGGTCGTAAACAATGTAAAATAAAGAAATGCTATAGGAAATGCTAGCATTTCCTATGGAATTTAACGTCAAAAATTTAATCCTTGCATATTTTTGCATGAGAACGCTTGTAATATTTAAATTTCAATGTATAACCCCTAAAATCATTATTTTTTTAATTGGTTCGAAAATTAAGGTTGTAAAAAATGTAAAATAAAGAAATGCTATAGGAAATGCTATAGCATTTCTCGTCAACAATTTAATCCTTGCATATTTTTGCATGAGAACTATTGTTATATTCAAATTCCAATGTATAAGCCCTAAAATCATTATTTTTTCAATTCGTTCGACTTTTAGGTCGTAAACAATGTAAAATAAAGAGATGTTATAGGAAATGCTAGCATTTCCTATGGAATTTAACGTCAACAATTGAATCCTTGCATAGTTTTGCATGAGAACGCTTGTAATATTAAAATTCCAATGTATAAGCCCTAAAATATTTATTTTTTCAATAGGTTCGAAATTTAAGGTTGTAAAAAATGTAAAATAAAGAAATGCTATAGCAAAAGCTATAGCATTTCCTATGGCATTTCTCGTCGACAATTTAATCCTTGCATATTTTTACATGAGAACTCTTGTTATATTCAAATTCCAATTTATAAGCCCTATAATCATTATTTTTTCAATTGGTTTGAAATTTTAGGTCGTAAACAATGTAAAATAGAGAAATGCTATAGGAAATGCTAGCATTTCCAATGGCATTTCTCGTCAACAATTTAATCCTTGCATATTTTTGCATGAGAACTCTTGTTATATTCAAATTCCAATGTATAAGCCCTAAAATCATTATTTTTTCAATTGGTTTGACTTTTAGGTCGTAAACAATGTAAAATAAAGAAATGCTATAGGAAATGCTATAACATTTCCTATGGAATTTAACGTCAACAATTTAATCCTTGCATATTTTTGCATGAGAACGCTTGTAATATTAAAATTCCAATGTATAAGCCCTAAAATCATTATTTTTTCAATTGGTTCGAAATTTAAGGTTGTAAAAAATGTAAAATAAAGAAATGCTATAGGAAATGCTATAGCATTTCCTATGGCATTTCTCGTCAACAATTTAATCCTTGCATATTTTTTCATGAGAACTCTTGTTATATTCAAATTCCAATGTATAAGCCCTAAAATCATTATTTTTTCAATTGGTTCAAAATTTAAGGTTGTAAAAAATGTAAAATAAAGAAATTCTATAGCATTTCCTATGGCATTTCTCGTCAACAATTTAATCCTTGCATATTTTTGCATGAGAACTCTTGTTATATTAAAATTCCAATGTATAAGCCCTAAAATCATTATTTTTTCAATTGGTTCGACTTTTAGGTCGTAAACAATGTAAAATAAAGAAATGCTATAGGAAATGCTAGCATTTCCTATGGAATTTAACGTCAAAAATTTAATCCTTGCATATTTTTGCATGAGAACGCTTGTAATATTTAAATTTCAATGTATAACCCCTAAAATCATTATTTTTTTAATTGGTTCGAAAATTAAGGTTGTAAAAAATGTAAAATAAAGAAATGCTATAGGAAATGCTATAGCATTTCTCGTCAACAATTTAATCCTTGCATATTTTTGCATGAGAACTATTGTTATATTCAAATTCCAATGTATAAGCCCTAAAATCATTATTTTTTCAATTCGTTCGACTTTTAGGTCGTAAACAATGTAAAATAAAGAGATGTTATAGGAAATGCTAGCATTTCCTATGGAATTTAACGTCAACAATTGAATCCTTGCATAGTTTTGCATGAGAACGCTTGTAATATTAAAATTCCAATGTATAAGCCCTAAAATATTTATTTTTTCAATAGGTTCGAAATTTAAGGTTGTAAAAAATGTAAAATAAAGAAATGCTATAGCAAAAGCTATAGCATTTCCTATGGCATTTCTCGTCGACAATTTAATCCTTGCATATTTTTACATGAGAACTCTTGTTATATTCATATTCCAATTTATAAGCCCTATAATCATTATTTTTTCAATTGGTTTGAAATTTTAGGTCGTAAACAATGTAAAATAGAGAAATGCTATAGGAAATGCTAGCATTTCCTATGGCATTTCTCGTCAACAATTTAATCCTTGCATATTTTTGCATGAGAACTCTTGTTATATTCAAATTCCAATGTATAAGCTTTAAAATCATTATTTTTTCAATTGGTTCGAAATTTAAGGTTGTAAAAAATGTAAAATAAAGAAATGCTATAGGAAATGCTATAGCATTTCCTATGGCATTTCTCGTCAACAATTTAATCCTTGCATATTTTTGCATGAGAACTCTTGTTATATTCAAATTCCAATGTATAAGACCTAAAATCATTATTTTTTCAATTGGTTCAAAATTTAAGGTTGTAAAAAATGTAAAATAAAGAAATTCTATAGCATTTCCTATGGCATTTCTCGTCAACAATTTAATCCTTGCATATTTTTGCATGAGAACTCTTGTTATATTCAAATTCCAATGTATAAGCCCTAAAATCATTTTTTTTTCAATTGGTTCGAAATTTAAGGTTGTAAAAAATGTAAAATAAAGAAATTCTATAGCATTTCCTATGGCATTTCTCGTCAACAATTTAATCCTTGCATATTTTTGCATGAGAACTCTTGTTATATTCAAATTCCAATGTAAAAGCCCTAAAATAATTATTTTTTCAATTGGTTCGAAATTTAAGGTTGTAAAAAATGTAAAATAAAGAAATGCTATAGGAAATGCTATAGCATTTCGTATGGCATTTCTCGTCAACAATTTAATCCTTGCATATTTTTGCATGAGAACTCTTGTTATATTCAAATTCCAATGTATAAGCCCTAAAATCATTACTTTTTCAATTGGTTCGACTTTTAGGTCGTAAACAATGTAAAATAAAGAAATGCTATAGGAAATGCTAGCATTTCCTATGGAATTTAACGTCAAAAATTTAATCCTTGCATATTTTTGCATGAGAACGCTTGTAATATTTAAATTTCAATGTATAACCCTAAAATCATTATTTTTTTAATTGGTTCGAAAATTAAGGTTGTAAAAAATGTAAAATAAAGAAATGTTATAGGAAATGCTATAGCATTTCTCGTCAACAATTTAATCCTTGCATATTTTTGCATGAGAACTTTTGTTATATTCAAATTCCAATGTATAAGCCCTAAAATCATTATTTTTTCAATTGGTTCGACTTTTACGTCGTAAACAATGTAAAATCAAGAGATGTTATAGGAAATGCTATAGCATTTCCTATGGAATTTAACGTCAACAATTTAATCCTTGCATAGTTTTGCATGAGAACGCTTGTAATATTAAAATTCCAATGTATAAGCCCTAAAATAATTATTTTTCAATAGGTTCAAAATTTAAGGTTGTAAAAAATGTAAAATAAAGAAATGCTATAGCAAAAGCTATAGCATTTCCTATGGCATTTCTCGTCAACAATTTAATCCTTGCATATTTTTACATGAGAACTCTTGTTATATTCAAATTCCAATGTATAAGCCCTATAATCATTATTTTTTCAACCGGTTTGAAATTTTAGGTCGTAAACAATGTAAAATAGAGAAATGCTATAGGAAATGCTAGCATTTCCTATGGCATTTCTCGTCAACAATTTAATCCTTGCATATTTTTGCATGAGAACTCTTGTTATATTCAAATTCTAATGTATAAGCCCTAAAATCATTATTTTTTCAATTGGTTCGAAATTTAAGGTTGTAAAAAATGTAAAATAAAGAAATTCTATAGCATTTCCTATGGCATTTCTCGTCAACAATTTAATCCTTGCATATTTTTGCATGAGAACTCTTGTTATATTCAAATTCCAATGTATAAGCCCTAAAATCATTATTTTTTCAATTGGTTCGAAATTTAAGGTTGTAAAAAATGTAAAATAAATAAATGCTATAGGAAATGCTATAGCATTTCGTATGGCATTTCTCGTCAACAATTTAATCCTTGCATATTTTTGCATGAGAACTCTTGTTATATTAAAATTCCAATGTATAAGCCCTAAAATCATTATTTTTTCAATTGGTTCGACTTTTAGGTCGTAAACAATGTAAAATAAAGAAATGCTATAGGAAATGCTAGCATTTCCTATGGAATTTAACGTCAAAAATTTAATCCTTGCATATTTTTGCATGAGAACGCTTGTAATATTTAAATTTCAATGTATAACCCCTAAAATCATTATTTTTTTAATTGGTTCGAAAATTAAGGTTGTAAAAATGTAAAATAAAGAAATGCTATAGGAAATGCTATAGCATTTCTCGTCAACAATTTAATCCTTGCATATTTTTGCATGAGAACTCTTGTTATATTCAAATTCCAATGTATAAGCCCTAAAATCATTATTTTTTCAATTGGTTCGACTTTTAGGTCGTAAACAATGTAAAATAAAGAAATGTTATAGGAAATGCTATAGCATTTCCTATGGAATTTAACGTCAACAATTTAATCCTTGCATAGTTTTGCATGAGAACGCTTGTAATATTAAAATTCCAATGTATAAGCCCTAAAATAATTATTTTTTCAATTGGTTCGAAATTTAAGGTTGTAAAAAATGTAAAATAAAGAAATGCTATAAGAAATGCTATATCATTTCCTAAGGCGATTCTCGTCAACAATTTAATCCTTGCATATTTTTACATGAGAACTCTTGTTATATTCAAATTCCAATGTATAAGCCCTATAATCATTATTTTTTCAATTGGTTTGAAATTTTAGGTCGTAAACAATGTAAAATAAAGAAATGCTATAGGAAATGCTAGCATTTCCTATGGCATTTCTCGTCAACAATTTAATCCTTGCATATTTTTGCACGAGAACTCTTGTTATATTCAAATTCCAATGTATAAGCTTTAAAATCATTATTTTTTCAATTGGTTCGAAATTTAAGGTTGTGAAAAATGTAAAATAAAGAAATGCTATAGGAAATGCTATAGCATTTCCTATGGCATTTCTCGTCAACAATTTAATCCTTGCATATTTTTGCATGAGAACTCTTGTTATATTCAAATTCGAATGTATAAGCCCTAAAATCATTATTTTTTCAATTGGTTCGAAATTTAAGGTTGTAAAAAATGTAAAATAAAGAAATTCTATAGCATTTCCTATGGCATTTCTCGTCAACAATTTAATCCTTGCATATTTTTGCATGAGAACTCTTGTTATATTCAAATTCCAATGTATAAGCCCTAAAATCATTATTTTTTCAATTGGTTCGAAATTTAAGGTTGTAAAAAATGTAAAATAAAGAAATGCTATAGGAAATGCTATAGCATTTCGTATGGCATTTCTCGTCAACAATTTAATCCTTGCATATTTTTGCATGAGAACTCTTGTTATATTCAAATTCCAATGTATAAGCTTTAAAATCATTATTTTTTCAATTGGTTCGAAATTTAAGGTTGTAAAAAATGTAAAATAAAGAAATGCTATAGGAAATGCTATAGCATTTCCTATGGCATTTCTCGTCAACAATTTAATCCTTGCATATTTTTGCATGAGAACTCTTGTTATATTCAAATTCGAATGTATAAGCCCTAAAATCATTATTTTTTCAATTGGTTCGAAATTTAAGGTTGTAAAAAATGTAAAATAAAGAAATTCTATAGCATTTCCTATGGCATTTCTCGTCAACAATTTAATCCTTGCATATTTTTGCATGAGAACTCTTGTTATATTCAAATTCCAATGTATAAGCCCTAAAATCATTATTTTTTCAATTGGTTCGAAATTTAAGGTTGTAAAAAATGTAAAATAAAGAAATGCTATAGGAAATGCTATAGCATTTCGTATGGCATTTCTCGTCAACAATTTAATCCTTGCATATTTTTGCATGAGAACTCTTGTTATATTCAAATTCCAATGTATAAGCCTTAAAATCATTATTTTTTCAATTGGTTCGACTTTTAGGTCGTAAACAATGTAAAATAAAGAAATGTTATAGGAAATGCTATAGCATTTCCTATGGAATTTAACGTCAACAATTTAATCCTTGTATAGTTTTGCATGAGAACGCTTGTAATATTAAAATTCCAATGTATAAGCCCTAAAATAATTATTTTTTCAATTGGTTCGAAATTTAAGGTTGTAAAAAATGTAAAATAAAGAAATGCTATAAGAAATGCTATAGCATTTCCTAAGGCGATTCTCGTCAACAATTTAATCCTTGCAAATTTTTACATGAGAACTCTTGTTATATTCAAATTCCAATGTATAAGCCCTATAATCATTATTTTTTCAATTGGTTTGAAATTTTAGGTCGTAAACAATGTAAAATAAAGAAATGCTATAGGAAATGCTAGCATTTCCTATGGCATTTCTCGTCAACAATTTAATCCTTGCATATTTTTGCATGAGAACTCTTGTTATATTCAAATTCCAATGTATAAGCTTTAAAATCATTATTTTTTCAATTGGTTCGAAATTTAAGGTTGTAAAAAATGTAAAATAAAGAAATGCTATAGGAAATGCTATAGCATTTCCTATGGCATTTCTCGTCAACAATTTAATCCTTGCATATTTTTGCATGAGAACTCTTGTTATATTCAAATTCGAATGTATAAGCCCTAAAATCATTATTTTTTCAATTGGTTCGAAATTTATGGTTGTAAAAAATGTAAAATAAAGAAATTCTATAGCATTTCCTGTGGCATTTCTCGTCAACAATTTAATCCTTGCATATTTTTGCATGAGAACTCTTGTTATATTCAAATTCCAATGTATAAGCCCTAAAATCATTATTTTTTCAATTGGTTCGAAATTTAAGGTTGTAAAAAATGTAAAATAAAGAAATGCTATAGGAAATGCTGTAGCATTTCGTATGGCATTTCTCGTCAACAATTTAATCCTTGCATATTTTTGCATGAGAACTCTTGTTATATTCAAATTCCAATGTATAAGCCCTAAAATCATTATTTTTTCAATTGGTTCGACTTTTAGGTCGTAAACAATGTAAAATAAAGAAATGTTATAGGAAATGCTATAGCATTTCCTATGGAATTTAACGTAAACAATTTAATCCTTGCATAGTTTTGCATGAGAACGCTTGTAATATTAAAATTCCAATGTATAAGCCCTAAAATAATTATTTTTTCAATTGGTTCGAAATTTAAGGTTGTAAAAAATGTAAAATAAAGAAATGCTATAAGAAATGCTATAGCATTTCCTAAGGCGATTCTCGTCAACAATTTAATCCTTGCAAATTTTTACATGAGAACTCTTGTTATATTCAAATTCCAATGTATAAGCCCTATAATCATTATTTTTTCAATTGGTTCGAAATTTATGGTTGTAAAAAATGTAAAATAAAGAAATTCTATAGCATTTCCTATGGCATTTCTCGTCAACAATTTAATCCTTGCATATTTTTGCATGAGAACTCTTGTTATATTCAAATTCCAATGTATAAGCCCTAAAATCATTATTTTTTCAATTGGTTCGAAATTTAAGGTTGTAAAAAATGTAAAATAAAGAAATGCTATAGGAAATGCTGTAGCATTTCGTATGGCATTTCTCGTCAACAATTTAATCCTTGCATATTTTTGCATGAGAACTCTTGTTATATTCAAATTCCAATGTATAAGCCCTAAAATCATTATTTTTTCAATTGGTTCGACTTTTAGGTCGTAAACAATGTAAAATAAAGAAATGTTATAGGAAATGCTATAGCATTTCCTATGGAATTTAACGTAAACAATTTAATCCTTGCATAGTTTTGCATGAGAACGCTTGTAATATTAAAATTCCAATGTATAAGCCCTAAAATAATTATTTTTTCAATTGGTTCGAAATTTAAGGTTGTAAAAAATGTAAAATAAAGAAATGCTATAAGAAATGCTATAGCATTTCCTAAGGCGATTCTCGTCAACAATTTAATCCTTGCATATTTTTACATGAGAACTCTTGTTATATTCAAATTCCAATGTATAAGCCCTATAATCATTATTTTTTCAATTGGTTTGAAATTTTAGGTCGTAAACAATGTAAAATAAAGAAATGCTATAGGAAATGCATTTCCTATGGCATTTCTCGTCAACAATTTAATCCTTGCATATTTTTGCATGAGAACTCTTGTTATATTCAAATTCCAATGTATAAGCTTTAAAATCATTATTTTTTCAATTGGTTCGAAATTTAAGGTTGTAAAAAATGTAAAATAAAGAAATGCTATAGGAAATGCTATAGCATTTCCTATGGCATTTCTCGTCAACAATTTAATCCTTGCATATTTTTGCATGAGAACTCTTGTTATATTCAAATTCTAATGTATAAGCCCTAAAATCATTATTTTTTCAATTGGTTCGAAATTTAAGGTTGTAAAAAATGTAAAATAAAGAAATTCTATAGCATTTCCTATGGCATTTCTCGTCAACAATTTAATCCTTGCATATTTTTGCATGAGAACTCTTGTTATATTCAAATTCCAATGTATAAGCCCTAAAATCATTATTTTTTCAATTGGTTCGAAATTTAAGGTTGTAAAAAATGTAAAATAAAGAAATGCTATAGGAAATGCTATAGCATTTCGTATGGCATTTCTCGTCAACAATTTAATCCTTGCATTTTTTTGCATGAGAACTCTTGTTATATTCAAATTCCAATGTATAAGCCCTAAAATCATTATTTTTTCAATTGGTTCGACTTTTAGGTCGTAAACAATGTAAAATAAAGAAATGTTATAGGAAATGCTATAGCATTTCCTATGGAATTTAACGTCAACAATTTAATCCTTGCATAGTTTTGCATGAGAACGCTTGTAATATTAAAATTCCAATGTATAAGCCCTAAAATAATTATTTTTTCAATTGGTTCGAAATTTAAGGTTGTAAAAAATGTAAAATAAAGAAATGCTATAAGAAATGCTATAGCATTTCCTAAGGCGATTCTCGTCAACAATTTAATCCTTGCATATTTTTACATGAGAACTCTTGTTATATTCAAATTCCAATGTATAAGCCCTATAATCATTATTTTTTCAATTGGTTTGAAATTTTAGGTCGTAAACAATGTAAAATAAAGAAATGCTATAGGAAATGCTAGCATTTCCTATGGCATTTCTCGTCAACAATTTAATCCTTGCATATTTTTGCATGAGAACTCTTGTTATATTCAAATTCCAATGTATAAGCTTTAAAATCATTATTTTTTCAATTGGTTCGAAATTTAAGGTTGTAAAAAATGTAAAATAAAGAAATGCTATAGGAAATGCTATAGCATTTCCTATGGCATTTCTCGTCAACAATTTAATCCTTGCATATTTTTGCATGAGAACTCTTGTTATATTCAAATTTTAATGTATAAGCCCTAAAATCATTATTTTTTCAATTGGTTCAAAATTTAAGGTTGTAAAAAATGTAAAATAAAGAAATTCTATAGCATTTCCTATGGCATTTCTCATCAACAATTTAATCCTTGCATATTTTTGCATGAGAACTCTTGTTATATTCAAATTCCAATGTATAAGCCCTAAAATCATTATTTTTTCAATTGGTTCGACTTATAGGTCGTAAACAATGTAAAATAAAGAAATGTTATAGGAAATGCTATAGCATTTCCTATGGAATTTAACGTCAACAATTTAATCCTTGCATAGTTTTGCATGAGAACGCTTGTAATATTAAAATTCCAATGTATAAGCCCTAAAATAATTATTTTTTCAATTGGTTCGAAATTTAAGGTTGTAAAAAATGTAAAATAAAGAAATGCTATAAGAAATGCTATAGCATTTCCTAAGGCGATTCTCGTCAACAATTTAATCCTTGCAAATTTTTACATGAGAACTCTTGTTATATTCAAATTCCAATGTATAAGCCCTATAATCATTATTTTTTCAATTGGTTTGAAATTTTAGGTCGTAAACAATGTAAAATAAAGAAATGCTATAGGAAATGCTAGCATTTCCTATGGCATTTCTCGTCAACAATTTAATCCTTGCATATTTTTGCATGAGAACTCTTGTTATATTCAAATTCCAATGTATAAGCCCTAAAATCATTATTTTTTCAATTGGTTCGACTTTTAGGTCGTAAACAATGTAAAATAAAGAAATGTTATAGGAAATGCTATAGCATTTCCTATGGAATTTAACGTCAACAATTAAATCCTTGCATAGTTTTGCATGAGAACGCTTGTAATATTAAAATTCCAATGTATAAGCCCTAAAATAATTATTTTTTCAATTGGTTCGAAATTTAAGGTTGTAAAAAATGTAAAATAAACAAATGCTATAAGAAATGCTATAGCATTTCCTAAGGCGATTCTCGTCAACAATTTAATCCTTGCATATTTTTACATGAGAACTCTTGTTATATTCAAATTCCAATTTATAAGCCCTATAATCATTATTTTTTCAATTGGTTTGAAATTTTAGGTCGTAAACAATGTAAAATAAAGAAATGCTATAGGAAATGCTAGCATTTCCTATGGCATTTCTCGTCAACAATTTAATCCTTGCATATTTTTGCATGAGAACTCTTGTTATATTCAAATTCCAATGTATAAGCTTTAAAATCATTATTTTTTCAATTGGTTCGAAATTTAAGGTTGTAAAAAATGTAAAATAGAGAAATGCTATAGGAAATGCTATAGCATTTCCTATGGCATTTCTCGTCAACAATTTAATCCTTGCATATTTTTGCATGAGAACTCTTGTTATATTCAAATTCGAATGTATAAGCCCTAAAATCATTATTTTTTCAATTGGTTCGAAATTTATGGTTGTAAAAAATGTAAAATAAAGAAATTCTATAGCATTTCCTATGGCATTTCTCGTCAACAATTTAATCCTTGCATATTTTTGCATGAGAACTCTTGTTATATTCAAATTCCAATGTATAAGCCCTAAAATCATTATTTTTTCAATTGGTTCGAAATTTAAGGTTGTAAAAAATGTAAAATAAAGAAATGCTATAGGAAATGCTGTAGCATTTCGTATGGCATTTCTCGTCAACAATTTAATCCTTGCATATTTTTGCATGAGAACTCTTGTTATATTCAAATTCCAATGTATAAGCCCTAAAATCATTATTTTTTCAATTGGTTCGACTTTTAGGTCGTAAACAATGTAAAATAAAGAAATGTTATAGGAAATGCTATAGCATTTCCTATGGAATTTAACGTAAACAATTTAATCCTTGCATAGTTTTGCATGAGAACGCTTGTAATATTAAAATTCCAATGTATAAGCCCTAAAATAATTATTTTTTCAATTGGTTCGAAATTTAAGGTTGTAAAAAATGTAAAATAAAGAAATGCTATAAGAAATGCTATAGCATTTCCTAAGGCGATTCTCGTCAACAATTTAATCCTTGCATATTTTTACATGAGAACTCTTGTTATATTCAAATTCCAATGTATAAGCCCTATAATCATTATTTTTTCAATTGGTTTGAAATTTTAGGTCGTAAACAATGTAAAATAAAGAAATGCTATAGGAAATGCTAGCATTTCCTACGGCATTTCTCGTCAACAATTTAATCCTTGCATATTTTTGCATGAGAACTCTTGTTATATTCAAATTCCAATGTATAAGCTTTAAAATCATTATTTTTTCAATTGGTTCGAAATTTAAGGTTGTAAAAAATGTAAAATAAAGAAATGCTATAGGAAATGCTATAGCATTTCCTATGGCATTTCTCGTCAACAATTTAATCCTTGCATATTTTTGCATGAGAACTCTTGTTATATTCAAATTCTAATGTATAAGCCCTAAAATCATTATTTTTTCAATTGGTTCGAAATTTAAGGTTGTAAAAAATGTAAAAAAAAGAAATTCTATAGCATTTCCTATGGCATTTCTCGTCAACAATTTAATCCTTGCATATTTTTGCATGAGAACTCTTGTTATATTCAAATTCCAATGTATAAGCCCTAAAATCATTATTTTTTCAATTGGTTCGAAATTTAAGGTTGTAAAAAATGTAAAATAAAGAAATGCTATAGGAAATGCTATAGCATTTCGTATGGCATTTCTCGTCAACAATTTAATCCTTGCATTTTTTTGCATGAGAACTCTTGTTATATTCAAATTCCAATGTATAAGCCCTAAAATCATTATTTTTTCAATTGGTTCGACTTTTAGGTCGTAAACAATGTAAAATAAAGAAATGTTATAGGAAATGCTATAGCATTTCCTATGGAATTTAACGTCAACAATTTAATCCTTGCATAGTTTTGCATGAGAACGCTTGTAATATTAAAATTCCAATGTATAAGCCCTAAAATAATTATTTTTTCAATTGGTTCGAAATTTAAGGTTGTAAAAAATGTAAAATAAAGAAATGCTATAAGAAATGCTATAGCATTTCCTAAGGCGATTCTCGTCAACAATTTAATCCTTGCATATTTTTACATGAGAACTCTTGTTATATTCAAATTCCAATGTATAAGCCCTATAATCATTATTTTTTCAATTGGTTTGAAATTTTAGGTCGTAAACAATGTAAAATAAAGAAATGCTATAGGAAATGCTAGCATTTCCTATGGCATTTCTCGTCAACAATTTAATCCTTGCATATTTTTGCATGAGAACTCTTGTTATATTCAAATTCCAATGTATAAGCTTTAAAATCATTATTTTTTCAATTGGTTCGAAATTTAAGGTTGTAAAAAATGTAAAATAAAGAAATGCTATAGGAAATGCTATAGCATTTCCTATGGCATTTCTCGTCAACAATTTAATCCTTGCATATTTTTGCATGAGAACTCTTGTTATATTCAAATTTTAATGTATAAGCCCTAAAATCATTATTTTTTCAATTGGTTCAAAATTTAAGGTTGTAAAAAATGTAAAATAAAGAAATTCTATAGCATTTCCTATGGCATTTCTCATCAACAATTTAATCCTTGCATATTTTTGCATGAGAACTCTTGTTATATTCAAATTCCAATGTATAAGCCCTAAAATCATTATTTTTTCAATTGGTTCGACTTATAGGTCGTAAACAATGTAAAATAAAGAAATGTTATAGGAAATGCTATAGCATTTCCTATGGAATTTAACGTCAACAATTTAATCCTTGCATAGTTTTGCATGAGAACGCTTGTAATATTAAAATTCCAATGTATAAGCCCTAAAATAATTATTTTTTCAATTGGTTCGAAATTTAAGGTTGTAAAAAATGTAAAATAAAGAAATGCTATAAGAAATGCTATAGCATTTCCTAAGGCGATTCTCGTCAACAATTTAATCCTTGCATATTTTTACATGAGAACTCTTGTTATATTCAAATTCCAATGTATAAGCCCTATAATCATTATTTTTTCAATTGGTTTGAAATTTTAGGTCGTAAACAATGTAAAATAAAGAAATGCTATAGGAAATGCTAGCATTTCCTATGGCATTTCTCGTCAACAATTTAATCCTTGCATATTTTTGCATGAGAACTCTTGTTATATTCAAATTCCAATGTATAAGCCCTAAAATCATTATTTTTTCAATTGGTTCGACTTTTAGGTCGTAAACAATGTAAAATAAAGAAATGTTATAGGAAATGCTATAGCATTTCCTATGGAATTTAACGTCAACAATTTAATCCTTGCATAGTTTTGCATGAGAACGCTTGTAATATTAAAATTCCAATGTATAAGCCCTAAAATAATTATTTTTTCAATTGGTTCGAAATTTAAGGTTGTAAAAAATGTAAAATAAACAAATGCTATAAGAAATGCTATAGCATTTCCTAAGGCGATTCTCGTCAACAATTTAATCCTTGCATATTTTTACATGAGAACTCTTGTTATATTCAAATTCCAATGTATAAGCCCTATAATCATTATTTTTTCAATTGGTTTGAAATTTTAGGTCGTAAACAATGTAAAATAAAGAAATGCTATAGGAAATGCTAGCATTTCCTATGGCATTTCTCGTCAACAATTTAATCCTTGCATATTTTTGCATGAGAACTCTTGTTATATTCAAATTCCAATGTATAAGCTTTAAAATCATTATTTTTTCAATTGGTTCGAAATTTAAGGTTGTAAAAAATGTAAAATAGAGAAATGCTATAGGAAATGCTATAGCATTTCCTATGGCATTTCTCGTCAACAATTTAATCCTTGCATATTTTTGCATGAGAACTCTTGTTATATTCAAATTCGAATGTATAAGCCCTAAAATCATTATTTTTTCAATTGGTTCGAAATTTATGGTTGTAAAAAATGTAAAATAAAGAAATTCTATAGCATTTCCTATGGCATTTCTCGTCAACAATTTAATCCTTGCATATTTTTGCATGAGAACTCTTGTTATATTCAAATTCCAATGTATAAGCCCTAAAATCATTATTTTTTCAATTGGTTCGAAATTTAAGGTTGTAAAAAATGTAAAATAAAGAAATGCTATAGGAAATGCTGTAGCATTTCGTATGGCATTTCTCGTCAACAATTTAATCCTTGCATATTTTTGCATGAGAACTCTTGTTATATTCAAATTCCAATGTATAAGCCCTAAAATCATTATTTTTTCAATTGGTTCGACTTTTAGGTCGTAAACAATGTAAAATAAAGAAATGTTATAGGAAATGCTATAGCATTTCCTATGGAATTTAACGTAAACAATTTAATCCTTGCATAGTTTTGCATGAGAACGCTTGTAATATTAAAATTCCAATGTATAAGCCCTAAAATAATTATTTTTTCAATTGGTTCGAAATTTAAGGTTGTAAAAAATGTAAAATAAAGAAATGCTATAAGAAATGCTATAGCATTTCCTAAGGCGATTCTCGTCAACAATTTAATCCTTGCATATTTTTACATGAGAACTCTTGTTATATTCAAATTCCAATGTATAAGCCCTATAATCATTATTTTTTCAATTGGTTTGAAATTTTAGGTCGTAAACAATGTAAAATAAAGAAATGCTATAGGAAATGCTAGCATTTCCTATGGCATTTCTCGTCAACAATTTAATCCTTGCATATTTTTGCATGAGAACTCTTGTTATATTCAAATTCCAATGTATAAGCTTTAAAATCATTATTTTTTCAATTGGTTCGAAATTTAAGGTTGTAAAAAATGTAAAATAAAGAAATGCTATAGGAAATGCTATAGCATTTCCTATGGCATTTCTCGTCAACAATTTAATCCTTGCATATTTTTGCATGAGAACTCTTGTTATATTCAAATTCTAATGTATAAGCCCTAAAATCATTATTTTTTCAATTGGTTCGAAATTTAAGGTTGTAAAAAATGTAAAATAAAGAAATTCTATAGCATTTCCTATGGCATTTCTCGTCAACAATTTAATCCTTGCATATTTTTGCATGAGAACTCTTGTTATATTCAAATTCCAATGTATAAGCCCTAAAATCATTATTTTTTCAATTGGTTCGAAATTTAAGGTTGTAAAAAATGTAAAATAAAGAAATGCTATAGGAAATGCTATAGCATTTCGTATGGCATTTCTCGTCAACAATTTAATCCTTGCATTTTTTTGCATGAGAACTCTTGTTATATTCAAATTCCAATGTATAAGCCCTAAAATTATTATTTTTTCAATTGGTTCGACTTTTAGGTCGTAAACAATGTAAAATAAAGAAATGTTATAGGAAATGCTATAGCATTTCCTATGGAATTTAACGTCAACAATTTAATCCTTGCATAGTTTTGCATGAGAACGCTTGTAATATTAAAATTCCAATGTATAAGCCCTAAAATAATTATTTTTTCAATTGGTTCGAAATTTAAGGTTGTAAAAAATGTAAAATAAAGAAATGCTATAAGAAATGCTATAGCATTTCCTAAGGCGATTCTCGTCAACAATTTAATCCTTGCATATTTTTACATGAGAACTCTTGTTATATTCAAATTCCAATGTATAAGCACTATAATCATTATTTTTTCAATTGGTTTGAAATTTTAGGTCGTAAACAATGTAAAATAAAGAAATGCTATAGGAAATGCTAGCATTTCCTATGGCATTTCTCGTCAACAATTTAATCCTTGCATATTTTTGCATGAGAACTCTTGTTATATTCAAATTCCAATGTATAAGCTTTAAAATCATTATTTTTTCAATTGGTTCGAAATTTAAGGTTGTAAAAAATGTAAAATAAAGAAATGCTATAGGAAATGCTATAGCATTTCCTATGGCATTTCTCGTCAACAATTTAATCCTTGCATATTTTTGCATGAGAACTCTTGTTATATTCAAATTCTAATGTATAAGCCCTAAAATCATTATTTTTTCAATTGGTTCGAAATTTAAGGTTGTAAAAAATGTAAAATAAAGAAATTCTATAGCATTTCCTATGGCATTTCTCGTCAACAATTTAATCCTTGCATATTTTTGCATGAGAACTCTTGTTATATTCAAATTCCAATGTATAAGCCCTAAAATCATTATTTTTTCAATTGGTTCGACTTTTAGGTCGTAAACAATGTAAAATAAAGAAATGTTATAGGAAATGCTATAGCATTTCCTATGGAATTTAACGTCAACAATTTAATCCTTGCATAGTTTTGCATGAGAACGCTTGTAATATGAAAATTCCAATGTATAAGCCCTAAAATAATTATTTTTTCAATTGGTTCGAAATTTAAGGTTGTAAAAAATGTAAAATAAAGAAATGCTATAAGAAATGCTATAGCATTTCCTAAGGCGATTCTCGTCAACAATTTAATCCTTGCAAATTTTTACATGAGAACTCTTGTTATATTCAAATTCCAATGTATAAGCCCTATAATCATTATTTTTTCAATTGGTTTGAAATTTTAGGTCGTAAACAATGTAAAATAAAGAAATGCTATAGGAAATGCTAGCATTTCCTATGGCATTTCTCGTCAACAATTTAATCCTTGCATATTTTTGCATGAGAACTCTTGTTATATTCAAATTCCAATGTATAAGCTTTAAAATCATTATTTTTTCAATTGGTTCGAAATTTAAGGTTGTAAAAAATGTAAAATAAAGAAATGCTATAGGAAATGCTATAGCATTTCCTATGGCATTTCTCGTCAACAATTTAATCCTTGCATATTTTTGCATGAGAACTCTTGTTATATTCAAATTCTAATGTATAAGCCCTAAAATCATTATTTTTTCAATTGGTTCGAAATTTAAGGTTGTAAAAAATGTAAAATAAAGAAATTCTATAGCATTTCCTATGGCATTTCTCGTCAACAATTTAATCCTTGCATATTTTTGCATGAGAACTCTTGTTATATTCAAATTCCAATGTATAAGCCCTAAAATCATTATTTTTTCAATTGGTTCGAAATTGAAGGTTGTAAAAAATGTAAAATAAAGAAATGCTATATGAAATGCTATAGCATTTCGTATGGCATTTCTCGTCAACAATTTAATCCTTGCATATTTTTGCATGAGAACTCTTGTTATATTCAAATTCCAATGTATAAGCCCTAAAATCATTATTTTTTCAATTGGTTCGACTTTTAGGTCGTAAACAATGTAAAATAAAGAAATGTTATAGGAAATGCTAATTTAACGTCAACAATTTAATCCTTGCATAGTTTTGCATGAGAACGCTTGTAATATTAAAATTCCAATGTATAAGCCCTAAAATAATTATTTTTTCAATTGGTTCCAAATTTAAGGTTGTAAAAAATGTAAAATAAAGAAATGCTATAAGAAATGCTATAGCATTTCCTAAGGCGATTCTCGTCAACAATTTAATCCTTGCATATTTTTGCATGAGAACTCTTGTTATATTCAAATTTCAATGTATAAGCCCTATAATCATTATTTTTTCAATTGGTTTGAAATTTTAGGTCGTAAACAATGTAAAATAAAGAAATGCTATAGGAAATGCTAGCATTTCCTATGGCATTTCTCGTCAACAATTTAATCCTTGCATATTTTTGCATGAGAACTCTTGTTATATTCAAATTCCAATGTATAAGCTTTAAAATCATTATTTTTTCAATTGGTTCGAAGTTTAAGGTTGTAAAAAATGTAAAATAAAGAAATGCTATAGGAAATGCTATAGCATTTCCTATGGCATTTCTCGTCAACAATTTAATCCTTGCATATTTTTGCATGAGAACTCTTGTTATATTCAAATTCTAATGTATAAGCCCTAAAATAATTATTTTTTCAATTGGTTCGAAATTTAAGGTTGTAAAAAATGTAAAATAAAGAAATTCTATAGCATTTCCTATGGCATTTCTCGTCAACAATTTAATCCTTGCATATTTTTGCATGAGAACTCTTGTTATATTCAAATTCCAATGTATAAGCCCTAAAATCATTATTTTTTCAATTGGTTCGAAATTTAAGGTTGTAAAAAATGTAAAATAAAGAAATGCTATAGGAAATGCTATAGCATTTCGTATGGCATTTCTCGTCAACAATTTAATCCTTGCATATTTTTGCATGAGAACTCTTGTTATATTCAAATTCCAATGTATAAGCCCTAAAATCATTATTTTTTCAATTGGTTCGACTTTTAGGTCGTAAACAATGTAAAATAAAGAAATGTTATAGGAAATGCTATAGCATTTCCTATGGAATTTAACGTCAACAATTTAATCCTTGCATAGTTTGGCATGAGAACGCTTGTAATATTAAAATTCCAATGTATAAGCCCTAAAATAATTATTTTTTCAATTGGTTCGAAATTTAAGGTTGTAAAAAATGTAAAATAAAGAAATGCTATAAGAAATGCTATAGCATTTCCTAAGGCGATTCTCGTCAACAATTTAATCCTTGCATATTTTTGCATGAGAACTCTTGTTATATTCAAATTCCAATGTATAAGCCCTATAATCATTATTTTTTCAATTGGTTTGAAATTTTAGGTCGTAAACAATGTAAAATAAAGAAATGCCATAGGAAATGCTAGCATTTCCTATGGCATTTCTCGTCAACAATTTAATCCTTGCATATTTTTGCATGAGAACTCTTGTTATATTCAAATTCCAATGTATAAGCTTTAAAATCATTATTTTTTCAATTGGTTCGAAATTTAAGGTTGTAAAAAATGTAAAATAAAGAAATGCTATATGAAATGCTATAGCATTTCCTATGGCATTTCTCGTCAACAATTTAATCCTTGCATATTTTTGCATGAGAACTCTTGTTATATTCATATTCTAATGTATAAGCCCTAAAATCATTATTTTTTCAATTGGTTCGAAATTTAAGGTTGTAAAAAATGTAAAATAAAGAAATTCTATAGCATTTCCTATGGCATTTCTCGTCAACAATTTAATCCTTGCATATTTTTGCATGAGAACTCTTGTTATATTCAAATTCCAATGTATAAGCCCTAAAATCATTATTTTTTCAATTGGTTCGAAATTGAAGGTTGTAAAAAATGTAAAATAAAGAAATGCTATAGGAAATGCTATAGCATTTCGTATGGCATTTCTCGTCAACAATTTAATCCTTGCATATTTTTGCATGAGAACTCTTGTTATATTCAAATTCCAATGTATAAGACCTAAAATCATTATTTTTTCAATTGGTTCGACTTTTAGGTCGTAAACAATGTAAAATAAAGAAATGTTATAGGAAATGCTATAGCATTTCCTATGGAATTTAACGTCAACAATTTAATCCTTGCATAGTTTTGCATGAGAACGCTTGTAATATTAAAATTCCAATGTATAAGCCCTAAAATAATTATTTTTTCAATTGGTTCGAAATTTAAGGTTGTAAAAAATGTAAAATAAAGAAATGCTATAAGAAATGCTATAGCATTTCCTAAGGCGATTCTCGTCAACAATTTAATCCTTGCATATTTTTGCATGAGAACTCTTGTTATATTCAAATTCCAATGTATAAGCCCTATAATCATTATTTTTTCAATTGGTTTGAAATTTTAGGTCGTAAACAATGTAAAATAAAGAAATGCTATAGGAAATGCTAGCATTTCCTATGGCATTTCTTGTCAACAATTTAATCCTTGCATATTTTTGCATGAGAACTCTTGTTATATTCAAATTCCAATGTATAAGCTTTAAAATCATTATTTTTTCAATTGGTTCGAAGTTTAAGGTTGTAAAAAATGTAAAATAAAGAAATGCTATAGGAAATGCTATAGCATTTCCTATGGCATTTCTCGTCAACAATTTAATCCTTGCATATTTTTGCATGAGAACTCTTGTTATATTCAAATTCTAATGTATAAGCCCTAAAATCATTATTTTTTCAATTGGTTCGAAATTTAAGGTTGTAAAAAATGTAAAATAAAGAAATTCTATAGCATTTCCTATGGCATTTCTCGTCAACAATTTAATCCTTGCATATTTTTGCATGAGAACTCTTGTTATATTCAAATTCCAATGTATAAGCCCTAAAATCATTATTTTTTCAATTGGTTCGAAATTTAAGGTTGTAAAAAATGTAAAATAAAGAAATTCTATAGCATTTCCTATGGCATTTCTCGTCAACAATTTAATCCTTGCATATTTTTGCATAAGAACTCTTGTTATATTCAAATTCCAATGTATAAGCCCTAAAATCATTATTTTTTCAATTGGTTCGAAATTGAAGGTTGTAAAAAATGTAAAATAAAGAAATGCTATAGGAAATGCTATAGCATTTCGTATGGCATTTCTCGTCAACAATTTAATCCTTGCATATTTTTGCATGAGAACTCTTGTTATATTCAAATTCCAATGTATAAGCCCTAAAATCATTATTTTTTCAATTGGTTCGACTTTTAGGTCGTAAACAATGTAAAATAAAGAAATGTTATAGGAAATGCTATAGCATTTCCTATGGAATTTAACGTCAACAATTTAATCCTTGCATAGTTTTGCATGAGAACGCTTGTAATATTAAAATTCCAATGTATAAGCCCTAAAATAATTATTTTTTCAATTGGTTCGAAATTTAAGGTTGTAAAAAATGTAAAATAAAGAAATGCTATAAGAAATGCTATAGCATTTCCTAAGGCGATTCTCGTCAACAATTTAATCCTTGCATATTTTTGCATGAGAACTCTTGTTATATTCAAATTCCAATGTATAAGCCCTAAAATCATTATTTTTTCAATTGGTTCGAAATTTAAGGTTGTAAAAAATGTAAAATAAAGAAATTCTATAGCATTTCCTATGGCATTTCTCGTCAACAATTTAATCCTTGCATATTTTTGCATAAGAACTCTTGTTATATTCAAATTCCAATGTATAAGCCCTAAAATCATTATTTTTTCAATTGGTTCGAAATTGAAGGTTGTAAAAAATGTAAAATAAAGAAATGCTATAGGAAATGCTATAGCATTTCGTATGGCATTTCTCGTCAACAATTTAATCCTTGCATATTTTTGCATGAGAACTCTTGTTATATTCAAATTCCAATGTATAAGCCCTAAAATCATTATTTTTTCAATTGGTTCGACTTTTAGGTCGTAAACAATGTAAAATAAAGAAATGTTATAGGAAATGCTATAGCATTTCCTATGGAATTTAACGTCAACAATTTAATCCTTGCATAGTTTTTCATGAGAACGCTTGTAATATTAAAATTCCAATGTATAAGCCCTAAAATAATTATTTTTTCAATTGGTTCGAAATTTAAGGTTGTAAAAAATGTAAAATAAAGAAATGCTATAAGAAATGCTGTAGCATTTCCTAAGGCGATTCTCGTCAACGATTTAATCCTTGCATATTTTTGCATGAGAACTCTTGTTATATTCAAATTCCAATGTATAAGCCCTATAATCATTATTTTTTCAATTGGTTTGAAATTTTAGGTCGTAAACAATGTAAAATAAAGAAATGCTATAGGAAATGCTAGTGGCATTTCTCGTCAAAAATTTAATCCTTGCATATTTTTGCATGAGAACTCTTGTTATATTCAAATTCCAATGTATAAGCTTTAAAATCATTATTTTTTCAATTGGTTCGAAGTTTAAGGTTGTAAAAAATGTAAAATAAAGAAATGCTATAGGAAATGCTATAGCATTTCCTATGGCATTTCTCGTCAACAATTTAATCCTTGCATATTTTTGCATGAGAACTCTTGTTATATTCAAATTCTAATGTATAAGCCCTAAAATCAGTATTTTTTCAATTGGTTCGAAATTTAAGGTTGTAAAAAATGTAAAATAAAGAAATTCTATAGCATTTCCTATGGCATTTCTCGTCAACAATTTAATCCTTGCATATTTTTGCATGAGAACTCTTGTTATATTCAAATTCCAATGTATAAGCCCTAAAATCATTATTTTTTCAATTGGTTCGAAATTTAAGGTTGTAAAAAATGTAAAATAAAGAAATGCTATAGGAAATGCTATAGCATTTCGTATGGCATTTCTCGTCAACAATTTAATCCTTGCATATTTTTGCATGAGAACTCTTGTTATATTCAAATTCCAATGTATAAGCCCTAAAATCATTATTTTTTCAATTGGTTCGACTTTTAGGTCGTAAACAATGTAAAATAAAGAAATGTTATAGGAAATGCTATAGCATTTCCTATGGAATTTAACGTCAACAATTTAATCCTTGCATAGTTTTGCATGAGAACGCTTGTAATATTAAAATTCCAATGTATAAGCCCTAAAATAATTATTTTTTCAATTGGTTCGGAATTTAAGGTTGTAAAAAATGTAAAATAAAGAAATGCTATAAGAAATGCTATAGCATTTCCTAAGGCGATTCTCGTCAACAATTTAATCCTTGCATATTTTTACATGAGAACTCTTGTTATATTCAAATTCCAATGTATAAGCCCTATAATCATTATTTTTTCAATTGGTTTGAAATTTTAGGTCGTAAACAATGTAAAATAAAGAAATGCTATAGGAAATGCTAGCATTTCCTATGGTATTTCTCGTCAACAATTTAATCCTTGCATATTTTTGCATGAGAACTCTTGTTATATTCAAATTCCAATGTATAAGCTTTAAAATCATTATTTTTTCAATTGGTTCGAAATTTAAGGTTGTAAAAAATGTTAAATAAAGAAATGCTATAGGAAATGCTATAGCATTTCCTATGGCATTTCTCGTCAACAATTTAATCCTTGCATATTTTTGCATGAGAACTCTTGTTATATTCATATTCTAATGTATAAGCCCTAAAATCATTATTTTTTCAATTGGTTCGAAATTTAAGGTTGTAAAAAATGTAAAATAAAGAAATTCTATAGCATTTCCTATGGCATTTCTCGTCAACAATTTAATCCTTGCATATTTTTGCATGAGAACTCTTGTTATATTCAAATTCCAATGTATAAGCCCTAAAATCATTATTTTTTCAATTGGTTCGAAATTGAAGGTTGTAAAAAATGTAAAATAAAGAAATGCTATAGCATTTCGTATGGCATTTCTCGTCAACAATTTAATCCTTGCATATTTTTGCATGAGAACTCTTGTTATATTCAAATTCCAATGTATAAGCCCTAAAATCATTATTTTTTCAATTGGTTCGACTTTTAGGTCGTAAACAATATAAAATAAAGAAATGTTATAGGAAATGCTTTAACGTCAACAATTTAATCCTTGCATAGTTTTGCATGAGAACGCTTGTAATATTAAAATTCCAATGTATAAGCCCTAAAATAATTATTTTTTCAATTGGTTCGAAATTTAAGGTTGTAAAAAATGTAAAATAAAGAAATGCTATAAGAAATGCTATAGCATTTCCTAAGGCGATTCTCGTCAACAATTTAATCCTTGCATATTTTTACATGAAAACTCTTGTTATATTCAAATTCCAATGTTCGAAATTTAAGGTTGTAAAAAATGTAAAATAAAGAAATGCTATAAGAAATGCTATAGCATTTCCTATGGCATTTCTCATCAACAATTTAATCCTTGCATATTTTTGCATGAGAACTCTTGTTATATTACAATTCCAACGTATAAGCCCTAAAATCATTATTTTTTCAATTGGTTCGAAATTTAAGGTTGTAAAAAATGTCAAATAAAGAAATGCTATAGGAAATGCTATAGCATTTCCTATGGCATTTCCCGTCAACAATTTAATCCTTGCATATTTTTGCATAAGAACTCTTGTTATAGTCAAATTTTAATGTATAAGCCCTAAAATCATTATTTTTTCAATTGGTTTGAAATTTAAGGTTGTAAAAAATGTAAAATAAAGAAATTCTATAGGAAATTCTATAGCATTTCCTATGGCATTTCTCGTCAACAATTTAATCCTGGCATATTTTTGCATGAGAACTTTTGTTATATTCAAATTCCAATGTATAAGCCCTAAAATAATTATTTTTTCAATTGGTTCGAAATTTAAGGTTGTAAAAAATGTAAAATAAAGAAATGCTATAGGAAATGCTAGCATTTCCTATGGCATTTCTCGTCAACAATTTAATCATTGCATATTTTTGCATGAGAACTCTTGTTATATTCAAATTACAATGTATAAGCTTTAAAATCATTATTTTTTTAATTGGTTCAAAATTTAAGGTTGTAAAAAATGTAAAATAAAGAAATGCTATAAGAAATGCTATAGCATTTCCTATGGCATTTCTCATCAACAATTTAATCCTTGCATATTTTTGCATGAGAACTATTGTTATATTACAATTCCAACGTATAAGCCCTAAAATCATTATTTTTTCAATTGGTTCGAAATTTAAGGTTGTAAAAAATGTCAAATAAAGAAATGCTATAGGAAATGCTATAGCATTTCCTATGGCATTTCTCGTCAACAATTTAATCCTTGCATATTTTTGCATAAGAACTCTTGCTATATTCAAATTCCAATGTATAAGCCCTAAAATCATTATTTTTTCAATTGGTTTGAAATTTAAGGTTGTAAAAAATGTAAAATAAAGAAATTCTATAGGAAATTCTTTAGCATTTCTTATGGCATTTGTCGTCAATAATTTAATTCTTGCATATTTTTGCATGAGAACTCTTTTTATATTCAAATTCCAATGTATAAGCCCTAAAATCATTATTTTTTCAATTGGTTTGAAATTTTAGGTCGTAAACAATGTAAAATAAAGAAATGCTATAGGAAATGCTAGCATTTCCTATGGTATTTCTCGTCAACAATTTAATCCTTGCATATTTTTGCATGAGAACTCTTGTTATATTCAAATTCCAATGTATAAGCTTTAAAATCATTATTTTTTCAATTGGTTCGAAATTTAAGGTTGTAAAAAATGTAAAATAAAGAAATGCTATAGGAAATGCTATAGCATTTCCTATGGCATTTCTCGTCAACAATTTAATCCTTGCATATTTTTGCATGAGAACTCTTGTTATATTCATATTCTAATGTATAAGCTCTAAAATCATTATTTTTTCAATTGGTTCAAAATTTAAGGTTGTAAAAAATGTAAAATAAAGAAATTCTATAGCATTTCCTATGGCATTTCTCGTCAACAATTTAATCCTTGCATATTTTTGCATGAGAACTCTTGTTATATTCAAATTCCAATGTATAAGCCCTAAAATCATTATTTTTTCAATTGGTTCGAAATTGAAGGTTGTAAAAAATGTAAAATAAAGAAATGCTATAGGAAATGCTATAGCATTTCGTATGGCATTTCTCGTCAACAATTTAATCCTTGCATATTTTTGCATGAGAACTCTTGTTATATTCAAATTCCAATGTATAAGCCCTAAAATCATTATTTTTTCAATTGGTTCGACTTTTAGGTCGTAAACAATATAAAATAAAGAAATGTTATAGGAAATGCTATAGCATTTCCTATGGAATTTAACGTCAACAATTTAATCCTTGCATAGTTTTGCATGAGAACGCTTGTAATATTAAAATTCCAATGTATAAGCCCTAAAATATTTATTTTTTCAATTGGTTCGAAATTTAAGGTTGTAAAAAATGTAAAATAAAGAAATGCTATAAGAAATGCTATAGCATTTCCTAAGGCGATTCTCGTCAACAATTTAATCCTTGCATATTTTTACATGAAAACTCTTGTTATATTCAAATTCCAATGTTCGAAATTTAAGGTTGTAAAAAATGTAAAATAAAGAAATGCTATAAGAAATGCTATAGCATTTCCTATGGCATTTCTCATCAACAATTTAATCCTTGCATATTTTTGCATGAGAACTCTTGTTATATTACAATTCCAACGTATAAGCCCTAAAATCATTATTTTTTCAATTGGTTCGAAATTTAAGGTTGTAAAAAATGTCAAATAAAGAAATGCTATAGGAAATGCTATAGCATTTCCTATGGCATTTCCCGTCAACAATTTAATCCTTGCATATTTTTGCATAAGAACTCTTGCTATATTCAAATTCCAATGTATAAGCCCTAAAATCATTATTTTTTCAGTTGGTTTGAAATTTAAGGTTGTAAAAAATGTAAAATAAAGAAATTCTATAGGAAATTCTATAGCATTTCCTATGGCATTTCTCGTCAACAATTTAATCCTGGCATATTTTTGCTTGAGAACTCTTATTATATTCAAATTCCAATGTATAAGCCCTAAAATCATTATTTTTTCAATTGGTTCGAAATTTAAGGTTGTAAAAAATGTAAAATAAAGAAATTCTATAGCATTTCCTATGGCATTTCTCGTCAACAATTTAATCCTTGCATATTTTTGCATAAGAACTCTTGTTATATTCAAATTCCAATGTATAAGCCCTAAAATCATTATTTTTTCAATTGGTTCGAAATTGAAGGTTGTAAAAAATGTAAAATAAAGAAATGCTATAGGAAATGCTATAGCATTTCGTATGGCATTTCTCGTCAACAATTTAATCCTTGCATATTTTTGCATGAGAACTCTTGTTATATTCAAATTCCAATGTATAAGCCCTAAAATCATTATTTTTTCAATTGGTTCGACTTTTAGGTCGTAAACAATGTAAAATAAAGAAATGCTATAGGAAATGCTATAGCATTTCCTATGGAATTTAACGTCAACAATTTAATCCTTGCATAGTTTTTCATGAGAACGCTTGTAATATTAAAATTCCAATGTATAAGCCCTAAAATAATTATTTTTTCAATTGGTTCGAAATTTAAGGTTGTAAAAAATGTAAAATAAAGAAATGCTATAAGAAATGCTGTAGCATTTCCTAAGGCGATTCTCGTCAACAATTTAATCCTTGCATATTTTTGCATGAGAACTCTTGTTATATTCAAATTCCAATGTATAAGCCCTAAAATCATTATTTTTTCAATTAGTTCGAAATTTAAGGTTGTAAAAAATGTAAAATAAAGAAATTCTATAGCATTTCCTATGGCATTTCTCGTCAACAATTTAATCCTTGCATATTTTTGCATAAGAACTCTTGTTATATTCAAATTCCAATGTATAAGCCCTAAAATCATTATTTTTTCAATTGGTTCGAAATTGAAGGTTGTAAAAAATGTAAAATAAAGAAATGCTATAGGAAATGCTATAGCATTTCGTATGGCATTTCTCGTCAACAATTTAATCCTTGCATATTTTTGCATGAGAACTCTTGTTATATTCAAATTCCAATGTATAAGCCCTAAAATCATTATTTTTTCAATTGGTTCGACTTTTAGGTCGTAAACAATGTAAAATAAAGAAATGTTATAGGAAATGCTAAATGTTATAGGAAATGCTATAGCATTTCCTATGGAATTTAACGTCAACAATTTAATCCTTGCATAGTTTTTCATGAGAACGCTTGTAATATTAAAATTCCAATGTATAAGCCCTAAAATAATTATTTTTTCAATTGGTTCGAAATTTAAGGTTGTAAAAAATGTAAAATAAAGAAATGCTATAAGAAATGCTGTAGCATTTCCTAAGGCGATTCTCGTCAACAATTTAATCCTTGCATATTTTTGCATGAGAACTCTTGTTATATTCAAATTCCAATGTATAAGCCCTATAATCATTATTTTTTCAATTGGTTTGAAATTTTAGGTCGTAAACAATGTAAAATAAAGAAATGCTATAGGAAATGCTAGCATTTCCTATGGCATTTCTCGTCAAAAATTTAATCCTTGCATATTTTTGCATGAGAACTCTTGTTATATTCAAATTCCAATGTATAAGCTTTAAAATCATTATTTTTTCAATTGGTTCGAAGTTTAAGGTTGTAAAAAATGTAAAATAAAGAAATGCTATAGGAAATGCTATAGCATTTCCTATGGCATTTCTCGTCAACAATTTAATCCTTGCATATTTTTGCATGAGAACTCTTGTTATATTCAAATTCTAATGTATAAGCCCTAAAATCATTATTTTTTCAATTGGTTCGAAATTTAAGGTTGTAAAAAATGTAAAATAAAGAAATTCTATAGCATTTCCTATGGCATTTCTCGTCAACAATTTAATCCTTGCATATTTTTGCATGAGAACTCTTGTTATATTCAAATTCCAATGTATAAGCCCTAAAATCATTATTTTTTCAATTGGTTCGAAATTTAAGGTTGTAAAAAATGTAAAATAAAGAAATGCTATAGGAAATGCTATAGCATTTCGTATGGCATTTCTCGTCAACAATTTAATCCTTGCATATTTTTGCATGAGAACTCTTGTTATATTCAAATTCCAATGTATAAGCCCTAAAATCATTATTTTTTCAATTGGTTCGACTTTTAGGTCGTAAACAATGTAAAATAAAGAAATGTTATAGGAAATGCTATAGCATTTCCTATGGAATTTAACGTCAACAATTTAATCCTTGCATAGTTTTGCATGAGAACGCTTGTAATATTAAAATTCCAATGTATAAGCCCTAAAATAATTATTTTTTCAATTGGTTCGAAATTTAAGGTTGTAAAAAATGTAAAATAAAGAAATGCTATAAGAAATGCTATAGCATTTCCTAAGGCGATTCTCGTCAACAATTTAATCCTTGCATATTTTTACATGAGAACTCTTGTTATATTCAAATTCCAATGTATAAGCCCTATAATCATTATTTTTTCAATTGGTTTGAAATTTTAGGTCGTAAACAATGTAAAATAAAGAAATGCTATAGGAAATGCTAGCATTTCCTATGGCATTTCTCGTCAACAATTTAATCCTTGCATATTTTTGCATGAGAACTCTTGTTATATTCAAATTCCAATGTATAAGCTTTAAAATCATTATTTTTTCAATTGGTTCGAAATTTAAGGTTGTAAAAAATGTAAAATAAAGAAATGCTATAGGAAATGCTATAGCATTTCCTATGGCATTTCTCGTCAACAATTTAATCCTTGCATATTTTTGCATGAGAACTCTTGTTATATTCATATTCTAATGTATAAGCCCTAAAATCATTATTTTTTCAATTGGTTCGAAATTTAAGGTTGTAAAAAATGTAAAATAAAGAAATTCTATAGCATTTCCTATGGCATTTCTCGTCAACAATTTAATCCTTGCATATTTTTGCATGAGAACTCTTGTTATATTCAAATTCCAATGTATAAGCCCTAAAATCATTATTTTTTCAATTGGTTCGAAATTGAAGGTTGTAAAAAATGTAAAATAAAGAAATGCTATAGGAAATGCTATAGCATTTCGTATGGCATTTCTCGTCAACAATTTAATCCTTGCATATTTTTGCATGAGAACTCTTGTTATATTCAAATTCCAATGTATAAGCCCTAAAATCATTATTTTTTCAATTGGTTCGACTTTTAGGTCGTAAACAATATAAAATAAAGAAATGTTATAGGAAATGCTTTAACGTCAACAATTTAATCCTTGCATAGTTTTGCATGAGAACGCTTGTAATATTAAAATTCCAATGTATAAGCCCTAAAATATTTATTTTTTCAATTGGTTCGAAATTTAAGGTTGTAAAAAATGTAAAATAAAGAAATGCTATAAGAAATGCTATAGCATTTCCTAAGGCGATTCTCGTCAACAATTTAATCCTTGCATATTTTTACATGAGAACTCTTGTTATATTCAAATTCCAATGTTCGAAATTTAAGGTTGTAAAAAATGTAAAATAAAGAAATGCTATAAGAAATGCTATAGCATTTCCTATGGCATTTCTCATCAACAATTTAATCCTTGCATATTTTTGCATGAGAACTCTTGTTATATTACAATTCCAACGTATAAGCCCTAAAATCATTATTTTTTCAATTGGTTCGAAATTTAAGGTTGTAAAAAATGTCAAATAAAGAAATGCTATAGGAAATGCTATAGCATTTCCTATGGCATTTCCCGTCAACAATTTAATCCTTGCATATTTTTGCATAAGAACTCTTGCTATATTCAAATTCCAATGTATAAGCCCTAAAATCATTATTTTTTCAGTTGGTTTGAAATTTAAGGTTGTAAAAAATGTAAAATAAAGAAATTCTATAGGAAATTCTATAGCATTTCCTATGGCATTTCTCGTCAACAATTTAATCCTGGCATATTTTTGCATGAGAACTCTTGTTATATTCAAATTCCAATGTATAAGCCCTAAAATAATTATTTTTTCAATTGGTTCGAAATTTAAGGTTGTAAAAAATGTAAAATAAAGAAATGCTATAGGAAATGCTAGCATTTCCTATGGCATTTCTCGTCAACAATTTAATCATTGCATATTTTTGCATGAGAACTCTTGTTATATTCAAATTACAATGTATAAGCTTTAAAATCATTATTTTTTTAATTGGTTCAAAATTTAAGGTTGTAAAAAATGTAAAATAAAGAAATGCTATAAGAAATGCTATAGCATTTCCTATGGCATTTCTCATCAACAATTTAATCCTTGCATATTTTTGCATGAGAACTATTGTTATATTACAATTCCAACGTATAAGCCCTAAAATCATTATTTTTTCAATTGGTTCGAAATTTAAGGTTGTAAAAAATGTCAAATAAAGAAATGCTATAGGAAATGCTATAGCATTTCCTATGGCATTTCTCGTCAACAATTTAATCCTTGCATATTTTTGCATAAGAACTCTTGCTATATTCAAATTCCAATGTATAAGCCCTAAAATCATTATTTTTTCAATTGGTTTGAAATTTAAGGTTGTAAAAAATGTAAAATAAAGAAATTCTATAGGAAATTCTTTAGCATTTCTTATGGCATTTGTCGTCAACAATATAATTCTTGCATATTTTTGCATGAGAACTCTTTTTATATTCAAATTCCAATGTATAAGCCCTAAAATCATTATTTTTTCAATTGGTTCGAAATTTAAGGTTGTAAAAAATGTAAAATAAAGAAATTCTATATGAAATGCTATAGCATTTCGTATTGCATTTCTCGTCAACAATTTAATTCTTGCATATTTTTGCATGAGAACTCTTGTTATATTCAAATTCCAATGTATAAGCCCTAAAATCATTATTTTTTCAATTGGTTCGACTTTTAGGTCGTAAACAATGTAAAATAAAGAAATCCTATAGGAAATGCTATAGCATTTCCTATGGAATTTAACGTCAACAATTTAATCCTTGCATATTTTTGCATGAGAACCCTTGTAATATTAAAATTCCAATGTATAAGACCTAAAATCATTATTTTTTCAATTGGTTCAAAATTTAAGGTTGTAAAAAATGTAAAATATAGGAAATGCTATAGCATTTCTTATGGCATTTCTCGTCAACAATTTAATCCTTGCATATTTTTGCATGAGAACTCTTGTTATATTCAAATTCCAATGTATAAGCTTTAAAATCATTATTTTTTCAATTGGTTCGAAATTTAAGGTTGTAAAAAATGTAAAATAAAAAAATGCTATAGGAAATGGTATAGCATTTCCTATGGCATTTCTCGTCAACAACTTAATCCTTGCATATTTTTGCATGAGAACTCTTGTTATATTCAAATTCCAATGTATAAGCTTTAAAATTATTATTTTTTCAATTGGTTCGAAATTTAAGGTTGTAAAAAATGTAAAATAAAGAAATGCTATAGGAAATGCTATAGCATTTCCTATGGCATTTCTCGTCAACAATTTAATCCTTGCATATTTTTGCATAAGAACTTTTGTTATATTCAAATTCCAATGTATAAGCTTTAAAATTTTTATTTTTTCAATTGGTTCGAAATTTAAGGTTGTAAAAAATATAAATAAAGAAATTCTATAGGAAATTCTATAGCATTTCCTATGGCATTTCTCGTCAACAATTTAATCCTTGCATATTTTTGCATGAGAACTCTTGTTATATTCAAATTCCAATGTATAAGCCCTAAAATCATTATTTTTTCAATTGGTTCGAAATTTAAGGTTGTAAAAAATGTAAAATAAAGAAATTCTATATGAAATGCTATAGCATTTCGTATTGCATTTCTCGTCAACAATTTAATTCTTGCATATTTTTGTATGAGAACTCTTGTTATATTCAAATTCCAATGTATAAGCCCTAAAATCATTATTTTTTCAATTGGTTCGACTTTTAGGTCGTAAACAATGTAAAATAAAGAAATCCTATAGGAAATGCTATAGCATTTCCTATGGAATTTAACGTCAACAATTTAATCCTTGCATATTTTTGCATGAGAACCCTTGTAATATTAAAATTCCAATGTATAAGACCTAAAATCATTATTTTTTCAATTGGTTCGAAATTTAAGGTTGTAAAAAATGTAAAATATAGGAAATGCTATAGCATTTCTTATGGCATTTCTCGTCAACAATTTAATCCTTGCATATTTTTGCATGAGAACTCTTGTTATATTCAAATTCCAATGTATAAGCCCTAAAATCATTATTTTTTCAATTGGTTCGAAATTTAAGGTTGTAAAAAATGTAAAATAAAGAAATGCTATAGGAAATGCTATAGCATTTCCTATGGCATTTCTCGTCCACAACTTAATCCTTGCATATTTTTGCATGAGAACTCTTGTTATATTCAAATTCCAATGTATAAGCCCTAAAATCATTATTTTTTCAATTGGTTCGAAATTTAAGGTTGTAAAAAATGTAAAATAAAGAAATGCTATACGAAATGCTATAGTAGTTCGTATGGCATTTCTCGTCAACAATTTAATCCTTGCATATTTTTGCTTAAGAACTCTTGTTATATTCAAATTCCAGTGTATAAGCCCTAAAATCATTGTTTTTTTAATTGGTTCGACTTTTAGGTCGTAAACAATATAAAATAAAGAAATTCTATAGGAAATGCTATAGCACTTCCTATTGAATTTAACGTCAACAATTTAATCCTTGCATATTTTTGCATGAGAACGCTTGTAATATTAAAATTCCAATGTATAATCCCTAGAATCATTATTTTTTCAATTGGTTCAAAATTTAAGGTTGTAAAAAATATAAAATAAAGAAATGCTTTATGAAAGCATTTCCTATGGCATTTCTCGTCAACAATTTAATCCTTTCATATTTTTGCATGAGAATACTTGTTATATTCAAATTCCAATGTATAAGCTTTAAAATCATTATTTTTTCAATTGGTTCGAAATTTAAGCTTGTAAAAAATGTAAAATAAAGAAATGCTATAAGAAATGCTATAATATTTCCTATGGCATTTCTCGTCAACAATTTAATCCTTTCATATTTTTGCATGAGAACTCTTGTTATATTCAAATTCCAATGTATAAGCTTTAAAATCATTATTTTTTCAATTGGTTTGAAATTTAAGGTTGAAAAAAATGTAAAATAAAGAAATGCTATAGGAAATGCTAAAGAATTTCCTATGGCATTTCTCGTCAACAATTTAATCCTTGCATATTTTTGCATAAGAACTCTTGTTATATTCAAATTCCAATGTATAAGCTTTAAAATCATTTTTTTTTTCAATTGGTTCGAAATTTAAGGCTGTAAAAAATGTAAAATAAAGAAAAGCTATAGGAAAAATGCTATAGCATTTCCTATGGCATTTCTGGTCTACAACTTAATCCTTGCATATTTTTGCATGAGAACTCTTGTTATATTCAAATTCCAATGTATAAGCCCTAAAATCCATATTTTTTCAATTGGTTCGAAATTTAAGGTTGTAAAAAATGTTAAATAAAGAAATGCTATACGAAATGCTATAGCATTTCGTATGGCATTTCTCGTCAACAATTTAATCCTTGCATATTTTTGCATGAGAACTCTTGTTATATTCAAATTCCAATGTATAAGCCCTAAAATCATTATTTTTTCAATTGATTCGACTTTTAGGTCGTAAACAATGTAAAATAAAGAAATGCTATAGGAAATGCTATAGCACTTCCTATTGAATTTAACGTCAACAATTTATTCCTTGCATATTATTGCATGAGAACGCTTGTAATATTAAAATTCCAATGTATAATCCCTTAAATCATTATTTTTTCAATTGGTTCGAAATTTAAGGTTGTAAAAAATGTAAAATATAGAAATGCTATAGGAAATGCTATAGCATTTCCTATGGCATTTATCGTCAACAACTTAATCCTTGTATATTTTTGCATGAGAACTCTAGTTATATTCAAATTCCAATGTATAAGCTTTAAAATCATTATTTTTTCAATTGGTTCGAAATTTAAGGTTGTAAAAAATGTAAAATAAAGAAATGCTATAGCATTTACTATGGCATTTCTCGTCAACAACTTAAACCTTGCATATTTTTGCATGAGAACTCTTGTTATATTCAAATTCCAATGTATAAGCTTTAAAATAATTATTTTTTCAATTGGTTCGAAATTTAAGGTTGTAAAAAATGTAAAATAAAGAAATGCTATAGGAAACGCTATAGCATTTCCTATGGCATTTCTCGTCAACAATTTAATCCTTGCATATTTTTACATGAGAACTCTTGTTATATTCAAATTCCAATGTATAAGCTTTAAAATCATTATTTTTTCAATTGGTTCGAAATTTAAGGTTGTAAAAAATGTAAAATAAAGAAATGCTATAGCAAATGCTATAGCATTTCCTATGGCATTTCTGGTCAACAATTTAATCCTTGCATATTTTTGCATGAGAACTCTTGTTATATTCAAATTCCAATGTATAAGCTTTAAAATCATTATTTTTTCAATTGGTTCGAAATTTAAAGTTGTAAAAAATGTAAAATAAAGAAATGCTATAGGAAATGCTATAGCATTTCCTATGGCATTTCTCGTCCACAACTTAATCCTTGCATATTTTTGCATGAGAACTCTTGTTATATTCAAATTACAATGTATAAGCCCTAAAATCATTATTTTTTCAATTGGTTCGACTTTTAGGTCGTAAACAATGTAAAATAAAGAAATGCTATAGGAAATGCTATAGTATTTCCTATGGAATTTAACGTCAACAATTTATTCCTTGCATATTTTTGCATGAGAACGCTTGTAATATTAAAATTCCAATGTATAATCCCTAAAATCATTATTTTTTTCAATTTGTTCAAAATTTATGGTTGTAAAAATTGTAAAATAAAGAAATGCTATAGGAAAGCATTTCCTATGTGATTTCTCGTCAACAATTTAATCCTAGCATATTTTTGCATGAGAACACTTGTTATATTCAAATTCCAATGTATAAGCTTTAAAATCATTATTTTTTCAATTGGTTTCAAATTTAAGGTTGTAAAAAATGTAAAATAAAGAAATGCTATAGGAAATGCTATAGCATTTCCTATGGCATTTCTCGTCAACAATTTAATCCTTTCATATTTTTGCATGAGAACTCTTGTTATATTCAAATTCCAATGTATAAGCTTTAAAATCATTATTTTTTTCAATTGGTTCGAAATTTAAGGTTTTAAAAAATGTAAAATAAAGAAATGCTATAGGAAATGCTAAAGAATTTCCTATGGCATTTCTCGTCAACAATTTAATCCTTGCAAATTTTTGCATAAGAACTCTTGTTATATTCAAATTCCAATGTATAAGCTTTAAAATCATTATTTTTTAAATTGGTTCGAAATTTAAGGTCGTAAAAAATGTAAAATAAAGAAATGCTATAGGAAATGCTATAGCATTTCCTATGGCATTTCTCGTCCACAACTTAATCCTTGCATATTTTTGCATGAGAACTCTTGTTATATTCAAATTCCAATGTATAAGCCCTAAAATAGTTATTTTTTCAATTAGTTCGACTTTTAGGTCGTAAACAATGTAAAATAAAGAAGTGCTATAGGAAATTCAATAGCATTTCCTATGGAATTTAACGTCAACAATTTAATCCTTGCATATTTTTGCATGAGAACGCTTGTAATTTTAAAATTCCAATGTATAATCCCTAAAATCATTATTTTTTCAATTGATTCAAAATTTAAGGTTGTAACAAATGTAAAATAAAGAAATGCTATAGGAAATGTTATAGCATTTCCTATGGTATTTCTCGTCAACAATGTAATCCTTGCATATTTTTGCATGAGAACTCTTGTTATATTCAAATTCCAATGTATAAGCTTTAAAATCATTATTTTTTCAATTGGTTCGAAATTTAAGTTTGTAAAAAATGTAAAATAAAGAAATGCTATAGCAATTCCTATGGCATTTCTCGTCAACAACTTAAACTTTGCATATTTTTGCATGAGAACTCTTGTTATATTAAAATTCCAATGTATAAGCTTTAAAATCATTATTTTTTCAATTGGTTCGAAATTTAAGGTTGTAAAAAATGTAAAATAAAGAAATTCTATAGGAAATGCTATAGCATTTCCTATGGCATTTCTCGTCAACAATTTAATCCTTGCATATTTTTGCATGATAACTCTTGTTATATTCAAATTCCAATGTATAAGCTTTAAAATCATTATTTTTTCAATTGGTTCGAAATTTAAGGTAGTAAAAAATGTAAAATAAAGAAATGCTATAGGATATGCAAAAGCATTTCCTATGGCATTTCTCGTCAACAATTTAATCCTTGCATATTTTTGCATGAGAACTCTTGTTATATTCAAATTCCAATGTATAAGCTTTAAAATCATTATTTTTTCAATTGGTTCGAAATTTAAGGTAGTAAAAAATGTAAAATAAAGAAATGCTATAGGAAATGCTATAGCATTTCCTATGGCATTTCTTGTCCACAACTTAATCCTTGCATATTTTTGCATGGGAACTCTTGTTATATTCAAATTACAATGTATAAGCCCTAAAATCATTATTTTTTCAATTGGTTCGAAATTTAAGGTTGTAAAAAATGTAAAATAAAGAAATGCTATACGAAATGCTATAGCATTTCGTATGGCATTTCTCGTCAACAATTTAATCCGTGCATATTTTTGAATGAGAACTCTTGTTATATTCAAACTCAAATGTATAAGCCCTAAAATAATTATTTTTTCAATTGGCTCGACTTTTAGGTCGTAAACAATGTAAAATAAAGAAATGCTATAAGAAATGCTATAGCATTTCCTATGGAATTTAAGGTCAACAATTTAATCCTTGCATATTTTTGTAAGAGAACGCTTGTAATATTAAAACTCCAATGTATAATCCCTAAAATCATTATTTTTTCAATTGGTTCGAAATTTAAGGTTGTAAAAAATGTAAAATAAAGAAATGCTATAGCATTTCCTATGGCATTTCTCGTCAACAACTTAAACTTTGCATATTTTTGCATGAGAACTCTTGTTATATTAAAATTCCAATGTATAAGCTTTAAAATCATTATTTTTTCAATTGTTTCGAAATTTAAGGTTGTAAAAAATGTAAAATAAAGAAATGCTATAGTAAATGCTATAGCATTTCCTATGGCATTTCTCGTCAACAATTTAATCCTTGCATATTTTTGCATGAGAACTCTTGTTATATTCAAATTCCAATGTATAAGCTTTAAAATCATTATTTTTTCAATTGGTTCGAAATTTAAGGTAGTAAAAAATGTAAAATAAAGAAATGCTATAGGATATGCAAAAGCATTTCCTATGGCATTTCTCGTCAACAATTTAATCCTTGCATATTTTTGCATGAGAACTCTTTTTATATTCAAATTCCAATGTATAAGCTTTAAAATCATTATTTTTTCAATTGGTTCGAAATTTAAAGTTGTAAAAAATGTAAAATAAAGAAATGCTATAGGAAATGCTATAGCATTTCCTATGGCATTTCTCGTCCACAACTTAATCCTTGCATATTTTTGCATGAGAACTCTTGTTATATTCAAATTACAATGTATAAGCCCTAAAATCATTATTTTTTCAATTGGTTCGAAATTTAAGGTTGTAAAAAATGTAAAATAAAGAAATGCTATACGAAATGCTATAGCATTTCGTATGGCATTTCTCGTCAACAATTTAATCCTTGCTTATTTTTGAATGAGAACTCTTGTTATATTCAAACTCAAATGTATAAGCCCTAAAATAATTATTTTTTCAATTGGCTCGACTTTTAGGTCGTAAACAATGTAAAATAAAGAAATGCTATAGGAAATGCTATTTAACGTCAACAATTTAATCCTTGCATATTTTTGTAAGAGAACGCTTGTAATATTAAAACTCCAATGTATAATCCCTAAAATTATTATTTTTTCAATTGGTTCGAAATTTAAGGTTGTAAAAAATGTAAAATAAAGAAATGCTATAGCATTTCCTATGGCATTTCTCGTCAACAACTTAAACTTTGCATATTTTTGCATGAGAACTCTTGTTATATTAAAATTCCAATGTATAAGCTTTAAAATCATTTTTTTTTCAATTGGTTCGAAATTTAAGGTAGTAAAAAATGTAAAATAAAGAAATGCTATAGGATATGCAAAAGCATTTCCTATGGCATTTCTCGTCAACAATTTAATCCTTGCATATTTTTGCATGAGAACTCTTGTTATATTCAAATTCCAATGTATAAGCTTTAAAATCATTATTTTTTCAATTGGTTCGAAATTTAAAGTTGTAAAAAATGTAAAATAAAGAAATGCTATAGGAAATGCTATAGCATTTCCTATGGCATTTCTCGTCAACAATTTAATCCTTGCATATTTTTGCATGAGAACTCTTGTTATATTCAAATTCCAATGTATAAGCTTTAAAATCATTATTTTTTTCAATTGGTTCGAAATTTAAGGTAGTAAAAAATGTAAAATAAAGAAATGCTATAGGATATGCAAAAGCATTTCCTATGGCATTTCTCGTCAACAATTTAATCCTTGCATATTTTTGCATGAGAACTCTTGTTATATTCAAATTCCAATGTATAAGCTTTAAAATCATTATTTTTTCAATTGGTTCGAAATTTAAGGTAGTAAAAAATGTAAAATAAAGAAATGCTATAGGAAATGCTATAGCATTTCCTATGGCATTTCTTGTCCACAACTTAATCCTTGCATATTTTTGCATGGGAACTCTAGTTATATTCAAATTACAATGTATAAGCCCTAAAATCATTATTTTTTCAATTGGTTCGAAATTTAAGGTTGTAAAAAATGTAAAATAAAGAAATGCTATACGAAATGCTATAGCATTTCGTATGGCATTTCTCGTCAACAATTTAATCCGTGCATATTTTTGAATGAGAACTCTTGTTATATTCAAACTCAAATGTATAAGCCCTAAAATAATTATTTTTTCAATTGGCTCGACTTTTAGGTCGTAAACAATGTAAAATAAAGAAATGCTATAGGAAATGCTATAGCATTTCCTATGGAATTTAACGTCAACAATTTAATCCTTGCATATTTTTGTAAGAGAACGCTTGTAATATTAAAACTCCAATGTATAATCCCTAAAATCATTATTTTTTCAATTGGTTCGAAATTTAAGGTTGTAAAAAATGTAAAATAAAGAAATGCTATAGCATTTCCTATGGCATTTCTCGTCAACAACTTAAACTTTGCATATTTTTGCATGAGAACTCTTGTTATATTAAAATTCCAATGTATAAGCTTTAAAATCATTATTTTTTCAATTGGTTCGAAATTTAAGGTTGTAAAAAATGTAAAATAAAGAAATGCTATAGTAAATGCTATAGCATTTCCTATGGCATTTCTCGTCAACAATTTAATCCTTGCATATTTTTGCATGAGAACTCTTGTTATATTCAAATTCCAATGTATAAGCTTTAAAATCATTATTTTTTCAATTGGTTCGAAATTTAAGGTAGTAAAAAATGTAAAATAAAGAAATGCTATAGGATATGCAAAAGCATTTCCTATGGCATTTCTCGTCAACAATTTAATCCTTGCATATTTTTGCATGAGAACTCTTGTTATATTCAAATTCCAATGTATAAGCTTTAAAATCATTATTTTTTCAATTGGTTCGAAATTTAAGGTAGTAAAAAATGTAAAATAAAGAAATGCTATAGGATATGCAAAAGCATTTCCTATGGCATTTCTCGTCAACAATTTAATCCTTGCATATTTTTGCATGAGAACTCTTGTTATATTCAAATTCCAATGTATAAGCTTTAAAATCATTATTTTTTCAATTGGTTCGAAATTTAAAGTTGTAAAAAATGTAAAATAAAGAAATGCTATAGGAAATGCTATAGCATTTCCTATGGCATTTCTCGTCAACAATTTAATCCTTGCATATTTTTGCATGAGAACTCTTGTTATATTCAAATTCCAATGTATAAGCTTTAAAATCATTATTTTTTTCAATTGGTTCGAAATTTAAGGTAGTAAAAAATGTAAAATAAAGAAATGCTATAGGATATGCAAAAGCATTTCCTATGGCATTTCTCGTCAACAATTTAATCCTTGCATATTTTTGCATGAGAACTCTTGTTATATTCAAATTCCAATGTATAAGCTTTAAAATCATTATTTTTTCAATTGGTTCGAAATTTAAGGTAGTAAAAAATGTAAAATAAAGAAATGCTATAGGAAATGCTATAGCATTTCCTATGGCATTTCTTGTCCACAACTTAATCCTTGCATATTTTTGCATGGGAACTCTAGTTATATTCAAATTACAATGTATAAGCCCTAAAATCATTATTTTTTCAATTGGTTCGAAATTTAAGGTTGTAAAAAATGTAAAATAAAGAAATGCTATACGAAATGCTATAGCATTTCGTATGGCATTTCTCGTCAACAATTTAATCCTTGCATATTTTTGAATGAGAACTCTTGTTATATTCAAACTCAAATGTATAAGCCCTAAAATAATTATTTTTTCAATTGGCTCGACTTTTAGGTCGTAAACAATGTAAAATAAAGAAATGCTATAGGAAATGCTATAGCATTTCCTATGGAATTTAACGTCAACAATTTAATCCTTGCATATTTTTGTAAGAGAACGCTTGTAATATTAAAACTCCAATGTATAATCCCTAAAATCATTATTTTTTCAATTGGTTCGAAATTTAAGGTTGTAAAAAATGTAAAATAAAGAAATGCTATAGCATTTCCTATGGCATTTCTCGTCAACAACTTAAACTTTGCATATTTTTGCATGAGAACTCTTGTTATATTAAAATTCCAATGTATAAGCTTTAAAATCATTATTTTTTCAATTGTTTCGAAATTTAAGGTTGTAAAAAATGTAAAATAAAGAAATGCTATAGTAAATGCTATAGCATTTCCTATGGCATTTCTCGTCAACAATTTAATCCTTGCATATTTTTGCATGAGAACTCTTGTTATATTCAAATTCCAATGTATAAGCTTTAAAATCATTATTTTTTCAATTGGTTCGAAATTTAAGGTAGTAAAAAATGTAAAATAAAGAAATGCTATAGGATATGCAAAAGCATTTCCTATGGCATTTCTCGTCAACAATTTAATCCTTGCATATTTTTGCATGAGAACTCTTTTTATATTCAAATTCCAATGTATAAGCTTTTAAATCATTATTTTTTCAATTGGTTCGAAATTTAAAGTTGTAAAAAATGTAAAATAAAGAAATGCTATAGGAAATGCTATAGCATTTCCTATGGCATTTCTCGTCCACAACTTAATCCTTGCATATTTTTGCATGAGAACTCTTGTTATATTCAAATTACAATGTATAAGCCCTAAAATCATTATTTTTTCAATTGGTTCGAAATTTAAGGTTGTAAAAAATGTAAAATAAAGAAATGCTATACGAAATGCTATAGCATTTCGTATAGCATTTCTCGTCAACAATTTAATCCTTGCATATTTTTGAATGAGAACTCTTGTTATATTCAAACTCAAATGTATAAGCCCTAAAATAATTATTTTTTCAATTGGCTCGACTTTTAGGTCGTAAACAATGTAAAATAAAGAAATGCTATAGGAAATGCTATAGCATTTCCTATGGAATTTAACGTCAACAATTTAATCCTTGCATATTTTTGTAAGAGAACGCTTGTAATATTAAAACTCCAATGTATAATCCCTAAAATTATTATTTTTTCAATTGGTTCGAAATTTAAGGTTGTAAAAAATGTAAAATAAAGAAATGCTATAGCATTTCCTATGGCATTTCTCGTCAACAACTTAAACTTTGCATATTTTTGCATGAGAACTCTTGTTATATTAAAATTCCAATGTATAAGCTTTAAAATCATTATTTTTTCAATTGGTTCGAAATTTAAGGCTGTAAAAAATGTAAAATAAAGAAATGCTATAGTAAATGCTATAGCATTTCCTATGGCATTTCTCGTCAACAATTTAATCTTTGCATATTTTTGCATGAGAACTCTTGTTATATTCAAATTCCAATGTATAAGCTTTAAAATCATTATTTTTTCAATTGGTTCGAAATTTAAGGTAGTAAAAAATGTAAAATAAAGAAATGCTATAGGATATGCAAAAGCATTTCCTATGGCATTTCTCGTCAACAATTTAATCCTTGCATATTTTTGCATGAGAACTCTTGTTATATTCAAATTCCAATGTATAAGCTTTAAAATCATTATTTTTTCAATTGGTTCGAAATTTAAAGTTGTAAAAAATGTAAAATAAAGAAATGCTATAGGAAATGCTATAGCATTTCCTATGGCATTTCTCGTCCACAACTTAATCCTTGCATATTTTTGCATGAGAACTCTTGTTATATTCAAATTACAATGTATAAGCCCTAAAATCATTATTTTTTCAATTGGTTTGAAATTTAAGGTTGTAAAAAATGTAAAATAAAGAAATGCTATACGAAATGCTATAGCATTTCGTATGATATTTCTCGTCAACAATTTAATCCTTGCATATTTTTGAATGAGAACTCTTGTTATATTCAAACTCAAATGTATAAGCCCTAAAATAATTATTTTTTCAATTGGTTCGACTTTTAGGTCGTAAACAATGTAAAATAAAGAAATGCTATAGGAAATGCTATAGCATTTCCTATGGAATTTAACGTCAACAATTTAATCCTTGCATATTTTTGTACGAGAACGCTTGTAATATTAAAACTCCAATGTATAATCCCTAAAATCATTATTTTTTCAATTGGTTCGATATTTAAGCTTGTAAAAAATGTAAAATAAAGAAATGCTATAGCATTTCCTATGGCATTTCTCGTCAACAACTTAAACTTTGCATATTTTTGCATGAGAACTCTTGTTATATTAAAATTCCAATGTATAAGCTTTAAAATCATTATTTTTTCAATTGGTTCAAAATTTAAGGTTGTAAAAAATGTAAAATAAAGAAATGCTATGGTAAATGCTATAGCATTTCCTATGGCATTTCTCGTCAACAATTTAATCCTTGCATATTTTTGCATGAGAACTCTTGTTATATTCAAATTCAAATGTATAAGCTTTAAAATCATTATTTTTTCAATGGGTTCGAAATTTAAGGTAGTAAAAAATGTAAAATAAAGAAATGCTATAGGATATGCAAAAGCATTTCCTATGGCATTTCTCGTCAACAATTTAATCCTTGCATATTTTTGCATAAGAACTCTTGTTATATTCAAATTCTAATGTATAAGCTTTAAAATCATTATTTTTTCAATTGGTTCGAAATTTAAGGTTGTAAAAAATGTAAAATAAAGAAATGCTATAGGAAATGCTATAGCATTTCCTATGGCATTTCTCGTCCACAACTTAATCCTTGCATATTTTTGCATAAGAACTCTTGTTATATTCAAATTACAATGTATAAGCCCTAAAATCATTATTTTTTCAATTGGTTCGAAATTTAAGGTTGTAAAAAATGTAAAATAAAGAAATGCTATACGAAATGCTATAGCATTTCGTATGGCATTTCTCGTCAACAATTTAATCCTTGCATATTTTTGAATGAGAACTCTTGTTATATTCAAACTCAAATGTATAAGCCCTAAAATAATTATTTTTTCAATTGGTTCGACTTTTAGGTCGTAAACAATGTAAAATAAAGAAATGCTATAGGAAATGCTATAGCATTTCTTATGGAATTTAACGTCAACAATTTAATCCTTGCATATTTTTGTACGAGAACGCTTGTAATATTAAAATTCCAATGTATAATCCCTAAAATCATTATTTTTTCAATTGGTTCGAAATTTAAGGTTGTAAAAAATGTAAAATAAAGAAATGCTATAAGAAATGCTATAGCATTTCCTATGGCATTTCTCGTCAACAATTTAATCCTTGCATATTTTTGCATGAGAACTCTTGTTATATTCAAATTCCAATGTTTAAGCTTTAAAATCATTATTTTTTCAATTGGTTCGAAATTTAAGGTTGTAAAAAATGTAAAATAAAGAAATGCTATAGTAGAATTTCCTATGGCATTTCTCGTCAACAATTTAATCCTTGCATATTTTTGCAAGATAACTCTTGTTATATTAAAATTCCAATGTATAAGCGTTAAAATAATTATTTTTTCAATTGGTTCGAAATTTAAGGTTGTAAAAAATGTAAAATAAAGAAATGCTATAGGAAATGCTATAGCATTTCCTATGGCATTTCTCGTCAACAACTTAGTCCTTGCATAATTTTGCATGAGAACTCTTGTTATATTAAAATTCCAATGTATAAGCTTTAAAATCATTATTTTTTCAATTGGTTCGAAATTTAAGGTTGTAAAAAATGTAAAATAAAGAAATGCTATAGTAAATGCTATAGCATTTCCTATGGCATTTCTCGTCAACAATTTAATCCTTGCATATTTTTGCATGAGAACTCTTGTTATATTCAAATTCCAATGTATAAGCTTTAAAATCATTATTTTTTCAATGGGTTCGAAATTTAAGGTAGTAAAAAATGTAAAATAAAGAAATGCTATAGGATATGCAAAAGCATTTCCTATGGCATTTCTCGTCAACAATTTAATCCTTGCATATTTTTGCATAAGAACTCTTGTTATATTCAACTTCCAATGTATAAGCTTTAAAATCATTATTTTTTCAATTGGTTCGAAATTTAAGGTTGTATAAAATGTAAAATAAAGAAATGCTATAGGAAATGCTATAGCATTTCCTATGGCATTTCTCGTCCACAACTTAATCCTTGCATATTTTTGCATAATAACTCTTGTTATATTCAAATTACAATGTATAAGCCCTAAAATCATTATTTTTTCAATTGGTTCGAAATTTAAGGTTGTAAAAAATGTAAAATAAAGAAATGCTATACGAAATGCTATAGCATTTCGTATGGCATTTCTCGTCAACAATTTAATCCTTGCATATTTTTGAATGAGAACTCTTGTTATATTCAAACTCAAATGTATAAGCCCTAAAATAATTATTTTTTCAATTGGTTCGACTTTTAGGTCGTAAACAATGTAAAATAAAGAAATGCTATAGGAAATGCTATAGCATTTCTTATGGAATTTAACGTCAACAATTTAATCCTTGCATATTTTTGTACGAGAACGCTTGTAATATTAAAATTCCAATGTATAATCCCTAAAATCATTATTCTTTCAATTGGTTCGAAATTTAAGGTTGTAAAAAATGTAAAATAAAGAAATGCTATAGGAAATGCTATAGCATTTCCTATGGCATTTCTCGTCAACAATTTAATCCTTGCATATTTTTGCATGAGAACTCTTGTTATATTCAAATTCCAATGTTTAAGCTTTAAAATCTTTATTTTTTCAATTGGTTCGAAATTTAAGGTTGTAAAAAATGTAAAATAAAGAAATGCTATAGTAGCATTTCCTATGGCATTTCTCGTCAACAATTTAATCCTTTCATATTTTTGCAAGATAACTCTTGTTATATTCAAATTCCAATGTATAAGCGTTAAAATAATTATTTTTTCAATTGGTTCGAAATTTAAGGTTGTAAAAAATGTAAAATAAAGAAATGCTATAGGAAATGCTATAGCATTTCCTATGGCATTTCTCGTCAACAACTTAGTCCTTGCATAATTTTGCATGAGAACTCTTGTTATATTAAAATTCCAATGTATAAGCTTTAAAATCATTATTTTTTCAATTGGTTCGAAATTTAAGGTTGTAAAAAATGTAAAATAAAGAAATGCTATAGTAAATGCTATAGCATTTCCTATGGCATTTCTCGTCAACAATTTAATCCTTGCATATTTTTTCATGAGAACTCTTGTTATATTCAAATTCCAATGTATAAGCTTTAAAATCATTATTTTTTCAATGGGTTCGAAATTTAAGGTAGTAAAAAATGTAAAATAAAGAAATGCTATAGGATATGCAAAAGCATTTCCTATGGCATTTCTCGTCAACAATTTAATCCTTGCATATTTTTGCATAAGAACTCTTGTTATATTCAAATTCCAATTTATAAGCTTTAAAATCATTATTTTTTCAATTGGTTCGAAATTTAAGGTTGTATAAAATGTAAAATAAAGAAATGCTATAGGAAATGCTATAGCATTTCCTATGGCATTTCTCGTCCACAACTTAATCCTTGCATATTTTTGCATAATAACTCTTGTTATATTCAAATTACAATGTATAAGCCCTAAAATCATTATTTTTTCAATTGGTTCGAAATTTAAGGTTGTAAAAAATGTAAAATAAAGAAATGCTATACGAAATGCTATAGCATTTCGTATGGCATTTCTCGTCAACAATTTAATCCTTGCATATTTTTGAATGAGAACTCTTGTTATATTCAAACTCAAATGTATAAGCCCTAAAATAATTATTTTTTCAATTGGTTCGACTTCTAGGTCGTAAACAATGTAAAATAATGAAATGCTATAGCATTTCTTATGGAATTTAACGTCAACAATTTAATCCTTGCATATTTTTGTACGAGAACGCTTGTAATATTAAAATTCCAATGTATAATCCCTAAAATCATTATTTTTTCAATTGGTTCGAAATTTAATGTTGTAAAAAATGTAAAATAAAGAATTGCTATAGGAAATGCTATAGCATTTCCTATGGCATTTCTCGTGAACAATTTAATCCTTGCATATTTTTGCATGAGAACGCTTGTTATATTCAAATTCCAATGTTTAAGCTTTAAAATCATTATTTTTTCAATTGGGTCGAAATTTAAGGTTGTAAAAAATGTAAAATAAAGAAATGCTATAGTAGCATTTCCTATGGCATTTCTCGTCAACAATTTAATCCTTGCATATTTTTGCATGATAACTCTTGTTATATTCAAATTCCAATGTATAAGCGTTAAAATAATTATTTTTTCAATTGGTTCAAAATTTAAGGTTGTAAAAAATGTAAAATAAAGAAATGCTATAGGGAATGCTATAGCATTTCCTATGGCATTTCTCGTCAACAACTTAGTCCTTGCATAATTTTGCATGAGAACTCTTGTTATATTCAAATTCCAATGTATAAGCTTTAAAATCATTATTTTTTCAATTGGTTCGAAATTTAAGGTTGTAAAAAATGTAAAATAAAGAAATGCTATAGTAGCATTTCCTATGGCATTTCTCGTCAACAATTTAATCCTTGCATATTTTTGCATGATAACTCTTGTTATATTCAAATTCCAATGTATAAGCGTTAAAATAATTATTTTTTCAATTGGTTCGAAATTTAAGGTTGTAAAAAATGTAAAATAAAGAAATGCTATAGGAAATGCTATAGCATTTCCTATGGCATTTCTCGTCAACAACTTAGTCCTTGCATAATTTTGCATGAGAACTCTTGTTATATTAAAATTCCAATGTATAAGCTTTAAAATCATTATTTTTTCAATTGGTTCGAAATTTAAGGTTGTAAAAAATGTAAAATAAAGAAATGCTATAGTAAATGCTATAGCATTTCCTATGGCATTTCTCGTCAACAATTTAATCCTTGCATATTTTTGCATGAGAACTCTTGTTATATTCAAATTCCAATGTATAAGCTTTAAAATCATTATTTTTTCAATGGGTTCAAAATTTAAGGTAGTAAAAAATGTAAAATAAAGAAATGCTATAGGATATTCAAAAGCATTTCCTATGGCATTTCTCGTCAACAATTTAATCCTTGCATATTTTTGCATAAGAACTCTTGTTATATTCAAATTCCAATGTATAAGCTTTAAAATCATTATTTTTTCAATTGGTTCGAAATTTAAGGTTGTAAAAAATGTAAAATAAAGAAATGCTATAAGAAATGCTATAGCATTTCCTATGGCATTTCTCGTCCACAACTTAATCCTTGCATATTTTTGCATAAGAACTCTTGTTATATTCAAATTACAATGTATAAGCCCTAAAATCATTATTTTTTCAATTTGTTCGAAATTTAAGGTTGTAAAAAATGTAAAATAAAGAAATGCTATACGAAATGCTATAGCATTTCGTATGGCATTTCTCGTCAACAATTTAATCCTTGCATATTTTTAAATGAGAACTCTTGTTATATTCAAACTCAAATGTATAAGCCCTAAAATAATTATTTTTTCAATTGGTTCGACTTTTAGGTCGTAAACAATGTAAAATAATGAAATGCTATAGGAAATGCTATAGCATTTCTTATGGAATTTAACGTCAACAATTTAATCCTTGGATATTTTTGTACGAGAACGCTTGTAATATTAAAATTCCAATGTATAATCCCTAAAATCATTATTTTTTCAATTGGTTCGAAATTTAATGTTGTACAAAATGTAAAATAAAGAAATGCTATAGGAAATGCTATAGCATTTCCTATGGCATTTCTCGTCAACAATTTATAGCTTGCATATTTTTGCATGAGAACTCTTGTTATATTCAAATTCCAATGTTTAAGCTTTAAAATCATTATTTTTTCAATTGGTTCGAAATTTAAGGTTGTAAAAAATGTAAAATAAAGAAATGCTATAGTAGCATTTCCTATGGCATTTCTCGTCAACAATTTAATCCTTGCATATTTTTGCATGATAACTCTTGTTATATTCAAATTCCAATGTATAAGCGTTAAAATAATTATTTTTTCAATTGGTTCGAAATTTAAGGTTGTAAAAAATGTAAAATAAAGAATTGCTATAGGAAATGCTATAGCATTTCCTATGGCATTTCTCGTCAACAACTTAGTCCTTGCATAATTTTGCATGAGAACTCTTGTTATATTAAAATTCCAATGTATAAGCTTTAAAATCATTATTTTTTCAATTGGTTCGAAATTTAAGGTTGTAAAAAATGTAAAATAAAGAAATGCTATAGTAAATGCTATAGCATTTCCTATGGCATTTCTCGTTAACAATTTAATCCTTGCATATTTTTGCATGAGAACTCTTGTTATATTCAAATTCCAATGTATAAGCTTTAAAATCATTATTTTTTCAATGGGTTCAAAATTTAAGGTAGTAAAAAATGTAAAATAAAGAAATGCTATAGGATATTCAAAAGCATTTCCTATGGCATTTCTCGTCAACAATTTAATCCTTGCATATTTTTGCATAAGAACTCTTGTTATATTCAAATTCCAATGTATAAGCTTTAAAATCATTATTTTTTCAATTGGTTCGAAATTTAAGGTTGTAAAAAATGTAAAATAAAGAAATGCTATAAGAAATGCTATAGCATTTCCTATGGCATTTCTCGTCCACAACTTAATCCTTGCATATTTTTGCATAAGAACTCTTGTTATATTCAAATTACAATGTATAATCCCTAAAATCATTATTTTTTCAATTGGTTCGAAATTTAAGGTTGTAAAAAATGTAAAATAAAGAAATGCTATACGAAATGCTATAGCATTTCGTATGGCATTTCTCGTCAACAATTTAATCCTTGCATATTTTTGAATGAGAACTCTTGTTATATTCAAACTCAAATGTATAAGCCCTAAAATAATTATTTTTTCAATTGGTTCGACTTTTAGGTCGTAAACAATGTAAAATAATGAAATGCTATAGGAAATGCTATAGCATTTCTTATGGAATTTAACGTCAACAATTTAATCCTTGCATATTTTTGTACGAGAACGCTTGTAATATTAAAATTCCAATGTATAATCCCTAAAATCATTATTTTTTCAATTGGTTCGAAATTTAATGTTGTAAAAAATGTAAAATAAAGAAATGCTATAGGAAATGCTATAGCATTTCCTATGGCATTTCTCGTCAACAATTTATACCTTGCATATTTTTGCATGAGAACTCTTGTTATATTCAAATTCCAATGTTTAAGCTTTAAAATCATTATTTTTTCAATTGGTTCGAAATTTAAGGTTGTAAAAAATGTAAAATAAAGAAATGCTATAGTAGCATTTCCTATGGCATTTCTCGTCAACAATTTAATCCTTGCATATTTTTGCATGATAACTCTTGTTATATTCAAATTCCAATGTATAAGCGTTAAAATAATTATTTTTTCAATTGGTTCGAAATTTAAGGTTGTAAAAAATGTAAAATAAAGAAATGCTATAGGAAATGCTATAGCATTTCCTATGGCATTTCTCGTCAACAACTTAGTCCTTGCATAATTTTGCATGAGAACTCTTGTTATATTAAAATTCCAATGTATAAGCTTTAAAATCATTATTTTTTCAATTGGTTCGAAATTTAAGGTTGTAAAAAATGTAAAATAAAGAAATGCTATAGTAAATGCTATAGCATTTCCTATGGCATTTCTCGTTAACAATTTAATCCTTGCATATTTTTGCATGAGAACTCTTGTTATATTCAAATTCCAATGTATAAGCTTTAAAATCATTATTTTTTCAATGGGTTCAAAATTTAAGGTAGTAAAAAATGTAAAATAAAGAAATGCTATAGGATATGCAAAAGCATTTCCTATGGCATTTCTCGTCAACAATTTAATCCTTGCATATTTTTGCATAAGAACTCTTGTTATATTCAAATTCCAATGTATAAGCTTTAAAATCATTATTTTTTCAATTGGTTCGAAATTTAAGGTTGTAAAAAATGTAAAATAAAGAAATGCTATAGGAAATGCTATAGCATTTCCTATGGCATTTCTCGTCCACAACTTAATCCTTGCATATTTTTGCATAAGAACTCTTGTTATATTCAAATTACAATGTATAAGCCCTAAAATCATTATTTTTTCAATTGGTTCGAAATTTAAGGTTGTAAAAAATGTAAAATAAAGAAATGCTATACGAAATGCTATAGCATTTCGTATGGCATTTCTCGTCAACAATTTAATCCTTGCATATTTTTGAATGAGAACTCTTGTTATATTCAAACTCAAATGTATAAGCCCTAAAATAATTATTTTTTCAATTGGTTCGACTTTTAGGTCGTAAACAATGTAAAATAATGAAATGCTATAGGAAATGCTATAGCATTTCTTATGGAATTTAACGTCAACAATTTAATCCTTGCATATTTTTGTACGAGAACGCTTGTAATATTAAAATTCCAATGTATAATCCCTAAAATCATTATTTTTTCAATTGGTTCGAAATTTAATGTTGTAAAAAATGTAAAATAAAGAAATGCTATAGGAAATGCTATAGCATTTCCTATGGCATTTCTCGTCAACAATTTATACCTTGCATATTTTTGCATGAGAACTCTTGTTATATTCAAATTCCAATGTTTAAGCTTTAAAATCATTATTTTTTCAATTGGTTCGAAATTTAAGGTTGTAAAAAATGTAAAATAAAGAAATGCTATAGTAGCATTTCCTATGGCATTTCTCGTCAACAATTTAATCCTTGCATATTTTTGCATGATAACTCTTGTTATATTCAAATTCCAATGTATAAGCGTTAAAATAATTATTTTTTCAATTGGTTCGAAATTTAAGGTTGTAAAAAATGTAAAATAAAGAAATGCTATAGGAAATGCTATAGCATTTCCTATGGCATTTCTCGTCAACAACTTAGTCCTTGCATAATTTTGCATGAGAACTCTTGTTATATTAAAATTCCAATGTATAAGCTTTAAAATCATTATTTTTTCAATTGGTTCGAAATTTAAGGTTGTAAAAAATGTAAAATAAAGAAATGCTATAGTAAATGCTATAGCATTTCCTATGGCATTTCTCGTTAACAATTTAATCCTTGCATATTTTTGCATGAGAACTCTTGTTATATTCAAATTCCAATGTATAAGCTTTAAAATCATTATTTTTTCAATGGGTTCAAAATTTAAGGTAGTAAAAAATGTAAAATAAAGAAATGCTATAGGATATTCAAAAGCATTTCCTATGGCATTTCTCGTCAACAATTTAATCCTTGCATATTTTTGCATAAGAACTCTTGTTATATTCAAATTCCAATGTATAAGCTTTAAAATCATTATTTTTTCAATTGGTTCGAAATTTAAGGTTGTAAAAAATGTAAAATAAAGAAATGCTATAGGAAATGCTATAGCATTTCCTATGGCATTTCTCGTCCACAACTTAATCCTTGCATATTTTTGCATAAGAACTCTTGTTATATTCAAATTACAATGTATAATCCCTAAAATCATTATTTTTTCAATTGGTTCGAAATTTAAGGTTGTAAAAAATGTAAAATAAAGAAATGCTATACGAAATGCTATAGCATTTCGTATGGCATTTCTCGTCAACAATTTAATCCTTGCATATTTTTGAATGAGAACTCTTGTTATATTCAAACTCAAATGTATAAGCCCTAAAATAATTATTTTTTCAATTGGTTCGACTTTTAGGTCGTAAACAATGTAAAATAATGAAATGCTATAGGAAATGCTATAGCATTTCTTATGGAATTTAACGTCAACAATTTAATCCTTGCATATTTTTGTACGAGAACGCTTGTAATATTAAAATTCCAATGTATAATCCCTAAAATCATTATTTTTTCAATTGGTTCGAAATTTAATGTTGTAAAAAATGTAAAATAAAGAAATGCTATAGGAAATGCTATAGCATTTCCTATGGCATTTCTCGTCAACAATTTATACCTTGCATATTTTTGCATGAGAACTCTTGTTATATTCAAATTCCAATGTTTAAGCTTTAAAATCATTATTTTTTCAATTGGTTCGAAATTTAAGGTTGTAAAAAATGTAAAATAAAGAAATGCTATAGTAGCATTTCCTATGGCATTTCTCGTCAACAATTTAATCCTTGCATATTTTTGCATGATAACTCTTGTTATATTCAAATTCCAATGTATAAGCGTTAAAATAATTATTTTTTCAATTGGTTCGAAATTTAAGGTTGTAAAAAATGTAAAATAAAGAAATGCTATAGGAAATGCTATAGCATTTCCTATGGCATTTCTCGTCAACAACTTAGTCCTTGCATAATTTTGCATGAGAACTCTTGTTATATTCAAATTCCAATGTATAAGCTTTAAAATCATTATTTTTTCAATTGGTTCGAAATTTAAGGTTGTAAAAAATGTAAAATAAAGAAATGCTATAGTAAATGCTATAGCATTTCCTATGGCATTTCTCGTCAACAATTTAATCCTTGCATATTTTTGCATGAGAACTCTTGTTATATTCAAATTCCAATGTATAAGCTTTAAAATCATTATTTTTTCAATGGGTTCGAAATTTAAGGTAGTAAAAAATGTAAAATAAAGAAATGCTATAGGATATTCAAAAGCATTTCCTATGGCATTTCTCGTCAACAATTTAATCCTTGCATATTTTTGCATAAGAACTCTTGTTATATTCAAATTCCAATGTATAAGCTTTAAAATCATTATTTTTTCAATTGGTTCGAAATTTAAGGTTGTAAAAAATGTAAAATAAAGAAATGCTATAGTAAATGCTATAGCATTTCCTATGGCATTTCTCGTCCACAACTTAATCCTTGCATATTTTTGCATAAGAACTCTTGTTATATTCAAATTACAATGTATAAGCCCTAAAATCATTATTTTTTCAATTGGTTCGAAATTTAAGGTTGTAAAAAATGTAAAATAAAGAAATGCTATACGAAATGCTATAGCATTTCGTATGGCATTTCTCGTCAACAATTTAATCCTTGCATATTTTTTAATGAGAACTCTTGTTATATTCAAACTCAAATGTATAAGCCCTAAAATAATTATTTTTTCAATTGGTTCGACTTTTAGGTCGTAAACAATGTAAAATAATGAAATGCTATAGGAAATGCTATAGCATTTCTTATGGAATTTAACGTCAACAATTTAATCCTTGCATATTTTTGTACGAGAACGCTTGTAATATTAAAATTCCAATGTATAATCCCTAAAATCATTATTTTTTCAATTGGTTCGAAATTTAATGTTGTAAAAAATGTAAAATAAAGAAATGCTATAGGAAATGCTATAGCATTTCCTATGGCATTTCTCGTCAACAATTTATACCTTGCATATTTTTGCATGAGAACTCTTGTTATATTCAAATTCCAATGTTTAAGCTTTAAAATCATTATTTTTTCAATTGGTTCGAAATTTAAGGTTGTAAAAAATGTAAAATAAAGAAATGCTATAGTAGCATTTCCTATGGCATTTCTCGTCAACAATTTAATCCTTGCATATTTTTGCATGATAACTCTTGTTATATTCAAATTCCAATGTATAAGCGTTAAAATAATTATTTTTTCAATTGGTTCGAAATTTAAGGTTGTAAAAAATGTAAAATAAAGAAATGCTTTAAGGAATGCTATAGCATTTCCTATGGCATTTCTCGTCAACAACTTAGTCCTTGCATAATTTTGCATGAGAACTCTTGTTATATTCAAATTCCAATGTATAAGCTTTAAAATCATTATTTTTTCAATTGGTTCGAAATTTAAGGTTGTAAAAAATGTAAAATAAAGAAATGCTATAGTAGCATTTCCTATGGCATTTCTCGTCAACAATTTAATCCTTGCATATTTTTGCATGATAACTCTTGTTATATTCAAATTCCAATGTATAAGCGTTAAAATAATTATTTTTTCAATTGGTTCGAAATTTAAGGTTGTAAAAAATGTAAAATAAAGAACACACAACGTCCCTCAACACACAACTTCTTTTATATGGCTATCGTAAACAAATAATTCTACATAAGAATACATACGTCTACAGTGTAAACCGTGTTTGATATATGTATATTATATATATATATATATATAAAATAAGGGTTGATAATGAAGTGAAACTGACTGGACCAAAACCCTAACGAACGTACACGATGAACATGAAATCTTTTTATTTCACGTCTCTTTTTCTCTTCATTACTCCATGGCCACCCAAGCTTTTTGCTTAGGAAATGGTATTGTTAATGGGTAAAAATGACTTTAACTTAGAGTCGGATCCAAGGTTCGGGTCCCGGGTTTGACCCGGTGAACACATGGATGATTGAATGCTGAGTCAATGCGGGTTGACTAATGATCGTCAAAGCTGGAAGCGAATCCGTCGTCATGAATGAGTCTCCGGGCTGTCCTTGACGATCCTCGGCGAACTTCCCTTGTGGGGGCGAAGGCCGTATCGCGGCGAAGCTCCTCGTCGAACTTCCCTCGTGGTGGCGAAGTTCGTATCACGGCAAAGCTCCTCGTCTGGGCGGAGTCCTTGTCTTCGTGAAGCTCCTCGTCTGGGCGGAGTCCTAGTCCTGGCCCACTCAGAAATGTTAATAAGAATCATAGAAAGACAAAACTCAAAAATCTAATATCATCATCAGACCTTCAAACAAACCCAGAAAGAGAGAGAAACCCAAAACCCATAATCACACACATATACATATTACATATTACATATACATATACATATACGTATACATATACATATACATATATAGTCATAGAACCCAGAAATATCGCTCCCAAACGAATTCAAATCAAAATCCCAAGTAGAATACTTACTGAGAACGAGCACCGGTGCGTGACCTTCTCTTGCAGGAACTGCAGCATATGTTGACGTTTCCAGTTGTCGATTCTGCAACATGGAAAATACTTTCTTCAATCAGTTTAAGCTGTGTCACTCGTTACTCTTACGTATGTTTTGTTTGTAAAAACCCGACTCGCTCACCTTATCATCTCCTTACGCTGGCCAGCATCGTCAAGCAAGATCAACTTGGGCGGCGAGTTGAAAGCGTACTGAACTTTGAGCGACGAGAAAGTATCCTTGTCTTCTTCCATGAAAGCAACCACTTCAGGATAGAACACCAGCTTCCTCATGCAAACCTCCAATATTGCCCCCGAATACGTCACCTGCAGATTAACCACAAATCTCATCAACATTATATCTTAAGAAGTATGTGTTACGCGTATTTTTGGGAGCCGAAGAAATTAAGCCCCAAACCAAAAAAGCGCTCCCGAAGCAAAAAAAAAAACTTATGTTTTTCGTTTATTCATAATTTTCGACTCAAATGCTCGACTAATGTTAGCGTCGGAGCGGGCGACAAAGACCCCCTCTTTTCTCAGGAACATGGGCGGAAGCGAAAGTCCCGGATAAGATTTCCGGCCCAGCAAGAATAAAAAATCAAGTATCAAGCTCATTTAAACCGTCAAGCAGGTGTTAAGCCCGGCTCAAAATCAAGACTTGGGCCGCATTCAAGTTGATCCATTTTTAAAATATACCTTGCTCATGGAATCATTGGAATCTTCCGCACAACACTTGAAGCAGTCTGATACCAATTCTGCAATCAAAACCAGATTTTGAGTATCACTAATCTAGCTTATTATCTATCCAATTCATCCCTATCAATTCATCGGTCTGAAAAGAATCCAATTAAAAAAAAAAAGGGATGAATCTGACCTTGGTCTTTGACATAGTCGGCGAAAGTGTGACAATCGGAGCACAAGGCGAGGCCAGTGAAACCCAGATTCTCGCACTCTCTGGAGCTCAGTTGCTCTTCCGATGCGCAAAGTGAAAGAGGCATCGTCACCACCAGCAACACGGCAATCAGAAGCCCCATGATTGAATCTCCGATCGAAGACCAGTCTGATCGCTCGCACACAGAAATCCGATCGAATCGAAGACCAGAATATAGAGGAGAGGAAGGTGGGCCCCTTGATTGATTTTTAGGCTGAATTGTCGTTTCCATGCTTGTCATCGTTTTTTATTTATGGATGGGATATTGCTGTCGTTTCTCCAAATCCTAATTCTGTTGTCGTTTACATAATTATGATTCTTTGGATAGGATGGGATATTGATATTTGCTTGGTAAAATCATCAAATGATTATTCAAGTAAGCGAGCCATTTGATGCAAAAATAAGTGTTGAAAGTTACTCTTCCCACTAGCAGTTCGTCGTTGGTCCGAATATACTGCATTACCGCTATATTTTTTAGAATTGCCGCTAGCTATCTATTTACTCCCCATTGTATATTACCGATAGCGGTTTACCGTTGTCCCTATATACATTTTTACTGCTATGTATAATAGAACGTGGTTCACGGATCGCCCAGCGGCGGGGGAGCCCGCAACCAGCTTCACCGCCACCGCCGCCAGGGTTTGAAGAGGAGAATGACGACGAGACGGAAGTAGTGGAGAGTGACGTGGAGATGCAAGCGGAGAGTGAGAACGGCGGTGAGGATGGAGGTGAGGCAGATGGAGAGTCTGAAGGTGAAGATGGTGCGTCCAGGGGTGAGTTAGATGGTGAAGCTGCCGCTGAAGATGGTGAGCCTAGATGTGGAGATGATGAGCCAGGCAGTGAGTCAGATGGTGAGCCTGGATGTGATGATGTTGAGCCTAGAGGTGAAGCTGTTGAGTCTGGCGGTGACTCGGACTTATATGTAGTAAATGCTTGTTACCCGGATCTATTGCCACTCTCACCAGCACCGAAGTACCTCGTACACATGTTCACCCATTAGTTGGATCGCGACACTTCAACGCCGCGGGTATGTGGTATCGGTACATACGACCGGGCCTTTTTTCAGAGGATCGTCGACCGCGATGAGTGGTTGCACTGTGGGGGTAATAATTCTTAGATGACAATATTTCTATATTTATTTTATTTTTATATGTTGTTACCAATTCATTGATATTAAATGCAGATCATCAACGAGATAACTTACGGGCTCCGTAAGCGACTAGAAACTTTTCCCGCAAGTATTCTCAATTCTAGTTCAATCGCTGTTGTCGATACTTCCTTCATGGCCCAACTGACTATCATTGCTGGGAACATCCGTAGCGGTGCACTGGAAGAATAAGATTTTAGGTCTATAGATTGGGTATCGGGAGACGAACCAAGGTTTTATGGCCAAGCGTGGGAATAAGTGGACAAGATGTACTTCCCGATCTGGTTAAACGGTCAATGGATAGCATGCAGAGCCGATTTTGAAACAACGCGGTTTAACCTCTTTGTTCCCAAGTCGAACTACAGTAGTGAAAATATGATGTCAAATATATTGCAGGATCTACAGTTGTACTTCCCTTGGATTTTGGAAGCGTCAAACTTGACTGCATTACCCCGGCATGCACGTCTCAAGAACTGGCGTTGGACATGGAGGCGCACCTTAAGCCCAGAAGTGACCCAGCCTGTCGACTCTGGAATATTTTCTGTGAAGTTCATAGAACTAGACATGACCGGCAGCTCCCCTTTCTCGATGGTTGACCGTGTAGTACCTTTATCCCGGTCCCGATACGCAATGGAAATCTGGTCGAATTGGTCGTTTTGACTTTAGAACTATGTTTATAACCTGTGTAATATTTTGACTATGTTTTTTTTACCTATTTTGTTTGGACGAGTATGTGGTAACTATGCTTATTACTTTGGACGAGTATGTTCTGTATATAGCCGTTGTGATACCGTTATTACCAAGTGTACGTCTACCGCTATACATTCCAGATTATACAATTAAATTTAAATTGTCCAGCAATAAACAGAAACTTCATATTACTGTTTTTTGAAAATCGTTGTTCTACCGCTAACAAAAACTATCTTTTACCGCTATTACAAAGCGTGATACATACGACATAGCTAATACGACATAATTAGGGCACCGCTATAAAAAGTTGTTACGCTAATAAGCAAGAAACCTTATAACCGCTATACATAACTAATAAGCAAGAAACCTTATAACCGCTATACATAACTAATATGGGCACGAAATCTTACAACCGCTATACATAACTAATATGCACGAAATAATCAAAATACAGAGACTATGCTCTCCACGTAATCATGGGCGGGCTCAACGTACATGTCATTCTCCGCGCCCCATACATTTATCCAACAGTACTCCATCGCCGGCCGTTATACCGTCGGAAGCACGGTTGGATTTATTGGACATGTGTGCTTAAACAAGATGTCTTTTCCCTAATTGTAAAAAAATTAAACCAAAGTCGTTGAATAAAAGATGTTACTGTTGGGAAGTTCATTACGTTTCCTGAAAATATTATCACGATTCATGCTGTCAAGCCGTCCGGGTAACATTTAAAAAATTATTTAAAGCGGAAAACTTGTTACCCGTTCAACGATTTGAAGATCATATAATAACCAAAATCAAGATCTGATAAATTATTACTAATTTAACTTTTCATAAATTCATTATTAATAATATAGTCTATAGGAAATAAATAAACTGTAAATAAAGGTTTGCATTTATTGACCTAATGCATAAGGCCGTACCTTATGTGATGACGATTCCGGCTGCGCGTTCTGAACTGGGCAGGGCTTCGCCGATGCTAAGGGAAACTCACGTGAACTTCCAGGATATTCTCCTGGACTCTTCGTGATAATATTATCGGGAAACATAATGAACTTCTCAACAGGATTTTCCTCGAGGCAAAACACCTCGTCCCGCCAGTCGAAGGAAATGAATGTTGATTTATATTGCTGGGGGTTAATCAGAATCGCCCAATGAAGTACCCCGTCCACAGTTACCGCATCCCGTGGCCAATCAAGCTCCCCTGGTAGTGTCAAGGACCCACAGTCTCTCCATGCAAGTCCGCTTTTGGAGAACACTTGTGTGCATACGGAAAGCGAATCCTGGGCTGTGCATAGTCGAACGATCTTGTAGTCATTGATAGTGACGTCATACGTGAAACCTAACACCCCATTGTCATGAAAGACAGGTGAGTAGGGTGCTGGAACGGGAAACCGCCTCACTTACCGAGTCGTCGGATTCTAAAGATCGAGTCTTGTTTCATGCGCCCCGAACGACAGTCATATCAAGCCATTGCAGGAGCCTACTATATCGAAGTGTTCGTAATTTTCTGCGTGAAGATACAACGCGTCAATGTCCGTCACCCGTTGGCCGGAGAGCAATAGTATTACTTGTTGGTAGTCCCGTTTGGAGGCGGCAATCAGGAGTGGGCCGTTTCTGGTCCGCTAACGAATTTGATGTGTGTTGATGAACGTCGAGTCGCCCCCTGATATTCTTGCCAGCCAACATTTCGAGACGCTCCTTAATCCTATTAGAATTTTTGCCGGAAGTTTGGGTAGGATCTTGTGGAACACAAGGTCTTCGGGAAGGTCTTCCGACGTGTATTCCATTGTAGTTTCTAATAATACAATTTGAGACACTGACCAAGTGCAGTTAGAAGTTAGAACCATCTTTTTAATAGACACGGACGGACACGTCCTTTCAAATAGCAAATCTGAACTGTGCTTAATGAAAGCGGCTCTTGAGATTTCCCATGACGTAATCATAACCGCTACAGTTCTGATCCCGCCTTTTTGTTGTGACAGTTGAGTTGCTCGATGTCTCGGTAACTGCTACGAGCTCTGCCCATACCGCTAGTTGCTCATGATCCCGCTCGATGTTTTACAGCTCTTACATGCCACGTGTTTGTAAGACGACAGACACGTTATGCCAAATATATATCACGCCAGTTGTTACAGTCTTGAGCATGATTAATAAAAATATATATACGTTTGAGATTTCTAATAGTAACATCATGATCATAATTTATTACCGCTACAGAACTCAATCAATTACGTTTGAGTTGCTCGATGTCTCGGTAACTGCTACGAGCTCTCTCCATAAGTCTCTATATTTATTTCTCTTTTTCCCTGACTAAATCACCACTACTCTCCACAATGAACCGAGAAAAAAGGATTCTTCCACTCACTGATGAAGTGATACTGAGTGATATTGCCCGCTTTTATGGCTTTGATGGGGGCCTACTGAAGGCGATATTGCCCGACAACTTTGATGATGAAGACCGGAAGGATATTTTGCCCAACAAGGTTCATCGCAAGTACGACCATACCTACAAGCACGACGATGGCCAAACTTACTCGGCATGGAGCCGCGAACACTTGGAGGCAGGGGTGACGTTCCCCTTAGCACCTGTGTATATGGCGATTTTTAAGGTTAATGGTCTGGCCCCATTCCAACTTGTCCCGTAGGGCTATCAGATCATTGCGGCTCTGTATGTCCTCGCATACCACGTCAGGTTGCCGCGTCCAATGGAAAACAATATTCTGAGTATGTTTGGATTGAAGGAACTTGGAGTTGGCTTCTACACAGTCACGGAGAGGCCCTGGCTTCGCTATATGGGGCCCGTGCTCTACAGAAAAGCCAACGCACTTAGCCGAGTACCAAGTCGGTACTTTTTCGTGGCGGGGCCGGAGAAGTTGCAGGATCATACCACCAATCCGACGTGGACCTTTGCATCCTTCGATTGTCTAGAGAAATATAGGAAATATGCCACTTTTATCGCCAGGCTCCTTCCAGTCAGCGTATATTAGGCAAGTTGACAAGCTACCGCAATTTGCAGGATGCAGATCTTTTCTATGAATGGGCTCGCATGGGGCCCCTTTCCTTCCAGAGCCGACCGGAACTCCGAGTTACAGATGGGCTAGGGAAACGTCAATCCCGGTGGTCCTCTTCTTTTAAACGTTGGCCCGGGGATGCCGTACCTGGCACCCCTGGTCCGCACGAGCGAGAGCAGTCGTCCCTATGCGGCGTCTGTCCGGAAGGCTCTCCGTCGCGAAAAGGAGCTAGCGGCAGTTTACGATTGATTTGTATAGTAGTTAGTATAACTTTGTTTTGTAACCACTACTAATATAAGTTGCTTTACTTTGTTACCGCTACTAATATAACTTGCTTTACTTTTGTTACCGCTGCTAATATAAGTTGCTTGACTTTGTTACGCTACTAATATAAGTTGCTTCAATTCATTACCGCTACCAATGCTAATAGCACTATTTCTTTCTAGAACAGATTGCTTTACTTTGTTACCGCTACTAATTCACGTTTCTTTATTCCTTTACCGCTACCAATATGAATAATAGTATTTTTTTCTAATACAAATTACTTTACTTCATAGTAATATGTCTTACTAATATGAGATTATGAGTTGCTTTACTTATTTAGTACTTTTGCTATATTTGTCTTACTTATATCTGGTACTTTTATATATAGAACCCAAGTCACCAACGGTAAGAAACTCGACTATAAAATAAAGGCACCCACGTCCCCAGATCACAAGAAAGCCCAGAAATTGTAGATCTACTTTCGACCTTAGCAGCTCTACAATGTACGAGCTTGCCGATAGTTTAAGCACTTCTCCAACTCAGAAGGATCGACGATATCTTTGCAAATACGGCAACAACACGATAGTCTTAACATCAAACACGTGGAAAAATCCAGGAATAAGATTCAGGTGTTGTTTAAAGATGAAGGTACGTTCATTGATGACGACTTTATACTTGATCTCATAAATTTTCATAAGGTTGTGATTTTGGGTATTTTGCTTGTCATCCGGGAAAAGAGAATTGCGGATACTTTGATTGGGTAGATCCAGAACCAATTCCACAAATTGATGCCCTTCAACCAATTCAAATACTGGAACGAAGAAACTACTATGAGTTCATCAGTTGGTAAAAACTAATGTTCGTAACTTTCTTTGTCGTTTTATGGATGTTCTTCAAGTGAGTATTTGTCTGGTACGCGGTATGGTGTTTTGTAACGAAGATGTGTTAAACCATTTTGTATTTCAATCTTTACCGCTATGTTAAAGCTATTATATTGTATGACAATCAAACTGCCCTCTGTTAATGCTATATATTGCAAATTGTGTTCCATTTTAGGGTTTTCTTCTATTTATATCGATAAAAGGGTATTTTGGTACTTATAATCCTCTTACCGCTATTCCTTATAATTTAGTCTGCCAAACAACACAGAAATAGTAAATATTGAGTACCGCTATATGTTACATAATAGCGGGATTATCAAATAAAAAACAAAGATAAATAATAAATAATTAGATATTCTTCATTCTGTAATACATCACACAATAAGTAAATATTGAGTACCGCTATATGTTACATAATAGCGGGAATAAATCATACAAAACCAAACTTGAATAGGAACGACGGGAAGCACGAATGCTGCTCCTCCTAACACGAGTTGCTTCATTTCGTCCCTAGCGGGAAGAAACAAGAAGCTGACAGTGAAGAGGATCACGGAAACGAAGCTGACAGAGGTAGAAGCACGATTGCGAAGAAGGACACAAGCTCAGTTTTTCAGCTCCTTGTAAATATTGTATGAATGCACGACGGCATAAAAGATTGTTGACGAGAAGCCGACGAATAGTAAATATTATCATGGAAAGAGATGATGGATATAATTATATTGTTTAGGGTTAGGGTTTGTTCTTTTTATGAACACTTGGGGGGAGTTAGACAATTAATTAATACGACCTGCATGCAATAAAGGCACATTAATATGTTTCTCCACCCACTAATTCGAGAACTTTTTGTGAACAGAGATTACCGCTATGTTTTCCCCTAGCGGTGTTCACTAAACACCTAATGGTTACCTAGCGGTTTGTGAATAGAAACGGGGAAGGTTAGTGTGTCTTTCAGTTTGTTTCATTTTACCGTCAGTGTGCATAATTAAGTTCATCGTAACAACTAATGGTAAGTGAGATGGATCATAGGCGGATAATGAGAATGATAAAAGAACTAGCAAGTTTGTTGGATCATAGAACAAGTCTCTATCAATCGTACACATATGTGAAACAATGTATACTTTACTCGATTAACTCGTTCTTATTTCAACTTAAAAAGGTAATACACTAGTACATATGATTAAATAACCGTCATTTTACTACCAAAACTAATTACCACTAATTGATTGTCTTATCCGCCGCTAGACACTTATAGCACTACCGGTACGGGTTACGAAGTAGCGGTTTTTTTATTTGACTGAAAATTTTAAGATTCTGATGGTTTGGACAAGATAACTCTTTGATTTAAGTATTATTTTAAATCGAAAGACTTTGCTGCTCTCAAACATAAACGCTTGGGGGGGGGGGGGTTGGACGAGTAATTAATATTACATGCATGCAATAAAGGCACATTAATATGTTTCTCCACCGACTAATTCGAGTACTTTTGGTCAACAGAGATTACCGCTATGTTTTCCCCTAGAGATGGTCACTAAACACGTAACGGTTACCTAGCGATTTATAAATAGAAACGGAGAAGGTTAGTGTTTCTTCAGTTTTTTTCAATTTACCGTTAGTGTGCATAATTAAGCTAATCGTAACAACTAATGGTAAGTGAGATGGATCATATGCGGATAATGGGAATGACAAAAGAACATGCAAGTTTCTTGGATCATAGAACAAGTCTCTATCACTCGTACACATATGTGGAGCAATGCATATTTCACTAGATTAACTCGTTCTTATTTCAACTTAAAAAGGTAATACACTAGTAAATATGATTCGGTAATACAACACATAGGTAGTGGCGTCAACAAAAGATTAATCTTGCACAAGAATTTGCAGCTTCCGCTTATACCGCTATGATCCCCGTCCTTAATATGGCGTCAGGAAATTGCTTCTTCTCCTTCTTTATTGCGGATTTCTAATACGTGTTGTTTCATTTCGTCCCTATATCGGGAAGAAATCATACAAGAACCGAGCATGTATTTATAATCCGAATTGAGGAAGGAAAGAAGCACGGCTAGAAGATCAACTTGCACCTCCTTGTTAATATTATATGAATGCACGGCGGCATAGAAGATTGCTGACAAGCAACTGACAAACTTTTCGACGGTGCATTCATACAATAATATCATGGAGGGAGAGATGCTTGATATAATTCTATTGTTTAGGGTGAGGGATTGTTCTTTATATAGACGCTTGGGGGAAGATGGATGGTTTAAACATGTTGGGGGGCATGAACGAGTATTTAATACGACATGCATGCAATAAAGGCACATGGGAAGGTTACTCCAACCACTTATCAGTGAACATTTGAACCATAGCAATTACCGCTACGGTTTTGTATGAAATTGTACCGCTATAGGTTTCTTAATAGCGGTTATTAGTTTACTTCGAAGATTTCTTATTAAATGAACACGTAGCGTTCAAACAATTTTTTTAATCAACACTTCTATAATTGATGATCTCCACTGCTACCAAATATAGTATTCCCACTAGAGGTAATTACTTAAACAAGTAGCGATAAAACAACACGTAGCGGTAAAACAAGTATTTAAACAAATATTAAAGCACGCGGGAAAGTCAAACCGTCAAACTATAATTTAATACCAATCGGGGAAGAAGAACCAGTAATTAATACCACCAACTTAATAATATATGTCAGTGAATAAAGACGAACCGCCAACTTATTAGAACAACCTACTTACAATAAACGCAACAAACAGGTGTCAAATATACAGTTCTAATATCCGAATAATTTAGCCATTCACAAGCATTTTCTATAGTATGGCGGAGAGAACGTTTGGTCTTTTGGGATCGAATCTGTCTTCGGAAGTATTCTCACGCTTATTTTCACTATTCTCACGCTTCTTTTCAGTATTCTAATGTGATCCCTCTTTTTTTTTTTTGCAGATTATTGTGGAGATTTTTTCAGGATTAAAGCTTGCAATGAATACCGCTATACTTTTTTGCAGATTGCTTCCTTCTGAAACCATTCACGATAAGTCCGGCACTCCTCATGGTCCAAATTTCTATAGCTCTATCAATAAAAATTAATTTACCTCTATATAACTATTATCTTACCGCTATTCTAGGAATCATTAGTTCATAAAAAAATGAAAATGAGGTCCACATATTTTTGTAAATAGTACACGTTGTAGCATAGTTCACAAATTAACTTAATGCAAATTCATGGTTCATACAAAAAAAGAGGAAGTTCAAACAGTACACGTTGAAGCATGAGCACATGGGTTGTACCTCCGGCGGTCTAATCTTCCCAAAGACTTGACGGACTTGAGAATGTACTTCCCAATCTTCACGTAGCGGGATAGGTTTTACGGCAATAATATGCGCTTTAGAACAGTTGTCCAAACTCAAGAATTTCCCACAGAAATTCTCAGGATTTAACCCAGCAGTGGAGATTGTCTAGATGGCATGCGCACATGGGTATTCCGTAGTTTGCCAATGTAAGCACGTGCACATTTTTCTACCGATCACCACAACCTCTTTGGGTTGGCTTCCCAACTTTGTTCCACTCATCGTCACTTCCTACTTGTCATCGTTTAAGTTATCGGCCGTCATCGTCTTAGATTTGATCTCATTCTTTTTTATCTTTACTCGAATCCACGGAGTGACTGGAGAGGACAATTCTATAATACATTTAGTACTCGCGTCATGGTATCTACTTATATACTCAGATACCTTCGTAAGACATTCATCTAAAAGGCCAACAATGGGGTAACATCTAGCTACTTTCAGCACACTATTAATGCATTCAGTGTTGTTTGAAGTCAGTATGTTATACCTTTTCCTCCTGAAGTACGCTCTTGCCCAATTCGATCTTCTCCCAACTTGTTCAACGAGATATTGCGCAGCAAGTGGAAACTTAATCTTGAATACATCCAATCTTTTCTCAAAGTCCTCCTCTTTATATGATCGTACCATTTCTCAATAATGGCCCATTAGCCCTTTTTATTTTTCTTGTTTTCTTCATAGGGATCAGGAACTTTTGATACGACGACGGTTTCTTCATTGGGATTTGGATCCCTTGATACGCCGACGGTTTCTTCATTGGGATTTAGATCCCTTGATACGCTTGTTTCTTCATCGGGATCAGGATCCCTTGACTTCTTCTTCTTCTTCTTCTTCTTCTTCTTCTTCTTCTTCTTCTTCTTCTTCTTCTTCTTCTTCTTCTTCTTCTTCTTCTTCTTCTTCTTCTTCTTCTTCTTCTTCTTCTCCTCACACTTCCATAAGTTGCAACTGATGTGATAATTACAATTTCCATGATGTGCTTTCGGATACATTGTACGTATACCATGAATGATGGATCCCCGTCTATCCGATACGAACACCAAGTCTTCCTCATTCGGGACTGATTCTTTGAGGCGTTCTAAAAACCATACCAACGCTAAATTGTTCTCCCCGTCTGTAATACCGAAAGCAAGAGGACAAATACGACCATCGCCATCCATAGCGGTTGCTACGAGTAATACACCTGCGTACTTGCTATACAAGTGACATGTGTCGAGACAAATCACCTTCCTCAAACTTTTGAATCCTATAATCGACGCGTATAATGCCATGAAATAGTACAAAAATGGCCTTTCTCGGTAATCTTAATCGCGGTACTGGAACCCGGGTTTTCTTTTTCAACTATAAAAAAATAATCCGGTAAAAAGTCGTAATTCTGAGTCGGAGTACCTTTCATCATGTCAATGGCGTTACCCCTCGCACGCCAAGCCTTCTAGGAACTGACCTTGATACCTTTATTTGACAGAAAATGATGAATCAATTTCGCGTTTGGAAGTAGTTTCAAGCCATGGAATGAATTAGAGATCAGGATGGCGAGATACGACGAAGTGGCCTGTCGATGTCCATCTTTTCGGCCGGCAACGGAACAAGTATGGATGTTTTCATATCTCCGTACGGTGAACGTCTTACAGTTCTTTATCTACGTTGCACGTATCCCTCACGTGCATTTCGAATTTAGGCATCTGACTTAGTATAATGTTTCTGTAGACTTTACTGACCTCAACTCGAAGGATCCCTTGAATGCACCCTCGGCCATAAATTTTTTCAAGTCCGACTTTGATGAAAACTCCTGACCAAGTTCGAGATTCATACCGTCATGAAAATCAAATGCCGGGAGTTATCCTTCATCAATGCTCGGACCACACGAATTTGGTGCCAAAAAATAATTCGACATCCCTCTGAATTGTGACAATATCACATCTTTGTTGGGTTTTTAACCCGAGATCGAAATAAACCGAAACAAAGTATCGAAAACGGAATGAACTCACACTTTGTTTTAAAACGGAATGAACTCACACAGACAAAATATGAGGAGAGAAATAAGATAATATGTGGGACAATTTTCTTTGTATTTCTCTAAAAATAAAACGTACTGATGATAGCTTTTAAATAAACAAAATATCGAAACTAACCTAGCCACTAACACTCTAACGCATTCCTAAACTAACTCCTATTCTAATGTGCCACATGCACATGACTTAACCCACTAACTCTAATAAACCACTCATGACTCCCTATTTCTATGCAGTATGCATGACTCCTATTTCCTTGACCACGAAACTCCACACGTAAAACAATTTTAACGTACGTAATTATAATTCTAACACTCCCCCTTAATCTAGATTTAGTTAAATGAAACGATCATCGTCATCAAATAGCTCATCGCCCATTCTCGTTGTGCTTTTTATTTTGACGTTGTGCATCACCGGGTTGATCTTCTTCTCGCCAAGCTTCTCTTCATTCATCGAGATCGTGTTGCGTGTCGCCTTGCCGCACATAGACAACAAAAGTACCGGCTCGTCATCTAATTCCTCGTTGAGGTTGATCACCTCCTCTCGACCACGGCGGGGTTTACGGTACTCCGATGCGTAGTGCCCGTAAACGTTGCAATTATAGAACTTGATTTTGCTTTTATCGCGGCCGCTACTGAACCAACGATATCCTTCACCCTCTTGGCGCGTCGAGTCACTCCCGAATCGCCTTCCTCCGCGTCCTCGTCCTCGGCCATGACCATCACCGCCGTTTCCGCCGATCTTCTCTTCGTCATAACTCGAGTCACCGTTGTCGCTGCTCTTCATGCGCGTCATCCACTCTAAGTATGTGAGAAGCAAGTGTCGGTCTTGTTCTTTCTGTTCGTAGCTCCGAAGCCTCTCTTCCTGAGCCTTAAGGCGACCAATCACATCCTCCATCGTCATGGTCTTGAAATTGCCAAATTGCTCGATCGACGACATAATTTGCAAAAACTTTGGCGGGACCGCCCGAAGAAACTGCTTGACGACGTAGACTTCTTCTACTTTGTCGCCCAACGCTCGGATGCTGTTGACAATCTCCGTCAACTTCATGGCGAAGTCATCTACCGACTCACCATCTCTCATGCGAAGCACCTCAAATTCACTCTTCAAGGTTTGGACCTTCGCTTCCTTGACGCGCTCCACGCCCATATGCATCGTCTTGAGCGACTCTCACGCTTCCTTGGCCGAGTCCTTCTCCGCCAGCATTAGGAGTAGATCTTCCGGGACGGCTTGATAGATTATGGCAAGAGCCACTCTATCCGTACGATCATCGACGTCGCCGTGCTCGATAACGTCCCACACGCCTTGAGCTTGCAAGTTGACCCGCATCTTTATCGACCATGCGGCATAGTTGCTCCATGTGAGCACCGGGTAAAGAAACGTCAAGCTACGCTCTTTTTCTCCCTTCTAATAAACCACTCATGACTCCCTATTTCTAAGCAGTATGCATGACTCCTATTTCCTTGACCACGAAACTCCACACGTAGCATTTTTTTTCCTTTCCTTTTTTTTTCTTTTTCTTTTTCTTCTTTGCCGATGCACATGCACATGCGCATGCACATAAAACAATCTTAACGTACGTAATGCTAATCTAGATTATAATTCTATCAATCTTCATCATTACAGTTAACTTCCGGCATATCAGTCGGGTGATCTTCTGGCGTATCAGTGGGATGATAATCTGGCATATCAGTCGGGTGATCTTCTTGCATATCAGTCGGGCCATCTTCTTGCATATCAACAGGCGCGCCAGATTGAACGACATGTTCTTTTTCGACTTCATGACCTTCCTTTGCAAGTAGACCGATGTATAATTGATCCAACCACGCCGACTGTTCTCTTTGCCAGTAGACCGGATTGAACGACCTGTTCTCTTTCGACTTCATGATCTTTTTGCCACAGATATGCTGTTAGGTCTGTATCGTTTCCAAGGGCTAACGGCTGGCTACTGTCAGAAGGTTTATAAGTTACCTTCAAATCATATTGCCTTGAAATGTTGCAACGCACGTATAGAAGCTCTTTCAAATCAGGATATTTATTCAATGTAGACGTTTCAACCTGACGCATATATAAGCATCGTATATCCACTTTCCTCCACAACTGACGCCCACCAAGTGCGGAGACATCAAGAAAATGGAAAAGAATCCAACCTGAAATTCAAATACCGTAACATTATACGATACCGCTATAATAATTAGTATCACGATACATATTACCGCTAAGTTATACACAATGTCATATAGCGGTTATAATAAAACAATATTGTGTAATATTGAGCTTAAATTCTGTAATACCGTAACGTTGTACGATACCGGTATATTAATTATTATCACTATACATCCTACCGCTACGTTATAATAATGTCTTATAGTTGTTATATTGAAACAATATAGTGTAGTATTGAGCTAAAGTTTTGTAAGTATAATTTACCATTAATATACAAGGTGTACCGCTATAGCATGTTTACCCAGAGAATAATAATAAATGTGAAAGTTTCAAGTTTCAACTAACCGTTCAATGTGAAAGTTGATGCTACATAATGCAAAAGAACGGGAGCCGAACGTTGAGTGGGCAGCGTAGGAGATAAAGAAAAAACATAGCGAATCGTTGAAAATAGAAGAGGAGCTTAACGCTTCTACTACTGGTCAGTCGGAGAAAAAGGCGAGGAGACGAACGACGCGGGAAAAATAATAATAATAATAAAGGAAGAGAGAGAAAGTTCGCACGAAGAAAAATTACTATAATAAGAGGAGAGAGAAATAAAAGTGCGCAAAAAGTATAATAAAATAAGGGGAAAGAGAAACGAGAAAAAGATATAATAAAATAAGAGGAGAGTGAAATTTACTTTTAACCTCACTTGCGGGCCTACTTCGTTTAATGAAGGGTATGGATTGATAAAGTGAACAATAAAGATGGTAGAAATCTCTACTAAATCTCGAAATAAGGTCATTCTTGCGATTTGCTCGTTAACATCCCCCATGTGGCCGTTAGCGGCAAAAATACCCAAACTATTTTTTTTGAAAAAAAATATTTTTTATTTTTTTTAATTTATATATTTTTTTCTTTACTTGATTAGTGATAATTACTTGAATACCAAATACATGGAATAACAGAAAAGTTAGTCAAAAGTTTTGACTCAAAACATCAATTGATTTCTTAATGTGCTTGTATAAGCTACATTTGTTGATAAAAATCTTATTATTATGAGAAATTTTAAACATAGCATTACACAAAAGTCGATCATGATATCAATTATCAATTATATATTAATTTGCTTGGAGAAGCTAATTTGCCGACTAGACCTAATCATGAATAAAACAATTACATAGTTAATTTATGGTTAACAGTCAAACTTTAAACAAAAACCTAATCATATTGTTTTTGTTACATTTGACTATCTAAATATATAGCATGACATCTCAAAGAAATATTATATAATATGTATATATATGTGAAACTCTTAGCCCATATATTCTCAAGTTATAACCATTACTTATATTTTTATGTCTTTTTTTGGTCGGAACATACTTTGAAGTCTTATTTTTTTATCGGGGATACTTTTATAGACGTTAATTAGATGAGTTAATGTCTTCACATAGCTTCAAATTCTAGGTATGAACCGAATTAACATCTTCACCGTTACCCTTTTCAATTAATGTCTTCGTATTAAAAAAAAATGGCTTACGAATATGTGCCAGTAAAAAAATACTATCAATAATCAATAGGGCTTTTTTGGAGAATGACCTTAAGTGGGTTTTCATTGTGTTTTATAGCTTCCTTCGGCACTATTCATGTTTCTTAGCAGGGGTATTTAAGGGTATGAATTTTAATGGGATCCCAAGGGAGGTATTTTAGCCAATTATTACTAATCAAGCCCTATTGATTATTGATAATATTTTTTTTACCGGCATATATTCTTAAGCCATTTTTTTTCAATACGGAGACATTAATTGACTGTATTAATTCGATCTAAAACGGTCAATTTCCAATGAAAAAGGTAATGGTGAAGAAGTTAATTCGGTTCATACTTAGAATTTGAAGCAATGTGAAGACATTAACTCGGCTAATTAACGTCTCTAAAAGTATCCTCGATAACTAAATAAGACTTCAAAATATGTTCCGACAAAAAAAAAAGACATAAAAATATAAGTAATGGTCATAACTTGAGAATATATGCGCTAAGAGTTTCACATATATATATACATATTATATAATATTTCTTTGAGATGTCATGATATATATTTAGATAGTCAAATGTAACAAAAACAATATTGTTATGGGTATTTTTCGGAGCCTCAAAATGTTAAGGCCCAGCCCAATAAACGTATTTAAAAAGGCTTGAATGCCAAAGGCCCATTAAGACCATCCAGGTCGTCTCCGGAAAAGTCAACTCGGACCTGACTTATAAAGTCAATGGGACGAGCCCGAAAAGTCAACTTAAACCCGACCCGAGAATACTGACGCGAAATCTATTCCGAAAACATGCCTTTAGGGGTCGCTTCGACCCCAAATTAGAGGTCATTGCGACCCCTAATAAGTAAAGCATGCCTTTAGGGGTCGTTACGACGCCTAATTAGGGGTCGCTACGACCCCTTAAGATAAAAACATGGTTTTAAGGGTCGCTACGACCCCTAAAACATAAACCGTGCCTTACAACCCCTAATTAGAGGTCGATGCGACCCCTTAGGGGTCGCACAAGGCTCTCTATAAATACGAGAGCCCTCCACCACAATTCGGTAAGCTCTCTGAAGCCAAAAAAAACCTCTGCTCGTCACTCTTACTTCCCGATCCTAAAGTACTCGACTAATGTTGAGCGTCGGAGGGTGCGACAGAGGTCCCCCCTTCTGCCCTCCTCGAGAGTTAACGTTTTTTCACTCTATTTTTAGGAACGGAGACGGAGGTGGATTATCAAAGGCGAATAAGAGCTTAAATCCCTTCACGACCATCGTACGGTCATTGGGCCCGGTCGAAAACAGAGTTATGAGCCGCTTTTCAAGTTGATCCGAAAAACGACATTAACATTTGGCGCTACAAGGAGGGGCCTCGACAAGTTCAAGCCTCGGAGTCCCGCCAGCAAACATCCAAAACTTCATCATCCACCACTAAGGCGTTGCGGAAATGGAGAAAAAGTGGCGAAAGAGACGCACATGTGACAAAAAATGCTTAGGTTGCGAAAAAGGAGCATAGGAGGCGAAAAAGACGCTTAGGTAACAAAAACGCACTTAAGGAGTCAATGCCATCGCAAAGGAGGTACTCGGAAAAACAAGAGCGTGGTAGGAGTAAAAATCCAAGACTCGGGAACCATCTGTTGCTGTAACCTCCATTCGCTATCGGCGATCCACCGCACGCTTAAGGAGTTGACGCCATCACGTGGGAGGTCCTCGGCAAAGACAGGAGCCCGGCGGGAGCAAAAAAAGCCAAGACTGGAGCCACCTGTTGCACGTAACCTCCATTCGCCACCGGCGATACACCTTGTGCTTGAGGAGTCAACGCCGCCGCAAAGGAAATCCTCAGCAAAGACGGGAGCCCGACAAGAGCAAAAAGCCAAGACCGAAGCCACCTGTCACACATAACATCATGCTCGCCCTCGGCGATCCGCCCTGCGCTTAAGGAATCAACGTCGTAGCAAAGGAAATCCTCTATGAAAACTGGAACCTGACGGAAGCAAAGAGACAAGACTCTGAGCCAGAGCGAAGGGAAAACCCAGAAGCACAACAATGGCCCTCCATGGAGAACAGCCTCAAAGCTTCGCTCCCGGTCATCAAGAGACCTCCAAGCCTTGCTCTAGGTTGTCCAAAAGCATCAAGCCTCGCTATTGATCGTCCAACGACTTAAATCTTCGCTCTCGATTGGAGAACGACGTCAAGACATGCCTTGGTCATCTAACGGCCTGAAGACTCGCTCTTGGTCGGCAATTAACGTTAAGGCCAAATTCGATTGGCTCTCGAGCATGACCCATTCGCACGTTCGACTCCCGACCAAGCACCAACAAAGTCCTTAAGCATGTCCAAACCAGATTTTACAAGAAATAATTACGTCGAATTTCCACACAACGCCTTTGTAGGGCTTAAAAATATAAGTGTATTTATACACAAAGGAAATAAACGATACAATACGCTCCATTTATCAAAACTTTAAAATCATTGTGGCAGCTCTAATTCTATTAGAATAGAAGCCGATCGTGGATGGAACGAATGACGACCTCTTAAGCTCGTCTCACGTTCGAAAGAACGATGAACCCTCGGCCCCGGCACCGCTGAGCCATTGATCAAGCCAAACTCTGCAACGTCAAAAGCCCCAACAGCGACTCGGACCCGCCGCTGCTCGAGTGAGTGTTGACGCTCCGAATCAAGAGACCTGCAAAAACCGGGTCGATCGCCGCCTCCGCTGTGATATGCTCCTCGCCGGAGCTGCCAACCTCGGCTTCCACCATTGAGCAGCTTCCCGGCACCACGGGCGTGGCGAAGACATTCCGCGTTGAAAACTCCCTCATTGTTAATCGAAGCACGCACGCCTGAGCAAATGGGAATCCCCGCCAAAGCTCTCGTCGTAAAGACGTCGCTGCTCTCCCAAAGCCATCAGTGCGCCACGCCACTTCGAATGGCGGCGACCCTCCAGCCACCACTCCTGGGCCCACTGAAAGCCCGCCTCTCGACGTCTCCAGCTCACGCGGGATTGGCGTTGCAGGAGCAAAGTCTCCACCTGTATAAAGCCCTAGATCCACGCCTCTGCCTCCAACGCCGTCGACGACTCCCATGCTCTGACGGACGAACCTCCACGTGCCTCGCCATCACCATGGACAGTCGCCTCATCTGCATTGTTCCTAAAAACCGCGACCAAAGGGAGCTTAACGCCTCCTAGGTTTCGCGTGGAACCCTCGCCGAGCTCGTACCCGCCCAAGAGCATCGCCGTCCTTGGCCGTGGACTCGTCGTTCGCACTTGCTAGTGGTCGCCAAAGCTGAGGGTGCGGCAGCGACGGAGGAAAAAAGTCTGGCATGGGGTCTGATGCTCGACGAAGGCAAGAGAAAATGAGGAGTCTCTACCCCTTTGCTGATGCTGCTCAAGCAGCTCAACGAAGAAAAAGAAGACGAAGAAGAAGCTGGAGGGAGTTGTCGAAAAAAGAGAGGCAAAATGAAGAAAAAGTGGTTAAACCACAACAATGGGTTAAATGACAAAAAATAAAATAAAATATATATACATATATACAATCTGTATATATTTAAGAAAAGAAAAAGAAATTACTATATGTGCAAATATGTACCTATAAGGCTGTAATTATGAAGAACCCATTTTTGCGGCAAAAGCGCGAAACCCTAGACAGTCGAAATCCCAGTCACGAGAAAAATGGAAGTCAAATTCTAAATAAGGCGAATGGCGTCAAATATCCAAATCACGGGAAAAACGTCCGTCTAGATCCGAGTCACGAAGTCGACGTCGAAGATCCAAATCACGGAAAATATAAGGCGGCCAAAACCATAATTCAAAGACCGAGAAAGGCTGGATTATAATCTCGCCGACTCAGGCAACAAAGATCGAGAAAGGCCGGATCTTAATCTCGTTGACACAGGCAACAAAGACCGAGAAAGACCGGATCATAATCCCGCCGACTCATGCAAAATAAGATCAAGAAAGGCTGGATCTCAATCCTGCCGACTTAAGCAACAAAGACCGAGAAACACCGGATCTTAATCCCGCTAACTCAGGTACAAAGACCGAGAAAGGCCGGATCTCAATCCCGCCTACTCAAGCATAAGACAGAGAAAAGCTGGATCTTAATCCTGCCGACTCAGGCAAAATAAGACCGAAAATGGCCGGATCTTAATCCCGCCGACTTGGGAAAATAAGACCGAGAAAGAACAGATCTTAATCCCGCCAACTCACGCAAAAAGACGGAGAAAGGCCGGATCTAAATCCCGCCGACTCAGGAAAAATAAGACCGAGACATACTGTATCTTAATCCAACCGACTCACGCAAAAAGACCGAGAAAGTCGGATCTTAATCCTACCGACTCAGGCATAAAGACCGAGAAAGGTGGTATCTTAATCTCGCCGACTCAAGCAACAAAGACACAGAAAGGCCGGATCTTAATCCCGCCGATTTAGGCAAATAAGATCGAGAAAGGCCGGATCTTAATCCCACCGACTCAGGCAAAAGACGGAGAAAGGCCGGATCTAAATCCCGCCGACTCAGGAAAAATAAGACCGAGACAGACTGGATCTTAATCCAACCGACTCACGCAAAAAGACCGAGAAAGCCGGATCTTAATCCTACCGATTCAGGCATAAAGACTGAGAAAGGTGAGATCTTAATCTCGCCGACTCAGGCAACAAAGACACAGAAAGGCCGGATCTTAATCCCGCCGACTTAGGCAAATAAGACCGAGAAATGATGGATCTTAATCTCGCCGACTCAGGCAAAATAAAACCGAGAAAGGCCGGATCTTAATCTCGCCGACTCAGGCAAAATAAGATCTAGAAAGGCTAGATCTTAATCTCGTCAACTCAGGCACAAAAGACCGAGAAAGGCCGGATCATAATATCGCCGACTCCGGTACATAATACCGAGAAAGGCCGGATCTTAATCCCACCGACTCATGCAACAAAGACCGAGAAAGGCCGAATCTCAATCCCACCAACTCAGGAAAAATAAGACCAAGAAATGCCAGATCTTAATCCCGCTGACGCAAGCAAAATAAGACCGAGAAAGGCCGGATCTCAATCCTGCCGACTCAGGCATAAAGACCGAGAAAGGCCGGATCTCAATCCTGCCGACTTAAGCAACAAAGACCGAGAAACACCGGATCTTAATCCCGCTAACTCAGGTACAATAACCGAGAAAGGCCGGATCTCAATCTCGGCTACTCGGCATAAGACCGAGAAAAGCTGGATCTTAATCCTGGCGACTCAGGTAAAATAAGACCAAGAATGGTCGGATATTAATCCCGCCGACTCGTGAAAATAAGACCGAGAAAGGCCGGATCTAAATCCCGCCGACTCAGACAAAATAAGACCGAGAAAGGTTGGATCTTAATCCAACTGACTCCGGCAAAAAGACCGTGAAAGCCAGATCTTAATCCCGCCGACTCAGGTATAAAGACCGAGAAAGGTGGGATCTTAATCTCACCGACTCAGGCAACAAAGACCAAGAAAGGTCGGATCTTAATCCCGCCCACTTAGGCAAATAAGACCGAGAAAGGCCGGATCTCAATCTCACCAACTCAGGCAAAATAAGACTGAGACATGCTGGATCTTAATCCCGCCGACTTAGGCAACAAAGACCGAGAAAAGCCGAATCTAAATCCCACCGACTCAGAAAAAATAAGACCGAGACAGTCTGGATCTTTATCCCGCCGACTCGGGCATTAAAGACCGAGAAAGGCCAGATCTTAATCCCGCAGACTCAGGCAATAAAGACCGATAAAGACCGGTTCTTAATTCCGCCGACTCAGGCAAAAAGATCGAGAAAGGCTAGAGTTTAATCACGCCTACTCAGGCAAAATAAGACCGAGACAGACTGGATCTTAATCCCGCCGACTCAGGCAAAATAAGACCGAGAAAGGCTGGATTTTAATCCCGCTGACTCAGGCATAAAGACCGATAAGTAAGACGCTCAAGTGCGAAACTCGGAAAAATTACTAAAAGATAAGACGCTGAGGCGCAAAGACCGGAAAATAAGACGCCAAGTCGTGAAATCCGGTAGTATAATAAAAGTAAGACGCTAAGGCGCAAGGAATGGGAAGTAAAACGCTAAGGCGCAAAATCAGAAAGTAAGACGCTAAGGTGCCAAATCCGGCAATGCATCGGGAAGTAAGACGCTAAGGTGCGGAACTCGACAAAATAATGAAAAATAAGATGCTAAGGCGCAAAGACTGGGAAGTAACACGCTAAGGCGCGAAATTTGGACTGAGATGACTCGGCTTGCGAAAAGAAAGCTCTTTGCGAGCACCGATCGATTTTCAACAAGAGGACTTAAAAGTTTCTCGCAAGATTAAATCTCCCAAAAAACTGGGGGGTTAATGTTATAGGTATTTTTTGGAGCCTTAAAATGTTAAGGCCCAGCCCAATAAACATATATAAAAAGGCTCGAATGCCAAAGGCCTTTTAAGACCATCCAAAAAGGTCAACTCGGACCTGACTTATAAAGTCCATGGGACGAGCCCAAAAACCCGGGAATAATGACGCGGAATCTATTCTGAAAACATGCCTTTAGGGGTCGCTACGACCCCTAAAGATAAAAACATGGTTTTAAGGGTCGCAACGACCCCTAATTAGGGGTCGCTACGACCTCTAAAACATAAACCATGCCTTAAGACCCCTAATTAGGGGTCGATACGACCCCTTATGGGTCGCACAAGGCTCTCTATAAATACGAGAGCCCCCCACCACTATTCGGTAAGCTCTCTGAAGCCAAAAAACCTCTGCTCGCCAATCTTACTTCCCGATCCGAAAGTACTCGACTAATGTTGAGCGCCGGAGCGTGCGACAGAGGTCCCCCCTTCTGCCCTCCTCGAGAGCTCACGTTTTTTTCACACTCTTTTCAGGAACGGAGACGGAGGCGGATTATCAAAGGCGAAAATGAGCTTTAAGCCCTTCACGACCATCGTACGGTCATTGGGCCCGGCCCAAAACGGAGTTATGGGCCGCTTTTCAAGTTGATCTGAAAAATGACATTAACAAATATGATTAGGTTTTTGTTTATAGTTTGACTGTCAACCTTAAATTAACTATGTATTTGTTTTATTCATGATTAGGTTTAGTCAGCAAATTAGATTATCCAAGCAAATTAATATACAATTGATAATTGATATCATAATCGACTTTTGTGTAATGCTATGTGAATGCGTAAAAATGGCTTTAACTTAGAATCGGATCCAAGATTCGGGTCCCGAGATTGACCCGCTGAACACAAGGATAATTGAATGCTGAGTCAACGCGGGTTGACTAATGATCGTCAAAGGTGGAGGCGAATATGTCTTCTTGGATGAGTCTTTGGGCTGTCCTTGGCGATCCCTGGTGAACTTCCCTCGTGGGGGCGAAGTCCGTATCACGGCGAAGCTCCTTGTTGACTTCCCTCGTGGTGGCAAAGTCCGGGCGGGGTCCTTGTCTTGGCGATATCCTCGTCTAGGCGAACTCATGTCTTGATGAAGCTCCGAGCTGGTCTTGATGATTCTTCGTGATTCTCCTTCCTTGGCGAGCTCCTATGGCGAGGGAGGACCTGCAAAAAAGGTTAGATTGGGCCCGTGCCCCGTCGCTTATGGTTGGGCAAGGCTGCCTACGTATATCAGTTTAAGAGAATCAGGTCCCACGTAGTTCGGGGTTAGTGATAAACGGCGGGTAAATGACGATGTGGTTTGACTCGTCGGAAGTGCCGATGTTGGCGGCGCGGGGGTGACCCTTGGCCAGATGGCTGGGTATTACCGGCGTGATGTGTTCTTCGTCGACCTCGTTGGTGTTGGCGAGCTCGATGTGGCGAGGGCCTTAACCTGACGAGGGATGCTCCTTGTCGATCTTGTCGAGGTTGGCGAGGGCGCCTCACCTGACAAGGGGTGCTCCTTGTCGACCTTGTCGAGGTTGGCGAGGGCGCCTAACCTGTTAAGGGATGCTCCTTGTCGACCTCGCGGGTGTTGGTAAGCTTGACCACCTGGCGAGGGACTCCTTCGTTGACTCGTCAAACAACTTCCCTTGTCGAGACTGAGACTCTATCCTAGATCTCCTCTTAGTTGGGCCTCAGCCAGGAAGCTCTCAATTCTTGCTGAGAGGAGAGAGGGGCGACTTTCTAGAGAGAGAAAGCTAGAGAGAGAAGCTCTGTAGGAAGCTATGAGTGAGTGTGGAAATGAGGGGGGGGGGGGAGACTCCTATTTATAGGAAAACCAATTCCCTGAAATTGCACCTTCAGGGGCCTGAAAATTTCTCCCCTGCTACAGGGGGGTTGTCGAGGCCCCTAGCCCTGCAAAAAGGGTCGTCAGTGTTTCTTGATTCATCTTTGATGTCTTCCGGTTGTCCGCGAGTCCGTATGTTGAGTTCGGGGAATCCAGAGGATTTCCCGGAGATCTTCGTGGTCTCGGATCTCCTCGTCGTGTGGAATAATTAAAAGTTATGCCCTCGTCAAGTTATGACGAGGGTGCTTGTCAGGCTTGTCGGCTCGTCGGCTTGTTGGCCTGTCGCCTCGTCGGCTTGTCACCTCGTCGGCTTCGTCGCCTCGTCGGCCTCGTCGCCTCGTTGTCTCATCCTTTTCGCCTTTTTTACTCCGGGCCTCGCCAATGTCTTGGTTCGTCGGCCTCCGGTCTTTGGCTTTGGTGATGGGCTTTGACTTTTGTTAATGGACTTTGACTTTTGCCAAAATGGGCCCAATTTTTATATGTTACGAAAAATGCACATAACACTATGTTTAAAATTTCTCATAATAATAAGATTTTTATGATCAAATGTAGCTTATACATGCACATTAAGAAATCAATTGATGTTTTGACTAACTTGTGTGTTATTCCATGTATTTGGAATTCAAGTAATTATCACTAATCAACTAAAGAAAAAAAAATATATATTAAAAAAATTAAAAATTATTTAAAAAAAAAAGTTTGGGTATTTTTGCCGCTAACGGCCACATGGGGGATGTTAACGGAAAAGTTAACGTTTTCAAGCCAAAGTCACGATCAACGCACGTTGGGTATTTTTGCTGCCAGTTTTAAAGGTTGGGTAAACAGGAGGCACATTGACCAAAAGTTTGGTATTTTTGCCGTAATTTTCCCAAAATATAATGAGAGTAATTTTTTTAAAAACTAATGTCGAGATTAAAACCTTTGGATTGCCCTAAGGGCCAAACAGACATTGCGCCTTAAAGACATTTAAAAATAAAGATATATTATAATATATATATATATATATATATATATATATATATATATATATAAAAGAAAAATCTCACCAAGATGATGTGGCACACTAAAAATCAAAAGAATGAGCATCCTGTTTTTCTAGATTTTTTAATTATTTTACATGAAAAAAATCATTTATTTAATGCTCACATCCACTATTGTTTAGTAACAATCACTTGCTACTTGGTACTAAATACTAAATACGTTAATAATACATGCAAATTGAATATCACTTATTGTTTAGTAACTCATATTCTGTGCAAGTTTACGAACGATTTGATTGCTTTGCTGATTCCAAAAGGCATTATTACGTTAACACACGTTGATTATATATTGTTTAGTATTAGTATTCGTTTAAGCCTTTTGATTTTCCCTCCTTAGTACATTATATATATATATATAATTATATATATTAATATGTATTAAAGTTGTGTCTTTTCGTTACACATTTTTTCAAGTATATAAATAGTAGCATTAGAAAACATGAATTATAGAAGTAAGATCTTTAACTCCATCTTTTTTTAATCTGATTTTTTCACATTTTCTTATGCTTTTGGTTTTCTCTTTTCTCTATATATTCTTAAGCTCTTAGTTTTTGTTAATCGTGCATGTGTTAATTCTCATATCATATTTGCAGATCGTCTATGAAGAAATAACGTATAATAAGATGGTCGGAGGTCAATCACAATTTTAAGATAAACATACTTTCCCGTATGCAAATCTACATGCAAATTCATGGTAATTAATTTTTGTTTGCTTCCAATTAGAAATTATACAGTCATAGAGTATCCTCTCCTTCAGTGGCAAAAAATATTGTATATAGTTCCCGGCTATACTTCATATCATAGAGAAAAACTTTATTGATATTGAATGGTTAACTTTTTTTTTAATGTCCCACGTTATATATACTCATTTATATTTGTATATATAATACATTTATATATATATAATCAATCAATATTATTGATTGATTATTTCATAATTGGTTAAATGAAAATGTTTATGTCATGAGCATGATGAATATAGTTCTTTTTTAGATACTGAACGGATAGAAATTCGGTTTTGTTTTTCTAATGTTACTGCAATGGAAAATTATTTAATATCATTGATTTATGATTTTGTTATGCCATAGACTCAATTTTAGGGTGAAATTTGATTTGTTTGTTTTAATATGGATAGTTGTATCAAATTAAAGCTTCCGATATTGTGGTATTGTTGATTTTTTGGTATTTTCAATTCTTTCATCGTTTTTATGATAACTTGCATGCACATTGAATAAAACTTGCAATAGATGATTTTGTGAAAAAATCAGTTTATTTGTTGATGTTAATAAGCATGATTATGTTTTAGTTTGTTTACACTTAAAAAAATATTCTTTCATGTCTTGATATTCTTAATTAATGAAAAATATTTTTAATCCAGTTTGTTTTTCTTTAGTAAAGAAAATTCAGTGTTTCATTTTTTAAACACTTAAAATATAGTTATTTAAATTTTGATATTATTATTGATATATATATTTTTTATTTTTTTTATATTTTGATTTATTGTAGTTTTTTTAATTATATACGGCACCGCACGCCTGTCCTCTAGTTTTTATAACAAGGATAGATCCTAATTCGAAATATGCACAAAAATTGATTTATATTTCCTTACACTATTACAAGAAATATCTAGTATCGAAGACAGAGACACAGAGTCGACCTTAAATGAACTTGGGTCTAACCGTGTCGAACACGATTAAATAACGGATGAACACAGGACCCAATGGTACACAATTAAAGACTAAAATATTCATTTGTATGCATTATATATGTTATTAAGTGTTTTCATACTAATTATATGTCAAATTTATATTTATATTTTATTATTTACGCTATTTAATTGATGAATATCTTAAATTGCTAATAAATTTTAAATTTCATATTTTATAGTTAAGTTAAATGAGTCTAAAATGAATTAATTTGTCTTTTAACACTACCATACTTTGTTAAATAGGTTAAACAGATACACAATTAACACGGTAATTAAATGGGTTGGGTCTGAGTTTCATCTTTAGACACGATTAATAAATGACACGGGTTTGGATCTATGTAAAATAAATAAATAAAAAACGTATAAAATACGGCACAAACATGACATGAAACACAAATTGCCACCCTCAATTAATAAGGAAAACTATACACATTCATATTCCTCATCAACTATTTCTTTCTTGAAAAGTTGAAATTTTGATTTATCACTCTTGGTCTCTGGTATGTATAACACCACATTCAGTACTGCAACAAGTAAATAACATTTTGATTAAACTAAATGTTCAACAACCAATCCAACAGACAAAACTATCTAACACGTACGCTTCACCTCTTTCGCAACCTGAAAAACCGAACTGACCAGATCAGTCGATGATCGTCACTGAGAAATGCCCGTAAAAAAGCCAGAAAAAAAAAATCTGTCTCGAATGAAAATAAAAAAAGGCTTGAAACCCGTAATAATCAAAGCGAATTCTTCACAAAGAATGCCATGTCTTCTATGTCTATATGAAAAAAAAAGGTCGTCGACTAAGTAGTTGGTGATTGTTTTGTGCTTCAATTTGTAAACCCCGAGAGTGAAATAGATTGAATTCGTTTCAAAACCCTCCGGGAGATCGCATTTCAATACGACTGCTGATTCGCATACTCCTAAGAACAACGCCTTATCTCTGATTAAATTCACCGAAAATAACTTAAAAACCAAACAACGGAAAATTAGAAACTTGCCGGGATCATGATGACCTCCCAATTAATAGAAGAATACACACTGAAAATCAATTTTGACAATATAACTTTTTAGTATGGTGCCTACGTAAAACAAAAAGAGGTTAGTGTGGTAGTTGTTTGAATCTACGAAATTAAAATTTTCTTAAACTTACATGAAACACTACATTGCTTTGGGTTTCATATTTCCTTGATAAAAACAAACCAATTGATTCGTTAGTTCATACATTCATAATGTTCACAATGGATTTTGAAATAATTCATGTGAATGTGAAACAGAAATAAATTAATTCCATTGCAAAGACAAAAGACTCATCAACTGAAAGCATCTATCTGCGCAAGGAGATTCCGATAAACAATTAATTGAAAATTACTTCACATGACATATGACCAATCCAAATTCAGTCTTTAAACAAAAATTGAACTTACAAATTCTTAATAATGTGTAATTGTATCAAGTTTACTTATTTTAATCCCTAAATAGTGAAGCACTATCTCGTAGTTTCTTTATCAAGCTGTTAAAACCTTATTGTACTCCTAATTCGAGTTAACGGATATATTAATGTTAATTGATTCTACGTATTTGAATTTCGATATTGATGGGTTGCGAGTACACCGATAATCAAAACCATAATTCGATACGCTATACCGATTTCAATTTTTTTTCTTTTTCAAATTGGAATTTGTAAACATACTTTTATTTTTCTTCTGTCATTATTTTTTAAAATAATTTTTTTTTAAACATATATTCTACAAATTCGATGTGACGCTTGGTGTGAACGCACGGCACCAATTTCTAAATCGGACGCCACTTTATAATAGCTGAGTAAAAAATACATATAATATAATATAGGGTTAATGACGGCGAAAATACCTAAACTTTGGTCAAAGAACCCCTCATATACTCAAAGACGAAAAGTGGTGGCAAAAATACCCAAAGTATGTTTTGGGACGTTGACCAGTTTTTTCCGTCCATCCTCCAAATTTTGGGTATTTATGCCGTGATAAACCAAAGTTTGAGTATTTATCGCGGCATAAATACCCAAACTTTGGTTTATCACGGCATAAATACCCAAAGTTTGGATGACATGGCGGTCAACGACCACGTGGCGTGCTACGTGGAAAGAGGCTAACGGCCACATGGATGGCACCGCTAGTGGATGGATGGAAAAAACTAGTCAACGCCCCAAAACGTACTTTGGGTACTTTTGCCACTACTTTTTGACTTTGAGTACACGAAGGGTTCTTTGACCAAAGTTTGGGTATTTTCGCCGTCATTAACCCTATAATATATAATTAGTTGGTCAAAAGTCTTGTGATGTGAAGTGGAGGAAACTAAATGCTCATTTTCCCTTCAACAAAGGCGTCTCAACACCTTCTGGGAACCTTCATGTCATCTAATATACACGTGACGTCACTGTGGTTGCCGTATATACATTTCCAGAGATTTTTGGATCAACCACACACTAAGTAGATAAAAGTCAACTAATCTCTAATCCAAAACAACATAACAATTGCGTATAAGCATTCCTTCACCTGTTCTAGAATAAAAACAAATCTGATAAACCATTACAGCTAAATCTTATATAATATATGGTCCTAAAGTCAACCATTGACCATTCCATCATATCACCAGTCTAAGTCTTGTGGGTGGGGTGACCATTCCAAGAGCACTGAAACCTCTTTTCCACGAGCCTTAAATTATGACCTGAAAAACCAATATCACTCCGAAGCCAGAAACAGAAAAGAAAGAAAGAAATGGCTGGAGTAATACTGGCCTCTCTCTTCCTTGTCTTCTTTGCCCGCGAAGCCATCTCGCAGTCGCTTGAGGCCCAAGAAAGGTCAGTCCTCTTGAAGCTCAAACAACACTGGGGAGATTTACCTTACCTGAGTAACTGGACATCCCATTCCAGTTCTTCTCACTGCTCTTGGTCCGGGATCACCTGCCAATCCGACTCCGTCACCGAGCTCTTACTCTACAACACAAACATCACGCGCCCGGTGCCTTCCTTCATCTGTGATCTCACCAATCTCACTGTCCTCAATCTCGGCAACAACTATGTTCCTGGAGAATTCCCAAGGGCTCTCTTCAACTGCTCCAACCTTCAGGCCTTAGACCTCTCCAACAACTACTTCGTCGGAACTCTGCCCCATGATATTCACAAGCTCCCCAACCTCCGACGCCTCGTCCTCGGAGGAAACAACTTCTCCGGCAAGTTTCCGCCCGCGCTCGGACGCCTCAAGCAGCTCAGGTTCCTGAATATAGCTGCCAATTTGTTCAACGGCACCATGATACCGGAAATTGGTGAGTTGACCAATCTCGAGTTTCTGGATTTCTCTAATGATCATCAGCTCTTGCCCTCGGAGCTCCCTTTGAGCTTCGGCAACTTGACGAAGCTGAGACATCTTTCTGGTTTTAGCTCAAATTTGTTGGGGGAAATACCCGAAAGTTTCGGAGCCATGGAAGAGTTGGAGCTGTTAGACATATCCAATAATAGCCTGACGGGGAAGATCCCGGACAGATTTTTCTTGTTGAAGAATCTCAGCGAACTTTATCTCTACAAGAACAATCTCTCTGGGGAGATTCCCAAGGCAATCGACACCCCGAGCCTGAAGATAATCGATCTTTCGGAGAACAGCTTAACCGGGAATATCCCGGAAGGGTTTGGGAATCTGACAAACATGACGGGTTTGGCATTGTTTACCAATAAGTTATCGGGTCCGATCCCGGAGGGCATCGGAAGATTGCCGCTGTTGCAAGATCTCAACTTGTGGGACAACAGTCTGACAGGGATTTTGCCTCCTGATCTGGGAAAGTATTCAGTGCTCCGGAAGCTTCAGGTGAGCTCCAACAGGCTAACGGGAAAGCTTCCGGAGCACCTGTGCTCTCAGGGAAACCTCGTCGGATTAGTCGTCCAGGACAACAACCTCAGCGGTGAGCTCCCGGAGACACTCGGGAATTGCGACCCATTGGTGATTATCAATGCCAAAAACAACGGGCTCTCGGGAAACCTCCCGAGCGGCGTGTGGACGTCGGCCACGCTCACACACTTGATGGTGAGCAACAACGCCTTCACCGGTGAGATCCCCGAGACTCTGTCATGGAATCTCACGAGGCTCGAGCTCATCAACAACCGCTTCTCGGGGAAAATTCCAAACGGGGTCTCCAAATGGAAAAACTTGGTGGTATTTTTAGCCAGTAATAACCTCTTGACTGGACCAATCCCTCAAGCGCTGACCACCCTCCCTCACTTGACCAATCTCTTGCTCGACAACAACCGCCTCACGGGCCATCTTCCTTCAGACGTGAAGTCTTGGAAGTCCCTAAACACTCTCAACCTTAGCCGAAATCAACTGTCTGGTCCGATCCCGGAAGAGCTTGGCAATCTGCCTGCTCTCACCGACTTAGACCTCTCCAACAACCAGCTTTCGGGCCATATCCCGAGCTTGCTCGGCAACCTGAGGCTGAACTATCTTGACCTCTCGTCAAACGAGCTTACGGGGACGATACCCTCGAATTTAGCGAACTACGCTAACGCCGACAGCTTCTCCAGCAACCCGGGCCTGTGCACGAGCACGGATGTGTTGAAGCTCAGGCTCTGCGGTTCGGGGCCCAAAGGGAGGGACAAGATAGCGACACCGTATCTTATCCTCATAATAGCACTGAGTTTGGTTGCGCTTTTGCTGGCGGTGTCGTTCTCTTTCTACGTGGTCCGCTGCTATTGGTCCAAGCACGGACTCGACACCACTTGGAAGCTCACTTCCTTCCAAAAACTGGACTTCACGGAGTCCAATGTCCGGGCCGGATTAATCGATCACAACCTCATCGGGAGTGGCGGTTCTGGGAAGGTGTACCGCGTCCCCGTGAACCGCAATAGGGACGTCATCGCGGTGAAGCGGATACTGAACGATCGGCGGCTGGAGCACAAGCTAGAGCAAGAGTTCCTTGCAGAAGTCAAGATCCTGAGCTCAATCCGACACGCAAACATCGTAAAGCTCTTGTGCTGCCTGTCGAGCGAGAGTTCCAAGCTCCTGGTCTATGAGTTCCTCCAGAACCAGAGCCTGGACCGGTGGCTTCATGGAAGGAACGGGCCGACCACGGGCCTAGCTTCGCGGTCGGTCCATCACAGCGTCCTTGACTGGCCTAAGAGGCTACAAATCGCGGTGGATGCTGCGCAGGGCCTCTGCTACATGCATCACGACTGCGTGCCGCCCGTCATCCACCGAGACATCAAGTCCAGTAACATCTTGTTGGATTCTGACTTCAGTGCCAAGATTGCAGACTTCGGCCTGGCAAAGATGTTGGTCAAGCAAGGCGAGCTCGCCACGATGTCAACCGTCGCTGGCTCTTTTGGCTACATGGCTCCAGGTAAATAATTCCTAGTTGTAGTCGTAGAGGCATGGTTAAGAAATCAAATTTCTAACGCTGACAATCTCTTGCTTGTTCGCAGAGTACGCTCACACGACGAGAGTGAACGAGAAGATCGACATCTACAGCTTCGGCGTAGTACTTCTGGAGCTAGTGACGGGAAGAGAGGCAAGCAAGGGTGGCGAGCACACCTCTCTGGCGGAGTGGGCGTGGCAGCACGTCCAGGAGAGCAAGCCCATCGAGGAGGCGTTGGACAAGGAGGTGGGAGAGGCGTGCTTCGTGGAGGAGATGAGCTGGGTCTTCCGGGTCGGCATCGTCTGCACCGCCACTCTCCCTTCCACCCGACCCACCATGAAGGAGGTGTTGCACCTGCTACTCCGCTGCCTCAGGCCCATGGCCTACGCCGAGAAAGTGTCCCGCCTCGATCACCCTCTGCTCAACAACTCTAAGAAGCGAGACACGGCTTTAGAAGACGACGACGATTCCTATGTTTAAAAACAAACTCATCACAGTTTTGTATGCATAGATAGACTTAGATATGGTTGGTCTTTCTAGGCTTAAACCAGTCTGTGAATTGACTAACATGCTATAGAGAGAGAGAATAACAAACAAATTTCTATCATCCATAAATTACTACAGCCAAATTTGCAGACTATATGTAATTATAATGTTATCACAAATTTCAATCACTATGCATTTCATATCTAACAAAAAATATTACATTTATTTATTTTATATCATCGCTGTTACTTTTTTCTTCTACAAAATTTTGACAAAAAGTATTATGTCGTTCAGGACAATTCAAGCCTTTGATCAAGAAGGCCATGGTTGAGCTTGATGGTAATAAATCATTTGAATATATATTTTTTCAAGTATAATGCATAAGTGAGGCTTAAACCAGTCTGTGAATTGACTTACATGTTACAAGAGAGAATAACAAACAAATTTCTATTTTCCATAAACCCTTCTTTTATTTGCACAAATCAAATCCGCAATGCGATTGCTCGGAGAACAGTTTACATCCCTAGAATTTATTCATCGAGTCAGGGGAGAAATGAACTTATACATCGGCGCCTGAAATACCACCGCATATGCTTGGTCCGGTGCGGATTTATTCACTCCGTTGAGACCATAAATAGAATGCGAAGAAAAAAAAGGGCTTGTCATTCAAGATCTCGCTCTCCGAGTTGCGAAGATCTCTAGGATTGTGAAAACGAAGAGTATACAAAGCTGAAATGGCGCCGCTTTTTTAAGGTTCTTCAACTTCTAAGTACTGCGAGTGTGACGCAGCAAGAAGAGCGGCTCCGATTCCGGAGCCATCGTTAAAGTGTTGGAGTGAAATGCTTGGTGCGGCTTGCTCACCCAATAACTCCTTGAGAGCGCTCTCCAAGCAGCACCTGAACTTGGTGTAGTGCTCGTACAGCCCACCATCCAACGCTACGATCGACTTGTGCTTCTCCCCTTCCTTCACCGAGTCTCTTCCCATTTTCATTATGATTCCTAATATCCCCGCTGCAGCCAGACGGGCCCCACGAGTGGCCACCACATCGCAGAGCTCCACAATCACTTTTCTCATCCTCAGAGAGGTGTTGGATATCTGAAAAAGAGCAATAGAGGTTGTAATCACGTGATAATATTAGTCTTCGTACTAAAATTAACGGGACTTTAAGGGCAGAAAAGACGGAAATTTCCATATTTTCAAATGTGTAATCTTCTACCTCGAGGATTTCCTTTAGTTTGCTTGCAACCACTTTCAGATCCGGAGACACATCGTGATGCATAGCCGACATGTCGGGAGTCCTGATCGCCATTTAAAAATGACAATTAGAACGCTAGTATCGAGAATGAATGCACGAGTGTCTTAAGTGTGAATTCTGTGAACTTGTGGTGTACCTAAGAATGAAAGGTATTTTAAGTTTGGGAGGGACAATATCGCCAAAAAACTCGGCTTCTTCAGCCATCTTGCACAAAACTCTACGAACGATATCCCCGAGATACATGCCAGAAATCATCTTTTCGAAAATCTGTAGACAAATGCAAAAAAAAAAAAAAATTCACTCACTCAACCATTCCCATGAGCAGAATATAATAACGCGCAGTCTTTACCTGTTCACCGGCATTCAAACTATCAGCATCCAATGCGTGATCGTATTCAGTAAGCGGAAGGTGAGACGACCGGAAGTTACCCCATTCCATGTTGATAACCTACACATGCATCCGGATACTTTGATGATGTCTTTTCTTCTTTGCATAAGGAGTATGTTATTGGCAAAAAATATAAGCGACAAACCATGTCCCCGGACTTGGGTAAAAGACCGTGCCACTTGGGAATGGCATGAGCTCGCTCGACATAAGCGGCGTTTGTCCCGGTCCCCAAAATCACAGAAGCAACGACATCTGGGTCAGTGTATCTTCCTCCGGCCAACGTGCCAATTGTGTCATTGACCTGAATCGGCTTTGCAGGTCAGGCTATTAAAGATAGCGAGAAACTCAAATCAAAGAATTGAACTCGCTCACCAGGGCTGCAACACGCATGTCGAGCCCATTTCTTTGCAATGCTTTGCTCAACTCAGCCACCACATCCTGTCCAACCTATAGCCCACCAGACCAGAATTACATATATATATATTCAGATCAGAGGTGACTTGATGAAAGAAATACTATACATACGGTGTCATGGATGTTGAAGCCTTTGGTCCACTTGATAAGCGTTCCCGAAGAGATGGAGAGCTGCCTCACCGGAAACGAGAAGGTGAAACCCAGCTCTCTTTGCCTCTGAAACCCCTCACCTTCCTCCTCGCCCACCAATTTGGCAAGCGCACACGCTATGAAGTCGAATAAATCCTAAACACCAAGAGAGTTAATAATAATAATAATAATAATAATAATAATTACTACTTTAGTAAAAGAGCTTGGATTACATCGGAAGAGGCGGTCATTAAATGCGGAGGAATGGAAACTTCATGGGAGTCTTGCTTGACAACACGCCCGTCTTTGCCACCTAACTGAACGCGCATCACCCGGAAGTTAGTGCCACCCAGGTCCAACGCGTAGAACACCCCTTCTTCCTCTCTGAACACAAATCAATCAATCAATCAATCACACGAGGTTGAGTCAAGAGTCAAAAGTCAACTCTCTCACCCGGTGGGGAGGTTGTCCACGTAGCTGATGAGCATCTTCAGCTTGCTGCCGCCCTCGGAGGCCAGCCCGGCGTGCATCTCCACCGTCATGGCGTCGGCCACCTGCCGCAGCTTCCCCGTGTGGGTCCCGCACTTTTCCTCCAGCTCCCGCACGATCGCCACCGCCCGGGCCCACTTCCCCCTGCGCTGCCGCACCACCACAGCCACCGCCGCCGCCGCGCACACCGCCGCCGCGCACACCGCTACCTTCCCCATCGCCGGTTCAAATGAGGGCAGAGTTGCCTGTAATCGGAGAGACAGAGCAATTCACTCACTCAATGAATTTCAAGAACAGAAAAGGAAAATGAAAAATGTTTTACTAATTTATTGGAGAGTTGAAGCTGTGGTTTCACTTTGACTACTTGGCAATGGCAATGGCAATGGCAATGGCAATGGCAATGGCAATGGCATGAATAGGAAAAGTCAAGTTTGTCCTTGAACTAATAATAAACAACGGTTGGCACTGACTGTGAAAGTAAGCTTTGGAGAGTATTTCTTTCTTTCTAAACACAACAAGCATCGGAGGATTACCAAATTTGACAAAAACATGCATGTTCAGAAGAATCAGAAGCATGAGACGTGGCTTTTTCACAATTATTTATTAAAAGAAAGTAAAGTAAAGTTGGCTATTATTCTTGATTAGAAAGTGGGCATCTTTCTTTCCACCTCTCTCGTGGAATCCTATCAACTTGAAGCTAAAATCATATTCACTTCATCAAAATGGGTGACGAATAATATTATACAAATTCCTTTCTGCTTCATCTACAATTTGTCCCAACCAATAATATACATTACACCTTTCTTCTTCTTCTTCTTCTTCTTCTTCTTCTTCCCTAACTAACTTGTGATATATAACGAATATAGTATCTCTTTTTATTATTATTATTTTTAAAACAAAAAGTGTTACTTCTTTCACGCATTTATCAATATATTGCATTCTCAGTCAGTTTGTTAACTATCATATCTACAAATGATGATATTTGCTTTGGTCCCTAAGTTATGGTTTTGTTTGAAAGGAGAGCTATTACATAAATAAGAAATGATAATATTTAAAAAACACAAAGCAACTTAATCAAAGATTGAAGATTGTGAGAAACACAAGTAATTTCCTTCCCCAGACAAACACGAGTGGACTACTATGGACATATTTAATTCTATCTGTTTGGGCCCTTACCATTTCATATTGAATTGGCCCAATTGGATTTGGACCCATCAATCTCACTCTTAACCTCATTACATTACACAAACACACAAGTTTTTAAATCTACTTAAACTTGTCTCTCTCTTTTTTTTTTTTTTTTTGACAGTGTCTCTTATTTTATTAACATTACACTACTTAGCACCGTTTTTTTTATTAAAAAAAAAAAAAACATGATCCAACCAACCCAAAGCGGGGCAGTTTAAGCTACAAGAGGCGAGCACCATATCTTTGTGTCGTTTTGGATTATAATATACGTACGTACGTTTTAATTATTGTGCAAAAGTGCATGCCAAGTTGCCAACGACAAGATCATTTATTCTTTATCTACATATTCTAACAATGTTACTTGACCATTAATGAGAATAATCTTAAATACTTAAGGGCCTGTTTGGTTGTTCACTTGAAAACACATTTTTTGTTTTCAAATGGAAACAGTAAAAAAATAATAACGAAAGCAGTGTTTGGTAATTTATTAGGGTGAGATTTGTAATATTTTATTTGAAAAAAGAGGTCGGTAGATGAAGATAATAAAGAAGGCTTTTTGAGGTGTATTAAAAAATTATTTCTCTTTTTTTTTTTTTTCTGACTCACTCATTTATATCAGCCTTTTTTTTTCTCCCTCTTCTATTACGTCTGTACCCTATCCCTTTTCTCACCACACCATCCAACGTCTTTTTTTCTTATCTTCTCCATTCTTCTCTCCAAGTTCACAGCGAGCACCAAAAAAAAAAATGGTGGTGCTCTGCAAATCGCCATGCAAGTAGAAGCTCCGCCTCCGCAACAATTTAGTGGATTCATGATGGAGCTTGTCAAATCGAAGGACTTGAGAATTGCGTTCATGATGCTTGCGGATAACTTGACCCTACGTTTCCTCCTCGGCGTTCGCATTGATTAGAGATATTTGTTGATGTTTAGGTTCTTTAATTTGTGTGTTTTATGAAAATATTTGAGTATTATGTTCTTATTGTTGTGTGGTTTTGTTGGTGTTGGAAACTTTAACTATGATGTTTTATATTATTGAGTTTTATGTGTTGTAGGTTATTCGTGTTTCGACACTTTATAATATGTCGTGTATTCTTGTGTATGAATTTAATATAGTTGCGTGTTATGATATTGACTTATAGTTTATGATTTCAATATAGATAATGGATTCAAGTGACGATGAAGTACTTATCATAGATCACCTCGTTCGTCATGCAAATAGGCGTAGTCGAAGAAGGATAGTAGAACAAATGCTCGAAGAATCGCAATCGATAGAGCTGCTACCGCGACGAATGACATTGGAAAGTGGAAGTGAATATGTGTATGGTATGCTAAATAATGCCAATAGAGAGCCGTTGTTTGAAATGTGTCGCATGTACAAGGAGCCCTATATCGCAATAGTTGACATTATTCGACATTTGCTCCCACCCGGGCACATATCACCTGAAGAGTCTTTCATGATGTTTATGAAAGTTCTTGCACATTCTGACAGAAGTAGAGCCGTTCAAGACCGATTCAATCACTCTGGCGAGACAGTTAGTCGACATTTTGGACAAGTTCTCGATGCAATAAGTCAATTAGCACCCAATGTCATAAAGAATCTCGGTTATGCAACGAAACCTCCGGAGATTGAATATAACCAAAAATATTGGCCATGGTTTAAAGTAAGTTTTACGAATATCTCAAATAATACATAATATTTTATCATTTAAACTTGTGATAAGTTTTAACATTTTTTATAGGATTGCATCGGTGCTATTGACGGGACCCATATTAATGTAATCGTGCCCACTGAACAACAAGGCACTTATCGAGGTCGGAAAGGAACTTGTACAATCAACGTGATAGCCGCTTGTACGTTTGACATGCTATTCACGTACGTTCATACAGGGTGGGATGGCTCAGCGGCAGATTCTCGAATACTCCGTGAGTTATTATTGGATGAGAATACAGATTTCCTAATTCCCAAAGCGCCAAAATACTAATTAAAATGTTCGCAAATGAAGACCCTTTGTTTACAAGATGGAATCAAGATGCTTCGGCCGAGGATATTGGAGGTGAAGGTTCCGAAGGAAATGGAGGTCAAGGTGCGACAGAAGATGAGTTGCCTTATACTACCGCAACTCCACAAGCTCGACGATTACATGATGAGTTTAGAGATTTTATTGCTAACGATATGTGGAGTCATTATCCATGACTATTATTATGTACAATTACATATGACTCTGCACTATGTCTTATATATGTTCTTATATGTATGCTATAATATTTTGATAATGTTTAAAAAAAAAATTGAATGAACAAAAAAAAAAAGAGAAAAATCTACCAAACAGATTTTCAGTTTTTTCAATTTTTCAAATAAAAAAACAAAAATCTATACCAAACAGTTATTTGAAAATAACTGCAATAATTTATTACGCTACAATTATAAGTTTTTGAAGAATAAAAATTAGAAGTTTTTGAGTTGATAACCAAACAGGGTATAAAGTATTGCTCTAATCATGTAAGTTGACCATTAATTTATAACTTAAAAACTAAAGAGCAAAACAGGGAATAATGTATATAAAATCATGTGGGCACAGAAATACTACATCCATTAAATTATAAATTAAAAAAAAAAAACACTCTAAACGAAATAGTAATCGATTTTTTTGATCAGGCATCCATAAATAGTATTCTTATTGCTCTTGACTTTATAAAACAATGGAAATCTAATTAAATTAAGCCACAAAAATATTGATTTAAAATATTTATTTAAAATATTATTGATTTAAAATAATAATAATTACGTGGCATGCCACATGGCGGTCAAGTGCCATGTGGCATGCCACGTGGCAAAGGCTAATAGCCGCTTGGACAAATTTTCTCGGTCAACTCCTAAATGCCAAGTTTGGGTACTTTTGCCGCCATTTACGGAGGTTGTATACACAGGAGAGCATTTGACCAAAGGTTGAGTCTTTTTGCCGCAATTAACCCTTTATTTTATACAACTTTTTTGGTTATTTTCAAGGTGGTTTATTTAAAGAAAAACCCATCAAATGCTCAAAATACACCTAAAGTTTAAAAGAAATGCCCATAGTTTCATAAAATCAATTTATACCCATTAATAAACTGTTTTGGATCATATTAACCCTAATATTAATTATTAGTTTTAATTTTCGTATAATATTTAGTAATAATATAGATTAATTTCGAAATTAGTTGTTCCTATAATTATGATTGCAAATTTCTACCTATTAATTAGGATATCATTTAATTAATTATAGTACTTTTTGAAAAAAAAATTCGTTCAATCTCAATTAATTATCAGTCATTCCCACTACTCCCGTCTCCCATCGAACCTCTCCACCAAACGCCTAACCTTCAATATCGTGCATCTCTGTCGCATCTCCGTCGCCCAGAAGCTCCATCTCCCCTCTCCGTCGCTAATCCCCGAAGCTCGGTCGCATCTCGTTCGCCGAGAAGCTCGTTCGCGCGAGAGCTCGTGCGACTAAACCCTTCGCCCAAAATCGTAAAACCCCATCTTGATCGCCGTTCATCTCAGTAAGTCCGAAATTTCTGTGCATGTTGATTAAACCCAGTTTTGTCATTTTTCAAAACAACCTTTTGTATAAATTCGTAATTGGAATTACAATTACATAGATAATGATATATTATTATAAATTCGTAAATTAAATTACAATTACGGATACATGTACAAATTCGTAATTGTACATTCGTACATGAAGTTACAATTACATGTATAGTGATTAGTATCATAAATTCGTAACTTACCTTACAATTATAATTCCTAACTTAAATTACAATTACGGATACATGTATAAATTCACAATATAAATTTGTACGTGAAGTTACATTTTTACATATATACCGATTTAGTATTATAAAACCGTAACTTAAATTACAAATATATATTCCTTCGTGTATCAGTATTTTCGTAATATCAATTACGACTCTAATATGGTGAACTGCCATTTAAATTACGAAACTTAAATTACAAACACAAATAAAATATACTCACCACTTAATCAAACGAAGGCTTATAATGGATCCAAAGAAGGATTTCAAATGGATGGTGTTATATCCCTCAAGCAAGGAAAAATAGTTCTGCAAAATAAAGTGGCGAATAAAAATATTTTGTTTTTAAATTTTGAATAATTAGCATAATCGTTGGAATAGGGAGAATATTTGAAATTTATTAAAGAATGATTAAATGTAATCAGTTATTGTAATTACTACATTTAAGGAAATAATTTTATTTTCATTTACTTAATTCAAATAATTATATTCTCCACACATCAAATAAACACAAGGGTAAATTGATCCATATGTTAATTAATTGGTGATTTTTATTACCAAAAATAAATTTGAGCATTTTTTTAAAATTTTGAGTTACAAATGGCCTTTGGTTTATTTACCCTTTATTTAATTAACAAAAACGTTAGGGTTCACTTTATATAGCTAGATAGATAGAGCAGCGTCCTTCCAGTAAAAAGCGACAAAGCCTAATTATACTTCTAGTTCTAGGCTCTAGCTATTACTTTAATGGGTGTTGCCACGTCGTTCACATTTTTAATCTGTTTTCCATTCCAACTAGAAATAATAATACATATATATATATATGGGAGTCGAACCAAGCAACAGTACTTTCTATCAGTTCAAATAATACTTTCTAGGGAAAATTACGGCAAAAATATTCAACTTTTGGTCAATCTGCCTCTTGTGTACCTAATCTTTAAAACTGGCGACAAAAATACCCAACGTGCGTTGACTGTGACTTTGGCATAAAATCGTTAATTTTCCCGTTAACATTCGCAATGTGGCCGTTAGCGGCAAAAATACCCAAACTTTTTTTTTTTTGAAAAAAAAATTAATTTTTTTAATTTATATATTTTTTTCTTTACTTGATTAGTGATAAATACTTGAATTCCAAATACATAGAATAACACAAAAGTTAGTCAAAACATCAATTGACTAAACCTAATGATGAATAAAATAATTACATAGTTAATTTAAGGTTGACAGTCAAACTTTAAACAAAAACTTTATCATATTGTTTTTTATTACATTTGACTATCTTAATTAGTCCCCGAAATATCTATTAGATATTTAATACAGATTTAAAAAAAATAGTTAAAAAACCCGGACCCAGACATATCCGGGTTCAGAAAAACACGGATCCGGATAAATAAATATTCGTACATGCCCGGATCCAAATATTTATTTTAAAAAAATTAAAGCCCTTTAATTCCGGGCCGTTGGATGATCAAGATCAACGGCCCAGATAAAACGGTATTAGGGACTAAACAATAAATAAAACACTTTTAACTAAAAAAATAAAAATAAAATAACCCGGATCCGGACCTGTCCGGGATTTTTTTTCCCGGACCCGGACAGGTCTATATCCGAGCTTCTTTTTTTTAAAAATATTCTAAAATGGCACCTTTGATCGTAAGACATTTTGGGGACTAATCTAAATATATAGCATGGCATCTCAAAGCAATATTATATAATATGTATATATATGTGTGAAACTCTTAGCGCATATATCCTCAAGTTATAATAATATAATAGGGTTAATGACGGTAAAAATACCCAATGTTTGGTCAAAGAACCCCTCGTGTACCCAAAGTTTAAAAGTGGTGGTAAAAATACCCAAAGTCCCATTTGGGGAGTTGACCACTTCATTCCCGTAACGCCATTAACTTACCCGTTAACTATGGCCACGCGGACAAACGTGGGTTGCTGACATAACAATTTTCGCCACATGGATGAACCCAAATCAGCCTCATTTACGACAAAAATACGAATTAAACCCCTAATAAACACTATTTAATACAACTAATTGAACCCCTAATGATTACACTTAACAAAACAAATTTGTCCACGTGGCCAGAGTTAACAGGTAAGTTAACGGCGTTACGAGAATGGAGTAGTCAACTCCCTAAATGCGACTTTGGGTATTTTAGCCATCACTTTTAAACTTTGGGTACACGAGGGGTTCTTTGACCAAACTTTGGGTATTTTAGCCGTCATTAACCCTAATATAATATGTATATTTTGGTCATAACTTGATAATATAATATGTATAGTAAAAAAATTAAAAATTAATTTTTTTTCAAAAAAAAAAAGTTTGTGTATTTTTGTTGCTAACGGCCACATTGCGAATGTTAACGGAAAAATTAACGGTTTTATGCCAAAGTCACGGTCAACGCACGTTGGGTATTTTTGCCGCCAGTTTTAAAGGTTGGGTACACGGGAGGCGGGTTGGCCAAAAGTTAGGTATTTTTGCCGTAATTTTCCCTACTTTCTATCAGCTTAAACTATTATTTTGCTCATTCTTTTTGGAATGTTAGTCATTATATATGTTGGAAAATATTGCAGTTAAATTAAAATTGAGATAGCATCGAATGGGTCGAAATGTCGAACACTCGAGATGAACGCTCTATTCAATTACCGGGATTTGTTCTGACGTTCAAACGTTACGTAAAACGGTCATATTGATTATTACCGTTATGAATATTGAATTCAATTTATTACGTTTGGAAATAATTGTAATTTATTATTAGCCGTTATAGAATTAATTAGACTTCAATTCATTGTCTCCCTTTGGTATCTATAAATTGACGGTGACCTCGAATCCATTCGACACACCGATTACAAAACCGTCTTTCGAAAACTCTCTAGATACTTTGAATCAGCTTCTCGTTTTTTCATTCCGCCGATTCGATCTTTCATGCTTCCCAATGTTTTCATGTCGTGAGTATTTCGGTAACGGAGTTCAAGAAGTTCCAGTTCGCCGGTGGACTTCGAAGTGCTATGGAGTTCTCGGTTGTCCCGTTGTATCCTGGGAAGCTAATTGCTTAACGAACCTCAAACATGTAGAGAGGGCGAATCAAGCTTTAAGGAGAGCGTCCAACGCGTCTCGGGAATTGCTAACATTTTTTATTTTACAGAATTTCAAGAACATATTTCGGATCAAAGCGACAAGCCGATGCTCGTCAAATTTCAAGAAGACAACGATATGTTTCATCGAATCTATCTGCTGCTATTTTTCTTTGATTTGTTTCTCATGTATCATCATATATAGAAAATATACCTAACAATACAGTAGAACCTCTATAAATTAATACTCGATAAATTAATAGTCACTATTAAATAATATTTTTGTCCGGTCCCAACTCGGGCCTAACAAGCTAAATTAATAATTCGCTAAATTTATAAGATAATATTTTTTTAAAAAAATATATAGGTCTCAAGTGATATATAAATTAATAAATCAATATAAAAAATTACATAAATAATTATAAAATCACTATAAATAAAATATAACATAAATAACTATGAAATCACATTAAATAAAAAGATAACACTACATCACTATTCATGTAGTCTTCTTAAAATATGATTATATAGTAATTTATTTCTTCTTGAAATTGATGTCTTATTGAACTTCATCTCTAGCCTTCTGAAGAACATTAAGAAGGTCGGGTGTCGTATTTTCATGGAGCATTAATATTCTCGATATAATATTGAAATAATTTTTTGTTGGTAAAAAAGTTTATATAATTATAGATGATAAATAATTTTTTCTTCATTAATATATAAATTAATAAATTATTAATTTATATGTTAATTAATAATCCGATAAGATAATATTTTTTGCCGGACCTAACAGTATTAATTTATAAAGGTTCTACTGTATATAAAATATACCATGGTTTGAAATATCCGGATATGTCCTCGATATATCCCCGACGTGCCCAGAAAATGAGAACGGTGAAACGATATTCGTAGGAAATCGATATATCCATTTCTTCCTATTTATCTGTCGGCTCGATATATCTGTAAAATGGAGAGTGAGAAACGACATTGATATCTGCATTTAGAACCATGCTTCGTATTTATGTTCGTACTCTATGTTCGTATTTATGTTCGTACTCTATGACTTTATTATGATAGCTACCTTATTTTATGTTATGTCGACATTATGTTATGGGTTATGAGTTTTATGTTGGTTCCCAATGGGAATGGATCTGCCAAAAGAAACAAAGAGCAAGAAACAAAGGATCAAGAAAGTTGGGAGAATTTCTCAGATTAATGTCGAATGCAAAGAGAGCAAAAAGTTACAAACTAAAGTCGTAAGACTTGTATTTATAGAGAAACTAGAAAGCTAAACCATCGCTAAACTTCCTAAAATAAACTTAATCAAATCTTTATAATTTACACATTTCCTAAGAGAATGGGAAACCAAATCATATCAAATCAGGAAGCTAAATCGAATCTCCAAACTTGTTCCTCAAGAATGGTATATTTAATATACCAACTAGCCTTATTTGATTAGGAACTTATCGTTTTCATTATTAGTGCTCTTTTAACAGCAACTTATTATTGTTTCGAAAAGTTGAGGTTTTAGTCAAAGCTAGCAGAACCAGAAGTAATTATGCCAAAACTTAATTGATAAAATCATGCAAAAAACTGTGGATAGTTTAGTTAAATTAGACGATATTCCGTACGATGCATGTCAGTAACATTTGGCATTAATGGTAAAAATTATTTTTTAGGGTGACCTCCACCTGGCCGCGGGCTCCCTCGCCATTGCCTTTGTCAACATCACTGGCTACTCGGTGCTCGCCGGGCTCGCCCAGGGCATGGAGCCCCTCTGCTCCCAGACCTTTGGTGCCAACCGCCCCGACCTCCTCGCCGTAACGCTCCATCGCCATGTCATCTTCCTCCTCGTCGCCTCGCTTCCCATATCCTTGCTCTGGCTAAACACCTCCAAGATCCTCCTCTCGCTTAACCTAGACCCCAACATCACACACGTCGTTCACACCTATCTGCTCTTCTCACTCCCTCCCTGACTTACTCAATGAGTTTTAGTCTTTTTCGTCTTTTTTTAGGCTAAGTCTTGTTAAGGTCGGATTTGGTCAAATCCATCCTCAACACAACTCGTGTCGTTTTGTCCATAAACGACATGAGGGAGGCGAGGAAGTTCACCAGCGAAGAGGGAGTTATCCCCGAGGAAGGACATCCCCGAGGAGGAATACCCCGAGGAGGTTCATCAGCGAGGGGACGCAGCCACGCGAGCAAGCGGGTCGCGATGAAGCGTCCCATCACGGCTTGACGAGGAACTTCATCATGATGATTATGCAGAGCCCGGTGACAGCCGAAGAGACGTGCATTTAATGAAGCCGACCTACTCACTCGATGAGAGCGTCAGCGACGGAGGCCTGCAAAGCCGAATGACGGCTGACGAGACGCGCATTTAATGCGGCGCACCTACCCATTACGGCAGCATGCTCGGAGGTGACATAAAGTGAGGATAAACCCCGCTGCCTTCAAATCACGTCAGAGAGTGATGATTAAAGAGGAAAAGGGCGGGAAGGATAGAATGGGAAAGTATTGTAAACTCTATAAAAGGGCAAGATAAGCCTCATTTTGTGGGGGTTGGTGGTTCGAACAAAAGGGAGAGAAAAAAGACTCAGCAAAGGCAAGAAAAATAGATCTTGTAATAGAAAAAGGTCAGAGAAAGAATTATCGGAGGCTCATGATCCTTCATCTGTCCAGCTATTTAACGGAAGAAAACCGAGCTCATTTCGGAAATCATAATAAAACAGAGATACTCATCATTTGCTGTCATTTTATTTATTATTTGATGATTGTCTTTGTGACTGGAAAAGGGTGGTGAAAAACCCCCTCTACAGTTTGGCGCCCACCGAGGGGCTTTGTTTTCTTTCTAACTCACAGCCAGGAATTTGGAGGGACATGACGTTATCAAACGATGCCATCGTCAGCGACGCGCTCGACGGTTGAGCGCGCGAAAATAGCAAGCAGAGTATAAAGAGGCAACTCAAGGGACATGAGTGACGTAAGAAGGGGAGACGTACGGACTCCTTGCTAGACGGTTGATAGACGGTTGGTCAGAAAAAGGAGTGCACGCGTATCAACGAATGGGAGCAACTTCCGAAGCGTTGTGAAGTGACAGCGAAAGAGAGGATGCGAAGAGTCGCTTGCGAAACAATCAACGTTTATAAAATGGGAAGTTTGGAGAAGATCAAAAACAACGAGTCTGCGGAAATAGAAACCAACTCGGTTAACTCCCAGATAAGTATCGTTCTCTCAACCCAGAAAACAAAAGATCCTTTCTCACTCCGAAACCAGTGCTTGCTAGTGTTTTTGAAATACAGGCCGGGAAAGCACACGAGGAGAAGATGGCGCCCAGAGAAGGAGATGCTGGCCAGAGTCACACAGACGAGTCAGAGATGACCGTGGATGAAGACTGGGGATGGCCCAAGGAGGGCGCAACTGAGGCACGCGGAGGAGATGATTACGAGATGACGGACTTCTGGAAGCACGAGGAATGGCCGGAAAGCAGCGAGCCATGTCCAATGGATGAGGACATCGCGGAGGGCCAGCGGGATCAAGAGCAGTCAAGGATCCCGGGTGAACCACACCCCGCGTTGGAACTGGTTCTGCCATATCTTATGCCCGAGGAGCTCCTCGCGATGGAGATGGTATGCACGTCGTTGCGCGACGAGGTTCGGGGAAACAGCCTTCTGTGGCGCAACATCAGCATCTACAACCCGTTGAGCGAGCGGATGGAAGACGACAATCTCCTGAGGCTGGCAAGGAGATCTCAAGGGAAGATGGAGACTTTGATGTTGGATGGGTGCTTCGAGATCACCAACACCGCGGTGGAGACGATCATGCGGGGAAACCCGACGCTCGTAAAGCTATGCCTGCCACGCTGCCACCAAATCACCTTGGATGACGTGGTCAGCAACTTGTCCACCATCGAGCACAGGATAAAATTCCTGAGGGTCAACGGTTTATTTCCCAGGTTCGTGGGGGGAACCAAGGTCAAACTTGAGGACCTTCCCCCTCTGCTCGCGGCAGGGAATCCAGCCGACCATTCCGAGGAGCAGGCGCATGCCTCACGCGGTCGTCTGCTCGACATGGAATTCTGCAGACGGTGCGACAGAAATGTCCTGGTCTACGAGAAGCCAACGAGGATTCAAGCAGGAGACTCTGTCCGCCCGCCGTGTTTTGGGCAATGGCGGGATGGGCGTGTTTGCGGTTTTTGCAGGTCGTGCTACATCCTCGGTACCACGTGGTACACTGACCTCTGCCCGGAATGTAACTTCGGTCGCCCCAGCAGGAGCTCTGTGGAGAAAATCGCGTCGTCAGCCTGCTCGATCGTCGAAGAGGAGTGAGCCCGGAGTAAGGCTCATAAGCTGCTCGGAGCGAGGAGAGGATTGGGGCGGTTACCCCTTTTAACCATTAGTAGATTATCATAGGTGATAGAAGTTTGTTTGGGTTCGTTGTGTCGGATTTCTAATGTCTATGTATGTGTGTTTTTTTTATTTTTTATTTTTATTAAGGAGCGAGCAAATTATAAAGTTGGCAAAGTGTGTATGCAACTCTTCTCGGTGGTAACACCAATTAGGAGGGAAAGTGTATAAAAAAAAATAAACCGGCTAAGGGTGCCGAGCAAGCCCGATCCGGCGAGAGCGCCGAGAAAATTTCAAAATACATATACATATATATACGGCTAAGGGTGCCGAGCAAGCCCGATCCGGCGAGAGCGCCGAGAAAATTTCAAAATATATATACATATATATACGGCTAAGGGTGCCGAGCAAGCCCGATCCGGCGAGAGCGCCGAGAAAATTTCAAAATATATATACATATATATACGGCTAAGGGTGCCGAGCAAACCCGGTCAGGCAAAACATGTCGAGATCCTATATACGGCTAAGGGTGCCGAGCAAGCCCGGTCCGGCAAAACATGTCGAGATCCTATATACGGCTAAGGGTGCCGAGCAAGCCCGGTCCGGCAAAACATGTCGAGATCCTATATACGGCTAAGGGTGCCGAGCAAACCCGGTCCGGCAAAACATGTCGAGATCCTATTTACGGCTAAGGGTGCCGAGCAAACCCGGTCCGGCAATACAGGCCGAGATCCTATTTACGGCTAAGGGCGCCGAGCAAGCCCGGGCTACCAAGAACGCCGAAGAAATATACAAGGCGAGAGTGCCTATGGGATCCTGGGAACTAGTCGGCTCGTACCCGACGAAACCTAGCGATACCCGCAGAAGACAACTACGGCGAGAGTACCAAGAAAATATATACGGCTAAGGGTGCCGAGCAAACCCGGTCCGGCAAAACATGTCGAGATCCTATATACGGCTAAGGGTGCCGAGCAAACCCGGTCCGGCAAAACATGTCGAGATCCTATATACGGCTAAGGGTGCCGAGCAAGCCCGGTCCGGCAAAACAGGCCGAGATCCTATATACGGCGAGAGTGCCGAGCAAAAACTAAAAGAGGCGAGAGTGCCCACGGCGAGAGTGCCGAGCAGAAACTAAAAGAGGCGAGAGTGCCCACGGCGAGAGTGCCGAGCAAAAACTAAAAGAGGCGAGAGTGCCCACGGCGAGAGTGCCGAGTAGAAACTAAAAGAGGCGAGAGTGCCCACGGCGAGAGTGCCGAGCAAAAACTAAAAGAGGCGAGAGTGCCCACGGCGAGAGTGCCGAGTAGAAACTAAAAGAGGCGAGAGTGCCCACGGCGAGAGTGCCGAGCAAAGAAAAATCACATTCACGACTAAGGGCACCAAGCAAACCCTCACAGAGATTCGAAGATCGCAAGCAAACTCATGTAAAAGAAAATCATCGTCATCACATGTCCATTGGATTCAAAAAAGACAAAACGCAGTATCCTTATTTACAACTCATATGCATATGCATACTATAACTCTCGCAGGGACCGATTCCCCCGCACAACGCTATCATCAGAGGAATCTTGACCCAGAACCGCATCGGTACATTCTTGAATAAGGATGTCGCAGCATCGACGAATGATGTCGTCCGCAATTAGGCAAGCAGGATCGTCAGCAGGAAGTCCTTGAGGCTTACCCGAAGAAACTCTTGCTAAATCCGCATCAGCCCTGCTATCGGCCTGCAAAGAAGGAACCGAAAGTAAAGGATCGACCCCAGAAGGAAGAGGTAAGAACTACGAATTATTTATGCTGATCCATCTCATACCGTACTCGAAGAGGAGGGAAGAACGTCGAAACCCGGCGAGCGCGCCCTAACAACGCCTTGGGGAAGACAGGGAGAAAGCGGAGGAGAGTTTGGGTCACCGGAGGTTTTCATCTCCAGCTTGGCCAAATCAGCCAGGTACTCCTGTTCCAACTTGCGCCACCTTGGCAGTTTGGCTCGGAGCTCACCAACAGTCGAGCGGGAAGGTAATCCCTCGACGAGTTTGATATTCGAGAGCACGCCGCCCAGCAGGCGCTGAGTACGAGCAATCCCCTCAAGCACACCAAACTTCTCGGAGGCACGCTTCAGCTTGTCAACCTCTTGGTGGTAGAGGCGTAGGCGGGAGAATTCTTCCTCTATAGCCCAACTTCTGGCTGCGTCGCGATCCTTGACGAGCTTCCTCAGCGTGGCCTTGACATGGAAGGAGATTTGCTCCTCCCGACCAGGCGACAGGTTTATGGCATCGGCGATACGATTGAAACACTCATTCTTCTGCCGAAGCTGTGCCGAAAGAGTGTCCTCGCACCGCCGATAACGTTGCCGCTCCTCGAGAAGGGATTCTTCGGCAATAGCGAGGAGGCGTCTATATTCATCGCGCTCGGCCTTACTTTCTGCGATCTTAGCCTCTACAGCCTCGGGGGGAATGCCTTCGTTCCCTGATAAAGCCCTCACCGGCGCAAGGGCAGGTGCGAACTCCCCAGCCCCCTCGTGACCTCCTCCGTAGAGGGGGGAAGAAGCGTCGGGGCAAAGTACAACGACGCCACCTCTAGCCTGAGGAGAAAAAGAGAGAATGGGAATACGGAAGAAACAATAAAGAAGCCTGATAAGAAAAGGGATAAGGAAAGGGCAAGCATACAAGGGCGACAGCAGAAAAAGATTCGACGATGAAAGAAAAAGGTAACCCAAGAAAGATTTCTTTTATTCATACGGTAATTATGCTTGGATTACAGTGAAATACAGAACAAGCCACGAAATGCGAAATTTACAAAAGCGGGAAATAGAAAGGGAGGCTCTAAGGAAACATCCTATACCGTGGCCTCTGGGAGCGCCGGGGTCTCGGTGCTCGGGCCGGATCCATCGCGCGATGCCGATCCGAGGGCTACCACCTCCGAGGCAAGGCTTTCAAGTCTCCGACAGTCCAAGGTTGGCGGATTACAGGGAGAGAGCGGCGGAGATCTGGGATCCCGGGGCAGACTTCTGGTCCAGCTCTTTAACCACGGCCCGGTGCTTATCGCGGCTTTCGCGCCACGAGGATAAGCGTGTATCGAGGCCCCCGGCTTGTGCCAACAGGGGGTTCTTCTCGACCAACGCGATATTGGCCTGGTACGCAGCGGCCAAGCGATGGGCGTTGATTGATTGATCAAGAAAACCATACTTGAAGCCGGAGTTTGTCGGAGAGGCTCGCCTCCATAACAGCGCAAGAGTTTTGCTGATCCGCGAGTTTGGCTTCAGCGGCCCGGCGCAGCGAAACTTCCGATTCCAAGATGGACTTGGCCTCATTGAGCTCGGCCTCGGCGGCCCGGCGCAATGAGCTTTCCGACTCCAAGGCAGATCTAGCTTCGTTGAGCTCAGCCTCAGCGGCCCGGCGCAATGAGCTTTCCGACTCCAAGGAAGATTTGGCTTCGTCGAGCTCCTAGGAAAGCTTCTCAATCTGCCCCCGGAACTTCTGCCCGTCGTGGGTGGAAGCCTCGAACCGTTCCCGGACTAGCGAGAGTTCTGCCGACAACTCATTGCTCTCTCTCTCAGCCCTAGCGGTGGATAGCCACACGGATGCGATAACGTCCGACAATAGAGCTACCCCCCGGGCAACGCGGTCGACCAATGCTAAGTTCCCCATGGGATCGCTGGAGGGCTCGGCAAGTTCGTGAGAAGCTTCGGCCGCGGGAAGTGCTCTCGGAGGCGGCAAGGCTGGGAAGCTGGATTGGGCCCGCGGCGACCTGGTAGGAACCTCCTCGGGGATTCCCTCGAGATCAAGGGACGGCTCGGAAGGCTGCGTCAAGCCATCCGCTAATTGGGGCAACGCGCCGGGAGGAGCGACAAGAGGTACTTGCGAGCTGGAGACGCCGGTAAGACAAGGGGAAGGCCAGGCCATTGAGCCCTCGAGGGCCTCGACGCCGGGAACGTCGGGAAGAAGCTTCCGATTAGAGGGATTCACGTCGGGGAGCGCCCTTGAGTGTTCTTCCGTGGGCCCGGGGAGGATCTGTTCTGGAGCGTCTTCCTCGCCAACGGGCCCCGTATCTCCGTCGTTGGGAGCATTGGTCCCTTTGACCAAAGGTTGAGTCGGAGGCGTTAAGGCCACAACCGAGTTTCGCATCGCTTCATCGGGGATTCCCCGAGGCGGTGACAGGGAAGACCGGATCGCGGCCCCCGAAGCAGAAAGAGGAATGGGGTCTTCAGCCCCCGACGGAGGCGGAGGAGGAGCATCCGGCGTGACGACCAGGTGCTCGATGTCTTCCATCTCCAGTCTCTCCCGCGAGATCTCGGCGGGGTGTACGCACACGTCTGCCGCCGGCCTTGTCCTCCCCGTTGCGCCCTCGACAGGCGCGGTGCCCGAAGTCCCTCCCGCAGCTCCTTGAGACGGGTCAGCTGCCTCGAGTTCAGGAGTCGGGTCGGGAACTCTCGCCTTCTTCGCTAGAGAAGCATCACGCGCTTCCTCGGCGGGGCACTTGCCCAGGGAGTTTTCTTCCCGAGGAAATCCCCTCGAGGAGCGGGAAGTATCTTGCGAGGAGCGGGCCGCGGACTCAGTCCTCGCCCTTGTTCGCCGCTCGTCACCAGTATCCTCGACGGGGCGTTTGTTCGAGAAACCGCCCTCTCGGGGGGTGAGCCCCATGAAGCGAGGAGCGTCAGACCCTGCCCGGGACCTCGACGATCTGTGCGCCTCCCGATCCCGACCAACGGGAGCGCTATACCCAGTAGCCACGACTATATCCTCGGCGTTCTTCTTCGGCCTTGGAGCGGGTTTCTTCCGCTCCACGGGAGACCCTTCCGGGGCCGGTTCGCGAAGGAAACCTTTCGGGAGAAGAGTGTTAGGGGGCGCCCCGTGTATTCGGGCCAATTGATAAACCCCAGATTTCTCAAGCCGCTGGCCCCCGAAGTCTTTACTCCAATCACGCCTGGGATTGGCAAGGAGAGCAGCGTGGATGCTCTTGAACCGCGCCTCGGCCTCCTCATTCTCCTCAAGCTTGAATCGAGGGAGGTCCGCTCCCTCGAGCACCAAATCCGTCGGTAGGAAAGCATGGTGGGGACCGAAGTTGGAATTGTCCACACGAACAAAAAAATATTTATTCTCCCAGCCGGATTCGTTCGAGGGCGTGTTCAAGAGGATGTGCGGTCGGACGCGATGAGAGATGGCAAAACGACCCAGGTTCTTTGGATTACGGGAGACTTTGAAGAGACGCATCAGGTCCTCGAGCGTGAGCTCCACTTTCTGTTCACATGCAATGGCCAGTGTACAAAGGAGGAGGCGAAGAGTGTTGGGGCTCACCTGAGCAATCGGAACCCCGAAGGCGTAGAGAAACGCCACGACCAGGAGCGGCGTCGGGAAGCGAAGGCCGACGATGCGGAAGAACGATTCATAGACGCAAACGAAGTCGCTCTGAGGTTCATCGGCGAACTCGCCCTCGAGAGGGAGACGGGCGAAGCAGGTCCCTGAGTCAGTGTGGTTATCGACGATATGCTTCAAGCCTTCTTCCGTCATGACGGAAGGGGGACTCCGAGTTTTAAAGACTGGGCCGGAGCGGGATGGACCCATCGAGGTGTCTGAGGGAGAAGGAGGAAGAATTTCGGGGACGAGGAGATGAGGATAAACAACAGCAAAAAGAAACCTGGAGAGAATTCTTGAAAAAAAATACGAAAGTGCCTGGAAAAATGGTTTTGAATTTCGAATTTATAGAAAGGGAAGAATGATGAGTAGACACGTCTTTAATCTGACGGCTCAAAATTGAAGCTTGCTAACTCATCAACGGTTCGTTTCAAAGGCCCGTTATAAATCTCTACAGGCCCTCAAGTGCAAAAAAGGATGGTCATTCAATGCTGAAGGGACGTGCGTAAGATTCGAGGCTGACAGATTTTTGGGAAAGCAAAATCGAAGTGGGTCCCGGACCCGAGCAACGTTGAGAAATCTTCGTCGCTGAAAGTTTCATTGGGGCTTAGGGAAGCAAAGGAAGCCTAGCGAGGGAAGGGAGCGACTTCATAATACGACCACGCGAGGAGCCGAAGAAGGAGTCACCGACCACGAGCCAATCGACGCCGGCTAGTGCCAACCCCCAAGGCAGTTATACTTTATTTTACCAAGTGTATACACTTGATAAAATGGGGGACTAACTGTTAAGGTCGGATTTGGTCAAATCCATCCTCAACACAACTCGTGTCGTTTTGTCCATAAACGACATGAGGGAGGCGAGGAAGTTCACCAGCGAAGAGGGAGTTATCCCCGAGGAAGGACATCCCCGAGGAGGAATACCCCGAGGAGGTTCATCAGCGAGGGGACGCAGCCACGCGAGCAAGCGGGTCGCGATGAAGCCTCCCATCACGGCTCGACGAGGAACTTCGTCATGATGATTATGCAGAGCCCGGTGACAGCCGAAGAGACGTGCATTTAATGAAGCCGACCTACTCACTCGATGAGAGCGTCAGCGACGGAGGCCTGCAAAGCCGAATGACGGCTGACGAGACGCGCATTTAATGCGGCGCACCTACCCATTACGGCAGCATGCTCGGAGGTGACATAAAGTGAGGATAAACCCCGCTGCCTTCAAATCACGTCAGAGAGTGATGATTAAAGAGGAAAAAGGCGGGAAGGATAGAAGGGGAAAGTATTGTAAACTCTATAAAAGGGCAAGATAAGCCTCATTTTGTGGGGGTTGGTGGTTCGAACAAAAGGGAGAGAAAAAAGACTCAGCAAAGGCAAGAAAAAGAGATCTTGTAATAGAAAAAGGTCTCAGAGAAAGAATTATCGGAGGCTCATGATCCTTCATCTGTCCAACTATTTAACGGAAGAAAACCGAGCTCATTTCGGAAATCATAATAAAACAGAGATACTCATCATTTGCTGTCATTTTATTTATTATTTGATGATTGTCTTTGTGACTGGAAAATGGTGGTGAAAAACCCCCTCTACAAGTCTTGACTTCGAAAGCTATAACCTTTGCCTCGAGTGTTTGGTTTTTGTGCTCTACTTATCAAACCCAACCGCGTGACTACGCATCGAAATCATTTTCTCATAGCCATTGAAATCTTTTTACATTAAAAATAGATTTTCAGGTTTGTCATCATTTTTAGGCAAAAGGCCTTGACTTCCCAAGCGCTATACCATTTGCCTTGAGTGTTTCATTTTAGTGATCTACATAAAAAATAAAACCTCGAGACAATAAATAATCATTAAAATCATGTTCTTACTGATATTGAAATTATTTTAAACCAAAAAATGAGTTTTAGTTTTTGTCATCTCTTTTAGGCTCGGTCAAGACTTCTGAAGGCTATAACATATGCCTCGAGTGCCGGATTTTGGTCGCTCTACGTATCAAATCCAACCGCGTGACTACGGTATGATATCCTTTTTAGGCTAGGTCATGACTTCCGAAGGCTATAACATTTACCACGACGGTCGGATTTTTGCGCTCTACGTATAAAATCAAACTTTGTGACTCTAACTATTGATAATCTTTATTTATGGCCATTCAATTCAGTTTATACAAAAAATGCATTTTGCGTTTGTCATCATTTTTTGGCAAAATGTATTGACATCAGAAAGGGTATATAATTTGCCTCGAGTGTTCGATTCAGCGCTCTACATATATACAAAACTGAACCTTAAGATGATAAATAAGAACTGAGATGACTTATTACATCCAATAAAATTATTTTACATCAAATAATAAGTTTTAGCCTTTTTCGCGTTTTTTAGGTTAAGTCTCGACTTTGAAAGCTATAATCTTTCGCTTTTTTTCATAGCCATTGAAATCATTTGACAATAAAAATTGATTTTAAGGTTTGTCGTCATTTTTAGGCAATTGGCCTTGACTTCCTAAGCGCTATACAATTTGCATCGAGTGTTTGATTTTAGTGCTCTACATAAAAAATCAAACCTCGAGACGATAAATAATCATTAAAAATCATGTTCTTACAGATATTTAAATTATTTTAAACACAAAAAAATGAGTTTTAGTTTTTGTCGGCTCTTTTAGGCTAGGTCATGACTTCCGAAGGCTATAAAATTTGCCACGAGGGTCGGATTTTTGCACTCTACGTATAAAATTGAACCGCGTGACTCTAACAATTGATAATTCTTTTTTTATGGCCATTCAAATAAGTTTATACAAAAAATGCGTTTTGTGTTTGTCGTCATTTTTTGGCAAATGTATTGATATCAGAAAGGCTATATAATTTGCCTCGAGTGTTTGATTTAGCGCTCTACATATATAAAAATCCAAACCTCGATATGATAAACAAGAGCTGAGAAGACTTATTATATCCAATAAAATTATTATACAGCAAATAATGAATTTTATCCTTTTTCACCATTTTTTTAGGCTAAGTCTCAACTTCAAAAGCTATAACATTTGCCTCGAGAGTTTGATTTTCGCGCTCCATGTATCAAATCTATTCGCGTGACTACGCATCGAAATCCTTTTTTCATAGCCATTCAAATCAGTTCATACAAAAAAATGCGTTTTGTGTTTGTCGTCATTTTTTGGCAAAATGTATTGATATCAGAAAGGCTATAAAATTTTACTCGAGTGTTTGATTTAGCGCTCTACATATATACAAAACCGAACCTCTATATGATAAATAAGAACTGAGAAGACTTATTATATCCAATAAAATTATTTTACAGCAAATAATGAGTTTTAGCCTTTTTTATCTTTTTTTAGGCTAAGTCTCGACTTTGAAAGCTATAACATTTGCCTCGAGTGTTTGATTTTTGCGTTCTACGTATCAAATCCAACCGCCTGACTATGGATCAAAATCATTTTTTCATAGCCATTGAAATCCTTTGACATTAAAAATTGATTTTCAGGTTTGTCATCATTTTTAGGAAAACGGCCTACACTTCCTAAGCGCTATACCATTTGCCTCGAGTGTTTTATGTTAGTTCTCTACATAAAAAATCAAACCTCGAGACGATAAATAATCATTAAAAATCATGTTCTTACAGATATTGAAATTATTTTATACAAAAAAAAATGAGTTTTAGTTTTTGTCGGCTCTTTTATGCTAGGCCATGACTTCCGAAGGCTATAACGTTTGCATGTAGGGTCGGATTTATGCACTCTTTGTATCAAATTAAAGTACGTGACTCTACCCATTGATATTCTTCTTTCATGGCCATTCAAATAAGTTTATACAAAAAATGCGTTTTGGGTTTGGCGTCATTTTTCGGCAAAATGTATTGACATCATAAAGGCTATATAATTTGCCTCGAGTTTTTGATTTAGCGCTCTACATATATACAAAACTGAACCTCGATACGATAAATAAGAACTGAGAAGACTTATTATATCCAATAAAATTATTTTACAGCAAATAATGAGTTTTAGCCTTTTTCGCCATTTTTTAGGCTAAATCTCGACTTCGAATGTTATAACCTTTTCCTAGAGTTTTTTATTTTCGTGCTCAACGTATCAAATCTATCCGCGTGACTACGCATCGAAATCCTTTTTTCTTAGCCATTGAAATTCTTTTACATCAAAAAATTATTTTCACGTTTGTCATCATTGTTAGGCAAAAGGCCTTGACTTCCTAAGCGCTGTACCATTTGCCCCTAGTGTTTCATTTTAGTGATCTACAAAAAACATCAAACCTCGAGACAATAAATAATCATTAAAATAATGTTCTTACTGATATTGAAATTATTTTAAACAAAAAAATGAGTTTTAGTTTTTGTCGGCTCTTTTAGGCTAGGTTTTAACTTCCGAAGGCTATAACATTTACCTCGACGGTCGGATTTTTGCGCTCTACGTATAAAATATTACCGCGTGACTCTACCCATTGATAATCCTTTTTTATGACCATTCAAATCAGTTTATACAAAAAATGCCTTTTGTGTTTGTCGTCATTTTTTGGCAAAATGTATTGATATCAGAAAGGCTATATAATTTTCCTCGAGTGTTTGATTTAGCACTCTACATATATACAAAACCAAACCTCGATATGATAAATAAGAATTGAGAGGACTTATTATATCCAATAAAATTATTTTACAACAAATAATGAGTTTTAGCCTTTTTAGCCTTTTTTTAGGCTAAGTCTAACTTCGAAATCTATAACATTTGCCTCGAGTGTTTGATTTTCTTGCTCTACGTATCAAATCTATCCGGGTGACTACATATCAAAATCCTTTTTTCATATCCATTTAAATCCTTTGACATTAAAAATTGATTTTCAGGTTTGTCATCACTCATCATTTTTAGGCAAACGACCTTAACTTCCTAAGCGCTATACCATTTGCCTAGAATGTTTGATTTTAGTGCTCTATATAAAAATTAAAACCTCGAGTCGATAAATAGTCATTAAAAATCATGTTCTTTTAGATATTGAAATTATTTTAAACACAAAAAAATGAGTTTTAGTTTTTGTTGGCTCTTTTAGGCTAGGTCATGACTTCCGAAGGCTATAACATTTGCCTCTAGGGTCAGATTTTTGCGCTCTACGTATCAAATCAAAGTGCCTGACTCTACCCATTAATATTATTTTTTTTATGGCCATTCAAATCAGTTTATACAAAAAATGCGTTTTGGGTTTGTCGTCATTTTTCGGCAAAATGTAGTGACATCAGAAAGGCTACATAATTTTCCTCGAGTGTTAGATTTAGCGCTCTACATATATAAAAAACTGAACCTCGACATGATAAATAAGAACTGAGAAGACTTATTATATCCAATAAAATTATTTTACAGCAAATAATGAGTTTTAATTTTTTTCGCCATTGTTTAGGCTAAGTCTCGACTTCGAATGCTATAACTTTTTCCTCGAGTGTTTGATTTTTGCGCTTTACGTATCTAATCTATCCGCGTGACTATGCATCGAAATCCTTTTTTCATAGCCATTGAAATCTTTTTACATCAAAAATGATTTTAAGGTTTGTCATCGTTTTTAGGCAAAAAGCCTTGACTTCCTAAGCGCTATACCATTTACCTAGAGTGTTTCATTTTAGTGATCTACATAAAACATCAAACCTCGATACGATAAATAGTCATTAAAAGTCTTTTTCTTATTGAAATTGAAATTATTTAAAAAAAAAACGAGTTTTAGTTTTTGTCGACTCTTTTAGGCTAGGTCTTGACTTCCGAAGGCTATAACATTTTCCTCGAGGGTCGGATTTTTGCGCCCTACGTATAATATTGAACCGCGTGACTCTACCCATTGATAATCCTTTTTTATGGCCATTCAAATCAGTTTATACAAAAAATGCATTTTGTGTTTGTCGTCATTTTTTGGCAAAATGTATTGATATAAGAAAGGCTATATAATTTGCCTAAAAGTGTTTGATTTAGCGCTTTATATATATACAAAACCAAAACTCGATATGATAAATAAAAACTGAGAAGACTTATTATATGCAATAAATATATTTTACAGCAAATAATGGGTTTTAGCCTTTTCGCCTTTTTAAGGCTAAGTCTCGACTCGAAAGCTATAACCTTTGCCTCGAGTGTTTTATTTTTGCGCTCTACTTATCAAATCTAACCACGTGACTATGCGTCGAAATCCTTTTTTCATAGCCATTGAAATCCTTTTACATTAAAAATTTATTTTCAGGTTTGTTATCATTTTTAGGCAAAAGGCCTTGACTTCCCAAGCGCTATACCATTTGCCTCGAGTGTTTCATTTTAGTGATCTACATAAAAAATCAAACCTCGAGATAATAAATAATCATTAAAATCATGTTCTTACTGATATTGAAATTATTTTAAACCAAAAAATGAGTTTTAGTTTTTGTCATCTCTTTTAGGCTCGGTCAAGACTTCTGAAGGCTATAACATATGCCTCGAGTGCCGGATTTTGGTCGCTCTACGTATCAAATCCAACCGCGTGACTACGGTATGATAATCCTTTTTTATGGCTATTAAAAATATGATATCCTTTAAAAAAAGAGTTTTAGCTTTGTCGTCGTTTTTAGGAAAAAGGCCTTGACTTCCCATACGCTATAGCATTTGCCTCGAGTGTTCGATTACATATGCCTCGACTGTCGGATTTTGGTCTCTCTCCGTATTAAATCCAACCGTGTGACTACGGATTGATAATCTTTTTTTATGGCCATTTAAATTATTTTACACAAAAAATGAGTTTTAGGTTTGTTGTCATTTTTAGGCAAAAGGCTTTACTTTCAAAATGTTATCCCATTTGCCTTGAATGATCGATTTTTGCGCTCTACATACAAAATCAAACCAAGAGACAATAAATAAGCATTGAGAATCCTTTTTATATCCATTAAAATCATTTTACACATAAAAAATGAGTTTTAGTTTTTGTCGTCTCTTTTAGGCTAGGTCAAGACTTCCGAAGGCTATAACATATGCCTCAAGTGCCGGATTTTGGTCGCTCTACGTATCAAATCCAACCGCGTGACTACAATATGATAATCCTTTTTTTCAATCAATTTTTTCTCAACCAATATTTAAACTACATTCTAGTTTCATTGTATCGCGCCGAGATTATGAGAAAAATGAATAAGGAAAAAAAATTGGTAGGTTATTTCTTTGTGGATTTATCGTTGGGTTTAGCCTTTGGCTAGTTTTGGAAATTTTTATTGACATCATATGAGAATTTTTTAACTTATAATTTAAGTGCATTGTTATAAAATTATAACACTTTGAAAATCTAGTAGAAACGGCTTATGATTAATTAGTGACGGTCGATCGAATTTTTAAAGATTTGCACCCATTGAAAATAATTTTTCCCCAACTTATACTGAAACTACATACTAGCTTCATTGTATCGGCGCCGATATTATGATAAAAATGAATAAGGAAAAAGTATTTTTTTGTGTTCTTATCACGGGATGTAACACCGAGCCACTCTATCGGAATGAATCCAATCGTTATGGGTTATCATTTCCTCGGTGGTTCATTCACCATTCACCACGGGGCATGTTTCTTGGCCGCTAAACCGTCAGAAAGGCTAGTACGCCATTCTGCATAGTTAAGTGCCTCATAATCTTCCATGTTCAAAAAGTTATTTGTAATGCTAAAAATTTGACAAAGTAAATTTAGACTAAATCTATATTTTTCGAAACTATTATGATGCATGGGCAATCCTAATAAAATGTTACGAATCCTAAAAATATTTTTGGTTTCATGTATTATGAACAACTAGAGCTGCACAGATCCATCGCCAGATCCGACCACGACGCATCGCGGCGTTCTCCGGTGCATCGCGACTCTTCGCGATTTGGAGCCAAAAATCACGACGGTTCGCGGCAAGACCAATCCATCGCAATGCACCCCCCCCCCCCTCTCTCTCTCTCTCTCTGTCTCACAGAGGCTGGCTCTCCCTCTCTCTCGCGATCCATCGCGATGCATCGCCAGACTCTCTCCCACGATGCGTCGCGACCCGACGTTTGGCGATTCCGGCGATTCCGCCGCGACCGGCCGCGACGCCGTGATTTGCAGCCCTATGAACAACAATGATTATATACTTCACCTAGGGGTGCTCATATGTAATCACCTTTCATAGTAGTGACAATTCACAATTTAGTCATATTAGCTTCTCAAAATATCGATACATTAAGCTAGTACTAATTACCATATTACTTTGGTCACATAGAAATAATACATAGCCTCTATGGGAGGGTTATATTATTTATATGTATAAGTGTTCAACCAACATCTCGACTTTTATCCAAGCAACCTTGACAATGGTTCACCTAGGGGTGATCCCGTGTCAAATTTATTCTTTAAAGTCTAGTTCATTAACAATTTTCATAAGCAATGTGCTTCTGGAGAAACTTTTTGTGAAAAAGGTGTTGCTAGGGCAATCTCTAAGTCCTTTCACACATTTCTTAGTCAAATTGATGTTGGGGACCGTGGGGCGTTGTTACGACAAAGACCATCCCACTTAGTTTTTCAAAATTGGATTTTGTTCATTGTAATTAAAATTATAACTGAAATCGGATATCGACGATGTTGGGTAGAATGTCTCGACAAGTATATCAACAAGTATGATTGAAATCCAGATTACCAAATATGCGTATAAAGTAAAGACAAAGTCAACACACAATATTTGGTAACGCAGTTTGCGAACCCCTCATGGGAACCTACTCTGCGGGGCACTGACCCAGATACTTTATTCCACTGGAAAACATTCACAAATGTTACACGGTCATACATGATAATTTAAATGAGTTTCACAAGGGAATAGATAAACTCCCCCTCAAGATCAGGCGCAGCTGGTGATCTGACTCCAGGGAAAAAGCTTGCTTCTTTTCAGAACGATCTTGCGATTACTTTAGCTATCCACAGCCAGTCGTCACTTCACTCAAGCGAGATCTCAAGACCCTCCAGTTCTGATTTAAGCCGATGGGTGATTTTCGTTCAAAGTGCTTGATGTTCCAGCCACATCTAGCAAAGGCTTTATACGCCGGTCTTCATGGCATCCAAATAAGGAAATGAAAGGGACCACGATCAGAAGAATTGAAAGCACCAACGGTAATATTCAATCAAATCAATCCAACATCAATTAGAAGATGATTAGGACTGAGCTGGCTGATCGCGGTGATTGCTCCACGAAGATCTTTGACTCCAGCAACATATCTCTCCAATAAATGCGCAGATCTTCAACAACTTGTTGATCCTTCTGTTATCTGGACATGTCTTTTAGACAACCTGTTTTTACAACACATAATGACAAAAACAAAAGAACAAACAATGTTCTTACAATTACTACCTTTATAAAATTAATCTACAATGATTCATGAACGTGTGATGAAAGATGATGTTGGCTCTAATCCTCTATGCAATGTATGTACGAATACAAGAAGCATTATTTAAAGCGTAAAGCAATAAAGTAACTTCTCTAATTGACTCATTTCTAAAATTACAACCCTTTTAAGCGAAATACTTAGAAAATAAACTACGCTTTATCTTCCTCGTCATCATAAATAGGTTCGAGGTCCAAATTCGTTCACCCTGAGTTAAATCTGTTACTTAAGTAGCAAATTTCCCTTAAAAAACTTCGGCCTGAGTCCTAAAATTTCAACCTTCTAATATTGATCTGTGTTCCTGCTACAAGCAATAAGTTTATTGAATTAAAGTATACGAGCAAGCAAGTATGAGTTGTAACTTATAATCACAAAATGTAACAATCGCGAGACTACGAAAGTATGTGGCTGCATATGTATAATCACAAAGTAGATCTGCGTGACATGATTTTCCTTATTTATGATAATATCCAATGCACAAAGTTTATACCTCCTTACCTTACTTGAGGAATAAATATCATGGTGTAAAGTTTACTCTACAGTTCTGAGCCGTGGTATAATCTACTGGTTGAATTTAGAAATGGGTCCCACTGGAGACTAGTGGTTGAATTTAGCTATGGGTCCTACTGGAGACTACGACTCTTATTAAGAATATAATACAGGTCCCAAAATCAATTTAAATAATTTGTAGTACCATTGATGTTGTAACGACTTTAAACCGGTAGCATTTATTGTCGGAAATTTAATCATAACATATTTTATCATGAGAATATTTCTATAGTCAAATTCAAATGTATAAGCCCAAAACACGTTACTTTTTGAATTAGTTGTAAATTTTAGGCCAATATTTTAGAAGACATATGCCTACTCAAGAACACAATATGGACATCAAGAATACCAAAATAAAATTTACATAACCAACATTATTTGAACATCAAGAACACCATATGAACTTCTAGAATACTATATGAACATGAAAAACACTATATCAATTTCAAGAACATGAAGAAAAAAAAAAACGCACAAAATATCCAAAAAAGGGTACCTGAACAAAAAAAAAATCGTTGTTTTGAGGGCCTAAACGTCGAAATTCGGCTAAAATCGAAAAAAAAACCTTGTATTTGAGATCTATGTGAGACAAGCTTTTTCTTATTTATGACGATATCCAATGCACAAAGTTTAGACATCCTTACTTTACTCGAGGCTTAAAAAACATGGTGTAAGTTTTACTCTACGGTTCTAAGCCATGGTATAATATATGTTTAGTACTAGTGGTTGAATTTAGATATGGGTCTGACTGGAGACTACAACTCTTATTAAGAATATAATACATGTCCCAAAAGAAAATTTAAAAATAATTTGTATTACCATTGATGTTGTAACGACTTTAAACCGTGTAGAATAAATAAATGCGGTTAAATCAAAGAACAATCAAGCCAGCAGCTCGAACTCAAGATCACTCAGGACTTAGATCGAATATCCATTTGATCATCTACTAGTGACTCAACTCCAAGTTATCAGTGACGGTCTTATATGATAACTTTCGGAGTTTAAGTCAGGTCCAGTCCAGTATGAAGACACTTCATACTTAATGCACTTCTAGTGAGTGTGACACACACAAAATCCAGAATAGGATTATCACTTAGTCACATTAATGACCTTATACGATTGATGGGCTCCCACCCAGTTAATCAGGTCACGGACATTTTAAGTTCATTTATTATGATTATTAATTCTTCCTCACATTGACTCTGTTGTGATAATAATAACATAATTGCATCCTTTATGAACTAAGGATCAAACATTCTATTTTACTCTACCAGAAACTATAACAAGATTATCATAATAAACATCATCTTAATTCAACGACTTGTCATAATCTTTTACAAATGGATAAAATATCTTGTTTAAGGACACACATGTCCAACACGAAGACCATTATACCTTGGATTTTGACATTCGATGATCACTTTAAACGTCTCAAAGGGAGAGAGTGGACGTGGAGGCGGGTGGCTTGCCCTCAAAATAGATCGCCAACGGGAGGAACCAGAGATTGTGGGGTCTTCTGCATGAAGTTTATAGAGCTCGATATGCTAAACCGCCCGCTTGACTTATTCAGCGACAAATTTGTAGATAGAGCCAGAATGAGATATGCCGCGGAAATTTACGCACACGGGCTATTAGAACAATGACCGCTACGCAGACAATTTGTATATTTTTTATTTTTGCTTATTAAATAATACAAAATTAGTAACTATCATTCGCGTTGTAAATAGATACTTTCCGCTAGACACTTACCGTTGTGTAAATACATACCTAACGCTATGTAAGTACATCCTTACCGCTATCAAAATACAAACTTACAGCTATGTGAAGAGATACTTGCCGCTATATAATAAATACTTACCGATATTGTTTGGATTATTGCTTATTAAAGAATACAAAATTAGTAAATATCATTCGCATTGTGTATTAAAAAAATGATTACCGCTATGTAAATAGACACTTACCGATGCGTAAATACATTCTTACCTTTTCGTAAATATACAATTACCGCTATGTAAATACAAACTTACCGCTATGTAAAGATATACTTGCCGCTATATAATAGATACTTACCGCTATTGTATGGATTATTGCTTATTAAAGAATACAAAATTAGTAAATAACATTCGCGTTGTGTATTAAAAATACGATTACCGCTATGTAAAAAGATACTTGCCGCTATATAAATTGAGTACATGCTTACCGCTATGTAAATACAAACTTACCTCTATGTGAAGAGATACTTGCCGCTATATAATAGATACTTACCGCTATTGTATGGATCAAGGTTTGAAATTTCACGATAATCGAGCGATTAGTCGCTGAAAACCACTTCTCGGTAACTTATCTCCTCTAATCGTTGTCGTTTTATACTTATCGTGATTTTTCGATTCGAAAAGTAAGTCACTTATCGAGCAAAGTTTTCAAGTGTATTTTTTCGAAAAGCTTGTTACTTTTCGGTCAAAAACGATAAGTCAACCCTAGTACAGTTTTATCTTTTTCGCGGCAAAAGTTCCAATTTCTTTTAATTTTGGAATTTAAAGGTATTTTTAGGGTTTTTTTAGTGGATCTTGAGGGTTTTGAAGTTTAAATGTTGTATATGTATGAATCATGTCAAATTTTCACAATTTTATTCTATATTTCATATAGTTACATAGAAAGCTATTAGGTTGAATGAAAGTTCACGTTTGAGTTTCATGATACTTTGATGGTACATTTTAGGTTTTGAATCAAATGTTATTGTTGAATTTGATTTTTTTTAGGTTTATTAAGAAATATGGATGAATTATAATAGTTCGTGTGATTTTTGTTAATTTTTTTTTTTGCAGATTTGTGGTGATTTTAGTGTTTGTTCGAATTGTTATATAATTGCGGTAAAAGTATTTATTTTTTGGAAATTGTTGAACTTGGGCTATATATTTAATATTTTTGATGTAATTTAATTTTTTAACAATGTATATAATTAGGAAACTGTGAGTTTGACATAATTTTTTTTTTTGCAATTTGATGTTTTCCCGAATTGTATAATTATTGCGGCAAAAGTACATATATTTCAGAAATTGGTAATTGAGCTAGTTAATCGACTTTTTTTTGGTGTGATTTCATTTTATAATATTTTATATAATTCATAAATTGTGTGGTTGACATAATTTGTTTTGTAATTTGACGTTTTCCAACTATTGAGGCAAAAGTACATATTTTTAGGAAATTGGTTAAATTGAGCTAGTTCTTCAATTTTTTTGACACAACTTCAAGTGGGCAAATTTTATATAATTAACAATTGGTGATTTTAAAATATTTTATTTTAGTAAAATATGACTTTGACTCTTTCCAAAATTTATCAAATAAGCATATTTTATCTAATAGTAAATAAATAAATAAATAGAGCATTTTGACTTACAGGTTACAACTTATAATTTGTAAATAATAATTGTTATTATAATTTATTTATTTTATAGGTTTTCCATCGATAAATCCATCGATAACCGATTAATCCATCGATAAGTTCGATAAGTTTCGATAACGGCAAACGATAATTTTTATAGGTTTTCCATCGATAAATCCATTGGTAAACGATTACTCCGTCGATAACGGCAAACGATTTTTCGGCAAAAACGGCATTCAAATCCTTGGTATGGATTATTGCTTATTAAAAGACTACAAAATTAGTAAATATCATTCGCGTTGTGTATTAAAAATACGATTACCACTACGTAAATAGACACTTAACGATGCGTATAGACATTCTACCGCTTTGTAAATATACAATTACCGCTATGTAAATACATACATACCGTTATGTGAAGAGATACTTGCCGCTATATAATAGATACTTACCGTTATTGTTTGGACTACTGTTTATTAAAGAATAGAAAATTAATAAATATCATTCGCCTTGTGTATTAAGCATATGATTGCCGCTATGTAAATAGATACTTGCCGCTATATAAATCGATACTTGCCGCCGTGTAAATAATAATTTAATTGGAGTGCAAATACAGGAATACAATTTGTATTGTTTTGAATTTTGTTTATTAAACAATAAAAATACAAAAATATTATAAAAAAAAAACAAATACAAATATAAATGCATAGGACACCCTCGAAGCATATATGTTTCGTACTTCCCTGATGGATGGGATGATCTAGGGACCAACCGTGGATAAAAACAACTCGTATAAAACCGGAGGAGGGAGCTTGATAAGCCTTATAATATCCAGTGAAGAATTGATGGCTGGACCCCTATTCCTCGAGATTCGTCTCCGCCACAAAAGTGGCAACAAGTCCGGTTTCAACAAGTCCACTCTGGTGAAAAAAAGAAAAACAATAAAATTGAACGAAGGACAGACATAAGCCATTGAACTATGGACAAAATGTCCATAGTTCAATGGCTTATGTCTGTCAGTACGGCTGCGAGCCCGATGGAAGAATTGATGGCGAATACGCTTTGCAACGCATAACATGTTCGTACTTCCCCGATGGGCATGTCAGGTGTTCTTCACGGGTCGCAGCTATTTTTTTGGGTAGCATAATGGCTCAGTTAAGTCGTACCCTGATATACGGAAGACAAATGAACAAGGAAGTTAGAATCCGGCTAATTTTTAAAAAAATATGAGAATAAGGAAATGCTTTAAAGAAAGCTTATGACGATGACGGAGATGGGGGCGCGTTGACAAACATGAACGCCTTGGGTGGTTGAGTTCAAACATGTTAGATTTCGGTTACGGACAAAACTAGATTTGGATGAGGGTTTCCAAAGTGGTCCAGGAAAGTGGAGTGAATTGAGATTGCACTTTAGGGTTGTTTCGTTTCCCTATTATAGTACTAGTGAGGGTATATTGGTACTTACACGGAGAATAACGGTAAGAGAAAATAGTTAGCGGTAGAAAGGAACTACGTGTAGAGGTTTCGAAGGTTTCGAAGCAATAATTACGTTCTACTTGTAATTATTATACGGACATCAACACGTATCAATTTTGTGACGCGTCCTCAATTTTCATTGAAGGATCGTGCAAACCGCTATCGGGAAACACGTCTAGAGGTCCTTCTAGCGGTTGCTAGTGTTTCGGGTTTTCCCGAACATGTTTGTTGAAAAATTTACATCCACGCGTCCAACCCCCCGCAGTTTGATACGCATAAGTTCATTTAATACGGGTCGGTGGTCATGAGTAATTGTTCACCCAATTGAGTAGTTGGTGGTTCCCTTCGAGGACATTAAGATGGTTAACCAAACATGCGTGAAGGTTTCGAAGGAATAATTATGCTCTACTTGTAATTATTATATGGACATCAACACGTATCAATTTTGTAACGCGTCCTCAATTTTTGTTGAAGGATCGTTCAAACCGCTATCGGGAAACAGTAGCGGTCGAACAGATAGGCGTAGCGGTAAACGACAGAGTCCTTCTAGCGGTTGCTAGTGTTTCGGGTTTTCCCGAACATGTTTGTTGAAAAATTTACATCCACGCGTCCAACCCCCCGCAGTTTGATACGCATAGGTTCATTTAATACGGATCGGTGGTCATGAGTAATTATTCACCCAATTGAGTAGTTGGTGGTGCCCCTCGAGGACATTAAGATGGTTAACCAAACATGCGTGAAGGTTTCGAAGCAATAATTACGCTCTACTTGTAATTATTATATGGACATCCACACGTATCAATTTTGTAACGCGTCCTCAATTTTCGTTGAAGGATCGTGCAAACCGCTATCGGGAAACAGTAGCGGTCGAACAGATTGGCGTAGCGGTAAACGACGGAGTCCTTCTAGCGGTTGCTAGTGTTTCAGGTTGCTAGAGATTGTGGGGTCTTCTGCATGAAGTTCATAGAGCTCGATATGTTAAACCACCCACTTGACTTATTCAGCGACAAATTGGTAGATAGAGCCAGATTGAGATATGCCGCGGAAATTTACGCACGCGGGCTATTAAAAAAACGATTACCGCTATGTAAATAGACACTTACCGATGCGTAAATACATTCTTACCTTTTCGTAAATATACAATTACCGCTATGTAAATACAAACTTACCGCTATGTGAAGATATACTTGCCGCTATATAATAGATACTTACCGCTATTAAAGAAAACAAAATTAGTAAATATCATTCGCGTTGTGTATTAAAAATACGATTACCGCTATATAAAAAAAATACTTACCGCTATATAAATCGAGTACATGCTTACCGCTATGTAAATACAAACTTACCTCTATGTGAAGAGATACTTGCCGCTATATAATAGATACTTACCGCTATTGTATGGATTAATGCTTATTAAAAAATACAAAATTAGTAAATATCATTCGCGTTGTGTATTAAAAATACGATTACCGCTATGTAAATAGACACTTAACGATGCGTATAGACATTCTTACCGCATTGTAAATATACAATTACCGCTACGTAAATACATACATACCGTTATGTGAAGAGATACTTGCCGCTATATAATAGATACTTACCGCTATTGTTTGGATTACTGTTTATTAAAGAATACAAAATTAGTAAATATCATTCGTGTTGTGTGAAGAGATACTTGCCGCTATATAAATCGATACTTGCCGCTGTGTAAGTAATAATTTAATTGGAATACGAATATAGGAATACAATTTGTATTGTTTTGAATTTTGTTTATTAAACAATAAAAATACAAAAATATTTAAAAAATAAATAAATACAAATATAAATGCATAGGACACCCTCGAAGCATACATGTTTCGTACTTCCCTGATGGACGGGATGATATAGGGACCAACCGTGGATAAAAACAACTCGTATAAAACCGGAGGAGGGAGCTTGATAAGCCTTATAATATCCAGTGAAGAATTGATGGCTGGATCTCTCTTCCTCGAGATTCGTCCCCAACAGAAAACTGGCAACAAGTCCAGTGTTCATAAGAAAATTGAACATCAGACAGACAGAAGTCATTGAACTATGGACAAAATGTCCATAATTCAATAGTTTGTGTCTGTTAGCACCGCTGCGAGCCCGATGGAAGAATTGATGGCGAATACGCTTTGCAACGCATAACATGTTCGTACTTGGGCTTTCTTCGTACTTCCCCGATGGGCATGTCGGGTGTTCTTCACGGGTCGCAGCTATTTTTTTTGGTAGCATAATGGCTCAGTTAAGTCATACCCTGATAAACGGAAGACAAATGAACAAGGAAGTTAGAATCCGGCTAATTTTTTTAAAAATATAAGAATAAGGAAATGCTTTAAAGAAAGCTTATGACGATGACGGAGATGGGGGCGCGTTGACAAACATGAACGCCTTGGGTGGTTGAGTTCAAACATGTTAGATTTCGGTTACGGACAAAACTAGATTTGGATGAGGGTTTCCAAAGTGGTCCAGGAAAGTGGCGTGAATTGAGATTGCACTTTAGGGTTGTTTCGTTGCCCTATTATAGTACTAGTGAGGGTATATTGGTACTTACACGGAGAATAACGGTAAGAGAAAATAGTTAGCGGTAGAAAGGAACTACGTGTAGAGGTTTCGAAGGTTTCGAAGCAATAATTACGTTCTACTTGTAATTATTATACGGACATCAACACGTATCAATTTTGTGACGCGTCCTCAATTTTCATTGAAGGATCGTGCAAACCGCTATCGGGAAACAGTAGCGGTCGAACACATAGGCGTAGCGGTAAACGACGGAGTCATTCTAGCTGTTGCTAGTGTTTCGGGTTTTCCCGAACATGTTTGTTGAAAAATTTACATCCACGCGTCCAACCCCCCGCGGTTTGATACACATAGGTTCATTTAATACGGGTCGGTGGTCATGAGTAATTATTCACCCAATTGAGTAGTTGGTTGTATCTCGAGATGCATGAAGGTTTCGAAGCAATAATTACATTCTACTTGTACCCCTCGAGATAGTATAAAAATTTGAACGTACCAAAATTGATGATTCAATGGACCACAATCAGATTCGTATGAGTTGCTTGTCGGGCAACTTACAGATCTGATTTGTCTTTGGGGACCAGGTAACAATGCTTGTGCTTAATCTTCCTAGATGTTCGTGTGGCTCAACTCGTCGCCGTCGCCGATTTCATCAAATTTGAATACCGGTACTTACTTATATTGTTTACCTCTACAAAGCTTTACCTTTTGTACATTATTTATTTCGTGACCTTAACATTATTTCTTTGAATTTTTTTATTCATGCAGACGATGTAACAGTAACGTCACCATCAGTATTGTATACCTCACACTCGATCCTAAACATCCCGAGCCATTCTGTTGTCCAAAAATATGTTGCCCTTTACTTTCAAGCTCGACCTTTGTATTAACATTTATTATATTAAGAAAATATTAATTTATGAATTTGTCCCCTTAACTCTCAATAACGAGGAATACAGGGCGAATGAAATCAAAATTATATACGACAAAAGTTTTTTGGCGTATTTAACTTTTCTTTCGCCCCGTGCTCCTCTTTATTGCGAGAGACGCTGAACGATTCGAAATTACTTTTTTTGTCTGTAGCGGTATATACTTTATGCTATCATTAAAGGTCATGCAGGTCGGTAGAGTGTAGCGTATTTTTTGGGCAGCACGATGGCTCCGGTATTTTGCGGTGAAGTCGAGTATTGACATCTCGGATGAAGACACTATTAATTATTTTGCTATTTTGTATTGTAAACGAAGTATTCATTATTTTATTTTCATGTATTGTAAGCGGCGGTATTAATGTATTGACATATCGGATGAAGACATCAACATTATATGCGACTGCTTTCGTATTAAAGTGAAATTTCAACTCAGATCCGTTATTGGATGGAAAACAAAATAGTTAGATATAGCGGTACTTACCAATGACGTCTAGCGGTATGTAACAAGACGAATAGAATCTTGCTTTTTTAAGATTGATATATATATTCCACTTTCAAAGATATTTCTTGCGGTACGTACCGCTAGCGGTACATAAAACAACTAGCGGTACGTACTGCATGTAATAAATATATAATGATATTAAGTTAGATATAGTTGTACGTACCACTTACGTAAAATGTCTAGCGGTATGTACTAAGACGATGTAATAAATTTGAACGTACATTTCCTCCTCTTTTTTTTTTTTTTTGCTCCTAGGAGGTTCAATCTTCGAAAAATTAGCAGTAACAGAAGCAGGTATCATCCAATCTTCATTAAGCTCGACAACATTGATGGGCGAAGAATACGAAAGCCACCAGTGGTTGAAACTGTAGAAAGCATGACAGATATCGTGAATGTTTTTCCCTGCACTGGTGATTGCGCTGATGGTATGCGCACATGGGTACCCATCGAAGTTAAATTTGTTGCACGAGCACGTCTTGCCTACAAGATCTACCACCTTAAACTCTCCGCTACTCCTCACTTCCCACGATTGTTCGAAACCTTTAGTGGCCAGCATTTTCTTAGACGCTTTCATGTTCTCTCGAAGCTTATGCTCAGTGTTCGGAGTGACTAAAGAGGACGATCGGTTAGCACATTCTGTACTATGTTCATGATATTTTTTTTATCCTTGCGGCTACCATCTTCAAATACTCATGTAACATGGTAAAAATAGGATATTCTCCAGCTGTCTCCATAAAATCATGCACCTTTTTATCACCGTTGAAGTTATTATGTCATATCTTTTCTCCAAGTAGTACGCCCTCGCCCATCGATCTCTGCTCTCAAGATTTTCATCGAGATAATTCGCAGCTAAAGGAAACCTTTGTTGGAACTCGCTCCAATTTCTATCGAATTCTGCCCTGGTATATACCGTCGCCAGTTCCCAAAACTTATTGACTAATCTCTTCGCTTTAAACTTGCCTTGCAAGTGTACTTGGATGAGATAAGGACATAATCCATGAGTTGCCAACCGATACACCTTTCTGCACGCATTTTTGATGGGTCCGCAACTATCAGTTACGATGACCAACTCACTTGTTTCCGGAATCACTGCTTTTAGATCTTCTAAAAACTGTTCCCACGATTCGATCCGCTCCGAAAATAAAATACCAAAAGCGAGTGGAAAAACTGTGTGATTGCCATCAGTAGCACTTGCCACGAGTAAGGTACTTTGGTACTCGTCACTCATGCGATGTGCGGCGATCGAAATAACCTTCCTTATACTTTTGAATCCTTGAATCGACGCGTATAATGCCACAAAACAATACTCAATAGGTTACATTTAATTGAGGTCACGGAACCCGGGTTTTGATTTTCAACCATAAAAAGAAACGCCGGTAACAACGCAAAATTCTGGCCAGGGGTATCTCAAATCTTGTATTCGGCAAGTCTCTTGCCACTCGTAGCCATCCAGTAACTAATTTTGTAACCCTTATCTGCCATATGCCTCCGGATCTTATTCGGGTCCGGTATTTCCATATTTTGGTCACTATATATGCTTATGATCTCATCGGAAACCAGCGACGAAGTGGCCCGGCGTAAACCTTGTCGTGCGTCTACGGAACAAGTGTGGACGCTGTGATATGTACGTATTCTATACGTCCCCTCTGCCCCTAGCGGTGCACGTAAACTCCAACCGCATGTCTCATCGAGGCATTTGACCACGTATAATTTCTTGTCCGACTTTATCAACTTCACTCCGAAGCGTCCTGCAACACCCTCGGACACAACACTTCTCAACTCAGCCTTTGATGCAAACTCCTGACCAATTATAAGATCCATACCATCGGGAAAACTATGCACCGGTCTTTCTTCCCCCGACTCGAAACCGATAGGAAAAGTAGAGGATCCCGCAAATTTATTAGAACACGCTCTCAATGGCGACAGTATCACACCTTCTGCATTCGGGGACGAAACAGCATCCGGTACGTCGACATGCCGCACCCGGTACTCTTCTTGCACAAATGTTGTTTGTTCGGTACTTACTTCAGGAGATACCTTTTTCACTAGCTCGACGTACAGCTGTTTCAACCTTGAGGGTCTATCCGGTGTCATAATATATGATTCGAAATCAGGTTCATCAACAATGACTATTGGCTGAGTACTGCGATCAAGTGGGTAATAAGTTACCTTCAAATCATATTGTCGGACAATATCAAACTTGTTATATAAAAACTCCTTCAAATCAGAAATGTTGTTAAAAGCAGACTGTGAAACTGTAACACCATTCGCAGTATCACTTATACCCTCCCACAACCACTTGTAACAATCTCTATTGAAAATCCACTTTCCGCCAACACTGACAATCAAATGGTAAACATCCATCCTGCAAACGAAAAAATACTTCAATCTTAAATTAAACCGCTATAGGCTTATATGATACAACTATATCATATCATAGTGGTATGTTTGCAACTTAGTTTATACTTAAGGATTCATAGAGTATGACCTAAATTTGGCATGCAGATATCGGTACCGCTACATAATATATTAATACCGCTATAACTTTATCCATAAATTAAATACAGAAATAAATATTACTTGATTATACCGGATAAGCTTAGTTTATTGTTTATACTCGGCCCACGTATATCGGTACCGCTACACAAAACATTCATATCGCTATATTTTATCCAACAATTGAAAACAACAATAAAATTACTTGATTACACTAGCTAACCTTAGTTCATAGTTTATAATTAAGGATTCACAGTGTAAGACCTAAAACCGGCCTACAGGTTTCGGTACTGTTACATAAGATATTCATACCGCTATTTGTTATCCAGAAATTAAAAACAGTATTACGATTACTTTATCAAACTGGGCTAACCTTCAAATGAGTCAATCCTTGATATATGATAGAGCTGAAAGATTCGCTAATCGTTGGTTGTGTAATGCAGAAGATGAAGAGAAGGAATATGGTGAGTCGGCGAAGAAACAATGGGAGTTTAGGGTTTCTCGGCAATTGGGGAGTCGAAGAAGAAGACGAATAACAGAAGAGAGAGAAACATGGCGGGAAAGAAATAATATCAAAAAAGAGGAGAGAGAAAAAATAATAAAATAAGAGGAGAGGGTATGAACCAAACATATGAACAGTACCGAGTGTATGAACCAAACATATGAACAGTACCGAGGGTATAAACCTCTACCAAATCCCAAATAAGGTCATTCTTGCGATTTTCCCTTCATCAAAGACCAAAATAATTTATCATGAAATACCCAAAACAAAACTAAATAACCACGATTGCACAAAACTCCACTTCCTACTTTTCAATTGCCTAAATTATTTTGGGCCCAAGTGACAATGACTTGTTAAAGCCCATTAAGCAAGTAAAAAGCCCATTTAGAAAAAGACTCATTGACCTACAAGTGCAAATAAAACCCGAAAATGCGGGTTTTAAACCTCATCCGGAACGGAACCGTATTTTAAAAAAACTGGAACCGTATTAATACGGGTTAAACCGGAACCGGTTTATTAAAAAAACCGCATCCGGATTAAACCGGTTCCAGATACCGGATTTAGATAATAAAAAACCCGGAACCCGCATAGTAGCTTACTAAAACCCGCTTATGAAATATATACATAAAAATATTTAGAATTTTCTTACAAAAAAAAATACATATTGAATTTCTATCAAGAGAAAAATTCATTTATTTGTTTCTCATCCAACTCCAAACTAATGTTGTAGGTTAATCAATTGTTTCTTCTAGTCCAAATTGATATCATTTTTTTTTCTCACAATACTAATAGTATGATATTAGGTTTACATGTATTTATTATGTTAATTACTTATTAGTTTTTGTAAGTATATATGTTATGTTTATGATATAGTTTGATTTTGTTAATTTTGGCTATAATTACTTCAAGTTTTTTTATTAATATAAAATTTAGGTTCAAATTCGTATTATAACCTGGAACCTTAAAACCGAAAACAGATAAAAATCTGGATCCGGGTATAAAAACCGGTTTTTTAATTTAAAACCGGGTTTTAACCCGGATCCGAATTTTTGGGTTTTTATGTAAAAATATCCGGATCCGGGTTTCAATTTCGAAAAACCCGGATTCCGGATCCGGGTAGCGGGTATGGCAAAAAATTCGGGTACCCGGTCCGCTTGCACCCCTTGACCTCTCTGTCTCTCATCTTCTCCGTTCAGGTTCTCTCTCTCTGCTAGCTTCTTCGTGATTTGTGTCGATTCGTTGTTTGTGCAAACGTGTTCTGGAGTTCGTGGATATCTCATTCTATTCCTATTGTCATAGGACTGTAAATAAAACCCGCAAATACGGGTTTTTAACTCAAATAGGTTCAAAAAATCGGAATCGAATTAAAACCGGATAAAACCGAAACCGAATTTTTTAAAAAACTAAAACTAAAGTTTACCTATTAATTTCGACTCACTTCTCTCTCTCTCTCCTCGACTCAGCTAAGCGTCTCTCGCTTGTGAAATCTGTTTGGCCTTCTTCCTCCAATCTGTCCATCGATTTCAGGTAACAAGATATCTACATGATATTATTATTAATTTTCTTATATTGGGGATTTGGTTCTTAGCTTTCTAATATTAGGGTTTTGATGATTGATTGATTTCGTTGATTACAGTTCTGATTTTGATGACTGCAATCCTGATTCTGATTATTAGAGGGCTAATATATATATTTACACACAGTTTACTAAAAAATTATATTATATGGTTTATAATTTATATATTTTATGGTTTCGATAATTTATATAGTCGAGTTTTAATTTTCAAAATTAAATCTATATATTATATATATAAAAAAAACACTAATTGTGTTATTGATTGTGGAGAAGGTATTGATATTTGAATTTCTCTTATCTATTAGATTCTTTTTAAACATTGGAAAAAAATATTATTGAGCTTTGTTGCAAATTAGATTCTTTCTTATCAATTAGAATCATATCAATTATATTTTTTTTTTTTTTTTTTTGAAATCATCTATCTTCAGTTTTTTTAGAGCATTTGTTGCAAATAATTTGTTATTAGTTATTGAATATTTATGTTAATGATCATGTAATATATATATATATATATTATAAATAACTTCATTATTAAGATTTGTTGACTCTTTCTCTTCCATTGATAATAGTAATCATGCAAGTTTTTTGAATTCCCATTTATGCATGCATAACTTATACGTTTCAACTTATGCTTCCAAGTTCCAACTTTACAAATTCTCATTTTGAGAATTAATTGGAATTAATTACTGATATTAAGGACTAAAAATTAATGATACCATTCTTCCCTCCGTATATATACCATAGTAATAACAAAAGCATCGTATCCAGTATCCACATGCCTATGCATATAGATTATATATATGTAATATATGTGGTACATAATATACATATAGTATATGCATATTCTTATATTTATAGTATCTCTTTGTTTCTCCTACCATATTTTTATTAGAGTGCTAATTTTATTAATTACAGAGCTGATTTTGATGTTTTGCTGTGATACACTTCTATTTTTTTGTTGGATTGTCATTCTGGTTGTTTGATTATGATTTAACATGTTTTTTATTTTGATTTTGTGTGCTTAATTATGGTTTAACAGATTATGTATTATTTTAAGCTGAATTTAGACTTTGTATTTTTAAATTTTTTTTTAATGTAATAATGGCTTTATAGCTGTTTTATTTTTTAAAAATAAAAAAAAAAAGGGTTGAAGTTCGGGTAAAAACCCGGTTCTGAATTAAAAACCCGAGCCCGAATCAAATTCGGGTTCGGGTTAAAAATCTGGGTTTTCATTTAAAACCAGGTAATTACCCGAACCCTGATTTTTGGGTTTTGTCTTTTAAAATCCGGGTTCGGGTTTGAAAAGTTAGAACCCGAAAATCCGTGTTCGGATTTCGGGTATTGAAAAAACCAGGTTCTTTTACCCGGTTTCAGCCCTATCTATTGAACCAGTTTTTTTTTTTAACCATTTCTCACTGTGCGAGGTAGTGTAGAGGCTTGGACGAGCTTAGGGATTTTGTTCCGAGTTTGATTTCTGGGTTTCTTCAATTTGAAGGATAATGGCGACGCCGGCGGTAGATGCTCTTCCGAGAGCTGGGTTTAGCTTCGATCTTTGTAGAAGAAACGCGATGCTTTCGGAGAAAGGGGTTCGCGGCCAGTCTTACCGGAAGACTGGTACTATTATTGTTGGATTGGTTTTCCAAGTAAGCTTCTAATCTCAATGTGAGACTTATATTCCGTTTTCATATAATTGTTTGATAATGTTTGAGACTAATCCTCTCAGTAATATATGATTTCTTTAGGATCTTACATATATATATATATATATATATATATATATATATATATATATATGTGTGTGTGTGTGTGTGTGTGTGTGTGTTTATGGGGTTTTCTTTAGGATGGTGTCATTCTGGGAGCAGATACTAGAGCCACTGAAGGACCCATAGTATGTGATAAAAATTGTGAGAAGATTCACTACATGGCACCCAACATTTACTGTTGTGGAGCCGGAACTGCTGCTGATACTGAGGCGGTGACTGGTATTTCTTTTAAGCACACCATATAAAATGCACTGAGACATGCCGGAGTTTGTTATGTCTGTAACATTAGTCACATTTATCTCCCTTTATTCATGTTTATAGAGTTAGTTTATGTAAGGCCCGGTCCGGCCACTAAGTTGTAATGTTTTGGCTTACTTAAAGAACCCTAAGCAAGCCACTAAGTTGTAATGTTTTGGCTTACTTAAAGAACCCTAAGCAAGTAGAAAAGAAATATATTCAGCAAAAGTAGTTTGACTCTCTCTAGGGTTAAGGTTAGAGTAGACACAATAGATAAAAAAAAGGTTTCAGCGGTTCTAGGCATGTGACGAGATCGATACTGCGGAAACATAATAAATTTCGCATCGTTAAATTTTGCTGTAAGATATGTGATAAATAGTCTTATTAGCATTTCTATATAGATTGTCATTGCAATGTTTATCTTTTCTTCCAGATATGGTCAGCTCACAGCTGCAACTGCATCGTTATCACACTGGCCGTGAGTCGAGAGTTGTTACAGCTTTGACTCTTCTTAAAAAGCACCTTTTCAAGTTGCGTTTTTCTTTTTCAGATGCTCTGACTCTTTAATATAATATTATATATATATATATATATAAAAATATCTAACCGATGATACACTATAGTTACCAGGGTCATGTCTCAGCTGCTTTGGTTCTTGGCGGAGTTGATGCACTGGACCTCATTTGCATACAGTACTTCTTCTTGAACATGATTATTTCATGTCTTGACAGCTTATTTATTGCAAGTATTTTTCTATTTTGTAGATATATCCTCATGGATCTACCGACACGTTGTCATTTGCTACAATGGGTTCGGGTTCTCTTGCTGCAATGTCTGTGTTCGAGTCCAAATACAAAGAAGGCTTGACGGTAAGTTAGCTTTCTTATCTTCTAAAATAGGTATTTGTTATTGTCTTAGTTACAGCTTTGATCTTCTCAACTTCTGTTATCAATCTTCTGTCTTTTTTTAGAAAAATCTACTTAACTTGCATAGATTATAGTAATAATGCATACGATAATTGACGTAGAGAACCCATAATTTGAGAAACCATTGCTAGAGGAGAAAGTTTCACTAGTTTCAATAAGATTACAATGAGGAATGATAGTAATTAAGTGTGGCGATTATCTCTATGATTCAACTTAATCGCACAGCTACTAGAAAATCGGTCAATATTCCAATTTTATGTCCCACAGCTAGTTCGGAACAAGCCAGGCCAAAGGGGTGGACTCGAGTCACAAATTCTTACATAGTTTATATGAAATTCTATCATATCTTTTTTTTTTTTTAATCTTGTTTCATGCGTAAAATGACTTACTAGAAATAGATTTGTCATCTTCCAAAGTTTACGGTTATTGTGAATTCGTTACAATGCACGTCACAAATTTTATCTTTTTTTTTTTTTTTTTTTTGGCAGAGGGATGAAGGGATAAAGCTTGTGACCGAGGCAATCTGCTCCGGTATTTTCAACGACTTGGGCAGTGGAAGCAATATGGACGTTTGCGTTATTACCAAAGTTTGTTGCTTATTCCTATCTGTAATCATTAAATGGAAAACGTGTTTAAAATTGGATGCTAATTCTTCTTTTTTTGAATGTTTTGTCAGGGAAATAAGGACTACTTGAGGAACCACCTGATGTTTGTTGACGTTGTTTCTCACTTCGAACAGTCGAGTGTGACTTGTGAGTGTATGATATTCGTTAAACTGGTGATTTTGGTGGAATTCGATCTCTCACGTTGCAAGCTCTCGATTCACTCTTGTTATATATATATATAAATGAGACGAGGGATTTTTTTTTATAGAGGTTCGTCCCAAGGCGGTAGTTGACTACGTCCTCTGTTAGTTTATTGCGACAAATAATATAGATGAACAGCTACAGGCAGCAAATCACGTCTAGAACAGATGAAGGAAGAGAAAGTGAACAGAATACAACGAAATCTTAAGAGTAGACAAAAATGACGGGTAGAAAGCTCTCGAAGTATTATCTCAGGGATGTCTCTTGATTTGAGATTGAGCTTGGTATTTATAAGCTTCAATTCAGGAATCGTGGAATCCTCCCTCCAGGCTGACCGGGTTGAATGGCTTGCCTTATGACACGTATCCCACGACTCCGTCTTCTTCGTTGAGTTTGAATCGTGCCCGTTGAATACTTGACTTCGTATTTCTGGTCTTCAGCTGGGATTTGAATTGAGATGACGGGTAGGAGATGTGACGACTTTGTCCTTCTTCTCCTAGACTGGTGACGGGTAGCCTTTGGGCTTTTGGGCTGAGTGGCTTCTTACCCGTCGGGGTTCATTTGGCTGAGAGCTCTAATGGGCCTCGTGAGTGGGCTTTTGCGAATATTGATTTATTATTTTAAAGCCTTTTATCTTTACTTGTAAATTTAATTAATTCACAATTTAATACTTTATGTCGTATTAAATAACGACGAATTTGTACATCAACAGTTAGCCCCTACTATAAAAAATACGAAGTATTTTTTATAGTATAATCTCGATGAAATCATGTAAAATTCGTGCCGCATAGAATTAATTAAATTTGTGACTTTTGTCGCAAATTTATATAATCCGGACAGGATTTTGGATAATTTTGAGATTGAATGGATGGATAGAGTTTCGAAACAGTAACCGTCGCTTTGAATTTTGGGCGGGAACAGTTGCGACACGTGTCCCAATTTGCGGAGTTCGAAGAGAATAAACTCTTCACATTCTCCTGACACAGCTGTCATGCTGGTCGTGCTGACGTGTCTCCGGATAGCTCGCTGTTCTCAACCGTAGGATGAGGTTTGTTGCGAATCTCGAGGAAACCCTAACCGTAGGATCAACGACGGTTTTCGAGTATAAATACTCGAGTGTTTTTCATTAATGGGCACGTCTCTTCACTTCTGTCCGGCCCATGTCACGTCGAAGGTAACTGTTCTCTCTTTCTTCTATTTATACCCTTCTTCGCATTTGGATTCCATTTTTGAATTTTAGAGAGAGAAACTCAAAGCTTTTAGTGAGAGAAACTCTGTGAAATCCGTGCTGAGTTCTTCGTGAAAATATTCTTCAAGTTCCTCCGTGTCTAGGGATCCAGGTTCTTCATTTCTTTCTTGTTCTTTCTTGTTGCGATTTCCTAGGGGTTTTTTCTGGGGTCAAATAAATTTTTTGATTCCGGGGTTTTGTCTTCGAAGTTTTTCTGGGTTTTTCTGTTCATCTAGGAATTTTCGTTTTTTCCTTTAATTTCTTAGGAATGGGTCCAAAAAAGGTTACGGAGAAGTGGCAAACGGAGTTTCTGACTACAGATTCTCCAAAGTCAATTCTAAAACCTAAGGATCTTACTAGGATCCGGGTAAAATATAATATTCCGCAGTCTATCTCGCTTAGGTTGCCGGGTTCAGGTGAACACGCTGATGAACAGAACGCAAAAGGGTGGATTTGCGTATACGAAAGGTTCTTCGAGTCCGGGGGGCTTAGATTTCCTATTCCCGAGCTTATTCTAAAATATATTTCTTATTTAGGTGTTTCTATAGGGCAATTTAGTCCTCATTCTTTCCGGGTCTTGATGGCCTTGCTTGTCCGGGCCCACGAGTGTTTGTGTACGCTTACACTCGAGGACCTGTTGACAGGCTTGATAGTTAAAACTAACGGTCAGGCCAAGGGTAGGTTTTTCTATCCGTCAAGGAAGGGGAGATATTGACGGGTCTTCCTAAGAAGGAGAGTACGTGGACCCACAAATATTTCTTTTTTCTGGTTGGTCAGGAAACACTTGGATCCTGGCCGTCATACAAGAATGTGTGGGTTCACGAGATAGGTGAGAATCTGGGCAGGGGCTCTCAAATTTCTATTCAGGCTTTTATTTGCCTTTGCTGACTTTTGTGTTTTGTTATGTAGCTGAAGATTATAAGAAGCCTAAGTCTCTTCCTATTACGGACGAGTGGAGGACGTTGAAGAAGAGGCTCTTCCCCAACGGTCCCGAATTATGGTCGTCGTTTACAGGACATAGATTCAAATCTGTCGGGTTTTGGTTGGAGGAAGACGAGGAGGAATTCATCGCATACGACAATAACACTCCCGCCATTCCGGGTAAGTTTTATTTTTCCGCGACATAAATTTTTTTTGTTAGTTTTTGGGTTTTTTGACTAAGTGTAGAATTTCTACGCGCAGAAGAGATGGAAGTTGCTCGTCCTAAGGGCTTGAGCCTTCGTGCGAGGAGGAAGTTGGAAGAGCAGGCGGGTGCGTCCAGCTCAGCGCCGCAAAAGAAGGTCCAAGTTGACGCGGCCGCTACTGCTCGGGGAGATATCCGTCAAGAAACGGAGAGGAGGGTTGAGAAGGCTCCTGCTGAGGAGGCTCCTGCTGATATTGTTGCACAGGCTGCTTCGGCGAAGATCGTCGTCGAGCTCTCCGACGATGGGGATAACACTCCGGAAGCCACGCCTATGGCGAAGGTTTCCGAGAAGAGGGATACCCCCCCTCCTGCTCCTATCCGTCCTTCCAAGGATGCGACTCGTCCTTCCCAGGACGCAGTCCGTCCTAGGGCAGATTCGGATGCTACGGCGAAGCGACCGCGTGAGGGGGGTGACTCTGAAGCCCGTAAGAAGGCGAGGGGTGACTCGGCTCCGAAGGAGGCTTCCAGAGCCTTGGAGAAGGCTAAGGGAAAAAAGCCTTACCGCGAGGCTGATCGCTCCCGGGAGTCTTCCCGAGGTAAAACGGGTGGAAAGCCAGGGTTGTCTACCCTGGTGATTGGGAGTAAGGCGGGAGAGAAAGTGCCCCATAAAGCGGGTAAAGAAAAGGATAAAGAGGTTCTCCGTAAGGTCGGGTGCACCTGGCACGGGGAAAAAGGTCTCCATAAGGCACCCAAGGTTGCGGCTGGCCTGCTGAGGCAGCTCACTAATGGCGGGGGTGGCAGGGTTCCTAAGCATATTGCTGAGAAGCCAATCTACAAGGCAGTCTCGGCGATGACAGTTCACGTACGTGCTAGCTAAATTTTATTCGTCCTAACCTTATTTTCTGAACGATCAAGTTTTCTAACTCTATTTTTTAGACGTGTAGCTCACGGCGACCATAAACGATATGGTACTCGATTATGAGGACCAGCTAGAGGAGGCCGCGGAAGGTGCGCAAGCTGCCGAGCAGCTTGCGCTGAAGGAGAGAGAACTGGCGGATGCCGTGGCGGCTATCCAGGCGAAGGCTGATCAACTGCAGACGATGAACCGGAAGGTTGTTGCCTCCGAATCTAGGATCAAAGGCCTTGTGAACACGGTCGAAGATCTTCAGGAGAAGCTGAAAAATGCTTCCGAGCTGGAGGAGGCCGAGAAGGCGAGGGAAGGGAGGCGGCTGTTAGGGAGATGCTAGCTTCCGATGCGGCTAAGGGGCGGGCTGAAGAAGTGGCTAGAAAGAAAGAGGAGGAGATGACGGCTTTGAGAGAAGACGTCCAGCATCTCACTGCTGAACTGGCCGAGGCCCGACAGCAATCACTCGACCGCGAGGCCGAGAAGAGTGCCATCTGCTCCCGCTACCGCCAAAGGGTGAGGGAAATGGACGTGGTGATAGAATGGTACAAAGGTACGGCTGCCAACAATTGCTGTCTTGACCAAGCCGAGGGATTCCTTGAGTTGGTTCAAGACTTGATTGACGGCAAGGTCACTGACTTTGAGGCCGAGAAGGAGGTCCTAGAAGGCAACGTTGTCCGCTACCAGGCTATCTTGGAGGGGACACCGGTACTGATGATAGGGTCTCCGGCCATGTCTCCCGACGCGAATTTGACCGAGCTCCCATTTGCAGATCAAAATACCCAGTCCGAGTAGCAAGTCGCCAAGGAGCCCGTCGTTGAAGAGCCTGCCCTTGAAGAGCCCGCAGCCAAAGAGGTCGTGCCCGAGGAGCCTACCGAGCAGGAAGATCTAGCCGGTGAAGAGGAGGAGAGAAGATAGGAAGAGATTGTGGACGTGCTCGGGGTTGACGCATAGAGCGGTCCCCCATTTTTTTTTTTTTATGAATAAGGCCTTAGGCCAGAACAATTTCTACGGGCAAGTCTATGGCGGCTTGAACCCTTTTTTGTACTGTTTAAATCTGCCCGTGGTTAGGGCCTTTACTATTTTTTCTTATTCATGCTACGAATTTCTTTTGCTTCTAAGTTAATTTTCTCCTATAGTCTTCTTCGATAACCGGCTAAGATTTTATTCGGTCATTTGTAACAATTAGGCTATGATAAATCTATCTATAATTCTAAATAAAATTTTGAAACCTAAAATATTGAAAGCTCTTAAGTATGGAAAAAGGACGTTTACCTTGTAATCGGGTTTTCTGTTTGTGCTTCTTGTCGAATATTTTTTGCTCGTCTTCCACAATAGTTCGTAGGCTTTGTTTCTGAAACAAACATGTCCGTAGACTTTATCTATCCGCTAGATTAGTACAAATATTTTCTTTAGGGAATGGCGAGGCTCGTTGCCTTAGGTGATGGGTCTGTTACCCGATTTGGCTCATTGGCCTTTAGAGAGTGGGTTTGTTACCCGGTAGGCTCGTTGCCTTAGAGAGTGGGTTTGTTACCCGGTTAGGCTCGTTGCCTTAGAGAGTGGGTATCATACCCGGTTAGGCTTGATGCCTTAGAGAGTGGGTTTGTTACCCGGATAGGCTTGTTGCCTTAGGAAAGAATACTTCGAGAGAATTCCTTAGGTGCATATACTTTCTGATTTGGTACCTTTGCAATGGCGGGACTGATTTGGCTTGCATTTGGATTGAGACTGTGCCCGTTGTTAAGACGGGCTGCCTGCGTACCCCATATTTGGGGATCAAGTCATTACGTAGTTCATGGGAGACCGAGTAGGTCGGGTTAGGCGTGTAATTTCATTAGGTGTATGGCATTCCAGCTCCGGAGGACTCTCGTTCCTTCCGGAGTGGCTAGCCGGTATACCCCTGGTTTTACTACTTCTGTGACGATGTAAGGCCCTTCTCAGTTAGCCCCGAGCTTACCCGCGTTCAACTAGGCGGTATTCTGGAAAAAAAATTCTGAGGACCAGCTCTCCCACGATGAATTTTTTACGTTTGACCTTTGAATTATAATACCTTGCTATCAAGTTTTGATAGTTAGTTATTCTTATCAAAGTCTATTCTCGTCTTTCGTCGATATGATCGAGCTGATCTTCCCTCATTTCGTCGTTGAGATCTGCGTTCAAAGGTGCGTGCTCCCTCCGAAGGCTGGGTGTCTCTATCTCGGCTGGTATTACGGCCTCAGTGCCATATACCATTGAGAATGGAGTTTCTCTGGTGGCCCTACGCGGGGTAGTTCTGTAGGACCATAGGACCCCTATGAGCTCATTGACCCATCGTCCCTTTTTGGTGTCTAAGCGTCTTTTGATTCCATCCACTATAATCCGATTGGCTACCTCGGCTTGGCCGTTGCCTTGGGGGTATCTCGGAGTGGATGTGTTCAAGGATATCTTCCAATTTATGCAGAAGTTTTGGAATCTCCTAGAAATGAACTGGGGTCCATTGTCAGCTATTATTTCCCTTGGGATACCGAAACGACTGATGATGTTTTTCCATAAGAAATGCTCTACATCAACATCTCTGATGTTTGTGTACGCTTCGGCCTCCACCCATTTGGAGAAGTAGTCTGTTACGACGAGTATGAATTTTTTTCCAGCCGGGGCTTGGGGAAAAGGTCCGACTATGTCCATAGACCATTTCATGAATGGGTATGGTACTAAAACTGATGAGAGTTCTTCTGCTGGCCGGTGTATATATGAGGAATGCCTTTGGCATTTGTCGCATTTTTTGGCGTAAGCCTCACTGTCTGCCAGCATGGTGATCCAGAAGAAGCCTTCCCTTTTTGCTTTGTTCACCAAAGATCTTCCTCCAGAATGATTACCACATTCACCATCGTGGATTTCGTGGAGTACAATTTGAGCCTCGGTCTTTCCTAGGCATCTTAGGTAGGGTCCGGTATAGCTGCGTTTTTACAATTTTCCCCCGATCATGCATAATCTGGCGCTTTGGATTCTCAGCTTCCTAGCCTTTTTCTTGTCCGGGGGCTTGGCCCCGGTTAGAATATAACTGATGATTGGGATTCTCCAATCATCTTCTTTCATTTGGATGTTGCAGACTTCGCGTGTTACGCTGGGTTCGTCTATTGACTCGACTGGAATTATCCTATTTATTTCGGGATTCGAGGTTGTGTTGGACATGTGTCCTTAAACAAGCTGATTTAACCCATTTGTAAAAGATTATGACTTGTCGTTGAATAAATATGACACTTATTATGTTAATCTTATTATAGTTTCTGGTAGAGTAAAATAGAATGTTTGATCCATAGTTCATAATGGAATGCAAATTATGTTATTATCATCACACCCGAGTCAATGTGAGGAAGAATTGATAATCATAATAAATGAACTTAAATTGTCCGTGACCTAATTAACTGGGTAGGAACTCATTAATCGGATAAGGTCATTAATGTAACTAAGTGATATAATCCTATTTTCGATTAAGTGTGTGTCACACTCACTAGAAGTGCATTAAGTATGAAGCGTCTTCATACTGGACTGGACCTGACTTAAACTCTGGAAGTTATCATATAAGATCGTCACTGATAACTTGGAGTTGAGTCACTAGAGATGATCAAATGGATATTCGATCTAAGTCCTGAGTGATCTTGAGTCTGATCTGTTGACTTGATTGTTCTTTGATTTAACCGTTAAAGAACACAATATACTGTTGTTCCCAACACTATTATTTTGGGAACATGATAGTCAACAGTGAAGGTAGCTTGATCATAGATATGGGCATCACACAACTCTCTTCAGAGTCAAGATGATTCCCTTAATTGTCGATGGTGAGAAGTGAGATAGACCCATGGCCAGCTTATGACTCGTAATCATAAGGGGTCGCTCACAATATTACCGACTGAGTTAATGATGAAAATGCATTGAGGGGCAATAAGGTAATACCCCTGCTCATGTGTGGATCATCAAGTAAAAGATCAATAATCCGAATTTGATTGTATCAATGGACACCTTGCTATAAAAGGGAATAATATATACTGTATCACTAAAGAGTGCAGTCTTGGGTTTATAGTGGAATTACACCGAGGTTAACGAACTTCTAGCAGTTCGTTGGAGCTTAAGTGATATAAGTCCATGGTCCCCATGATAGCTCCGGAACGAATGATCATTTGACATCATTTGACGTGAGTGGGCTTTTGCGAATATTGATTTATTCTTTTAAAGCCTTTTATCTTTACTTGTAAATTTAATTAATTCACAATTTAATACTTTATGTCGTATTAAATAACGACGAATTTGTACATCAACAATGCCGAACCTGCGCACCTATGTGAGCGAAAAAGATTACTCCATCGCTACCAAAACAGGTCAGTGGCACACTATAGTATATATATATATATAATATTGTAATTTGCTTGTCACGTTTATATCTTGTCGCAGAGGTGCTGATGACGAAGATAACCCCACTGACAGAGAAGGTTGATATAATCGATGTTGGAGACGAGATGGAAGAGTGAGACTTTCTTGCGCTTTAGAGATGCAACTCTGGCACATTTTTATGTCTTAATTTTCGAAGTGACCTAGTCCCGGTTTGGTATCGCTGTGTTATTATCCGAATTGCTTTCTAAAAGTAATTTAATGACGGCATCGGAGTTGCTTTCTAAAAGCAATTTAATGACAAGTGCCGTCAGATTCAATACTTTAATGTTTCGTAGATTTCATGTAAAAGCAGTTTTTGCTTTAAAAATTTATGATTTGTTTAGTAAACTTTTATTTTATTACTTTTTAGATGTTTAAATGGTATAATAAACATACTTACAATTTAAATTCCTAACAAATTAAAAAATAGATGAGATACCAGTACAAGATACAATTTAAATTCCTAACAAATTAAAAAATAGACGAAATACCAGTACGAAACTCTGATTATATTGTATTTTGTCAAAATGTTATTAAAACCGAATTTGAAACTGATAGTCTACAATTAAAAAAATAAAAAATATGATAGTCTGTATAAATAATTATGAAAACCGAATTGAAGACTCGCTTGTCCACCCCTAACGGCCAATACGATGGTGTTAAAATCGCGCCTAATGTATTTCAAGATACTCTCTGTAAACTGACAATTATCTCATTCTTTAGTATGAGAAAGTGAAGCCAAAAACAAACCTGAACATAAAATTCATCATTTCATATGACTGTGTATACCAAATATATCTTACAAATATGGATTTAAATAAGCAGCAATAAATTTGAAGTTCGTGATAAAGTCAGCACAAATTATATTATTTGATTCCATAAAAAAATGACTGTAATATCTTACAAGATAAAATATGATTATAAACATAAAATTAGAGTTCAAAACGACATGACGCTCACCAGAAGAAGTAGTCGTTATTAGAATCAAAAGAGAGGGGCCCTAGAGAGTCCAAGATGCCATTATCGATAGTTACCTCATGGAGTTAGACCCACCCCCAAACGACATGTCGTTTTCTTCACTCGCGCCGCCATTCCACACGCGGTTTTCTTCTTCCGAAAATCTCGGGAACCAATCCACAGGCATTGACGACATGTCACTCTGCGTTTCCGATACTAACGACTTCTCGTTTCGGTCTTGAAGAACCAGTTGATGGGAGTACCGCGGCAAAAACGCAGTGTCGTCTTGAGGCCAAAACAACGTGTCTGCTCCGCTTCTCGGAACAGTTGGATGCCGGTACTCGGGGTGAATTGACGTGTCGTTTTGGGTTTCCGTAAGCTTCTGATACCCAGCCATGAACGACATGCCGTTTTCTTCACTGGCGCCGCCATTCCACACGCGGCTTTCTTCTTTACGAACTCTCGGGAACCAATCCACCGGCATTAACGACATGCCGTTCTGCGTTTCCGGGTGTGCGTACTCCGGCACTAACGACCCTGGAGTCGATGGCAGTGCCGGGGAAAAACGCAGTGTCGTTTTGAAGCCAAAACAAGGCGTCGGCTCCGCTTCCCGGAACAGTTGGATGTCGATGCTCTGGGTGAATTGACTTGTCGTTTTTTGGTTTCAGGAAGCTTCTAATACCCAGACTCAGCCACGAACGACATGGCGTTCTCTTCACTCGCCCCGCCATTCCACACGCGGTTTTCTTCTCCCGGAACTCTAGGGAACCAATCCACCGGCATTAACGACATGTCATTCTGCATTTCCGGGTGCGCGTACTCCAGAACACAGTACCGGGGCAAAAACGCGGTGTTTTTTTGTGGCCAAAACAACGCGTCGGCTCCGTGTTAGGAATTTGCCCTAGTTCCCAATTCGAAAAACGATAAAAGCGATAAACAAAATTGAAATCGACACCAGAATTATAGTGGTTCGCTCCCACTGTAGGAGGTACGTCTACTTGCCGCCTGTAAATCTCGATCCACTATCAATCTCTCAATCCGAGTTTCTGGTTACACCTTCAATCTCGCCTCTCTCAATTTGTGCTACAAAACGCACTAATGACGGCTACAAGCCTTATAAGCGAAAAATAAACCTAGGGCAGATAACTCGTGTGAAAAGTCTAAAATACTATCGCTACATAATGCGTAATACAAAAAATTCGCCCAGGGGCCGCCCTTCGACCCCTAGAGGGGGGTTTACAATCCCCTACACCCCCCCCCCCCCCCCCCCCGTCGATCAGCTTGACTGCTCTGCGTCGGGTCTCGGTAGCGCTTCCGTGTAGATTAGGCTTCACACTCAACACTCCGTTTCTCGGAACGGCTGGATACCGATACTCGGGGCGAATTGACGTGTCGTTTCGTGAAGCTTCTGAAACCCAGACTCAGCCACAAACGACATGTCGTTTTTCATCTTCTGGTGGATTTTCCCGCGCAGAGCAAAAACTTTGACCGGAGAAGCTCCAACTGCTCCACAGTCTCGCAATCCTCGAACTCCCCGTCGATCCACGCCGCGACATCGCCGACCTCTTCGATTTCCCGCGCCCGAGACCTCAGCCTCTCGCCGTCGACAGCTCCGAGCGGGAGCTGCGTTGCCGTCGCGGGTCGGCGAAGGACGTGGTCATCCCAGAGACGCCACCGTGCATCTTTCCAAAAAGTAAAGACCAAAAATCCCCCTACGAGCAAAGATAGTTTTCCAAAAGGCAAAGCCTTCCGCAAAACTGGGGGGTTAATGTTATGGGTTAATTTTGCAAAGGTTATTTAATAAAGGAAAATTATCTAGTTAATTATTTCTTTATTAAATAAACCTATTTATTACCAAATTATTCACCGGAAGCCCGTTTTCGAAAAATAAATGGTCCAGATGATCCCAAAAATATCGAAATACCCAAAATCGATATAAAATTTGTAAAAAACGGCCTCGGGAAACATCCGGGACCTCCGGGACACGCCGGGAAACACCCGGGCGAGTCCCACAGGCCCCCAAGGGTCAGCCGCCACGTGTCAGCACCCCCACAGGCTTCGTCGGAGGTGAATCAGGGGGTATCCTCCCCGGTTCTCCCTGATCTCGGGTGTTGTTTTGTCCAGGTTCTGGGAGAGAGAGAACACATTTGAGCGGAAGTTCTGGAGAAGATTCTGGCACGATCCAAGACCCTCCTTGCCAAGGTTCTAGGTCCGTGAGGTGCTCGTTCTATCCACTGGTCTTGTATCTCCGGCAGATATACAGATTACGCGGATAGCCCGAGGACCCAGATCTGTCCCCGTGACGCCGGTCGAGGGTCTAATCTGTCAGGGTTCACTGGAGAGTCGATACTGTGACCCCCCCCCCCCCCCCCCTACCCGGTGGTCAGGAATCCGTTTTTGGTGTCCCGAACCTGTAATCCGGGCCAGGCCAAGTCCTGGCCCTATTAGCAACAGGTAGTGGAGTTTACCACGGATTTTTGATCATCGAGTCAGCGGAGGATCCGATTGACTCGAAGGTCCAGGAGCCCAAGCACAAAGTCCACAAAAGTCAACAAGACGACGTTGGGCCCGGCCCAACACGAGCAATTGGGCCGCTGAATGTTTGAGGCGTTTTTCTGCATCAACACAAGGTACTTGGTGTCTGCAATGTCGTGAAACCAATTCCGACGCAATAAAAAATAACATCAACTGACAGGTATATAAATTGAAGATTTGTTAGAAATTTTGTGCAAGCCATACAAAACTGAGATTTACCTGTCTGTCACAAAACTCAATAACCAGCAACTTGTTAAACAACAAAAAAACATTAATTTTGATGACGTGGAATAATGAGTCCACTCCAAACCAAACAGAATAGTTTCACACTTCAGCGGTCATGGAAAATAGCCCGACTCCCCGCAAACAGTGTATAATTACATCTCTGTCCTCGTTGACCCCTGGCTGGCCTATATATACTTGTCTCTCTCTCTCTGCAACACAAATCAGTCACTTAAATGTCTCGCGCCCTAATCATGCCCACCCTCTTCCTCTCGCCGGAGACTCCAATTCGCCTTCATCCCCCGGCGTCGGCGATCAATGCGTTCGCGGAGGCGCCAGCTAGGACGCGGAGCCTCTACGAAGTCCTGCGCTTGAAGCGGAACGCGTCGCGTGTGGAGATCAAGGCCGCGTATCGAAGCCTGGCGAAGCTCTGCAAATCCTTCTCCTCTACTCTTTTTGAATAGAAAAGAAAGACGTTCTCCTTTGACTCTCAGTCAATTGGGTGCAATAAATAAGAGAAACGCCTTTGTAACTTGTTCGTCGTCCTGGATTTTACTTTCAGTGAAGAGGTCTTCTCAAATCGAACATGGCTTTTACTTTCAGTAACCAGTTTTGGTTTGGCCTAATTTATTGAATCTTTGTTTCATATGCATATGCTTGTTGTGTTACTCAAAACAAACGTATACCCTTTGACACTAAAAAATCCATCCAAGTTTCTTTGAGCAGCCGATGATACATAATAATGACTTGAGCAGATTGCAATACAGTTGCTTCTTTCTACACGTACTAACGAATATTTGCACAAAATCTCATCATTTACAGGTCATGATCATGGAGTTGATGACGTGCATGAGGAGCTTGATGCTGGTCTGATCCGGAGGTGTGATGCTGGGCAAGCTCCTCTGGTTGTGGAGGATATTGTAGACCTGTTCGAAGATGGGCCGCACGTGCACCGCGATCATGGGGTCCGCCGGGTTGATGGCCGCTGCCACATCCGTCATCCACCCGATCTTGCGTGACGGGTCGTTGCTGATGTCACACGCTAGCTGTTGCAGCAGCGAGAGCAGCACTCCTTGGCTCAGCGGCAGTGGTGCCATCGACAGTATTCCCCGCACGTCCACCTGCCACGATAATTATATATAATTCCTAGAGCATGACTAAATAACAAATTTCAATCATGTACCTGAGAGCACAGCCACGACACAATGTTGACATCACTTCTTTGCAGAGCACGATTGAAGGCCTCATCGTACTTGTGCTCTGATATCAACCTTGACAGCTCCTTCGTTGGATCCAAAGGAGCTTCCACCTGATGAACAACAACCATTCTTAGTTTCTTGCCCCACAGAAGAAGGAAAGAGCAGTGCTTAGCAGAGCGAACCTTGTCATGGATAGCGCCCAAGGGTCCATTACTTAGTTGAGAAATAAGAAGATCCCCACCACTAGTGTTGCCTCCGGCGGCTGCCAGAGCTATCAGCTTCCGCTGACCATCGGCCAACTCGCCGCTCAGCGTTTGAGCAACAGATGATGCTGCATTAATAGCTTCCTGCAAATCCAGCCGAAAGAATGATATTGTCAGTTAAAACCCTAGTCCATGATGTTGCCAACCCCGCAGATAGTTTGTGATGAATCGGTGTACAGTACACAGCACTGACAACTTCTAAGTCGCGCAGTTTGAAATTAAAAGTACGCACCCTTAGAGTATGAGCCAAATGAGACTGTGCAGCATCGAAATACTGATTATTAGCATTAGCATGCTCGGAAATTCCCTTTTGAAACGTAGCATCGACCTGTTCAAACATGGCTTTGCACGACATCTCAAAGGCGGGGATGACCATAACTTCAAAACTAGACTTCAGTGTCTCCTACAACATATATAATTAGTGTTCCTGAATGCCGTAGTTTCCAAATATAAAGTCGGTACAAGCTATTTCCATTTAAATAAAAGTCTAGAATCCAAGCAAGTAGACACCTGAAGAGCTTGTCGGCCAGAAGTCTGGAATTGAGCTTGGATTTGCCTCGCAACTGTCGTTTCAAGTCTTGAGTTTACTGATTTTTCCAGTTGAGTGACTGCTTTGTCACCGACTCCTCTCTGTAATAAAATATTGATATATTCAATTAGCCAGGAGCTCCTAAAATATATGTTGGAACAAAATATTGTACAAAACTCTAACCTGGAAAGAATCTGCAATGGCTGAATATATTGTTTTTTCAATAGCTGGAGATATGGCGCGAACTACAGCAGGACCCACGGTTGCCATTTCCTTCTTGAGTGTCTTCTCCAGCAAGGCTGGTAAGTCTTTGCTCATGAAGTTACTAACCATAGCAGTAGTTTGTTGGCTGCGTTCACGGGATAGTCTTTCGGCTTTTGCATTCTCTTCTTGGATACGAGCCCACAAAGCATCATTGTTAGCCTTAATAGACTTCTCCATGCTTCGTCCAAAAGCTGCCTCCAGTCTCTTCCCTTCCTTCGCAACTGGGAGTGCCACCATCATTGATATCTGCTTCTGCATTTCCTTTTGCATGCTCATCAACTGCACAAAATGTCAAGAGGTATTTGTTACGGATCAGGATCGTTGCATCCTGGAATCAAGAACACACGAACACTCAAGAACAGCTCTCTTATATAGAGCTGACAATTACAACCCAACGAACTCAATTAAACTCTAAGCGACACTAGCCACACAATTACAATTCTACGACATTTACGACAATTAATACTTCACGACATTAACTTTCAACGCTCGGGATGTATCAGCATTCATATGAACCCAGTAAGATAGTGCATAAAACACTTCTTTTTTGGTGTTCTCTGATCTGCACGAGTATCCAATAAAATACAATATATTCTTGACTAAACATAACAAGCAATGACACAGACAATAAAGTAACCCAAAATAAGATCACATTAAACAATAGCTCTATGAAAGGTCATACCACATTAAACAATAGCTCTATGAAAGGTCATACTTGCCAGAATTATGATAAGAAAGAACATTGAGATAAACATTCAATTCGGTTTATTACCTGATTGAGTGTCTCCTGCATTGCAAAAATTTGAGGAGATGCAACAGCATCTAGACTCGAAGTAACACCTGCTTCACTGCTGGAATCTACCGAATTGAGGAGACTTGGTGATGAGGAAGAGGCATGAGACCCTTTTCCCTTCTTTTTCACTTTCGTATTTGGTGTCTGAATTATCACGGCTGCCGGTGATGCAGATGTCTGTGAAGCCCTAGCAGATACATCTTTGATTGAATCCTGATCTTCCTCGTTCACATGAGAAGGCTCAGCTAGATGTTGCGGGTCCTCAGCAATATGTGTGTCTGAGGATATTGCACAGCATTCTCGGGCCATCTCAAGCCCAAGATCCGACGCTTGGGAGCAAAAATATTTCTCATTGCTTTCTGAAACAGCATTTTGAGACTCTTCTTGAACTCCAAAACTGTCATTATGGAAACTCGATTCCTCAGCAGCCCTAACTTCCAGCTCAGAATTGTCTGCATCACCATTGACAAGCACGTCCTGGATGTTCCCCTCACTTCCACCCTTACCCTCATTGGCTATAGGGGTCGCGGGGGATGAAGAAGCCATGAAAATTTCTGAAGGAGTTATTAGATGAGTGGGATATTTAAATGCGCTAGGACTAATCGCAGAAGAGAAATCGTCTTGTGAAGCTTTCCTTTCATCATTCCTGGATTCATCATCTACCGGAAGTACGTCTGACAGCTGTGCTTGATCAACTTGCCTGTCCACGGAATAATTATTCACTGGTTCTCCGACATGGTCACTAAACAAAGAGCCAGACCCAAAGTTATCCACTGGAGCTCTTAACCCAGAAAATCTTCCGGATAACCTAGGACTCAATGGAGGAGGAGGTGACGGCATGCCAGTGATGTCAGCATTGCTAGTTGAAGGTGTCAATACAGCAGGATTTGACTCGGTATTCAGAGACACGATGTCGCTTTCGTTGACTACCTCAATAGGGTTTGATCCACCTTGATATCTCAAAGCACTCTCCGAGCTGCTACCTATTTGTGCTTGTGCATTTGGTTTCAGCGCAGGAGAAACTGGTCGATCCACGGCAGAAAACGCTTCAGTAGCAGATAGATTGGACTCGGATCGATCAAATCCAGAATTCTCAAAAGGGGGAGGCAAGCACTGTGACAAATCCAAAGCGTACTGCTGGATAGCCTGAGTCTGGACACAGTACACTTGAAGGATATGTTCGCCTTGAGGAGTTATACTTGTTCCGGTGAAACTCAAAATAGGCATGGTAACAGTGAATTCTGCTATGTAATCCATACAGGTAGAAATTGGATTCGGACCATATTCTACGTGTATAGCATATATAGCATTCTTCTTAGCGTTTGCTAGTAGTAGGAGGCCTGCTTGTGGCAGTGATATAACTTGATTAAAGAACGCATCCTCAACTCTCTGTTCAACCGAACTCTTTAATTCTAAAGTCTGTGTGTTTTTCCATGATTCAGCATCGCTAGGCAGCAACCAGCCTTCTTCACTTGCTGAAGCCCAAACTTTCACTTCTCGGTTCAGTGGCCCCTTTTAGCAATAAAAACAAAAGAATGTATTCAGCAGTTTTATGTAAAACCCGTGGCATATAAGAACCATTCAACTAGAGTTGAAAGACAGCGAAATCATACAGCGGTTATAAGTACAATGTGATCGGGCCTGTGGGGAGCAGTTAAGAAAGTAGCTGCATTAACAGGCTGCCCATCATGGGGTCTCAATACTGCAAGCGGTTGTGCCTTCCTATCTTCCCATATCTTTATCTGCATCAAAATCATTCCATGTACACATTCATAAGAAGGTAGACATCAAAAGGATTAGCAAGCTCTTACAATTATGAAATTACTTTGGGCTCGTATGGAAATTTTGTTCATTACTTTTAAGTTTTAACTGAGGAAACACAAATTAAGGAGCAAGATCAATATTAGTCACTAAACGAGAACATATTCAGAGGGTAAAAAAAAAGTTGAAGTAGAGAACAAGGAAAAGAGACTAACTGTGCCATCCATTGAAGCAGATAGAAGTCTTGTGACCATCCACTGACACATTGACAAATCCGTTATCTCTCCGTCATGTTTACCAACAAACTGGACACCATCAATTAGCTTCTCAACATGACATTTCAGTGGTTCCTCAGCTGAAAAGGCTTCCCCTTTTCCAAATTTCGTTGTATCGATTCTCAAAACCCGTTTTCCGTACCCAACTACCAACATTTCCTGTACAATTTGTTCATTGCATTTGAAGATTTTCAAAAGCTTACAATAATGCAAGCACATAAAGCTATAATCTTATGAACTAGCGTTACCTGCTTGTGACAGTGCCAACAAATCCTTGGATGCAAAGCTTCGTCTTCTCCAACTATGTGAAGTGCAACCATTATCTTGCCTGTTATCTGTGGCGTACCTTCTTCATCGGGACCTTCAGAAATCTTCCACACATAAAGTCGTCCTTCTACACTTACACTGTCAACATCCATTCAATCAAGGAGAGACCCAAAAAGAGAAAATGAAGACTACAATAAAAAATAAAATAAGAAATGGTACCTAGCCAAAAGATGAACATCCTCAGCAAAAAAAGCCATGTCTGTGACCCTCTGACATAATAATAAATTGCAAATATTAACGCATATCCAATTATGAGTAAGCATACAAACTGAGGGAAAGTGAATGCATTTCCATAGTTCCTAACTTTCCATCGATAACAACCCCTCACACAGGACGAATATCTCATGATTTTTTTTACGGCCTCCAATGAAAATCGTGACTGAGTTGATGGATTTCAACTTCAAATAGATCATGAAATTATTGCATACTTGCACCGGTCACGATATCTACAACACTCTGTTCATCTTCAATCAACCCTAGTCTCTACCGGAAGCGAAATTCCACTTTTTTTTTAATATACAGTAAGAATCAAAACTAACAATGAACAATACGGAGTGTAAGCAACAACCTGAGTGTGCGCTCGGAACAAAGCTCTCAATGCGGTATGAATGTTGAGCACCCGAATATTACCCTGCTTCAACCCGTAGCAAATGTATGACTTGTTCACCGCAATCTGGCGGCCAAGCACCAGCTGAGGATCCGAACCGTACTTCGTGATTGGCGTGACCTCAAGCTGAGGCTGAACCTCGCCGGCGAGCCTGACATCCACGTCATATACTGCATGTTCGACACCCAAATGCCGCCCTTTAGGCAGCTTGCTACTCGACATCCGAGCGGGACCGCCCATCGCTCCCGGCGACTCCGTGGCCACAGGCGGAGGCGGAAACTCGACGTTGGCGGTCTGAGCACCAAGAAGAGCCATGATTCTGGCGCCAGAATTGGGGGAGTTGTTGGCCATGGGAGGGGGTTGGAGAGGCGGCGCGGGGAAAGAGAGCGATCTCTGCTCCGGAGCGAAGGGGATTTGGTTGGGAGGAAGGATGTGGTGAGGGTTAGGGTTTTGGTAGAACTGGTACTGGTAGGGGTGGTGAAACGGCGCCGTTTGTTGAGGGTAGTTGAAGCCGGCGGCGGAGGGAGGCGGGTACGACGCCGGAGGAATCGGAAACGGCATCGGAGGAGGGCTGGGGTTTTGGAGACTGCCCGGCGGTGGTGGATTTGAGTGCGGTGGCGGTGCCGAGGGTTTAAAGAATTTGTGCATGTCGAACACCTGAGGCTGAGGCTGAGGCTGAGGCTGTGGATTTGGATTGGCCGAAGAAGCCATGGAAGACGATGACGATGGATCCAGAGATCTCTCAGGCGGAGAAATGGAATTCGAGAGTGAGATCTCAGTGTTTGTTTTGATTTACTCGAGAGAGTTTAGTAAAAGGGGAAATTTGCGGCAAATATTTTACAAATAAGTTACTTAACTTAGGTGGCATTCACTTCGCTGTAATTGATCAATCGTAATCGTAATAGATCGGAATCGTAATTTATTACAATGTTTACTTGTACCGTTGTAATGAAGAAATGAGTGCTCATTACGTTGTTTAGTAAGACACAGACCGGGTAAAAAAAAACCCGGTTTTTTCATTACCCGAAACCTGAACCCGGATTTTCGGGTTTTGACTTTTCAAACCCGAACCCGGTTTTTTAAAGACAAAACCCAGAAATCCGGGTTCGGGTAATTACCCGGTTTTTATTTGAAAACCCGGATTTTAAACCCGAACCCGGTTTTAACCCACTTTTTTATTTTTATTTCTTTTTATTTGAAGTAAAAACAATTATAAGCCATTAATACATAATATTACCTAATCTTAAATACACTAATCCAAACTTTGTACACATACATGTAGTATTAATATTAATGTTAGTTTATAAATATAATACTTAGTAAAAAACAAGTTTATAAACATTATAAAAATAAATTAAATATTTATTTAAAAATTCGGGTTTTAGTAACCTACTAACCGGGTTTCGGGTTTTATAACTCAAAACCCGAAACCCGGAACCGGTTTAATTCGGTTACGGGTTTTTCAAAATTCGGTTTCGGTTTAACCCGATTTTAATTCAGTTTCGGTTAAAAACCCGCATTTGCGGGTTTTATGTGCAGGCCTAGGAAGCACAATAGTACATAATTTTGCCTACCTTATAAATTCAATATTTTTATTATTTGCTACATGGTCGTGTTAAATTATTAACACATCTAAATATTATTTGATTTATATATGTAAAAAGCAAGATGATTTCTTTGAGGATGGTTATTCAGGGTAGTTACAAGAGTGGAGAAAAAAAAAGGGAGGGAATTAAACGTGAATAGTGGAGAAAGTGGAGAAAGTGGAGCAAAATGATAGTTATAGTAAGGTTAGTTTAGGAAGAACAAGAAGAGAAGGAATTGTAATCACAATTACAGTTCGTGAATTCTGTAATGTCAATTCCTTCAAAATAGGGACTTTTGATTACATTGTAAAGAGCATTACATTGCATATTTTTGTAATCGCAACTAAACATCGTAATAAGTAGGTGTGCTTATTACGATTACATCCGATTACGCCCAATTACAACCAAGTGAACGGGGCCTCATATTTTAGCGTAGAAAAAATCGTCGAACTCATCAATCTCTTACAGGTAAGTCATTAAACTCTTTTTTTTTTAAAGCAAAAATCACTAACGTCATAGTTTTATTGCAAATACACCCTTACAACGCTAAATACCACTTCTTCTTTTCTTTTTTCTTTTTGCCATGTTAAACACGTCATATCACTACATATACTTACATGCTATATGTGAGCTTTTCTCGACCATCTTCCTAGCCACTTTCTACTTGCGTATTCCGGCGATGAGAGCTACTACAGACAGTAGGTCGCGGTCGGAAAGACGATCAAGTGATGTGGCGCGTCTATTATTGTGAAAAGATTAGAATTTAACGTTGTAAGGGTGTTTTTGCAATAGAAGCATGACGATAATGACTTTCACCGCCAAAAAATGAGTTTAGTTACTTATCTATAAGAAAATGATGAGTTCGATTACTTTCGCCGCAAATTACCCTAATAAAAATATGGCGTGGTAATATGGTATTATTTATAAATTAGTGGACCGGCTTAACATGGTAGCGAAAAAATATTTAGACGAAAATATTGAGTACATTTACAACTTACTCATTTATTATGTTGTAATTGAAACACAAATGTTGACATGTGGTGGCGATTAAATATCATTTATAAATTTTACGGATATTTTTAATAACATTAAATTGACCAAATTTTTTTATTTAAATTGAGTGTTATAATTGAAGACTTAAACTACTTAAATTCGTATGTATGTATAAGTTGTTACATATCTTTTAATTAACTTAAATCTATATATATTAAAAGGAGGAAGTCACAAGTGATGTGGCAAGATATGAAGAAGGTATTGAGAATTCAATTTTTTATAGAATTTAGAATTTTTTTTCACTCAACGTGAAGGAGGTAGTGGTGATTTCAATTTTTTCTAGAATTTTTCATTTACGAAACCATTAATGTGGGATAATCTTATGTTTAAGTGTTTATAAGCTCCCCTAACTTCTATATTTATATTATTTACTCATAAGAATATAATAAGATCATTCTATACTTTTTTTTTTATGTTGATCATTCTATACTTTTAAAGTTTACATATCTATATTTCGTTAATGAACAACTAATAAATGTACCGTGCTATTCAAAGTTTTTGTTTTAGTTCATAATCTGATCCGATAACCCGATTCAAGTTTAAAATTGAATATTTTAACTAAATCGTTTTCAATTTCAAACAGACTATCGAAATACTTGTCGGTGTTGACATTTTAAACATTAATCCCAACAGTAAAAAATATACTTAGGGTCCGAATGTAGCAACAGTCTCTTTAAAACTATTAAAAATATTGAAAACGTACTAAAAATAATTTTACTTAAACGGCACCGCGCTTCGCGCGGTGGCGATAAAATACGTAAGTAAGTAAGCGGTAATTGTATATAAAAATATTCATCATTTTTATTATTTAAATTTTTTAGTTTTTTAGATAATATTATCGTTATTATTAAATATGAATATATATATATATATATATATATATTTATTAATTAGAAAGTGTTCAAAATAAATTACATCTTAAAAAATAAAAGAGTTCACTCCATTTGAATAAGAAACTTTGTTGAACGGTAAAATTCTATGTTACTAATAAAAAAAAAGGTTATTGGCGGCAAAAAGACTCAATTACGTCGAATGTTGTACCTTAATACCTATTTTCATTTTTTGGAAGTGCAAATACCTAACTATGATGAATGTTGCACTTTAATACATGGTCTCATCTTTGAACGACGAAAATATCTAACTACTAAAGATGTTGCATATCAATTTTTAATGGCAAAAGTACTCATATTTTTTACATGAGATTATGTAAATAAATCCTTAAATTATTTTTTGGTGGCTAAAGCTAAGTTATTATTTAGTAGCAAAAATACTTTTAACTATACATGTGGTAATGTAAAGGAAAGCGAAGTACAATAAAAACCTCGTTAAATAAATACTTGATAATTTAATAAATTCAATTAAATAATATATATACATAGGTTTCAAAAATATGTAAACCCTAATTTGCTACTCGATAAATTAATAATTTCTATAATATAATAATTTGTGCAGTCCGGTCAATATTGATAAGTCTGATAAGTTCGTTACCAAAACAGGTGGGCAAATGTTAAAAACAGATCGAAGAGAACTCATGTTATTAAGAAACATCTACAGATTGTTCAGACTTCAGATAGCTTAAAAAATATTTAAAAATAAATACTCAATTTGGATTTATTAAGAAATAAAAGCTTGAACATCAAAACCAATGATGTAATATCTAAGGTAACTTGCAACTTTATATAGTAATAGCGCTTCCATTTACAATTGGAAATAAAAAAGACTTGCACGATATATTAAGAAACAAATATATTAAACTAACAGAAGAAAAAAACCAATATTATATAGTAAGACAAATTTAAGCATCATAGAGACATTATTATTAAACACGTCGACCACGAAGCTGAAGTAGCTATTACTGTATGGTCTCCAGTTTTCGTTCAACATTCGTATCTGCTCCATTTCTTTGCTCGATGTTGGTTTGATGGTTTCAGGATGTTCTCTGACTGCCAAAATTGGTTAACAAAACATGAGATTAATTTATGGCTTGAGATCAATTCATTGCAAAACATTCTTTGAGAGATAGCGAAGAAGACTCAAGAATGAAGGACATAAAACTGAAAATCAAGAAAATAACGGTGAGCATCAAGAATGAAATAAAGATATACTACAGATAAAAGTATATATTATATTACTTATATAGTCTATATGCATGGGCAAGTGTATATACAAAGCTTTGTAATTAACTAAGTTATTTTATGGATGAAAATATTGTATCATAATTTTTTTTTTCCTTCTAGTGTTTGATTCTGTGGTTAATTCCAATCAACTCTAAAAAAAAAAAAAAAGAATCTTTAAAGACAAAGTTGCAAGTATGCACTCAATAAAACGTATGAAACTATTCATGCATATTATTCATGCCCATTGCCTTATGATATTTCACACATTGTAGTTTTGATACTCCACATATTAAAAGCCATTAAAAAGAGTAATCAATTTGCAAAAAAAATCTGAGAGCATGAGTAAGCAGCTTTTTAATTGAACTTTTTTCTTAATCTTCAAGAGCGAAAAGAAGCCCTATCTAAATAAAAATCACTCCAAAAAATGTATTAATCAATAATTAAATGTCTATTGTAGGCACCAATGTTCTCGTCAAGAGTCGAAGGCTCCAAAATACAAACACGGCCTGACAAAGAAAAAAACACATATCCAACACATAATCGGCCAAATTAATATGATAGTCTCGGTCTAATTCCAACATTAATGAAAATGGTAATGGCAATCAAATTAATACGACATTCTTGGTCAAAATAAAAAAAGCAAGAAAGAATTGAGAGCAAGAACAAAGTAATAAATAAATAAAACATCAAAATTTTGTCAAAGATATAATAAAATATATACCACAATTACCTCGGTAAGAAAAAGTGTGGAGCAAAGATTTTGAGCCCCGACGCTGAAGTTATTGGTCAAGAAGTGTTAACCCATATTCTTGTCTTCGGTGGTTGTCACATGGTGGTTGTATGTCGTTGATGATTGCGAGCCATCATGCCGTTTTTCGTGCCATCACTGATCTTTGCATTATCTAGGTTCGGCCGGCAGGTGGTGATAGGCGGTGAAAAAGAGAACAATGATTTTGCCATTTTGATTAACTTGCGAGAGTATAATATGAAAGAAATTCTAAATATAATATTGTATTACTATATATGCATGCGGTTGAAAAAAAATTCTTTTATATAACTAAGTCATGCTCTGGATATTTGCCATAACAAAAAAAAAAAAGTTCAACGGATCATTACATATAATTAAAGGGAAAGAAGCTTACAGTAACAAAGGAAAGCGAAGTTTCGAATGAGGGTAGGTTTTCCAAAAACCTATAAAGAGGAAAAACGACAGCATCCACGTATACAAAGCACATATATGCAAATTTGAAAAGGATGAAATTTGAACACATATATTGTTGTATATACTATATAGATTAGAAAGCTAGATTACCTTTACAATAAAATAAGGCTGAACATCATGCATTCGTGCTTGCGGTCAGTCACACATTTTTTTTCTTCCTTTCTAATTTCTAAACCATGTGATTCTTTTGGAATATATATAGGCTCAAACTTAATATATAAGTTAGATAGATTTAATGTGAAAATAAAATGAAGAGTATAAAAAGACGATTCAATAATCGCCAGCTTCTCTTTAGAAATAGATATAAAGCTAATGTAGAGTTAATTAGAAATAATGATATAACATTTATGTAGAGTTAAATAAAATTAATGATAGGAAATGGTTAGAATTCTATGGATAAAAAAAAAAAAAAAAAAAAAGCGTACTTACAATATAGCAGGGGCATCAATTTTTTTTTTTTTTTTTTGTGCACATAACACATTAGAGTCCTAATGCAAAAGCTCTCTTATTGAATTTAATGAGATAGAGTGCAATGAGTTAATTAGAGAGAGGAATGTTTTCTTTCATGAAAAAAAAAATCTAAATTATGAGAAAATGAGAATATGAGAATCCTTTGTATATAGAGTGTCAAGTCAGAGTTGATAGATTTTTCTTTTATAAATATATAGATTTTTCATTTTTTTAATAATATCATGCATCAAATTAATTAATGTGATGCCCTTAAAGGTTTACAATCATTTATTGTATTTTATTAATGGAATTTGAAGAAACTTTTTTCTAGAATTTTTCATCTTTTTTTTTATATATAAAATCATACATCAAATTAATTGATGCATGTGATGGCTTGGACGTTTACAGTCATTGATTGTATTTGATTAATGGAATTTGAAGAAACACATTTGATCAATGCCATTAATTCAGTAAAAGTAAATGGATATATAAAAAGTCACGACATGTATATAAATTGATATATATGCATAAAATCACGTATTGCATCGGAATGATTTTTTTCCCATGTGTGTGTATGGTCATAGACAAAGGTCGTGATCCTCGATTTCTATTTCCAATGGTGGTTTTTGGGTATACAATTGATGTTTTGATTTTTTTATTGTGTTAATTATTTTTTTTCATTTTTTTATCAGTAGATTTATATTGAGGGATTTCATTTTTCAGTTGCGGCTCTTGGATACATAATTGGTGAGAGTTCTACGTCCCTTATCAAATAAGTTATTTATTTTTTCATTTCATAAGTAACTATCATCATCAATTTCTTTTTATTGTGTGGTTTCTAATTTTATAAAATTTTCATTTATTTTTATTAATATTTTTTCTCATCTCTTTTTATCAGTGATTTTATGGTGAGAGTTCTATTACCTTTACCATACAAATTATTTATTTTCTCATTTCTTTATTTTTTAAGCGATTGAAGATTGAAGAAATGAAGTCAATGCATGTATATATATATATATATATATATATATATATATATATATGCATAAAATAACAAAGATATCCAAATTATCATCAAAACGTAATTATCATTACAATTATTGTAAATATTATCCCCAAGATAAATGCGTGCAACTGATTTCTTCATTTTTTATAATTTTTTTTATCTACAACTACTTTGCACAAATTTCAAGTTGGATTTTGTTACAATATTATGATTATGAAATACACAATCAGTAATACAATTTCTATTTTTTTGTTCTTAGTATTAATTTAATAGGGTTTTTTTTTTAATTAAAAAAAGTTATTAGCACACTTTTGGTGAGATTGAAATGTGTTGGTGAGATTGAAATTGTGCATGATAAATTTCTAATAACGCTTTCATTTTCACTTTCTTTGATGGTGTCAAATTTTATGTTTGCTATCCTAACTATTTTTCACATAGATTTCTTAATGAGAAGTGTCAACGGCCAACTTAATTGATGAACAGTAAGAATTCTATTCTTTAATAGTCACAACAATTTCCTCAGGTTGTTTGCAAAATTGCATATACTTCATTTCGCTGGTATTTTTGCCGCTAACGGTCACACTGCAAATGTTAACGGAAAAATTAACGGTTTTATGCCAAAGTCACGGTCAACGCACTTTGTGTATTTTTGCCGCCAGTTTTAAAGGTTGGGTACACGGGAGGCAGATTGACCAAAGGTTGGGTATTTTTGCCGTAATTTTCCCTTGATTAATTTGTTTAATATTCCGCTTAATATTTGAATATATATATATATATATATTCAAATATATTTACATTTTTAGTGTGTGGTTTGATCTTAGAAACTGTATAATGTATATTTCATTTGCACATATTATCTGGTCAAAAAAATGTTTATGTCTCTAAGATTGTAATTATTTCTTCCTTATTTCTTAAGGGATGTTTCAGGTAAACGATCTCGCGAATGCATTGGAGTCGATCAAAGATAACGACAGACTCTACTCGATGGCGACCCAGAAACACTAAAAAAATTGTTGAGAGATAAACATGTGTTTGCTAAAGTTAAGGTTCTCTTTGAGTTATCTCTCACGAGCAATTATTTTATTTGATTTTTCCGTTAATTTGGTTTAGTTTTTGTATTTATAAATTCATTGACTGCATTTGTTAGTTCAACGTAATGTTAATATAAGAAGCAACGACCTCCATAATATTGTATTTTTAGTTAGTTAGATCGATTACAGATTTTACATTATTAGTTATCAAACTTATAGGTATATTATCATTGTTATTTATATTATCGTAATATTGATAGCTATCTTAATACCTTTTTTTTAAAAAAAATGGTATGAATGGAAAACATGTTATGCCAAAGTCTAATACTTTGTAACTAAATTTTTTTCTTCATGACCCTCTGCGTTCTTTTTAATCGGTTAAACTTTGTAACTAACTTTAACATTAAACACAAATTTATTTCATTATAATATATAGAAACAAAAACCTGCTTATATAAATGGTGCACTATTTAATGGTTTAATAGTGGCAAAAATACTTAATTATCACAAATATTGCCCTATAATACCTATTTTTATTTTGTACTGAAAAATAGCTAACTACGAGTAACATTGCACCATACTACTTATTCTCATTTCTGAACGGCAAAAATACTTAATTAAGACGAACGTTGTACTTTTTATATAATATTTTTACTATCGAAAGAAACCATTTATTTTCTTTCTCATCTCATATTAAAAGAAGTGTCATTTGATGCAGATTTTGTCAGTTTGAATAGATTTTTGGTATATATTGAGGTATTTATTCACTTGGAGTTGGTGAAATCTATCAATCATATCATTTTTTTGATAAATTAGTTTTTGGATTGTTAGTCTTAGGGTTTAGTAATTTACTATATGTGATAATTTCTTAATGATAATGTCTTAAAGTAGAGCAAGGTGTGTTTTTTTTTTTTTTTTCAATTAGAGAGATAATGAAATATAAAACGTGTATGATGAATAAATAACTGCTATTGAAACTCAAGTGTTTTTTTTTTTAATGGAATTGAAACTCAATGTTTTACTTTTATGCACGAATCTATATATATATAAAAAGAAAATCTCACCACAATAAATGAATGGTCTCAAAAGCTTCAAAAACTAGAATCCTACAATTCTATAATTTTACGATTTTTTATTTTTTCTTCTTCATGTTATTCCCTTAATTAAGGGGGAAATGTGATTGTCGCAAGTGTGACATTTAAACTTATGTAATTATTGCCAAGAGTTATTATAGATACTGTGTGAATTAAAGCACACACTAATATCAAGAATCAATCGTTTCTTACATTTAGAAGACCAATGATTTTCCTTTCTTTTTCTTCACCAATCGCTCAGTCCCTTCGCTTCTCTTCCGTCGCTCCGAAAACAATACTGGTCGATTGGCTAGCCCACAGTCGTCCACCGTAGTCGATTGGAGAGCTGCCATCTCCACGAAGGTAATAGTCAGGTTACGTGAATTTTCTTGTTTTTTGCCTCACGGTGTTTTTATAATCGTAGTCTGCTCTCATTTCCATGTCACCTCCGCTTGCTCTCCGGCGGCGATTACCAGTCTATACTCCGGCCTCTCACACTCTGCTGCATCTTTCTTTTCAATTCAGGTTATTCGTATTTCATTTTGAGAAAACAGTAAAATTCGAGCATCAATCTGTTAATAGACTGTGTAGGGAGCTTTATTTGGGTTGTTTTCTTTAATATTGTTTGTTTTCAGTCTCTTACTTGATTGTGTAAGCTAACTGTTTGAGAAAAGTCCACTATGATTTTTGTTCTTTTATATTCTGATTCTCGAGTGTAACAACGGCTTGCCCTCTCGGCTACAATGCCAAGAAGGTACGACTTACGAGTACAATCAACTCTTATTTTCTGAATTCTATTTGAATAATCTTAATATATATGATGGTATAATTATCGTGATTGTATATTTGGTCATTGTTGGGCGATTTTTTATAGGTTGAAGCTTGAGCCTCAGACCCTCTCCTCAATCTCTCACAACTTTTGTGTTAATTTTTGTTATTTTTTTTTATTTGTTTATTATCTTCGTTATGTGCTCATCATATATGATAGTAGGTAAAAGATGCTAACATAGTGGGTTGACTTTAGAATCATGAATTCTTGATAATTTACTATATTTTTTATGCATATGTCCGGTTAAACGTTCTTTACTTCTTTTTGCAGTAGTCTTATAGGATTTATGATTATTTTGCTTTGTGGGTGTAGTTTAATCAGGCAATGCTATTTTATAGGACAAGTAAATGATATGCTATTTTAATCACGCTGGAGATTTAAAGATTTCATTAACCAGTTTGATGTTCTAAGTACTAAAATAAAAATGTTATTTTCATTGCCTTTTAATTGTCGTTACCCTTTCTTTCAACTCTGCCTCACCATTGCAGGATTTCAGTATGGCCAGTTCGTGACCCTCCGCAGGCAATGATTTAAGGTTATTTGTTGTTGTTTCATGCTACCGAGTAAATGGATAAAGCTTCTTCCATTCTCAAAAATCCGATCTATAGAGTAGCATGTGTAAATTCTCTCCCACCTTTTCTATTATTTTTCAAATGTCTTTTTTCCTTTTTCTTCTTTTTGTGCCTTTCTTGCTAAGTATTAGAAATTTTCTTTTGGCTTTAGGATTGCTTCATGTTGGCTTGACCAGAGAACTTCAGTGCTTGGTTTCTATTTTTCTCGGAAATTATTGTGCGCAAGTGTGAGTTTTTGTATGTGTTTATTTCACAAACATTCATCGTCATGGTGTTTGTGGGTGTTGCCGTGATATTTTGGAACTGGTTTATGACTGAGATTTGAAATTTAATAATGGATTTTTATAGAATTTAGTTCAATTGTGTTATTAATGAAAATATGGAACACAATGTATTTTTCTTTTGCATGGGATTTGAGTATCATGCCTTCCATTAAATAAATAAATAAATAACATGCCTCATTTAGTTTTTAACTTTTAAAAGTTAAAGTTGTCACTCCATCAGTGTTTGGTTAATAGATTATACAATTATTTTGTGTATTTAGTTCATGGTAAAAGTGTTTATTTCTAATTATGAATTGCCAACTATTTTATATATGTTCTATTATTATGGTTCAAATGATTTAAAGAGGTGATTTTAGGGCACTGTTTCTGCTATTACTGTTTTTAGGGATTTTCGAGATTTGTTAGCCTTTCGTCGCCTATTCTGTGAGATTCGTTTGCCCATGATGTTGGTTTCATTTTACGTTAATGCCTCATAAGACCTTTGCATTCAAGTAGTGGTGATATTTATCTAGCATTTCTCGCTATGTCTCTTTATAGCATTTGAGTTAAATTTGGCTATGCGATCCTATTTTTATAGGCCGATAACATGTTTGGGTGCCGAGAAAGTTCGCATACTCCTCGCCGCTCTGTAATTATTTTCCTAGATTTGGTTCAATTCTCTAATGTGGGTTGATTTTTTCCTATATTTTTGTTGCTTTTGAGTTTACTACTGAAGTGCAGGTTATGAAACCTGAATTTCTTTATTTGTAAATGTTAATGTTTTATATCATTACAAATATGTGTGCAATAAAAAAAACGTAATACTTAATTTACGTTTCATCTCTTAAGCTGATCAACTTTAACGAGCATTATCAGTGGAATTTTTAACAAGATAACAACAGTCGCTTTAATCATGTTGGAGCTCGGTTTGGTAGTAGTTTTGGGAAATTGAAGGGGCTCAAGTTTAGGAGTCTGTGTTTCAAATCTGTTTAAACGATCTTATTTTTGCTCCTCAGATTTGTGTTCATCGCTCATATGTTTAATCTATATTTGTCTTGCTTTTGCAGGTCTGCATTTTTTTAATTTTTTGTTTGTTTCTTTATTTGTTTGTGGGGCATCACTAATTATGTTTATTAATAGTTGATGCCATTGAGTATTGAGGATCAATAGGAACTTAATATGTGCTTTGTAAATAACGGCAGATGATAAGAAACTCGGTCGAGTAGATGAACAAGGTCGCCTCACTAAAACACAATATTGAGGATTTTTTGTTAGCACATGAGAGCTTTCTTAAGCAAAGCTTGATGCCGGCACTTGAGCATTTGATGTCATTTAAGATGATTTATGGAGTGTTTGATAGAGATATATAATGCCTATGGAATGATTGTATTGTTATGTTAACATTCAATAGGAAAAAGAGTATATTTTTCAATTAAAGGAAAATGTGGGAATTGAGAACCTCAATGTATTGCATTTGTACGTTGAAAAACACTTCATTCTTCTTATTTCTCATTTATTTAAATGTTTTATTTTATATCCTATATTTTCATAACTTTTATATATATAAGTTGCTTTTGGTAAAATAGAACAAAAAATGACGAAATGTTTTTGAAAATTGTTTCTTCATCTGTCAAATATTATTTTCTATTAATGTAATATATTTATTTGAAACATTTACATTACGTGACCATTAAATGTTGGATATTGAAAATTATTGCAGTGTTCATGAATGAATATTGAAAAATTAACATGAAGAATAATATAGTAATATGTTCGAAGTATAATTCGTAAAGGTAAACTTAATTTTTTTATTATTTTATTTACAATTATTTTATTCCTTCAAGTTTATAATTTTTAAAATATTACTTTAGAATTTTTTGGATAAAAAATACACACTCAATCATAAATCGTCGTAAATTATCATAGAAGGATGTGCGAATAGTCTCTTTGTTTCAAAAGTGGAAATGACTCGACCAGTCTTTATGATGGATGTGCGAATATGACCCCTCTTCTCCAAGAACGTGGAAATAGCTCTCTATATGTTTGATCCATTGACGGTCAATTAACAAACAAACAAAAAAAAAAATTAACAAATAAAAAAATTAAGTTAGAGATGAGCTCTAAATAATTATAAAAAATACTTTTTATTTTATTTAAATTTAAAAAAAAAAAAACTGTTGAGTTTTCATTTAATTCGAGAGTTTAGGAATTGACCTGCAATATATGGTTCCTATTCGTAGATTTTTTTTTTTAATCGAACTTTCCATGTTGTGATATAATAATATTCAGCAAGTATTTGTTTATTTTGACAGTTATTTTCCATTACTTACTCTATCCATGTAATGTTACTATTTAATTTAATAAGAATAATAATAATACAAAAGCTAACTCCGCATAACTACTTTACATTCTTAAATTTTATTATTTTTTGTTTTATTTTTATTTACACCTATAGCTAATACTTTAGTAAATATATACAACTTTTCGTTAGTTATTCTTTTTATTAAATTTGAAAGGGTTTTTCTATTTCTACTTTTTTTTTTGAGATACTATTTCTACATTGTTAGTTATTTGGTGGCAGCTAATATTTTGGACATTATGCATTCATTTTTAATTTATATTATAATATATATCTACTCATATTTAATAAACATATGACGATAATATAACCTGAATAAATCAATGATCGTTTAGTTTGCTTTGAATGTAATTGTTTCGTTACGGCATAATTTTTTTAAAAATTACCATTGCTAATATTTTCATTTAAATTATAACGAGATATTCTCTCGCCACCGCGCGAAGCGCGGTGCCGGTTCACTAGTATGTGGGTTAAATGATAGCCATTATATGTATATTTTATTTATTTTTTCTGCTTTGAATCCAATAACCTTAGAAATCAATGCTAAGAGGTTATTTTTTTTAAGTCATTAAAGAGATTTTCTATATCAATTTGATTAATGCAAATAATTATAAATAAAAAGCTGACATTTATATGTGGTGTATAATTATTTGGTTATATCAAAAGTCCTTCCACTTTTAGACCATTATTAAATAAAAACGTATAAATTGGAAAGGCATTGTTTGCTATGTCAAGAATCTTTTTAACGTGTTTATGTGTGTAAATATATACATAAACGTAATTGTTGATGCTCTGAGATTTTTTTAAAAAAATTGTGATGAAACTCATTACAAACAATAGCAAAGAGAACATTTCATTTATCCATTGCAATTAAAAGTCATGAATTTAAAGAGGTCATGTAATAATTTAATTAATGCGTCATAATTACAAGGAAACATAGAGGCAAAAGTATCTTGAAGTACCTTAAATTTCTCGGCACATTCAAAATCTTCTTTTTAGAGGTAAAAGTACATATATATTAAAAATTATTTATGCCGTTAGTACCAAACCGTTAACTTTCATAAAATATTAATTTTTATTGCGGCATGAGTAAATAATTTATCAGTAATGACATAAGTACTTAAGTTATTATCATATAGACATAAAATACATAGAATTGGCAGATAAAATTACAAAAATAGCTTAAATCACAATAACTTAAGTATTTATGCCGTCAACACTAATTTAAGAGTTTATGATATTTTTGTAATTTTAACGACCAATTCTATATATTTTATGTATAAGATAATAACTTAAGTACTTATGTCGCTAATAAATGATAATAACTTAAGTAGTTACGTTGTCAATATTAACTTAAGGACATATGCCGTAATAAATATTGATATTTCTTGAAAGTTAATGGTTTGGTACTAACGATCACATAAATAATATTAAGATTTTAGTACTTTTGTATATAAAAAATATGAAATATGTCGTTAACTTTAAGGTACTTCAAGATACTTTTACATGTATTAATACAAAAAAATTGATACTTATATAGTTATAATTTTTTTGGCTATATCAAAAGTCCTTCCCTTCTTTGGTTTAGGCTTAGCCTTCCACTATAGGCCAAAAAAATTAAATTATTTAATATGCTTATTAAATTTATAAACAAAGTCTGCATAACCGCGCAGACTTTGTTTAGTATGCTTAATAATAAATTAATAAATTTATTATTAAATTTATTAATAATATCTACTAGTATTAGAGTAATTGGCAGATATTCCCATTAACTCTTAATAGCATTATGGTAGAAAAATATGTATAAAATATTAGGGTTAATGACGGCAAAAATATCCAATGTTTGGTCAAAGAACCCCTAGTGTACCCAAAGTTTAAAAGTGGTGGCAAAAGTACCCAAAGTCACATTTGGGGAGTTGACCACTCCATTCTCGTAACGCAGTTAATTTACCCGTTAACTCTGGCCACGTGGACAAACATGGGTTACTGACATGGCAATTTTTTGCCACGTGGAAGAGCCCAATTAGGAGTTTAATTCGTTGGTTTGTCGTAAATGAGGCTGATGTGGGCTCATCCACGTGGCAAAATTTGTTATGTCAGCAACCCACATTTTTCCACGTAGCCAGAGTTAACAGATAAGTTAACTGCGTTACGACAGTGGAGTGGTCAACTCCCAAAATGTGACTTTGGGTACTTTTGCCACCACTTTTATACTTTGGGTACACGAGGGGTTCTTTGACCAAACTTTGGGAATTTTTGCCGTTATTAACCCAAAATATTATAAAGCCATTGAATTGAAAATTGATATTATGTGTGGTAGGGTTGAAGACGACGAAACGGGAGAGATTCCGATGGCTTATGTTGTTAGGGTTTCTGGGGCGAAACTCACTCACCAACAAGTCATTGAATTCGTTTCTAGACAGGTATATATACATTGATATAACTTTTGTAGAATTTTTCTCATTCACTCAAAACAATCTATTGATTCGATCACACAATACTAACTTGATTATCCATAAGTTATATATATTACCTCCGTTCCGAAGCCCGATCGCCTCGAAAAATGAAGGCGGACATCAATGATCCAAGATCTCTAGAATGCACAAATAACCCAAGTAATGTACGAAAATCTAGTTCAACCGTAATCAATATACACATAGTTGTAGTAGTCTAACTATACGTCTAATGATTGTTGCAGATTTGATATGTATATCTTAATTATAATAACTAGATTACTGTAAGCAACAATTTATTTTTAATTTAATTTTCCCTTTAAATGGAATTAATTTCTGATTAAAAAATAAACAAATATGTATTTCAGGTGGCTCCTTATAAGAAAATAAGAAGAGTGGCATTTGTCAACGTCATTCCGAGGTCAACTGCCGGAAAAATCTTGAGGAAGGACCTCATCTTGCAAACAAAGCAAAACACTGCCGCAAAATTATAATATACATGTATTTATTCGTAGGACAAATAATCGTCGACATTCTTCGGGTTTTGTACTTTTGTCTCTATCTAGCTTCTTATTTTATAAAACGATCATATCACATCTTTTGCTTTGTATTTTAGCCTTTACGTAACTCTTTAATATGTTCTTTTTTTTTTCTTTAATGTGTTAATTTTTCTCTTTATGTGGTCATAAATGGTAAGTCTATGTATTTTATTGTTGATTTAGGGTACTATGTAGTTGATTTAGGGCAGATTTATGGTTTCATTGATTTTGAGCTTATGTTATGTTTGATTTTAGGGATTTTTTAAGGCATGATTTGATTGAGGAATATTTATTTTAGAGTTGAATTCAATTTCGGACAGTGTTTTTTTTCTTGTATATATACAAAATTACAAATTATGGGTTAAAGTTTAGTTTTGGAATTTTTAAATGTTTTAGACACTTTTTGGTCGTGCTTTAGGACAATTTTTAGGTCTGATTTGATGGTTGATTTGGTTGAGTTTATGATTGATTTGGTTTTGTTTTAAATTCTCTTCGTGGTTTAATATATATTTTAATGTATGATGTTTTCTTTCCAAATTTATACCGAAGATTATGGACTTCATACACTTAAGTTTCAATAAACATCAATTCATTGACCCGAGACTGCACTCTTTAGTGACATGATATATATATATATATATATATATATATATATATTTCAAAAGTGTCTAATTATCAAGGATCAAAATTTTGCGATAATCGAGCGATTAATCGCTGAAAACCACTTCTCGGTAACTTATCTCCTCTAATTGTTGTCGTTTTATACTTATCGCGGTTTTTCGATTCGAAAAGCAAGTCACTTATCGAGCAAATTTTTCAAGTGTATTTTTTCGAAAAGCTTGTTACTTTTCGGTCAAAAACGATAAGTCAACCCAGTATAGTTTTTTCTTTTTCGCGGCAAAAGTTCCACTTTCTTTTAATTTTGGAATTTAAAGGTATTTTTAGGGTTTTTTTAGTGGATCTTGAGTGTTTTGAAGTTTAAATGTTGTATATGTATGAATCATGTCAAATTTTCACAATTTTATTCTATATTTCATATAGTTACATAGAAAGCTATTAGGTTGAATGAAAGTTCAAGTTTGAGTTTCATGATACTTTGATTGTACATTTTAGGTTTTGAATCAAATGTTATTGTTGAATTTGATTTTTTTTTAGGTTTATTAAGGAATATGGATGAATTATAATAGTTTGTGTGATTTTTTTTTATTTTTTTTTTGCAGATTTGTGGTGATTTTAGTGTTTGTTCGAATTGTTATATAATTGCGGTAAAAGTATTTATTTTTTGGAAATTGTTGAACTTGGGCTATATTTTTAATATTTTTTTTTATGTAATTTCATTGTTTAACAATGTATATAATTAGGAAACTGTGAGTTTGACATAATTTTTTTTGTAATTCGACGTTTTCCCGAATTGTCCAATTATTGCGGCAAAAGTTCATATGTTTCAGAAATTGGTTAATTGAGCTAGTTAATCGACTTTTTTTGTGTAATTTCATTTTATAATATTGTATATAATTCATAAATTATGAGGTTGACATAATTTGTTTTGTAATTTGACGTTTTCCAACTATTGAGGCAAAAGTACATATTTTTAGGAAATTGGTTAAATTGCGCTAATTCTTCAATTTTTTTTATACAACTTCAAGTGGTCAGATTTTATATAATTAACAATTGGTGATTTTAAAATTTTTTTATTTTAGTAACATATGACTTTGACTCTTTCCAAAATTTATCAAATAAGCATATTTTATCCAATAGTAAATAACTAAAGAGAACATTTTGACTTACAAGTTACAACTTATAATTTGTAAATAATAATTGTTATTATAATTTATTTATTTTTATAGGTTTTCCATCGATAAATCCATCGATATGTTCGATAAGTTTCGATAACGACAAACGATAATTTTAAAGGTTTTCCATCGATAAATCCATCGGTAAACGATTACTCCGTCGATAACGGCAAACAATTTTTCGGCAAAAAGGGTATTCAAATCCTTGTGTATAACTATAAGGGTTTATTAAGGAAATGACTATTTCAATACAAACCTTTAAAAATCACTTAAGAAATTTAATACAATTTAAAATTACGCATTTAGTAGTATGTGGACAAAAATATCTTCATACTTATTTACGTAAATTTTCTCAAAACATTCATAATTTCTAATTAATATTAAAAATAAAGCAAATACCTAATAAGAAAAATACATACGTAAATTTGGCTAATAAAGTCTCAAAAGACTAATAAGATTGGTTAACAAAACATCAATAGTAAAATTTACGTGGGTATATGATTTAATCTCAACACATCGATATTTGCAAGACCTTATTAGTAAAATTAGTCTCAACAAAGTAATATTTTTTCATTGTTGATTAGTATTAACTAGGAGTGTAAATAATACTCGAAAACCGGGTAATAATCCGAATCCAGATTTCGGATCCGGCTACCCGTATCCGGATTAGAACCGAATACGGGTGTCGGGTATTGAAATTCTAAAAACCGGATACCCGGTACCCAGTTTATTTTAATTATTTATTTTTTCTCTAATTTTTTAGGGTTTCTTTGTTATGGTTCGTATGATGTACTTATGCTTGATGCGCAAGACTATTTTTTTTTTATGCATTTTAATTTTAAGACAATGAATGTATGTTTTTATTTTTGAGAAGATATACTTAAAAAAAAAAAAGGAGTAGTAAATCCGGGTAGTTTCCAAAACCGGGTACCGGGTAGTAAATTCGGGTATCAAAAACAAGATACCCGGATTTTGGGTACCGGATCCGGGTATCAATTTTCGGATACCCGGTTTTCAGATCCGGGTACCTCAAAAAACCCGGGTTCCTTACCTGGTTTCACCCCTATTAACAAATAAAACAAAATGCCTAATTAGGAAAGAAAAATGTTGACGTGGATTTTCACCTTAACCTCGTAGGCTTATGGTAGCCTAGTTGAATTTATATGCATGTGCATTTGCCATATGAATACTGATTTCGTGTCTTGTAGGTAGCCTTTGACGTATATATAAATATATATATAATCTTGACACACGAAACTTTTATAGAGATTCGTCCAAATGCGGTAGTGGAACATTTCCTCTTGATTATATTGATATTGTTAGGGTACATTCGACGGAGAAGAGATAATTCAATGACTGATAACAACAACAGTATGTCTTTCAGAATAATGAACTTGGATCCCTTGCTCCATGTCTTCTGCAAGGCTTTATAGGGTTTGAAGAATTTGTGCATGTCGAACACCTGAGGTTGAGGCTGTGGATTTGGATTGGCCCAAGAAGCCATGGAAGACGATGGATCCAGAGATAGACAAATGGAATTCGAGACTGAGATCGAGAGTGTGTGAGTGAGATCTAAGTGTTTGTTATGATTCGAGGGGACTGGAGTATAATAAAAATACTAGTTGACGGCACCCCGGAGTCTCGGACGTCGTGGCATGGTATTATTTATGAATTAGTGGACCCGCGTTGCGATTAAGATAGTCAACTATGGCCTAGTTTGGCATTGCTGTGTTGTTGGAGAAATCATTTTGTAAAAGTAATTTAACAAAAAGTGCTACTTGGTCAAGTAATTTAGTGTTTGGTTACGTAATTTACTAACAATCACTTCTTAAAAATAATATAAAAAACTACATTATTTAAAAATACATTAAAACTATATCTTATCATTGGATTCATTTTGTCGTAAGCTTTCCAATGATTATTTTTTTAAGTCAATCGGAGTTATAATATTATAGTTATGGAGTTTTGAAATTTAATATAACAAAAAAAAAATAGGGAAATTCCTCCCAATATCCAAATAGAAACATTTGATTAGCAAAATAGTCAACATTTACTTTATCTTTGTAAAATAGCCAATATGTATGAGGTGACATTTTAATATCAGTTTTTATTCCTATTATACCTTTTTAATTATCTTTTGTTTATACGATTAAAATTCTAACGAATTAACGGTTAATATACCAAAAATCTCAATTTTATTTCTAAAAATTAAATAGGAAATATCCTTAATTTTAGCCACGTATAAAATTTGTAACTACTTTGATATTAATATTGATATTTTTTTAATATTAAACGTGATAATGCCTATTAACATTGAAAATATTTTGTAAATAAATACATAATATTTAAAAAATACGTTTGATAATTAAAATCCAACTGTATTATAATACATTTAATTGCGTTGTGGTGAGCCTCGTTTGCATTGTAGCCAATGACTCCGACCTTACAATTAATCAAGACAAGCAACCATTAATAATAAATAAGTATAACCAGTTTTTATATAGATTAACAAACTTCATATATGTATATGTTCACAGTTTATACAGTATGAATATATAACCGTGTATAGATGGATTAACTGTTAATAATATTGATCAGAAAGTAATAAGTTAACAAGCACAAAGTATTAACAATGATGCTTACTTGTTCACAATTGAAGATCTTCTTGGGAATTTTGAAATTCAAATCTATCATATTTTATTTAATATTATTATTAAAATTCAAATTTATTAGTCGAAAGGAATTTCGTTAATTATAATTGGATATTAAAATCAGAATGTATAAATGTGATAATTAAGGGTATATAAGTCATTTTATAGTCATTAACATGGTTAATTGGCTATGCTTAAATATAAATCAAAAGTTGGCTATTTAGCAAACCTCAACTTTCTATTTGGCTATTACGCTATAATGCCAAAAAAAATAAAAATATTTAAATAAAGTTAATAATAAATTCAAAAAATGAGAATGATACGTATAACCTATAAAATAGCTTCCTCCAAAAGTACCAATTAGATGCTTTTCATTTTTGCCTATTGGAAAACAAAATTATGCAAGAATTGATTTTATTCTAACTTACCAAACACAATATTCTCTCTAAAATTAAAGAATTAGCAAAAGCACATATATAAAAAGCAACCTCAAATTGGGCCTATGTCATGATGGTGTAATATTCTCACTCATTGTATTTTCTATTTCTACATCTCTCAAACCCTATAAATAAAAGCATATGTACCATCTATATTCCCCTCTCATGTTCTCTCTTCTTGTTATTTACTTAGCTTAGTTATTCGTCATTTTATAACACGTTATCAGTACGAGTCTCCAGTGACGGAACTAGGAATTTCAAATTAGGGGGCCATAATTTTTTTAATATCAAATTTAATCCAAAAGAGAGTTTATGCACATTCAAATATTACATTCTGATACCAAATCTATATATAAATCAAAATAAGCCTTATATTCGTCTATTGATCAGACTACGGCTATTGCTTAAACAAAATAAAGTCTTCACTCTTGATTAATTTTGCAACACAAAATAGAAATAAAACATCAAAACTTAATAACTATTAAAAAAAACTAGACGAGTAATAGCAAAGAGAAAAATTTAGACATCAAAATAGATAACGTCTTTCAGCCATGTCGCGAAAGTCGTCAACTATAGAATCGACACTAAAATGCAAACTGATTTCCTTCTCAATATAGACAAGCAAACTATCTGACAGAAACCCATCTTCCATTTTGTTACGACGTGCATTCTTGATAATATTCATAGCTGAAAAGGAACGCTCTGTTGATGCCGTCGAAACCGGTAGTGTGAGAATAAGAGTCACCAATCTATACACAAGAGGATGTGACATTGATTTTCCAGTTTTTACCATACATTGACATAGATCAGAGAGTGATTTGAGGTCTTTAAAACCTTTATGTTCTCGAACACACGCAAAACACGCAAACTGTGGACATAATTGTAGCCTTTCATGTTCACCAAAGTCCATTGAGTAGAATTTTTCAACCAGTTTGCATATATCATCAAGTCTAAATGACTTGCACATATCTCTCGGGTCTAAAGCTGAACTTAGACTCATCAACTCCATTGCATTTTCATTGAATCTAGTGTCCATTTCACTCATTTGAGTGTCAATTGCGGCATAGAAAAAATTAGCTCTATAATATTCTTCTTCAGTCTTAATTTCTTCTTGATGACGAGGTCTTCCTCTTCTAGGAATAAGAGGAGCACATAAATCGGGAAACGTTATACTTACTTTTTGGCAAAAGTTTCTGACGTCTTCAACTATCTTCACCCATCCTTCGTCTCGAAACTGTTGCATAAGCCTTTTCGTATCTGAAACAAGATTCATTGCATTTAAAATATCTTGAGTTTGAACTTGCAACGCTTGACATAAAGTATCAAAAATCTCTAATATCGCCTTCATTATATGCAAGAGAAAGATAAATTCAATCGAAGTCAAATCGTCGTAAGCTGCACCTGCATCAACTGCTTGAGATGTATCTTTATCGTCGCCAATATTCATCAAAACTTCGCATGTCGCACTGTACATCTTAAGCAAACTATGAATTGATCTCAAGTGGGAACTCCAACGGGTATCACATGCTCGTGCTAGAGAGCCGATTTGATTTTTGCCACTACCTCTTTCAAGCTCGCCAATACCAAGTAAAAAGTCAACATTCGAAGCATGGGCATCTTTTAACTGGTCGTTACGCTTACTCGAACCACTGGCAACATTGATTATGGAGCTCAACTGTTTAAAAAACAGACAAAGAGTCTTAACGCCATTAGATGCCGCAACTAATGCCAATTGCAACCGATGAGCAAAGCAATGAACAAAATAAGCTTGCGGACATTCTTTAGAAACTAGAGCTTGCAAACCATTAAATTCTCCCCGCATGTTACTTGCACCGTCGTAGCCTTGTCCTCTTATCGACATAACATCCAAATCATGTTGAGCAAGTAAGGAAAAAATCCCATCTCTCAGAGTTACTGCCTTTGTATCTTTCACGTGTATCAACCCAAAAAAGCGCTCTTGTATGTAGCCATCTCGGTCAACAAATCTCAACACAATAGACATTTGCTCTCTCTTCGATTCATCTCGAGCTTCGTCAACTAATAGGCAATATTTTGCATCACCAATTTGTTCGCGAATAGCCTTCTTCACTTTATTTCCCATGACACGCAAAATCTCTTTTTGGACTTTTGGAGACGTATATAATCCATTTCTTGGAGAATTCTTCAAAGCTTTAGCGACTTCTTCATTAAATTCAACAATCAAAGCTCTCAATTCTAAAAAATTCCCGCGATTCAGTGACGTCTCTGACTCGTCATTGCCTCTAAGAGCACACCCTTGATACGAAAGCCATCTAACTGCAGTGACTGAAGTTTTCAAGCGAACTCGAGTTTCCTTAGCTTCTTGAGAGTTGAATTTCTCAATTCTATTTGTGATGTGAGATGATTGGTCCAATAGATCCGCACAAGCTTTCTCAGCCTTAATATGAGTAGAATTCGAGCCTTTTCCCATATGGCATAAAAGTGCACATTTAGCTCCGTCTTTGACCTTCTTCCACGTCTGAAACCCTTTAACAGTGAATGCATTGGCTCCACGATTTCCGTGATCTTTTTTGAATAAGAAGCACGGTAGACAAAACACGGCATTTTTATCAGGTGAGTATTCTAACCACGAAAATAAATCATACCACGATGGTTGGAAGCTTCTCGAGTGTTTTTCACGGCTCTTTGGATATGTCTTGAGTTTGGGTTGATAAGGACCCAATTTTAGATAACCTCTTCGAACTTCATCACGCAATTCAACTGGATACTTCATTATTTGTCTCCGTAATCCTGGATCGCGTTCTAAATTTTCAATATCAAACTCTTCTTCAACTTCAACTTGAACTTGAACTTTTTGCTTTTTGGAAACTAGATCATTAGAATTCGACTTATTTTCTTTTGGTGTAGTTTCAGGTGTCTTTCTCTTAAAAAACGCTTCGATTGTCTTCATCTACAAAAAAAAAAAAAAAACAGAACAGAATTTTAAACAAAATTACAAACTGACTCAAACTGCATTTAACTAATCTTATTAGGACCAAAATAAACTTCAAGAATTAAGGGAGTACCTTTGGGGATTCGTAAAAGGTTAAGCGATAGAAATCATAGCGCCGAAAAGATCGATGTGGATACTCGTCGTTAGAATTTCTGTAAAATAAATCACAAACCTAAACAATGTTGAAATAAATAAAGTTTCCACAAACCGAAACAAGAAAAAAAAATCAACTGATCTGATTAAAATGTCAACAAAATAGAGATCCAAATTTAAACCTAAAATACAGATAATCATAGGTTCAGTAAAAAAATCGATGCCTCCTTCGTTAAAAAACAAAAATTTATGCGTTTCGGAAGAACGGGGAATCGGGCGACGGCGAGAGAAAATCAACCAACGTGGGAAACGAGCTAATAGACACAAAGTGACCACGGAAAGCGAGCATATAGATGCCGATCGACCTTGATAAACTGCAGTGAAAAGCCCTAAAGGTTGGTGCCCAACGATGGAGCTGAGTGAAATGGGCAGAGGCACACACGATCTCACATATGTTTCATTTAGATAGAAAAGTCAAGAGAAAAGATGGGGTATTTTGGGATTGTGCTTCTGTGTTTCCAGCAAGAGAAAACTTAACTTGGTTGCTTGTGGTGTAGCCAAACATCGTGCAAGGCAAATAAAATCTCAGAATAAAAAAAAGGGGGGGGGGGGGGATCTCAGAATAAAAAAAAAGGGGGGGGGGGGGGGGGAAGATGGCTATGGAAGGGAAAAGAAGGCGGGGAATTGGGGGGGCCACTTGGGTCTGTTATTAAAAAAATATTAAAATACATGGGCTTCTACTATATAATTTTTTTTTTTTACAGGGGCCTTGGCCCTGTTTGGGCCTTATCTAGTTTCGTCGCTGCGAGTCTCTAATCAATTGAAGTAATAGTTTTTGTATAATGAATTTCTTTACTTCTTGTTTTTGCGTTGATGGTAAAAATTTGGTGAGCATACGTTGAAAATTTCATGTGATTCAGCCTAGCAAGATTTATGTATTAATAACTTATCCATCAACAGACTTTGAATATAATAAAAATCCGATTCTGACTAATAATTCAAAATTAAATGTATAAATATGATCTTAGATGATTACTCTTATTCCTCTATTTTCTATATATAAAAAATTAAGTAATTGTTATTTCAATAAATAAATAAATAACCATTTATCAAGTTCAACATTTAATATAATTATCCATTCTAATTAACACCCGTGAAAATTAGATTTTGCATTGATTTCCTACTTAACTAATTTAAATAAGAAAAAAAATGCAAAGATTTGATATTTTAGATAATCCTAATATAAATTAATTCCTAAACAAATTTAGAAATTAATATCAGATTTAAAATTATTTTAAACTTAGGATAATGAATAAAAATAAAAATATCTAAACGTAAACTACACCTAGGTAAAAGTATGTAAATCGAACTCAACCAAAAGTCAACATTCAAATATCATACGCTCACAAGTTACATTGACTGTTTGAGGTGGGAAACCACGTCAACAGTGGTTCCCGGTGTTGCGCCAATTTTTTCAAAAAAATTGTTTCAAACAAAAATTACAAACCTGAAATCACGCACATAAATTCTTGAACGAAATTAATCACAATTATTAATCTATTGCTCCCACTGAAATAAATTGTTAATAGGGTTGACTTATTTGACGAATCAAGCTATTAATTACATATATCCCTACCTTTATTAGATGAAATCTTTTCGTTAAGGGTAACTTACCAATTGTACCAGATACGCATTTATGAGTGCATATTCTCCACTCTCTATTTAAGAGAGAATTCGAGCACCTCATTAGACACACAATTGAGAGTGATGGAATTCCCACATACCCGAGAGAGTCTTAGTCCGTTTACAATCGTCGATTAGGAGCTATTATTCCGATTCGGTGATTTCCGTTCTAGAAGAGAAGTTCCGTTAGCGACGTGGTGAACTACGTAGAGGCCAAACACTTGAGTGACTCGTGATCTTCTTGGAGGCGTGGTGGCATAGGCGGCGGCATGAAGGCAATTCTCCGACGAGCACTCGGAGATCCGGTTGTTGAAGAATCAAAGTAAACGCTAGAAAAATATTTCTCTCCAAGTAAGTCCTAATAAATTTTATTTATCTAGACACGTATTTTTCTGGATTCTCTGAAATTTCCGCTTCCGGAGACAAGAATATCGTAGAAAACCCAACAAATATAGTTATTCGAATTTAAATTCGGGATTAGGATTTAATAATATTAAAAAAAACTCGTATCATCAGCTGCAACTCGCATCGGAAGTATGTTTATAGGCAAACAATGCAGACTATTATTTGTTGCAGAGTGGTAGAATAGAATCGTTTGCAGGTAATATGGTAGATGAAAAGGGAGATCCAATCTGGTGGAGCCGGATTCAATGCTCCGCGCTTGAACACTGAGCTAAGCATTCCTCCCCCACCACACTCCTCGATTCTCCCGTCTTCCTTCTTTCCAACTCAACTTACCCTTGCCCCTCACCAACAACTCCAATCTTGCCAAAGTAATCATCTTCCGATTCCATCCTTGTGGTGTGTTGTGATTCTCAAGGAAATTTTGATTTTGTGCATCTCAAACATGTGCAGACAGAAACAGGTGAAGCCCGGGGAGGGGAGTGAGTATCCGCGAAGAAAAAGGTGGAACCACGGCCACATAACCACCACCCCACAACAACACCGACGTCACTTCGTCGGGGGGTGACGCCGAATCTACTTTCTCTAATGATGAAGAAGAAGAAGACGACAGAGGAGGAAGATGAGTCTGATGTTACTTATATCATATGGGTGAAGGGTCTCTCTCCAGTCTACTAGGCTCTTAAAATGGTATTCTGTTTCAGGAGGATTGAAGCGTATGCAGCGGAAATGAGTGGCGCTTCCAGAGCAATTCGAGAGCCGAGGGTTGTGGTCCAGACCACGAGTGAAGTGGACATCCTGGAAGACGGCTATCGCTGGCGCAAGTATGGCCAGAAAGTGGTCAAAGGAAATCCAAATCCGAGGTATAAACTCCTTCATTTTGATCGATGTTATGCTGTGTGAGGCGCCTAAAGGCGTGCATATGCAGGAGTTACTACAAGTGCACGAACGCAGGGTGTGCCGTGAGGAAGCACGTGGAGAGGGCGTCGCACGACCTGAAGTCGGTGATAACAACGTATGAGGGAAAGCACAACCATGACGTGCCTGCGGCGCGCAACACCAACCCTGCGAGGCAAGAGCCGTCGCAGCACTTCACCGGCTTCGTGCTGCCCAAAGGCGAGCCCCACACCGACCTCTATCATTAAATCTTGTATTGGATGGACCTCACAGCACATGTAAACATACTCTTAAATATTCAATGAAAACGTCTTATTCTTATTAAGGAAAACTCGCGGCGTGAAACCTCTACGAAAGAATAGTAAATGTTATAAAGTATTACATACGGCAAAATCTAACGCAATTAGGGATGATTATATCTTAGGTTTTAATCTTTTTTGAAGCTTAAAGGTATGTTTTGTGACGAGAGAAAGGTGTTACCGTGCTTCTCACGTTGATAAAAACTTTTGACCATCTTTTATGTTTGATTGTGACTTTTAAATCATAGACTTAAATCGTTGAACTTATAATATTCTTTTTTTTTTTTTTTAAATTGTTGGTCTTTTTTATTAACTATGACCCATATAGATTAAAAGAAAGCTAAAAATATATAGGTGAAAAAAATATTGTCTTAAAGAACAAATCTTAATTTGAATATTTTGTAGATTTGCCCAAATATTTAAAAAATTGTTGAATGGATTTGATTTCAAGGAAATTAGTAATATGATCATAAAGATTGATTAGAGTAATTGTGTATTTGGCTATTACAAAGAGGATATATATATATAATTAGGAGTAGAGGCGTCAACTGGGCCCGGCTCGGCCCACCCGCCCCGACTCGTAAAAAAAAAAAAAAAGAGTTTGCTTCGCCCGCCCGTTGTTGTGGGTTGGGCTAGGCCCGCCCTTGTCGAAAGGGTCAGACTTGGTCATGTTTACATAAGTCCGCCCCGCCTCGCCCCGCTCCGTTTAAAGCATGCTCCGCCCGCCCTGAAGCCCACATAAATCGCCCCACCCCGTTTAAAAGCCTACATAAACCATATTTTTAGATAAAAATATTAAGTTATAGTATTAATACTAATGAAAAATATATTAAAAAAATTCTGTAAATATTTTATCGTTATAGTATTTAAAAATTATATTTATATTATATAATTTATTATTTTATTTGTTGTATATATTCTATATAGTTCTTTAAATCTATAATTAAACAATTTTAACTTCATTAATCAATTTCAAAACTTCCTAATCAATTCGAACATTATCTAATTTTAATTTTAGTGTTATAATGAAGTAATTAATTACAACATTTAGCAATTTCAAGTATAACAACATTTAGTTTCAACTTTACAAATTATAATTATTGCTCACTTTCATAAATTATTATTCTAATTTTATTATTCACTAATTAATTTCAAAATCACTTATTCTCATTTTATTATTCACTCATCACTTCCATATTCACTATTCAACCTCTAAATTATGAAATTCACGAATCAATTTCAACATTCATGAATTTAATTTTTTTTTAATTTATAATTCACTTCATAACTTACTAATAAATGAGTTTCGGTTTGATGATTCATTAATCTCTTTCATAACTGTTTAACCCCGTAAATATTCAACTCGTTTTGATTTGTGAAAACCCCACTAAATTCGACCCGTAAAAGCCAAATACATTCAACTCTTAAAAGTCCCGAGACATTGTGTGTTGGAATTCATGGGCCGGGGTGGGCCTTGATGCCTCTTCCAAAACCCGCCCCGTCCCTCACATTGAACGGGGCGGGTCCAAGGTCGTCAAGAACCTCTTAATGTCGTCGTTGTCTCGCCAAGAACCTTCTAAGGTCGTCGTTGGCTTGCCGGGACCTTGCCGTAAGCTCACCGGGAACCTTCTAAGGTCGCTGTGAGCTTGCGGGTCGTCTGGGACCTCCCAAGGTCGAGTATCGTCGTTTGGGCTTTTGGCTCCCGGGCCTCGCCAAACGAGCCTTAGAATTGGGCTAACGGGCCTTGACTTTTGCGTAAAAGAGCTTATATTTTTCATAATACAAAAAATACGCATAACAGTCCACATTTATTTAACATTTGAAGATTTTATAAAAATGTTTGGATTCCAACTCTACGGTTTGCTTACACTATCAACGTCGATACATGAATAATGAATTACACAAACGTACTATATTCATTCAAATCTGCAACTTTTCAAAGCTCGTTGAATTTATTTATTTTTTTAGTTATAAAAGAGACGCAAAATCTAACACCACCTTTATCCGTACAGAGTTCAATATGTTCATCTTCGATTCGTTGTTAACAATATATTATTCATGCTTTGAAAAATACACTAAGTTTACAGCTTCAACATTCAGAAATCTTTGTGTATAAAATCTCTCCCCTTATTTCACTTTCCCTCGCTCATTGCTTCACTGATTTCCGGTGTCCCCTTGAAGAAGGCGAAGTTTGCTGAAGCACGCTCAGCCACCTCACAGGACCCGCGTTGGCTTGCCTCGACCCGCCACTCCGTTGCAGGGATCGATCCTCTGCTATACTCTCATACATGGTGTAACTCGGAAGACCAATGTTTGGCGAACTTACATGGCTCCCAACCAATCCTCCTCTATAATTTCCAAAATCAGCTTCACATTCAGAAGCTTCATCCATGGTTATGATTTCTTTCGCAGGAGAAAGGAGGTTCCTGTGTCGCGGATCAAGCACGGTTGTCACTTGATCCATGCGGCCCGCAGGTCTGCTGTAACATTCCCGCAGCTCCACGCCATCCAGTAATGAATAAGCTGCTCCTTGATAGAGCATCCTCGGATCACTCGCTGGGTGAATTCTTGCTCCTCTAGCATCACCACGTAGCTCCTGACCTAGATTTACAGAAGGTTGATGCGAGCTGTGAGCAGCCTCGGTTGGAGAGAGGCTAGTAAACGTGATGAACTGGGGTTGTGGTTGGACCCGTCCAGGTGGCATGGATTCATCCTGAGTTTTGTTGACAACCATCAGATTCTTACCCATCAGCCTCAGTATAGAATTTGAAGACGACGGACTCATGGAATCACGATCCCCAAAACCTAACAACTTTCCTCCGCCATCTGTGGGACCTCTTAGAACATGCTCACTCGTGGCAGCATAAGGAACTGCTTTTTCAGAACTCGCACATAAAACCTCATCCCTCGCTTCCATGTTGGGGTTGACGCTGCAACTTGTCTGCCTCTCTACGTAGGAAGCAATCATGCGTCTCTTCAAGAGCTGTGAGTCTTGAGTTAGAAAGACGTGATCCTGGGAGGCTCTCTCCTTCCTTTGGCAACAGCAAGGCCCGGTATCAGCCCTGTCGTTGAGTGTCGTCTTGTTGACTTTTGACTTCTCTCTATCAGAAGAGTTGAATCTCTCGGCTGCTAAACTAGCTGACCGGGAAACTAGAGTTGCACATTCTGTTGAAGAATCAATGCTGCCACCAGAAAAGCCCAACCTGATATTGTCTCGACCCGCCTGAAGTTCTGCATACGGTAGTGATTCCGAGCTCTTAAGATCGTATATACGGGCTGTAGAATTTGATACCGTTGATGTAGCAGACACAGGTGAATCTGATGAATCTCCATCAATAAAATCAGGCTGATCTTGAGAAGACTGAACTCGACTAGTGGTAAGTGATGAATTTCCTTGAAAATCATCCGAACCCATGTCCCTTGGAATTGGTAGAAATGATCCTGGCGGTCCGGGTATAGATATCGGATCAACCACGGGAAAGAAACTTCCAAGTGCAATTTCTGGTTCTAGATCCCTATCTCCCATGTTGACGTTTTGCACAGGCACGCTGCTTCCCAATTGATCGGCATAAAATACCGCTTGTTCTCTTCCGAGGACACTTTTTCCACCCGAACTTGAGATTACTTGAACGTGGCGTGGAATGCCCTTCTGTAGTAGAGAGTTGGAGCGGATCTTGGTAAGAGGAACCAGTCTGTTAAGTTGATCAGGATTTCCAGAATCATAAGAACTCGCAATATTCTCTTTAACTGCTGTTTTAAGAGAAGACTGTGAGACAGTCTCACCCACGGAGCATCGAAAATCTTTACACCCAGGCCCTACATCATCACTTTGGTCCAAAAGATGAGAAGACATGTCATGCCGATAGTCAGACCGAAATCGTGAGTTTGAACTCTCTGAGACCGTGGATTCCTTCCTTCCGGATGCGGCTAACGATCTCGTGTTTTGTGTCAGTCCACTATATCTGTGAAGAGAACTTTCCTTATTCAAGTCTTCTCGTCCATGATGATAATTTACAGAAAATCTGTGCTCGAGATCATAAGATCGAGTGGCTCCAACAATCTCCCGAGATTTTCTAAGGCCCCCACTATTATTTGTAACAATGTGAGTCGTTCTGGTAGATAACATATCTTTTTTAGCTGATGATACTTTCATGTCTTTTGATCTATTCACGTGACAACTTCTAGATGGTTTTTTACAAATAGCAGGTGGAGGATCGTCGTCGTCGTCGTCATCTATTGCAGTGGATTTAGGAAACTGCCGCACGTGATAACCATCCTCTGAGCTTCTTTCATTTCTCAAAACACGTGCATTTCGCTTCATCGGGGTGAGGGGTCTCTCAGATAAAGAGTTTCTTGCTCCTTTTTGCACACAGCTAGCCTGGGCCTCATACAAGACTTTCTCCAAACCATCAGTTTTTTCAGGTGCAGAAACTGAATTTCCCAGCTCGTCTTCTTTGTGATTTTGGCACAAATGTGACTGGTTGCGCTCAGCCCTCAAGTCTTTAGGCACGTCTCGTTGGTGGAGCAGGTTATTGTTGAGCTTCTTTGCGGCACCAGTTCGTTTGGAGCAAGCCCACTGCCTAAGAGCTCCGTAAGTGCACGTGTTTATTTGCTTCTGCCTGCTGTACCCCTCGTCAGAAATTGCTCCCGCCACGCCATTTTTCGCTTCACTCCGACAAATCTGTTTGAAAGACAGTTAGATCCGATTATAAAGGCTGATTGCAAGCATCGCATACTTTCTAAAATTTCTAGAAAATCGCCACATAAATAAATAAAGCACTTTTGAGGGGACAAAACGGATTGAAAAAATAAGTGTTCCCACTTAAATGAAGCTAGACTTTTTCTGTTTCCTCGTTTCTTCTTTTGATTATGGTATCGACCAAAATAACAGTGATGAATATGCCGCACTATAGAGATCTCCGAAGAAGCTCGGAAAGTTGAGAGAAGAAAGCACGTGAATGGTAAATATTAGAGCAACTGCATACCTGCTGCGAAGAGAGTAATTTCTTGTTCTGAGCAAGCTTAAGATACTTGCAAAATTTAGATGCACGTCGCTTTTTCTTCCTGGCAGAAAGGAGCTGTCTGCTTCCTTTTATAGGCCGAAGATGCTCCGCGGCACTAGGAATGGATGGTGCATCGTCTGACTTGGATAATATCCTCAGTTTGATACCGTTTTTATCAATGTAGACATCGCCTATATCTATACGAGTGGGAAGGTCAGCAGGTGATACTCCTTGCTTAACAAGCACCTCGCTCTCGGGATCAGCAGGAGGGAGGCTTGAAGCGGAGGCCCAGTTGGTGCCGTTTCTTCTGTCGAGATCTTCCAATGTGCAAGGCAAGGCCGTAGAATAAACATCCACCATCAGTCTTGTCTTTCTGGGCTTAATTCTGAACTTGGAAGAAAGTTTAGAGTCGACGGTCCACTTGGGAGTTGACTCCGCCGAAAGGCACTGATCTATATGAGCATTCAAAGTGGTATTTGACGAGGAGGAGAAGGTTTTACAAACAGGGCAGATCTTTGAAGCCATTGTTTCTGGTTGAGTGGTAGTATTCAAAGGAATATCTTGGGTCGAACTTCTGTCGGAGTGGGAACCAAATCTGACGACGAGTTTACACTTAGTTTTCCCAGAGGTGCGCGGTGCCTTGTGAGAAACTGCGCGAGGGGCGACAGAGACAGTGGTTGACTTGTTACCTGGAATCTGGGACTGACATACACTTTCACATGGAATTGCACGAGAGTTGTAATTGCTCGACGACTCTAGTAACGTGTGTTGTGGGTGACCGATATTGAGAGTAGTTTGAGCATCAGATTTTGCGGGAAGCTGATTCCTTAGAGCATCGAGAGGCTGAAACGGAGGCAACACATGCTCGACGCCGTGCTTGCGACAAAGCTGCAAATTTTGGGGGGAGAAAGGCCAGTTGGCGTTGATGCCCTTGCTCCTAGCCGCGAAAACATAATTTCTGCACAAATTTATGTGAAGAAGATGAGAAGATACACAGTGGAGAGGAAAGAGGAAAAGGCATGAACAGTGGAGAGGGAAGTACCTGATAGAGAAATTGGGGGAGGGGGGATTGGAAGATTGGGGATCTGGGGGAAGATTGGGTAACATCTGATCTGATCTGATCTGATCAGATGCGATTGCCTTCTACTTGCTCACCCGATCTTCATCACATTCACAGATGGTTGAGTTGTTATTTTATGTGATAAACAAGTAGCTAGCATCGTTATTTTATGTGTAAGATTTTGGGAGGATTAATTTAATTAGACAAGAAAAGAAAAGAAAAGAAAAGAATCAGCTTAGCTCTAGTGAAGAAGAAGAAGAAGAAGAAGAAGATGCAAGCTCACCTGAGTCCGGCGTAGACAGCGAAGAGAGAGAGAGTAATGCAAGGAAAGGGCATCTTCATTTCACACCTTACCACGTTAATTCCTTTCCTTTCCTTTCCTTTCCTTTCCTTTCCTTGGGTTGGGTTGGGATGGGATGGGTTTTTGTTTTGTTTTTCATCCACCAATAATAATAATAAATAAATAAATAAATAATCAAGAGAAAGAAGTGAAGAGACCGGTCTTTCTTTTCTTTTCCTTTCCTTTCCTTTGGTGATAGATCGTGTCTCTGGCTGGGCTGGGTTTGGGGTTGGGTTTTACTTTTGAATTATTGAAAAAGAGAGCATACCTACCCTACCCTACACACACCTCTCTCTCTGTCTATTTTCTAATTTATTATAATAATTGCTATGTCGGTTTTCAAATTGACTGCTTTCTCTTCTTAATTGCTTTGCTCCACTGCGCGACAAAATCTCCTCTGTAATTACGTACGCTCCCTCACTCCCACACCCAGTAAAAATAAATAAATAAAATGTTGCTATTTTCAGTCTCGTGATTTCCTTATCTTATCTCCTATCCATGTTACTCCCCCAGTAGAGCTGCAAGTGGCGACGAGGGAGAGAGGGTCGCGTCGCCATCGCGAAACCCAAGTCACGACGCGTCGCGACGTTTTGGTGATGTTGTGAATAATTGTAATTAGATGAGTTTATTACTGTTACTATTAGGTTGTATATAAGCCATTTTACCAATGAATGAAAGATATAACTTGAAAACCCCAAACAACTACATGGTATCAAAGCTCGGGTTCTGAGCGTACCGGAGCGGAGCAGAGCGAGACTTGCCGGAGTTCGGACCGTGCGCGAGGGAGTAACTCGGCTAGGGCTCGGCAGCTGCTGCTCAGAGTTTGGGTTTGGAAGCTCGAAGAGAGTCCGAGGACTCGGAGAGCTTGGAGAGAAGGTCTGGTCGAGTTCCAGATCTGGTTCGGAAGAGGGAGAAGAAGCTCGGTCAGTGATAGAAGCTCCATTGAAGCTTGGAGCTGGAGGAGCTCCATTGATCGAAGATTTCGTTGGAATCGATTGAGAAGCTTTGAATCGAAGTAGAAAGCGAGAGAGAAAGGCTGCTGTTTGGATCTGGGATTCGTGACTGTGGCTGGCCAGAGGTAACGGCGGCGGTGGTCGAAGAGATCCCGGCGACCTCGACGGTGGAACAGCGGAGACGCGTCAACAGCAGGATTGAAGGAAGAACGATTGGCTGCTGGATTCGATTAAGCCAAAGAGATTGAAGGGAGAGAAGGCAGGAAGGAGTTTCTGGGTCTTAAAGCTCAAAGCATGAGAAGTTTCGTCTGAGAAGAACTTCGTCGGGACTCGGTGGCTTGGCATTGTTGATGTCGGATTTGGTCAAATCCACCCTCAACACAACTCGTGTCGTTTTGTCCCATAAACAACAAGAGAAGGCGAGGAAGTTCATCGCCCGAGGGTCAAGGAAGGCGCATCCTCGAGGAGGATCATCCGCGAGGAGGTGTGGCTAGCGTAAAAGCCAACTGCGATGGAGTGTCCCATCACGCTTAACGAGGAATTTCGTCATGATGGTCTGTACAGAGCCGAATGACGACTAATAGGACGTGCATTTAATGAAGCCGACCTACTCACTCAATGAGAAGCGTCAGCGACGAGGCTTGCAGGGCCGAATGACGGCTGACGAGATGCGCATTTAATGAGGCTCACCTACCCGTAATGACAGTCTCCTTTGAAGTGACATAAAGCAGGGATCAACCGTGCTTCCCTCAAAGGACTCTGCGAAGCGAATGATTAAAGGGAAAGAAGGCGGGAAAGACGCAAGGGGGACATAATGTAAACTCTATAAAAGGCAAGAAAAACCTCATTTGAGGAGGAGGAAAGAAGGGAAAAAAGGAGCAAAGCCCGGGAGCATGGGGCAGGAAGGCTCCCGGGAGCGAGCATGGAGCAGGAAGGCTCCCGGGAGCAAAGCCCGGGAGCAAGGAGCAGGAAGGCTCCCGGGAGCAAAACCCGGGAGCAAGCAAGGAGCAGGAAGGCTCCCGGGAGCAAAACCCGGGAGCAAGCAAGGAGCAGGAAGGCTCCCGCGAGCAAAGCCCGGGAGCAAGGAGCAGGAAGGCTCCCGGGAGAAAACCTGGGACCAAGCAAGGAGCAGGAAGGCTCCCGGGAGCAAAGCCCGGGAGCAAGGAGCAGGAAGGCTCCCGGGAGCAAAACCCGGGAGCAAGCAAGGAGCAGGAAGGCTCCAAGGAGCAAAACCCGGGAGCAAGCAAGGAGCAGGAAGGCTCCCGGGAGCAAAACCCGGGAGCAAGCAAGGAGCAGGAAGGCTCCCGGGAGCAAAGCCCGGGAGCAAGGAGCAGGAAGGCTCCCGGGAGCAAAGCCCGGGAGCAAGCAAGGAGCAGGAAGGCTCCCGGGAGCAAAACCCGGGAGCAAGCAAGGAGTAGGAAGGCTCCCGGGAGGAAAGCCCGGGAGCAAGGAGCAGGAAGGCTCCCGGGAGCAAGCAAGGAGCAGGAAGGCTCCCGGGAGCAAAGACCGGGAGCAAGGAGCAGGAAGGCTCCCGGGAGCAAAACCCGGGAGCAAGCAAGGAGCAGGAAGGCTCCCGGGAGCAAAACCCGGGAGCAAGCAAGGAGCAGGAAGGCTCCCGGGAGCAAAGCCCGGGAGCAAGGAGCAGGAAGGCTCACAGGAGCAAAACCCGAAAGCAAGCAAGGAGCAGGAAGGCTCCCGGGAGCAAAACCCGGGAGCAAGCAAGGAGCAGGAAGGCTCCCGGGAGCAAAGCCCGGGAGCAAGGAGCAGGAAGGCTCCCGGGAGCAAAGCCCGGGAGCAAGCAAGGAGCAGGAAGGCTCCCGGGAGCAAAGCCCGGGAGCAAGCAAGGAGCAGGAAGGCTCCCGGGAGCAAAACCCGGGAGCAAGCAAGGAGCAGGAAGGCTCCCGGGAGCAAAGCCCGGGAGCAAGGAGCAGGAAGGATCTCGGGAGCAAAACCCGGGAGCAAGCAAGGAGAAGGAAGGCTCCCGGGAGCAGGCAAGGAGCAGGAAGGCTCCCGGGAGCAAAACCCGGGAGCAAGGAGCAGGAAGGCTCCCGGGAGCAAAACCCGGGAGCAAGCAAGGAGCAGGAAGGCTCCAAGGATCAAAACCCGAGAGCAAGCAAGGAGCAGGAAGGCTCCCGGGAGCAAAGCCCGGGAGCAAGGAGCAGGAAGGCTCCCGGGAGCAAAGCCCGGGTGAAGCAAGGAGCAGGAAGGCTCCGGGAGCAAAACCCGGGAGCAAGCAAGGAGGAGGAAGGCTCCCGGGAGCAAAACCCGGGAGCAAGCAAGGAGCAGGAAGGCTCCCGGGAGCAAAGCCCGGGAGCAAGGAGCAGGAAGGCTCCCGGGAGCAAAACCCGGGAGCAAGCAAGGAGCAGGAAGGCTCCCGGGAGCAAAGCCCGGGAGCAAGGAGCAGGAAGGCTCTCGGGATCAAAACCCGAAAGCAAGCAAGGAGCAGGAAGGCTCCCGGGAGCAAAACCCGGAAGCAAGCAAGGAGCAGGAAGGCTCCCGGGAGTAAAGCCCGGGAGCAAGGAGCAGGAAGGCTCCCGGGAGCAAAACCCGGGAGCAAGCAAGGAGCAGGAATGCTCCCGGGAACGAAACCCGGGAGAAAGCAAGGAGCAGGAAGGCTCCCGGGAGCAAGGAGCAGGAAGGCTCTCGGGAGCAAAACCCGGGAGCAAGCAAGGAGCAGGAAGGCTCCCGGGAGCAAAGCCCGGGAGCAAGAAGCAGGAAGGCTCCCGGGAGCAAAACCCGGGAGCAAGCAAGGAGCAGGAAGGCTCCCGGGAGCAAAACCCGGGAGCAAGCAAGGAGCAGGAAGGCTCCCGGGAGCAAAGCCCGGGAGCAAGCAAGGAGTAGAAAGGCTCCCGGGAGCAAAACCCGGGAGCAAGCAAGGAGCAGGAAGGCTCCCGGGAGCAAAACCCGGGAGCAAGCAAGGAGCAGGAAGGAAGGAAGCAAAGAGCAGGAGCAAAGCCCGGGAGCAAAGACCAGAGACAAAGAAGAAAGATAACGCGAACCACATTGAACTACGTGATGACCTGATCCCGGTATACCGGGTACGTAGGCAGCCTCGCTGAAGCCGGCGAGGTGCAGCATCAAATCATATCCTATTCTTATCCTTTTCCTTCACTTGTCCAGCTATTCAACGGAAGAAAACTGAGCTCATTTCGGAAATTATAATAAAACAGAGATATTCATCATTTGTTGTCATTTTATTTATTATTTGATGATTGTCTTTGTGACTGGAAAAGGGTGGTGAAAAACCCCCTTTACAGTTTGGCGCCCACCGTGGGGCTTTGTTTTCTTTCTAACTCACAGCCAGGAACTTGGAGGAAAAAGAGATCTCAGCAAACGACGGAATCATCTCCAACGATGGGGAAGAAGGTACAGTGGCGAGTCTCTAACGACTGCTAGCTGAGGCGAAGGCAACAAAAAAAAAACGACGGCCGACAAGGCCAAAAGCATGGAGACGGCCGACGAGGCTAAGGGCATGAATATGATCGATGAAACCAGAAGCGAGAAGACGATTGACGACGACCCTCATAAAAACTAAAGTTTGATGCAGATACGACGAGGTCTATCCTAACCAAAGCGCAAAATCGGCGACGAAGTTGGCTGACCTCATCGCAAAAAGGTAACAATATACATATATCTACAAAATTACAAACAAACCGACGAGAGTGCCGAGAAAATTATAAAAATAATAATACCTATATACGGCTAAGGGTGCCGAGCAAGCCCGGTCCAGCAAAACATGTCGAGATCATATATACGGCTAAGGGTGCCGAGCAAGCCCGGTCCGGCAAAACATGTCGAGATCCATATACGGCTAAGGGCGCCGAGCAAGCCCGGGCCGGCGAGAGTGCCGAGGAAATATACAAGGCGAGAGTGCCTATGGGGTCCTGGGAATTAGTCGGCTCGTACCCGACGAAACCTAGCGATGCTCACAAGAGACAAATAAGGCTAGAGTGTCTATGGGGTCCAGGAAATTAGTCGGCTCGTACCCGATGAAACCTAGTGATACCCGCAAGAGACAATACCGGCGAGAGTGCCGAGAAAATCTATTTACGGCTAAGGGTGCCGAGCAAGCCCAAACCGGCGAGAGTGCCGAGAAAATATATTTACGGCTAGGGTGCCGAGCAAACCCATACCGGCGAGAGTGCCGAGAAAATATATTTACGGCTAGGGTGCCGAGCAAACCCATACCGGCGAGAGTGCCGAGAAAATATATTTACGGCTAGGGTGCCGAGCAAACCCATACCGGCGAGAGTGCCGAGGAAATATACAAGGCGAGAGTGCCTATGGGGTCCTGGGAATTAGTCGGCTCGTACCCGACGAAACCTAGCGATGCCCACAAGAGACAAATAAGGCGAGAGTGCCTATGGGGTCCAGGAAATTAGTCGGCTCGTACCCGATGAAACCTAGTGATACCCGCAAGAGACAATACCGGCGAGAGTGCCGAGAAAATCTATTTACGGCTAAGGGTGCCGAGCAAGCCCAAACCGGCGAGAGTGCCGAGAAAATATATTTACGGCTAGGGTGCCGAGCAAACCCATACCGGCGAGAGTGCCGAGAAAATATATTTACGGCTAGGGTGCCGAGCAAACCCATACCGCGCGAGAGTGCCGAGAAAATATATTTACGGCTAGGGTGCCGAGCAAACCCATACCGGCGAGAGTGCCGAGAAAATCAATTTACGGCTAAGGGTGCCGAGCAAACCCATACCGGCGAGAGCGCCGAGAAAATATATTTACGGCTAGGGCGCCGAGCAAGCCTAAACCGGCGAGAGTGCCGCGAAAATAAAAGAAGCGAGAGTGCCAAGCTAAAAGGCGAGAGAGCATATGGGATCCTGGAAACTAATCAGCTCGTACCCGATAAAGCCCATCGACACCCAGAAAGAGGCCGCATCAGCCCCCATCGGCGAATGACGTCGCCAACAAAGTACTCTATGACGGCCAAGTACTCTGGCTCATGACCAGGGAACCATGCCAGCCTTCGAAGAAGAATCTAAGAATAACACGCAGCGAGAAGAATAGAGGAAGCACTGCAGGGAGAGAAAGAGTCAGTCACAAGCAAGGCAAAGATTGCCACATCTGTGACATCGGCATCGGCAACGCGAGGAGCTTGTCAAAGAAGATCATCGCTGGAAGAAGTTCATCGCTGCGAGGAGTTCGTCGCATAAAGCGAGCTTGTCGTCGCGAGGAGCTTGTAGCCGAAGAGAAGATCATCGCGAGGAGCTTGTCGAAGAAGATCATCGCTGGAAGAAGTTCATCGCTGCGAGGAGTTCGTCGCTTAAAGCGAGCTTGTCGTCGCGAGGAGCTTGTAGCCGAAGAGAAGATCATCGCGAGGAGCTTGTCGAAGAAGATCATCGCTGGAAGAAGTACATCGCTACGATGAGTTCGTCGCTATAAGCGAGCTTGTCGTCGCGAGGAGCTTGTAGCCGAAGAGAAGATCATCGCGAGGAGCTTGTCGAAGAAGATCATCGCTGGAAGAAGTTCATCGCTGCGAGGAGTTCGTCGCATAAAGCGAGCTTGTCGTCGCGAGGAGCTTGTAGCCGAAGAGAAGATCATCGCGAGGAGCTTGTAGAAGAAGATCATCGCTGGAAGAAGTTCATCGCTACGATGAGTTCGTCGCTATAAGCGAGCTTGTCGTCGCAAGGAGCTTGTAGCCGAAGAGAAGATCATCGCGAGGAGCTTGTCAAAGAAGATATCATCACCTGGAAAGACGCTTCACCCAACGAAACCAGTCATAACTCAGCAAGATGCTACATAAGCTTCCAAGTGGAATCCACCAACCAACAGATTACGATGAGGTTCTCCGACAACGTTTATCGGGGTAACCGCGTCAACTAAAATGGTCGACGGAGTTCGCAAACATCCTTTACAGTTCCCCGTTACACTCGTCTTTCATTTTACCAAGTGAATACACTTGATAAAATGGGGGACTAACTGTTGATGTCGGATTTGGTCTAATCCACCCTCAACACAACTCGTGTCGTTTTGTCCCATAAACGACACAAGAGAAGGCGAGGAAGTTCATCGCCCGAGGGTCAAGGAAGGCGCATCCTCGAGGAGGATCATCCGCGAGGAGGTGTGGCTAGCGTAAAAGCCAACTGCGATGGAGTGTCCCATCACGCTTAACGAGGAATTTCGTCATGATGGTCTGTACAGAGCCGAATGACGACTAATAGGACGTGCATTTAATGAAGCCGACCTACTCACTCAATGAGAAGCGTCAGCGACGAGGCTTGCAGGGCCGAATGACGGCTGACGAGATGCGCATTTAATGAGGCTCACCTACCCGTAATGACAGTCTCCTTTGAAGTGACATAAAGCAGGGATCAACCGTGCTTCCCTCAAAGGACTCTGCGAAGCGAATGATTAAAGGGAAAGAAGGCGGGAAAGACGCAAGGGGGACATAATGTAAACTCTATAAAAGGCAAGAAAAACCTCATTTGAGGAGGAGGAAAGAAGGGAAAAAAGGAGCAAAGCCCGGGAGCATGGGGCAGGAAGGCTCCCGGGAGCGAGCATGGAGCAGGAAGGCTCCCGGGAGCAAAACCCGGGAGCAAGCAAGGAGCAGGAAGGCTCCCGGGAGCAAAACCCGGGAGCAAGCAAGGAGCAGGAAGGCTCCCGGGAGCAAGGAGCAGGAAGGCTCCCGGGAGCAAAACCCGGGAGCAAGCAAGGAGCAGGAAGGCTCCCGGGAGCAAAGCCCGGGAGCAAGGAGCAGGAAGGCTCCCGGGAGCAAAACCCGGGAGCAAGCAAGGAGCAGGAAGGCTCCCGGGAGTAAAACCCGGGAGCAAGCAAGGAGCAGGAAGGCTCCCGGGAGCAAAGCCCGGGAGCAAGGAGCAGGAAGGCTCCCGGGAGCGAAACCCGGGAGCAAGCAAGGAGCAGGAAGGCTCCCGGGAGCAAAACCCGGGAGCAAGCAAGGAGCAGGAAGGCTCCCGGGAGCAAAGCCCTGGAGCAAGGAGCAGGAAGGCTCCCGGGAGCAAAACCCGGGAGCAAGCAAGGAGCAGGAAGGCTCCCGGGAGCAAAACCCGGGAGCAAGCAAGGAGCAGGAAGGCTCCCGGGAGCAAAGCCCGGGAGCAAGGAGCAGGAAGGCTCCCGGGAGCAAGCAAGGAGCAGGAAGGCTCCCGGGAGCAAAACCCGGGAGCAAGCAAGGAGCAAGAAGGCTCCCGGGAACAAAGCCCGGGGGCAAGGAGAAGGAAGGAAGGAAGCAAAGAGCAGGAGCAAAGCCCGGGAGCAAAGACCAGAGAGAAAGAAGAAAGATAACGCGAACCACATTGAACTACGTGATGACCTGATCCCGGTATACCGGGTACGTAGGCAGCCTCGCTGAAGCCGGCGAGGTGCGGCATCAAATCATATCCTATTCTTATCATTTTCCTTCACTTGTCCAGCTATTCAACGGAAGAAAACCGAGCTCATTTCGGAAATTATAATAAAACAGAGATATTCATCATTTGTTGTCATTTTATTTAATATTTGATGATTGTCTTTGTGACTGGAAAAGGGTGGTGAAAAACCCCCTTTACAGGCATCTTCACAGAGCGAGAGTCTCGAGCTTGAAGACGACTGAAGAATCGCGAGGTCTGAGATCGCAGAGGAAGAGGCTTGAGCGTGGGAGCTTGGCGAGACTCGACGCGAATTCGACGGCGCTGGTGGTGGAGAAGCTCGAAGCAGGTGGCTGAGGCCTTGGAGTTTGTTGCCGATTGAAGCTGAAGAGCTTGGTAGGCTTGACTGTTTGAACGCTGGTGGCAGAAGAGGAAGAAGAGAGCTTTGATTGGAATCCATGTCAAAGACTTCTAAATCTAAGTCCATTCAGGGTTGACATACCGGCCAAAATATTTTAGATAAATTACTAGAATTATTCAACGATTGAGGTTTACAAAATCGCGTTATTTCTATTACTTTAGACAATGCCGCAAACAACAATGCCGCTATCACAATCTTGGAAACTAAATTGCCCAGTTCTCAATTTCATACAGTCTTACATCAACGATGTGCTTGCCACATAATAAATTTAATTGTACGATCGGGCGAAAAAGAAATTTTAAGACATGTGGAAAAAAAAACTCGGCATTATTGATTGGATCCGGCATTCACAAACCACCAATAGGTGGAGAAGATTTTGTAAAGAACATAATCATAGAGCAAACAAATTTGCATTAGACAATAATACACGATGAAACTCTACTTTTCTAATGATTTCATTTGTTTGTAAGCAGAGGCTACCTTTGGACCACTTCCTCAAGATGGAACTCGAGCCCCAACTTTGGATCACGGAGGCGGAATGGGAAATCGCGGAGAAATTCACCACCTTCCTCAAACCCTTTTATGCTACTACTTTAAATTTTTCTAACAAAAAAAGACCCTCGTTGAATCATGGTCTTTCGGGTTTATATCAAATTACTTCATCTTTAAATGATTTCAAAAATGATTCTTTTATTATGCCCTTTTATCCGGCAATGATTGAAAAATTCAAATTATATTGGGATCCACCCCCGTTTTCGTTTTGCTTCGGTTCTATACTAGATTCTCGAATTATGTTTACTTTCGGGCCATTGATGTTAGAAATCGGGAAAAACATAGGGGTGGTAATCAACTCAAAAACTTCTATTTTTTATTTTTCAATTCTTTATAATTGTAGTGTAATAAATTATTGCAGATGTTTTCAAATAACTGTTTGATATAGATGTTTATATTTTTATTTGAAAAACTAAGAAAATAGAAAACTGTTTGGTATATTTTTCTCTTTCAAAATATTAATTTTTAGAAGAAGAATGTGGTTTTTGAAAAGGCAGGAGTTATTTCAAAGGTGGTTTTTGAAAAGCGGATGGCATCTGTTTGGGCCCAAACGAAGAGACTGGGCCTTGCCTTGCTATGTAAATTATTAGTGAGAGGACCCACGTGCCACACTCATTAATTTTGAACATCACGTAATGTTTGGTTTGATTGATTTCTGTAAATCTTATACAGCAAGCAAGTAAGTCGTTGTTTAGTGTCGTTTGCTCGTGTAATGTGTCGTACGCTGGGTGGAGCAGAGGCGGTGGTGGTATAAATGAATGAATGAATCTGACGCACACTCCAATCGCAGAGAGAGAGAGAGAGAGATTAGGTTAGGTTAGGGTTCCTTCCCTTCCGATGGCGTCTTCCTCAGCCGGAAGGTTCATGGCCTACTCGCCTTCGCCCTCCTCGGCTCCTATCTCTCCCTCGCCGCACCTCCGCTCCGACAAAGAAAAGTACCTTCCTCTCCAGATCTCTCCTCCTTTCTTTCTACCAAACTTTGATCTGACTCTCTCTCAGGTATTTGGCAGAGTTGCTTCAAGAGCGCCACAAGCTCGGTCCATTTCTGCCTGTTCTTCCCAACTGCTATAAATTATTAAGCCAGGGTAAGCTTGCTTGCACCGTGAATCAAGACCATCTCATAACTTAGATCTCGGCGGTGATGAAAATGGACTAATTCTTTCTAACCAACTTTCGCCCACCTAACCGAGTAACATCTCCGATGCCTGGTTCCAATTTACTAACTCTTTGTTGGTATAAGGTTCAGTTCATCGATTTGATGGAGAACCAGAAACAATACTTTTCTTGAGTCAACTAACTTTAGTCAATTTGCTGCTTCGGGGATGTTTTGCGAGGGTTTATTGGAAATAGGATGATAAATAATATGATTTGCCTTCTTACTCACTATCAATTATGGAATCAGATCTCTTTTATTTTTCTCCAATTGAAAATGATTATTATTAGTTCTTGGCTGACATATCTCTTCTTGGTTAGTCAGTGTAGAAATGTCTTTCAGCATTGTTAACTTATAATAATGTGCTTGGATTATAGAGTTAATTTCGCTGAGGAAATTCACTTGCCATTTTGATTTATTAATTGACTTAGAAAATTTTCTAGTGTATCCATTTTGGTGACGGCTAACCATTTAACAACTGCTGACTGGTACATGTTGTTCTTGAAAATTGACATTTTGGAGCAGAAATATTGCGTGTAACCACACTGTTGGGGAATGCATCAGTTTTAGGTCAAAGTGGGCTTGAACATGCATCGGCAGGAATGTTTTCCAACGCAGGTGCCGAACTTAACGGATGGGCTTCACGGTTCCAATCAGAAGTACGGATACTAACCGTTAACATAACCTTTTTACCGTCTAATTTACTTACTTTAATACCACCACTCCTGACACGATCTCTCTCATTGTATTGTAACTATTGACTTCTTTTTAGTGCTTTTAATTGACTGACAGGCAGGTTGAAGCTAACATCAACAAGCAATCGATTATACATTGTTAGATTCTTGTTCCAGAACCTTACTTTTACTAGGAGGGTTCTATAACATCCATTAACTGGTTGTCAAGATGACCGTGATCTCAGTAAATGATACATGTCAGTATGTTACGGGTTGACATAAGAGTGAAATTCTTGTATCGCAGCAGGCTGACACGGAATACTGAAACTGGGATTAGCAAACCTATCTGTTGTAGTTTTGTGGATAGTTTCTTATTTGATGCTGTACTGAGCTTTATGTTTACCCGTATGTCCTGTTTCCGTCTCCCCCCAAAAAAAAGATGATCGATCTCCTATTCTTTAGTTCAGTTTATGACATCACTAGCCTATTAAGCATAACCATCTTCTTTTAGCATTTATTTTCATAATCTTGGAACTGTTTTGATATATAGCCTGTGAGAGCTCAATTTAAGGAATTTGATATGTATGGAAATCTTCAGATGTCAAGTTTGTTACAGCCGTCATCAACACAAAACTGGATGGGTTCTCAAAGCCCCTCATCAGGCTTGATTGCTAAGCGGACTATCAGAGTGGACATCCCGGTCGAGAAATACCCCAGCGTACTCATCGCACTCTACGCATTCTTGTTATATCACATGTTATGACACTGACGTCGGTTCGTTGTTGTAGTACAACTTTGTGGGGCGTCTTCTGGGTCCCCGAGGGAACTCTCTTAAGCGAGTGGAAGCTACCACCGACTGCCGTGTGCTCATCAGAGGTCATGGCAGTATAAAGGACCCAACCAGGGTAATTATTCTTTCATAATTTGAGGCCGAGTTTTCTAAAGGTGGCATTAACATCGTGGCATACGTAAACGATTTGTATTTTGAGCAGGAAGAATTAATGCGTGGAAAACCGGGATATGAACATTTGAACGAACCTCTACATATTCTAGTGGAGGCGGAGCTGCCCGTCGAAATAGTCGATGCTCGCCTGATGCAGGCGCGTGAGATTCTTGAGGATTTACTCAGGCCCATGGTATAGTTTTTTGTAATTGTTTATTTATTTGTAATTTTTTGCTTGCTTTTGCGTTATGCTGACGGGTGTGGATTTGATTGGCAGGATGAGTCCCAGGATTTCTACAAGAAGCAGCAGCTGCGTGAGCTGGCAATGCTGAACGGGACACTGCGAGATGAGGGATCTCCGTCTCCGATGTCAGGGTCGGTGTCTCCGTTCCACAACAGCCTGGGGATGAAGAGGGCCAAGACGAGGGGATGATGTTACCCCTGAAATGCTCTGGAATGAAGAGCTCCTCTGTGAATGCGAGTGGTAGCCGCCGCGCACGCCAGTTGGCAGACGATGCGCTGTCGGGGTGCCGTGTCGAGTGTGTGTTGTTCTACTAGGCGGGGGAATGTTCGATTTAATAAGTGTCGGTACAAGAAAACGTAATGGTGTGGAGGATTTTTATATGAAGTAGGCAGTCTCGTCTCTCCAAGACTGCGCATGTAGTAATAGGGTGTTATGCTTAAGCTTATTTTGTTGGATTTGTAATTTGTTAGGTATTCTGGGATCGTGTGATTTGGATTATTATACGACAACATTTGTTCTTCCATCTCAATTCATTTTTCTGGGCAATTGCAGTTCTGAATCATAGATTACAGCAAACAGAGGAGGTATACATGTATATAACACAAACACACTTTGATCTTCGCTCGAATCGAAAGCTTTCAACATATTTACAAGGTAACATAGTGTAACTGGTCTGATAAGCTCCCACACTAAACCTGTGCTGCTGCTTCATCTTCTTCTTGATCGTCGTCGTCGGCCTCGTCGATTCCGACCCAACGAGTAAATGCAAAGAGAAACTCCTTGAAGTTGACCATCCCATTGTTATCCCAGTCCATCTCTTCTGCAATGTTGGCGTGTTAGTCATTCATGCCATGTTGGCTCACCTCACCTCACCTCACCTATGTTATGTACGTATCATCGGAGAATAATGAGAAGAGCTAACCGAATCTCTTCAAGGCTATCCGGTTAGACGAGCTCTCCCCCGACGTCGTCTCGTTGAGCGCTTCCACCATCTCCGTCTTGCTGACGTAGCCGTCCCGGTTCTTGTCCAAGAAGACGAACGCGTCCACCAGCGTCTCAAAGGTCGCCTCCAAATCTGGCATGGCCGTTTTCAGTTTCTGCAGCGATTCAAGTCAAGGAAGAAGATTGAATGGAACAAAACAGAAAGGAGTTAGGGTTGGATGTTGTACGGCCTGGTGGTCCTTGAGGAGGTAGAGGAGGCAGAGAAGGACGATGAACTCGTTGAACCTGATGGCCAAGTCGTCGTTGAAGTCGCAGGCGAAGAAGAAATCGGCCGTCTCCTCCTCCGTGAGGGAGATGCCGAGCTGGAGGAAGCATTTGTTCAGCTCGGGCTGGTCGAGGACGCCATTGGAGTCCTCGTCGAAGAGCTGGAAAGAGGCGTTGCACTTGCGCAAGCTGTGGTCGATCTTGGGGAACTTGAGGATGATGGTGTTGAAGGACTTGATGGCAGAGCCCTGCGTGGCTCTGCGCTTCATGGCCGCCACGATCTTGGCCTCCAGCGACGACGACGACGATTTCCCCACCGCTCCGCCCATCGCAGCAATTATTCTTCAAGGAAACGAAATGGAAGGAGGATCAAGTTGCAGCCTCTCTAATCTAATCTAATCGACCGACCTTTCTTTCTGCTCCGCCCACCACGTGTTTCTCACTTCTTCTTTAACAAAAACGACAATCAATTGCTCAAAGTCATTGTTTTGTTTTTATTTATATATAAATGGTTTTATTTTATTATAGTGTGGCAGTGGTTGGTTGGTTGGTATGTGTTTGTGGTAGATTAATTAATCTACTTTATTTAATTAGATTTAAACATTACATTGGTAGTAGCTAGCTAAGAAGTCGCCACCCAAAGTGTCAACGCTCTTAGCAACAGGGACTGGACTGAATTGAATGGGCGGCCAAGAAGTCGAGCACTGCGGTGATGATGAAGAGCGAACGTTAATTCTTGGAAGCTCCTCCTCCTCCTCCTCGTCGTCGTCGTCGTCTCATCTTGCTGTCAAAAGACGAGGAGGTAATTCATTCCATTCTTCATCGAACACACAGTTGAGTCAATTATCAATGTTGGTGGATGAAAAGGAACCACATGGAGTGCTGTGGCGCACATAATCGCGGGAGTCATCGGAGCCGGAGTGTTGTCTCTTTCCTGGAGTGTGGCTCAGTTGGGTTGGATCGCCGGTCCGCTCTCCGTCCTGCTTTTTGCAGCCATTACACTGGTCTCCACGCGCATCCTTAGCAACTTGTATCGATACCCGGACGCCGAATTCGGCCACATTCGTTGCCCTTCCTACTCCGAAGCCGTCCGAATGTATTTGGGTGGGTGCTGTTGCTCAAATCACTCATCTTATTCCATCTCTGGATCACGCTAATCAAATGTATGTATGTTCAGGAGAAAAATGGCAGTACGTGAGTGGATTTCTGGCGCATGAGAACTTGTACGGCTGCGGGATCGCGTATACCATCACGTCCGCTATCAGCATCAGGTGCGTATCTTCTTACATTTTCTCTTCATGGGAGACCGCGAGTTCTGCGGCTCACTGTTTTCCGGCTTGCTTTGTTTTCAATCTTTACATCAACGCCCCACGTGTTTGATTAGTTAAGTTATATGCTTATTACATTTACACCGCACGATGGGTTTGGCATTTTGACGAAGACGACACTTACACTGTTTGGTCGGGATACCAACTCGCTCGGGCGGAAGTCCGAGGAGGTCCGTCTTGTTCGGCACCCGTGGAACCACGGTGGTGGAAGGCCATTTCGGGCTTGCAAATCCCGCCCAAAGTAAAACATTTTATATGGTGGGCGTGGTTTGAGGCCCTCCCGAATTATGGAGCTTTATGAGGATGGGGAATTGATTGCCTTCCCGTTTGCCGGTTTTGTGGGGTACCGGAGAATGCAATCCATGCGGCGTGGGAGTGTGCAAGAGCCCAAGCGGTATGGAGTTGCTCGTCCTTACATTGTTGGGTAGAGAAGAAGGGGACGGTTCCTTTCCGAGAACTTTGTTTTCATGCGCTTGATGGTCTCTCGGAGTCGGATCTTAAGCTTTTTTGCGGGCTTTGGGCCTCTTGGTCCGATCGCAACAACCAAACTTTTGAAAACCACGCTAAGCCCCCGGAAGCGTGGGTAGAGGAAGTGGCAAGTTGGTTCGCGAGCTACAAAGAATGCAACCGAAGTACGGAAGCACACATTACACCGAACCTTGCAAGACAAGATAGTTGGAAAGTGGCGGAGAGCGGCGGATTGAAGCTTAATGCATGTTGACGCGGTGTGGGAGGCAGGAACATGTCGCACGGCAGTTGGTGCGGTGGTCGGGGTGGCCGCATCGATGCTCGATCGGGTGGACTCGGCGCTCACAGCCGAATGCAAAGCCATTCTCTTCGGGATTCGTTTTGCTCAAGATAGGGGATAGACAATCTCGGTAACGGAAACGGATTGTGTTCGAGCGTCCAAGCTTGCCGACGGAAGGAATCTCAAATGCGTTCAGGGGCCTATCCTTGCGGCCATCACTCGGATAGCTAGGACGGGTGTTTTGACAGGGGGGTACCGGTGGACGCCTAGAGCTTGTAATGGGGTGGCTAATTGTCTTGCCAAAACTCGCTTTTCCGACTTAACTTCGGACTTTTGGTCCTATGAATGCCCTCTGTGGCTTGATAATTGTATCCAAAGGGATTTAACTCCCCTCTGATCATTGTAACTCTGTTTTAACAATTTTTCAAAATAAAAAAAGACCGAAACTTGATTATGTGCTTCATATCGGGTGAGTTTGAATTTTGGTTGTTACTTCTTTCCCAGCAAGTTGATGATCATCATCAGGGTCCATTACAGCCAAAGAAGTGTATTTTTGCACGTAATTAAAGCTGATCTCCTCCCAAAACTGTGACTTTTTCCAGAACAGTATAAGGAAGACTTTCTTGCATTTTTGAAGCCGATTCTCCTTACAAGGGCAAAAGCTTGACCACAATCCAATCAGGGAAAATTCCAAAAGCAGATTCTTTCGCCATTGCCACTTCACAATCATAGCTTATGTAAGTGTCGATCACTTCACTTATATCAAAGTTTCAATCTCATACTTTAAGGATATTATTATTAAATGGCCAATACCCACCTAGCGTGCAGAATCAAGATGAGTATATAAACAAGTCACATGTGGCTCCAAGATATTCCAATTACTTTATATGTAATCTTTTTGGCATCATGGACTAGGCCAAAAGTTGACAGCCCATTACCTTCATTATTTGAGGCGCTACATAGCATAGACTTTCTATCAATCATGATTCATATTATATACACAACGCAATGGGCAAATAAATAATACCATCTTGTGTAAAATATAATGGTCGTACGCTATACACACAATCTGTTTGGATTAGTTGACTTGGCGACCCTTTTCTCTTCTGCGTCAACCACCCACCCTTTTGTCCTCAACAATTCTTAACTCACTCACTCTTGAGAGAAGATTCAACTGAGAAACAATTCAAACATCCTATCAATGGCGGCTCAACCGTCGTTCGAGCTCGCTAAAGCTCCCTTCGACGACGATGGAGTTCCACTCCGAACTGGTAACAACACTCATTCCAAACCAAAGGTGGTGGTGTTTTTGTAGCCATGATGATAAATCAATGGATTTGGATGGTGATTAGGGACGATGTGGAGCTGCGTGGCTCACATAATAACCGCGGTGATCGGCGCTGGAGTGCTCTCTCTTGCGTGGAGCACAGCGCAGTTGGGCTGGATCGCGGGTCCAGTTTCTATGCTCGGTTTCGCCGTCATCACGTATGGATCTTCGCACATGTTGTCAGAGTGTTACAGGTATCCTGATCCCGTTAGCGGCAGGAGAAACCGCTCCTACATCGAAGCCGTCCGGATCTATCTCGGTATCACCCAGTTTTAGCCTTAACTACTAGCTAGTGTTGGGAATCTAAGTGGGAAGGAAGTTGGTAACGCGTGTGTGTGCGTGCTCAGGTAGTACTCGAGCGTGGATTTGTGGGTTGATTCAGTATTTGAGCCTGTATGGGACTGCTATTGCCTACGTCATTACTACTGCAACATGCATGAGGTTATAATATATTAGTCTATGATCTCTTTAGAGAGAGAGAGAGAGAGAGAGAGAGAGAGAGAGAGAGAGAGGCAAGACTTCTTTTTTTTACAGAGATCTGAGCTTGTTTGATTTGATGCAGGGCGATTCAGAGATCAAACTGTTACCACGAGAAAGGGCACGACGCCCCGTGCGAGTATAGCACCACTCTCTTCATGCTCTTGTTCGGACTTATTCAGATCGTCGTCTCGCAGATTCCAGATTTCCACAACATGGAATGGCTCTCTGTGCTCGCAGCATGCATGTCCTTCACCTACGCCTTCATCGGATTCGGCCTCGGCTTCGCCAAAGTCGTCGGTAATATTCATATTAGATCAGACCTTGCTCTGCTGCTATATATATGTTGACTTGTTATGATTCATTGAAGAGAACAAGACGGTCAAAGGAAGCATAAGCGGAGTAGACGCCTCGAGCGTGACCGACAAGCTATGGCTTTCCTTTCAAGCGCTCGGGGACATCGCTTTTGCCTATCCATACTCAATCATTCTCCTTGAGATTCAGGTATAATTAGATATGGTGCTTATTCCAAACCCAAACGAACCTAAAGTTGAGTTTTGTTGATTGAAATTAAGGACACACTGAAATCGCCCCCCGCGGAGCACAAGACGATGAAGAAGGCGTCAATAGTTTCCATCGTAGTGACGACGTTCTTCTACCTCTGCTGTGGATGCTTTGGATACGCAGCCTTCGGAGACGAAACTCCCGGGAATCTCCTGACCGGGTTCGGTTTTTATGAGCCCTTTTGGCTCATCGACTTTGCCAATGCTTGCATCGTCGTGCATCTCATCGGAGGCTATCAGGTAACTGCTGCTAACATTAATTAACATATCCGGTGGCGGTGGCTGAACAAAGTAGTGATGACTTTGATGAATACAGATCTACAGTCAGCCTGTATTTGCGGTGGTAGAGAGGTGGTTGAGCAAGAAATATCCGGAAAGCGCGTTCGTGAACAACATGTACAAATTCAAAGTCGCGATGTTGCCTTGTGTTCAAGTGAACCCTCTCCGGCTGTGCTTCAGAAGCGTGTACGTGGTGTCCACAACCGGGATTGCGATGATGTTCCCGTACTTCAACCAAGTTCTCGGGGTGTTAGGGGCTCTCAACTTTTGGCCGCTGGCGATATACTTCCCGGTGGAGATGTACTTTGTGCAGAAGAAGATCAGCCGTTGGTCGCGGAAGTGGCTCGTTCTCAGGGCGTTTAGCGCTTTCTGCTTTCTCATCACTGCCGTTGGTCTCATCGGCTCGCTTCAAGGCATTATTACCGCCAAATTAGCTTGACGTGACCCATCTTTATTACTCAAGTTTTATTTTGAGTTATAAGCCATTGATTAATATGGTTAGTAGTACCATATTAAGAAAAGAAAAAAAAATGAAAAATAAATCAAGTTGAATGGACTATTTGCAGTTTAATTTATGCAAGAAATGATTGCTTTATTCCATCAACTAAATGAAACAAGAATAATTAACTTGGAAAAACGACATGTCCATACAACCGAATAGCGACAACAGTATTCAAGCAAAGAAAAACGACATGATTTAGGAAACCACGATGCTTAAATCAAAGTTTCACGGCGTTTAATAATAAAACGACAATAATATTACAAGGTTTTATGTGTAACATTTGATGCGAAGAAAGTGATTTGAAGTTAAATGGTTAGTCGAATAAACGTGATTGCTCAAATTCCTGGTGTTGGACACCTTATGAAGCGTTTGGACATAGAGCTATCAATCTTCATTTAAAATGCCTTTTTCTTTCGCAATTTCTATTTTACGGACATACTATTATATTAATATACTATTATATTAATAGCTTCAAAAATATATATACATATATATGTATAAACTTAAAATATTATAGTTTCAAATTTACAGTATCATAAAAATATATAATTATAAGGCCTAATTTCATAAAAATATAGAACTATATGATTTAATTTCATAAAATTATCCTAATTAATACTCTAGAAGGCTCAAAAAAGCTCATGAAAAACTAAACCCATAAATCTAAAACCTTAATACCTCACCATATATATTTAAACAACATTTTTTGTAAACCTTAGCCTCTCATCTTTCTCTCTATGCACCTCCTTATCACTAGTTTACTATATTCAACTTTACAATTTATAATTACTTATCACTTTCAAAATTTTATTATTCAAGTTATTATTCACGGATTAATTTCAAAATCACTTATTCTCATTTTATTATTCACTTATTACTTTCATATTCACTATTCAACCTCTAAATTAAAAATTCACGAATCAATTTCAACATTCATTAATTTTAAATTTTTAAGTTATATTTCGCCAATCAACTTCATAACTTACTAATCACTTTCATTATTCACTAGTTTCGGTTTGATGATTCATTAATCTCTTTCATTATCAAGTGATTTATTTTCACATTCAATCATTTCGATTTCATAATTCACTTACAACTTTTAAACTCTCAATTCAATATTTTCAAATTTTACTAATTAATTTTGGAATAGGCGACCCGACAAGGAAACAACAACCTTGAGAGGTCCCTGACGACCCCACATTATATTATTTTGAAATGTAAGATTCACGAAAAAAAAAAAACTAAAAAAATACTTTACATGTACTTGTATTGGGTGTAAGAATCCCAGAATGGTCATTGTCCCTACCGGTTCCATGTTTGTCTTCTCGAGCCGTTCTCCTCCTCCCTTAGTATGGAGCAACCCCATTCAGTACTCTAATGACTTTCTTCCCCAAGAATATCGAATGAAGGATTTCCACTATTGCAATCAATCATCATCCAGTTTGAAATCTCTGTTATGGAAACAAATCACTCTGAAGACGTAGCACATGAACGCCAACCGCTTCTTATCATCACTGGTTACAGGCTTCTTATTGTACATGGATTTTACCGAAAACTTACCATCATTTTATCATCACTGGTTACAGGCTTCTTATTGTACATGGATTTTACCGAAAACTTACCATCATTTTGGGGTTCCCAAACACACACATGATCTAGATCCTCAATAAATATGTAATTCTTGATTTCATCTAAGAGTGTGGTCGACAAGTTCAGAGGTAAATTCCAACTATCATCAACTCCGTAATCAGATAGTTTAGCTATGAGATTGTTTCTATCATGCAAATGAATATTTTCTATGTCCGCTACACAAAGATACAACCAATTATCGAGCCAAAAGTTCTTATTTTATTGTTTATTATTATCAACCAAACAATATTATTTGCGACAAACGAGAAACAAGGTTTCAACGAACGCCAGATTGAAGAGGAAATAATGTTAGTTCTCAAAGAACCATTGTCACCGAAGAACTTTTTCAAAGTACGGCCTACCAAATATTTCGAGCCTTGCTCGGGATTAGCATACATCTCACCTTGATTGGGTCATCGTGAGAAATTTTTCCCATCGGCATGTTTCTTCGAGCATTGCGCAAGAACGATGCCCATATTCCGCTTTGAGAAAGGAATGAACTTTACACATTTGGCTCCCACGCGAGCACTTAGTCTGGCTGGCCCAAGTTCGAATCGTGAGTCGATATTTTTCAATACCATTTTATGCTATTAATAAAAACAGTTAAAATTGGTAACTACAATTATCACACTGATAATAAGTTGATGATCTAGGAATACCAGGCTCCATTTTCATAACATTAATTCAATGCATGACCTTGATTCTACAAGTTCATCTTTTCCGTAAAAAAATAAAATAAAAAATGCATGACCTTGATTAGAAGCTAAATCCATGAAGATCACAGTTAGTGATATAGTAATCATTGCCATCCACTAATAATTCAGTGTATTATATTGGCAATATATAAAATAATATGACTTCCATTCCCAACAAATTCAGCTATATATATATAAAGCTATCTGCAGCTGAAATATCAGTTTGGTGCATGCTGGGACAAATCATGAGTGAATATAATATCTGAAACAATGCTGATGAGGCCGGCCTTGAACGATGAAGATGAAGATGGAGAAGCGCAGGCGAGGAAGCAGCTGGTCATCACCTGCGCCCAGCTGATTTCCGACTCCGATTTGGATGCCGCCCACCGCGTTCTCTCGCTGCTCTCCGCCAAGTCCTCTCTCTTCGGTGACTCCACGGAGAGGCTGCTTCACCACTTCGCCACAGCCCTCCTTCGCCGTCTCAAAACTGTACCCGACGCTTGCGAGCATCCCGACGACGATGACTCGTGCTATCTAACCCTAAACCAAATAACGCCCTTCGTAAGGTTCACCCATCTGACGGCCAACCAAGCTATCCTCGAGGCCATAGACGAAGGAACGCAGGCGCTGCACATTGTGGATATGGACATCAGGCACGGACTCCAGTGGCCTCCCTTGATGCAGGCCCTCGCTGACCGCCCTTCTCCAGGGCCCGCACTCCGCATCACTGCCACTGGCTATGACTTGCCCCTCCTCCGCCGCACCGGCGACCGTCTCCTCCGTTTCGCTCACTCTCTGGGCCTCCGCTTCCTCTTCCTGCCTCTGCTGCTGCCCGCCCACCACGATCACGCCATCAATCTAATCATGAGCCACGGAAGCAGCAGCAGCCCCCACGAAGCCCTGGCCGTCAACTGCGTTCTCTACCTTAACCGCCTCTTGGACGACTCCCACAAGCTGCGCCGCTTTCTGCTAGCCGTGAAGGCCCTCAACCCCAGAGTGGTGACAGTGGCGGAGAGGGAGGCCAACCTTGCCGGCCCGCACGCGCTGGCCGATGCTCTGGACCACTACGGCGCCATCTTTGAGTCCCTGGAGGCGACGCTGCCCCCCAACAGCAGGGAGCGGCTGGCGGTGGAGCAGGTTTGGCTGTCGCAGGAGATCGCAGCCGTGGTTGAAAGGCGGCTCTGGGCGCAACGGTTCGAGTGGTGGGAGGCGCTGCTCAGCAGCTGTGGGTTCTCGAACGTGGCGCTGAGCCCCTTCGCTCTTTCGCAGGCCAAGCTGCTTCTGCGGCTGCACTATCCTTCGGAGGGTTTCCGCCTCCACCTTCTCAACCATTCATTTTTCCTAGGCTGGCAGAGGCGGCCACTTTTCTCTCTATCTTCTTGGCGGTGATTGTGAATGTGATCATGCAGGCTCTCGTATCGTATTATTATTAATACTTCATTCAATATATATATATATATATATATATATATATTCATTATCGTCGTCTACTCATAACCAGTAGTGTACTACTTGTGCAAGCAATTCAAACCATAATCAAGGGGTGCACTTAATTCCTCGGCGTGCAATGCAAAAGCAATATTTTGATTTGATGCATGATGAATATTGTAATTTCTTTTAAGTCCTAATTATATCTTATTGGATTTGTTTGATTAATATATCCGTGTCTTTTGAAGTCTTAACGCCCGTTCTTCTAGACGGTTGTATGTCTGTAATATCTTGTCCTTGGATTTGATGAACTCACTCTTATTAGGTTATAATAATAAGTTATAATATTAAAGAATTCGTTGTGCAGTTCAAGAAGAAAATATTTCATAGGATTGATTGATGATGAAGGTCGTCGATAATGGAACCAGTTATATTACTCCGTAAAGTATGCTCCTGGTGTCCCCTCTGAAGCATAAGCATAAGCATATTATATAGAAAGAATATGAGAGCATTTTAGGGCTCGTTGCCCCTCAAAAACCTTGCATTCACGTTGCCTGCCTGCCTAGGGATCTCTTCTGTCCCGTGTTTTTGGACCACTCATCTCATCTCTTGCGTTGCATCTTCTTCATTCTTCACCAATCAATTACTCGCTCGCTCGCTCGCACATGATCATCATTCATAGTAATAAAAATGTCAGGTTGTTTTAGGGAAGGATTATACTTGTTAATTCAACATGCATGCATGCATGTATATAATATATGTATGTAAGTGATGATGACATGAGATAGTCTCTCTCTCTCTCACTCCCTCGAGGCATGGCAATGGCAATGGCAATGGCGTGTGGTGTTATCACAGACAAAGGTTGCGTGTTGGCGGTGTAGCTATAGCCTATAGATAATAGCTAGAATTGGTGTTGACAGACATCCATCCATAGTCACCACTGCATCAGACGCAACCTGTTATCCCTTTCAATATCTCTTTACATTTTTTTGCCAATTATTTCGATGCTTGACTATTCACAACCCATTTAATGGCTGGAAATGACACTCACGTCTCCATCTCCACGTGTCATCATAATTACCCTCGCAAGAAACTCAAAAATAAAACAAATATCATTGTCGTACGACTCAGCTAATTGTTAGGACATGTCATTATAAATTCTGAATGTTTCATGTAATCTTGTTTGATTGTGATTGTCACTGTATTCATTCAATCATGCCTATCAATTAAAATCTCGATCGCCAATTACCTCATCTACACTTGTCTTTACTTTTATTCTTCTTAATCACATACTACATAGTGACTTCAAATAGTCACCTACCTATACACGACGGTATCAATTATAAAAAATATCTTAAAATGGAAATATCAAGTACTATAGGACTCATTTGTATTAGAAATATGTGCAGTTAAAAAATAAAAGAATTTAAAAGACTTTATTTGGAATTTCATTAAAAAAAACATACCTCTCTTATTAAGAAACAAAATACTATTCGAAAAAGATACGAATCTTAATGAAAATTCAAATAAGACTATTCTCCAAAAACGACTGTTAGAAAATCCTCCAACTCTTCAATTTCTTACCGAAGTTTTTAAATTCAATGTTTAGTGGTTAAAGACTTAAAGTCAATATTATTAGTGTTTTCTTAGAAATAGTTAAACTTGACTATTAACTGCCACTTGTCGTGCAGAAAATTGGTGTTGATCTCGGAAAATGCCCCTCGAGTCAAAGAGTGACACATTGGAGCTCTACTTTTAATCTGTTTCCAATGAAGGATTGGTGGCTCTCGTTAAAATTAGCTCGAATTTTTTGGGACCAACAAAAGTACACGACGGTAAAAGTAGAAAATACATGGATGATTCACCCTGTTTTGATGACTACTTCAGATTGATTTTCGAATACAAGTGTGTAGTAAAAAGATAGAATATAAAATAAGTAACTATATTGTTAGACAAAATAAGTAAAAGTTACAATATTAATGAAAATATAAAATATAAATTTATCTTAGTCATTTATTATTAATTTTTTGTTGTATGTATTCTATATATAGTTCATTAATTCTTCAATCAAAGAATTTTTACTTCATTGATTAATTTTGATATTCGCTAATCAATTCAACATTTTTATAAAGTTATATTTCATAATGAACTAATCAATTTTAAAATTCACCCATTTCAAGTATAATTTCTTAATTAGTTAATACCTTAAAGTCGATAATATTAGTGTTATCTTACAAATAGTTAAACTTGACTACTAACTACCACTTCGGGTGCAAAAAATCATGGTTCAACTTACCGAGATAACCGATAAATCGCTTGCCGTTATCGACAGATTAATCGATAACTTACCGGATTATCGACGGAAAACTAATAATACTGTAGCTTACCGATTACCGATACTTTTCGATGATTATCGACGGATTATCGACACTTTTTGATACTTTTCGACGGAAAGCTTACAAAATATTTTTATAATATCATACCTCAAAACATATTAAATAAAGTTATACACACTTCCATAAAAAATAAAAAGTCATACACACACATTTAATTCCATCACAAGTCTCCAATCTAAAACACTAATAAAACATAGTCTTATAAATCTCAACTATCAAACACATAATCTAAAAACTCAAACACATAATGGATAGATAATAGATAGATAATACTCAGAGTCTCAGACCAACTTCTTCGACCTCATAAAAAAGACGATCTCATGTGGCACAACTTGCTTCTATATGCATCTTTAGATATTTGTTCCAAAAAAAGTCATGCACGTTCGAAGTGCGTAAGATCTCCTGCGCAAAACTTTTGTTCTTCTCAGTGCCGGCCAAATGCTGTTTCATTCTCGTGATTCCGCCAACTCTCATCTCCTTCCCGCAATAATTGCACTTGAAACTAGAGTTGTTGCTCGGATCCCCATAGCGAGTGCAAAGCTCCCTCGCAAGATTTTCTTTACTCATCTTTAACCTAAACAAAAAAAAAAGGATTACGAGACTAGTTAAAACAGCAAGACAAATGGCAAAAATAGATACTTTTGCCGCGAAAAACAAGTTTACCTCAAAAAACAAATTCAATTCCACCAAAATCTCACATTATTATAGGAATAAATATTTAATGAAAGCTAACAGCAAGAAAAGTCAGTAGATTACCGGAGAAATCACAAGAAGATAAACTTGGAAGACTTTTGCCGCAATTATGTGAATAGCCAAATTATCGTCAAGTCTGAAAATAAATTACACCAAAAACTCAGATTAATATTTCAAAAAATATTTAATGAATGAAAACACCCAAAAAAAAAATAGTAGAATACTTCACAAATCACAAAAAGATCAACTTCAAATACTTTTGCCGTAATTATGAGGAAATCCGAAATTATCATCTAATCTGCCTAATAAATTCACCAACAAACACATATTTCTTACTAAATACTAACTACAATCTTTTAAAGTATACACAAACAATAAATCATAAAAAAATATCTATATTTTGAGCAAATTTAAAAATTCAAAACTTTGTATACTTTTGCCTAACAAGCATACAAATCCGAATTTCCTCTAAATCTAACAAAATAATTACAAACTAAGTCATCAAAACAAGTTTTCATCAATATATATTCATAAAAATGCAAAAAAACAACTCAAAATCACAAAAGTACTAATCTTTACCCATTGAATAATATAACTCATATGTGAACAACTAACTCTTTAGTTTTGAACTCATGTAAATCTTCTAAGAATCGTAAAAATGAGTAAATATCAAAGAAAAAAAAATGCATGATTCATACATATCTATGATTATAACTCCTAAATTTACCAAAAAGTTCGCACAAATTTGAAAAAATTCGGAGAAAAACGCTTAAATCAAAACTTTGCAAACTTTTGCCAAATATTTTTTTAATTGCACCGAAAAGTCCCTCAATTTTACACTACGAAAAACGATAACCCATTGGAAAAAGATTTATCGATTATCTCGATTATCAGCGATAAGTTACCAAAACGACAACTAGTGTAGTGGATTATTTATCGGTAAATATCGGTAAGACCGATAATCGTCGATTATCCACGATTATCCACGATAAGTCGAACCTTGCAAAAAACTAGTGTTCATCTCAGAAAATCGCCCTCTAGTCAAAGAGTGACACGTTGGAACTCTAGTTTTAGTAATCTCATAAAATCATTTAATAATGTTAGCTATGAAATTAAATTAATAATTATTTATCCGGTCATAATATTCCGGTATCGCGGTGCCCGGTCCTAGTTACGGAGAGTAAAACGGAAAAGGTATGGGACTTTTCCGAGAAAATTGATTTTATGACGGAGGGGACATTAAATATTTCACAACAAAAGGACCACTCAAGCTAGGAACACAGTCCTATAGCTCCCTGGCTCGATCCAATTCTTCTATCTTCACATGGAAGGCTCTAGAAACAATCCGGGAGCACTGAAATAGGGTGTTAGTGCCCCATCACTAGGCGCAAGCACACTTCTAAACTGGAGGGAAGAACTGTTCAAGAAAGATTACAATCCTGTAGCTCAGTGGCTCGATCTCATTCCTCTAACTTCACTGGGAAGGCCCCGGAAATCGTAGTCCCGGAGCACTAAAATGGGAAAGCACTCCCAAACAGAAGGAAAGAAGCATTCTAGTTAAGATCACATCACCGTGGTTCGATCACATTCCTCTAACTTCACCCTAAAAGCCTCAAAAACCATCTCGGAGCACTAAAACGCGGTGGTAGTGCCCCATCACTAGGCGCAGGCACTCCCAAATAGAAGCAAAGAAACATTCTAGTTAAGATCACAATCTCGTAGCTTCGTGGCTCGATCCCCTTCCTCTCTCTAACTTACCCTAAAAGCCTCGAAAACCGTCCTAGAGCACTGAAACAGGGTGTTAGTGCCCCATCACTAGGCGCATGCACTTCACTAGTTTTAATTTCACAATTTAAAATTACTTATTACTATTTTAATTTTATTTTTCACTAATTTTAATTTTATTATTCACTAATCACTTGATATTCACTTTTCCACCTCTTAATTTTAAAATTCAAAAATCAATTTTAATATTGATTAATTTTTAATCCTCATTTTCATTTTGTAATTCGCTAATCAACGTCATAATTCTCTAATCAATTTCATTATCCACTGGTTTCACTTTCATAATTCATTAATCATTTTTATAATTTATTAATCAACTTCATAATTAATTTCACTAATAAATTTTCACATCGAGTCATTTTTATTTCATATATCAATTTATTCAAGGAAACGGTATGAAATACACATTAATGTACAAACTACAAACCTTTCAAAAATTACTCATATTTCATAAAATCAAGTTTTGCCCATTCATGATTGTAGAGGGGGTTTTTCACCACCCTTTTCCAGTCACAAAGACAATCATCAAATAATAAATAAAATGACAACAAATGATGAATATCTCTGTTTTATTATAATTTCCGAAATGAGCTCGGTTTTCTTCCGTTAAATAGCTGGACAGATGAAGGATCATGAGCCTCAGATATCTCTTTTCTTCGACCTTTTCTATTACAAGATCTCTTTTTCTTTCCTTTGCTGAGTCCTCTTTTCTCTCTCTTTTGTTCGAACAACCAACCCTTACAAATGAGGCTTATCTTGCCTTTTATAGAGTTTACAATGCCTTCCTCCTCTATTTTTCCCGCCTTTATCCTCTTTAATCATCATTTTCTGACGTGATTTGAGGGCAGCAGGGTTTATCCTCACTTTATGTCACCTCCGAGCATGCTGCCGTAATGGGTAGGTGCGCCGCATTAAATGCGCATCTCGTCAGCCGTCATTCGGCTTTGCAGGCCTTCGTAGCTGACGCTCTCATCGAGTGAGTAGGTCGGTTTCATTAAATGCACGTCTCTTCGGCTGTCATCGGGCTCTGCGTAAACATCATGACAAAAACTCCTCGTCGAATCGTGATGGGACGCTTCATCGCGACCCGCTTGCTCGCGTGGCTGCGTCTCCTCGCGGATGAACCTCCTCGGGGGTGTCCCTCCTCGGAGACGTCCTTCCTCGAAGATAACCCGCTCTTCGTTGGTGAACTTCCTCGCCTCCCTCATGTCGTTTATGGACAAAACGACACGAGTTGTGTTGAGGATGGATTTGACCAAATCCGACCTCAACAGTTAGTCCCCCATTTTATCAAGTGTATTACACTTGGTAAAATAAAGTATAACCGCCTCGGGGGTTGGCCCTATCCGGCATCGATTGGCTCATGGTCGGTGATGCCTTCTTCGGCTCCTCGCGTGGTCATATGATGAAACCGCTGTGAGCTTAAGCTTGACTTAGTCCGGGTGACGACCAGAACCCAGGACGGGCAGAAACACTTGCGAGGAGTCAGCCCGGGTACCGACCAGAACAGAAGACGGACAGCTGTTCAGCCCAGCTCGGGTGAACACGAGCAGAACATCCGGATAGAAGGCAAGCTCAGCCCGGAGCATACGAGCAGGTCAGCTCGGGGACAGAGAGACTGTCCGGGCAGGAAAAGGAATCTCTACCCAGAAAGGAAGACGCGTAGCTTGAGGAACAAGCAAAGATCAAGTCAAAGATTTGATAGGATTATTTAGGGTAGTTTCCTGATTTTGTGCGATTTGGTTAGCTAGGGTTTCGCCTATGTGAGGCTATAAATATACCTAGCATGTACACTTTGTATTGTGTAGAGTCCATTAGAATTTCGAGTTTATCTTCTTGTATTGCCTTCGATTATTAATCAAGAGAATTTCTTCTCCCAAAAGTTTGTGTCCTTTATTTTCTGTTCGATTTCTTTTGGTGTTATTCGTGTTCTTTGCAGATCCGTGAATTGGGATCCAACAAGTGGTATCAGAGCTTCAATCGAAGAACATGTCTTCATCATCAGAGTCACCGATGGAAAGAGCTTTGGTCGCGCCGAAACCAGAGACCAGAGAAGGCACAGTTACACTCCATTACCCCATGCTCACGAAGAGCAATTACGCCGTGTGGGCGTTGAAGATGAGGGTGAATCTGCAGGCGCAGGGAGTATGGGAGGCCGTAGAGAACGGCGGTGTCGAAGGGCGCAAGGAAAGAATGGCTCCAGCCGCTATCTACCAAGCAGTTCCGGAAGAAGTTCTTCTCATGCTTGCCGAGAAAGATTCCGCGAAGGAAGCATGGAAAACTCTTCAGACCATGCACATGGGCGCAGATCGCGTCAAGGAGGCAAAGGTCCAGACCTTGAAGAGTGAGTTCGAGGTCATGAGAATGAGGGAGAGCGAATCAATTGATGATTTCGCTATGCGGCTCACGTCCATTGTGACCGGCATACGCTCGCTGGGAGACAAGGTGGAAGAGACCACCGTCGTCAAGAAATTTCTCCGAGCAGTGCCTCACAGGTACATGCAGATCGTGACATTGATCGAGCAGTTCGGCGATCTCAAGACCATGTCGGTCGAGGAGGTTGTTGGTCGTCTCAAGGCCCACGAAGAGAGACTTCGGGGTTACGGTGAAAAAGACGAAGAGAAGAACCTCCTGCTCACGCATGAAGAGTGGACGGCCAGACAGCGGAAAACCGGGGGAGCCGTGTTTTCTACAAGATCCTCAGGACGGAGCAGCTTTGGTGGAGAAGTCCGAGGACGCGGACAGGGTCGTGGACGAGGTCAAGGTCGGGACATGCGTGGTCGCGGCGGTGGATCTACCCGTCAGGAAGGCACGACCAGGAGAGACAAGAGCACAGTGAAGTGCTACAATTGTCAGAAGCTTGGGCACTTTGCATCTGAGTTCCGGAGCAGGAACCAGGGCGAAGAGGCGAATCTAGCAAGATTCCCAGACGATCAGCACCAGGCGGCATTGTTGTTTGCCGAACAAGAAACGCACCTGGACGAACAGAATGGCGAGTGTGACGCCAAGGCCCGGGCAGAAGTGATCAGTGTGCCGATCAGCCCAGAGGCCGAGCAGACCTGTCCGGAGGAGACCAGCGAGAAGGTTTTCCTCATCGAGGATAAGGTTATTGCAAACCTCCTCGTAGACGGAGAGAAGAAGGTCAGTACCGACATATGGTACTTAGACAACGGAGCTAGCAACCACATGACTGGGGACCGAGCTAAGTTTGAAGAGCTCGATGAGAAGATCACGGGCAGCGTGAAATTCGGCGACGGATCAGTCGTAGAGATCAGAGGCAGAGGGTCGATCCTGTTCGAGTGCAAGAATGGCGACCAGCGTCTGATGACCCAGGTGTATTTCATCCCGAAGTTGAAAAGCAACATCATCAGTCTAGGACAGATGACTGAGATCGGGAACACGGTGTTGCTGCAAGGGTCCTACCTGAAGATGTGGACCAAGGAAGGAGAGCTGTTGATGAAGGTGGAGCGAACACCCAACAGACTCTACAAGATTCTCCTGAAGACATGCCAGCCCGTCTGTCTTATGGCATCGATGGCAGACCCAGCTTGGCTATGGCACGCACGGCTCGGACACGTGAATTTTCATGCGCTCAAGATGATGGGCGAGATGAAGATGGCCTTCGGGGTTCCCAAGATAGAACACCCCGACCAGCTATGTGAGTGCTGCATGATCGCGAAGCAGGCGAGGATACCGTTTCCGATCAAGGCCAAATTCCGAGCAGAGAGACCCTTACAGTTGGTGCATGCAGACCTATGTGGTCCAGTCACCCCAGCAACATTGGAAGGTAACAAGTACTTTCTTTTACTTGTTGATGATTACAGTCGCTGGATGTGGGTTTATATACTTAAGGAAAAGAGCGGAGCCTTTGAGGTCTTCAAGAAGTTCAAGAAGATCGTGGAGAATGGCTCGGTGCACAGGTTAAAGGTCTTGCGTACAGACCGAGGAGGAGAATTCACTTCCCAACAGTTCGGAGAGTTCTGCGACCAGGAAGGAGTTCAACGTCACCTGTCCGCACCCCACACGCCCCAGCAGAATGGCGTAGTGGAAAGACGAAACCGAACTGTGATGAACACAGCGAGGAGCTTGCTCAAGAGCATGCAAGTTCCAGCCCGGTTTTGGGCAGAAGCAGTAAGACATGCGGTCTACCTGCTTAATCGTTTGCCGACCAAAGCGCTAGGAGAGCGTACCCCCTACCAGGCGTGGAAAGGGAAGAAACCCCACTTAGAACACTTGAAAGTGTTCGGGTGCACCGCACACGTGAAGATTGCGGGGCCACATCTCAAGAAGCTGGACAACCGGAGTCAGAAGATGGTGTACCTTGGCGTTGAAGAAGGAAGCAAGGCACACAGACTCTACGATCCACGACGCGGCAGACTCCAAGTGAGCAGAGATGCTGTGTTCGAAGAGGAGATGAAGTGGGATTGGCGCGACGAGAATGGAGAACCCGAGCAGAACTCAGTGGAGTTCATTGTCGAAGACGACCAGGATGTTGCCGAGCAGGAGCAGCCCGGAACACCCAGCTCGGGAACAGTCTTGCCAGAAACGAGGGAACCCAGCCCGGGAGAGAGCACCCCGGATACACCCAGGACACCAAGTCCGAGCAGGACCAGCCCGTCCAGCTCGGGAGATTCCTCCATAAAAGACGGCCCAAGAGGATTCCGACCTCTAGCAGACGTTTACGATCAGACTCAAGAAGTGGAGATGAGCCTGGAGGAACTTTCTTTGTTGTGTGCAGAAGAACCAGCCAATTACCAGGAGGCAGCAGCCGAGCAGGAGTGGCAGGAAGCAATGAAGAAGGAGATGGAGTCCATTGAGAAGAACATGACATGGGAGCTTACCGACCTGCCCAAAGGTCATAATCCCATCGGCCTGAAGTGGGTGTTTAAGCTGAAGAAGGACACTGAGGGGAATGTCCTTAAGCACAAGGCAAGGCTGGTAGCTAAAGGCTACGTGCAGAGGAAAGGCATAGACTTTGAGGAAGTCTTTGCCCCAGTAGCTAGACTGGACACGATCAGACTCATCCTAGCCCTAGCAGCTCATCGAGGTTGGGAAATTCACCATCTGGATGTCAAATCGGCATTCCTAAATGGTGACGTCGAAGAAGAAGTGTACGTCAAGCAACCAGAGGGGTTCGGCGTCACGGGCAAGGAGCAGAAGGTGTACAAGCTATCCAAGGCCTTATACGGGTTAAAACAAGCACCAAGAGCGTGGAACATCCGCCTTGACAAGAGCTTGAAGAATCTTGGATTCACAAAGTGCTTGAGCGAGCAGGCAGTCTACACCAGGAGTACCGGGCAGGAAACTCTGATCGTGGGAGTGTATGTGGACGACCTGATCGTCACAGGATCCAGCGCAGGAGGCGTAGATGGGTTCAAGCAGCAGATGATGGCCGAATTCGAGATGAGTGACCTCGGATTACTTTCGTACTACCTCGGTCTAGAGGTGGAACAGAAGAAGGACTGCATTACGCTGAAGCAGTCGTCCTATGCGAAGAAGATCCTTAAACAGTTCGAGATGACGGACTGTAACTCGAGCAAGTACCCTATGGAGGCGAAGCTGCAGCTCGGGAAGGATGCTGAAGGGAGAAGAGTGGATCCCACGGAGTACAGACGCGTGATCGGGTGCCTGAGGTATCTCACCCACACCCGACCAGACATTTCACACGCAGTCGGGATAGTCAGTCGATACATGGAGAAGCCCACGAGTGCACACCAGCAGGCGGTGAAGCACATCTTGCGTTACGTGAAGGGCACGACGGACTACGGGATCCAGTACAACCGAGGAAGTGGAGCAGAAGTACTAGTTGGCTTTACGGACAGTGATCTGGCCGGTGATATCGATGACAGGAAGAGTACCGGAGGGATGGCGTTCTACCTCAACGGAAACCTGATCACCTGGCAGTCTCAAAAGCAGCAGACAGTAGCTCTATCCTCATGCGAAGCAGAGTTCATGGCGGCAACCGCAGCAGCATGTCAAGCTATGTGGTTGAAGGGGCTACTCAAAGAGATGACCAGATCCGAGCAGAGACCAGCTACTCTCTACGTGGACAACAAGTCTGCAATTGCGTTGATGAAGAATCCAGTGTTCCATGGACGGAGCAAACACATTGACACGAAGTTTCACTACATTCGTGAGTGTGTGGAGAAGCGAGAGATCATCGTGGAATTCGTCAACACGAGGGAGCAACGGGCAGACATTCTTACCAAGGCTCTAGGGAGAGTCAAGTTCGAGGAGATGAGAGAGCTGCTCGGAGTGAAGAGAGTGGAAGCAAGTCAAGCTTACGGGGGAGAATGTGAGCTTAAGCTTGACTTAGTCCGGGTGACGACCAGAACCCAGGACGGGCAGAAACACTTGCGAGGAGTCAGCCCGGGTACCGACCAGAACAGAAGACGGACAGCTGTTCAGCCCAGCTCGGGTGAACACGAGCAGAACATCCGGATAGAAGGCAAGCTCAGCCCGGAGCATACGAGCAGGTCAGCTCGGGGACAGAGAGACTGTCCGGGCAGGAAAAGGAATCTCTACCCAGAAAGGAAGACGCGTAGCTTGAGGAACAAGCAAAGATCAAGTCAAAGATTTGATAGGATTATTTAGGGTAGTTTCCTGATTTTGTGCGATTTGGTTAGCTAGGGTTTCGCCTATGTGAGGCTATAAATATACCTAGCATGTACACTTTGTATTGTGTAGAGTCCATTAGAATTTCGAGTTTATCTTCTTGTATTGCCTTCGATTATTAATCAAGAGAATTTCTTCTCCCAAAAGTTTGTGTCCTTTATTTTCTGTTCGATTTCTTTTGGTGTTATTCGTGTTCTTTGCAGATCCGTGAATTGGGATCCAACAACCGCTCCCCTTCCTCGCTAGGCTTCCTTTGCTTCCCTAGGGTTGTTTCTGCTTGCTTCCTTTCGGGCTTGCTTGCATGTTGCCTGTTTAATATACATATATATTATATATTCCTTTTTCGTTTTATATATTCTTCTCGGCTCTCTTAGCTGGACCGGGCTTGCTCGGCACCCTTAGCCGTAAATAGGATCTCGGCCTGTTTTGCCGGACCGGGTTTGCTCGGCACCCTTAGCCGTAAATAAGATCTCGACATGTTTTGCCGGACCGGGTTTGCTCGGCACCCTTAGCCGTATATGTACGTATATTGTTGCATATTTATAGTTTTTATCGAAGCTTTCATCGATGCGTGCGTAGATATGTAGCAATTACTTCTTCTGACGATCCTGAGATAAGAATAAAGGGCCATACATAGCAAATATTCGAATTAGTTCAAAATCGAGGTCATGCGATAAAGAGAAAAATAGCCCCGAACAGGAGGGGGCCGGGACTTCCCCAACTGGCAAAAAGAAAGATAAGATTTATATCCATAATGACGAAGGCGAATCAGTGAGATGGGGCTACTGGTAGAATTTTTTCAAGTGTTTCACGTTCCAACTCCGTATTACTTTTGGTCCTTCCGTATTCTTGAGCTCATAGACCCCCGGTTTGACGACATTGGTAACCATGTAGGGGCCTTCCCAGGTCTGCCCCAGATTCCCGGCATTTGCTTCGGCTGTATTCTGGAAAACTCGTCGGAGGACCATTTCCCCGACTCTGAACCTCCTTGGGCGCACTTTCTTGTTGTAAAAACGCGCGATCGTGTTTTGATAGTTGGCCACGTGCGTGCTTGCTCGCTCGCGCCTCTCGTCGATGTGGTCGAGCTGATGGAGGAGACCCTGCTCGTTATCCTCTTCGCAGCTAGGGGCCATCGTTCGACGGAGGCTTGGAATGTCAACCTCTGCTGGGATCACAGCTTCCACTCCGAAGGCCAAGGCGAAAGGCGTCTCGCCGGTCGCGGAATGGGGGGTGGTCCGATAAGCCCATAGCACTCTTGGTAGCTCGTCCGCCCACAGTCCTTTCTTTTCGCCGAGCCTCCTCTTGATGTTGTCGACGATGGTTCGGTTGACCGCCTCGGCGTTCCCGTTGCCTTGGGGGTACCGTGGAGTCGATGTGTTGAGCTTTATTCTCCATCGCTTGCAGAAATCCCCGAACCTCTTCGAGATGAACTGGGACCCATTATCGGCGATTATCTCCCGGGGTAATCCGAAGCGAGTAATCACGTTCTTCCAAACGTAGCTCTCGACATCGGAGTCCTTGATGTTGGCGTATGCTTCCGCCTCCATCCATTTGGTGAAGAAGTCTGTGACGACGAGCATGAACCTCTTCTGTCGTGGGCCGATGGGCATAGGGCCGACGATGTCTATCGACCACTTCATGAAAGGATAAGGAACCGAGACCACTGAGAGCTCTTCGGCCGGGCAGTTGATTGCTGGCGCGTGCCGCTGACATTTGTCGCACCTCTTAGAGTGGTTGATGCAATCAGCGACAATGGTTTCCTAAAAGAAACCCTGCCGCTTAGTCTTTCTGAGCAAGGATCGTCCGCCAGAGTGATTTCCGCAATCCCCACTATGGATTTCCCGCATGACGTATTCAGCCTCTTTTTTGCCAAGGCATCTTAGGTAGGGACCTACGAAGCTTCTTCTATAAAGTACGTTGTCGAGGATGGTGTACCTGGAACTTTTTGACTTGATTTTTCGGGATTCTTGCGGGTCTTCGGGCAGCGTTCCTTCAAGGATGTACCTTCGGAGGGGCGTCCTCCAATCTTCTGCTTCATCGTCGTCCACAACTCCCCGCTCCCCTTCCTCGTCCTCGCTCTCTTCGATCTCGTTTATGTTGGCCTCACCCGCATTTGCCTCCTCGGCTTTTTCCTTTCCTTTAGCTTTCTTCTTTGCTGGGCCCTCCTCTCTCCGGATGCTCGGTTTCTCCACCGTTTCTACCGTGACAGACCTTAGCTCTCCTATTTCAGTCGTAGAACCCAGGCCTGCCAGTGCGTCGGCGTGGGTGTTGTCTCCCCGTGTCACCTGTGTCAGACTAAAGTAGTCGAATTTTCTTGAGAGAGCCTCGACCACTCCTGCGTAAGCCTCCATTCGCTCGTCGTTTTTCTCGTATTCCCCGTTCACTTGTTTCACCACCAGCTGCGAATCTGAGAAAGCATGCAAGTTTTTCGCCCCGATTGCCAAGGATGATTGCATCCCGATGATGAGCGCCTCATACTCCGAATCGTTGTTGGTGGAGCGATATGCGAGACGACAGGCTTTTTCTATCACGTCTCCCCTAGGGGAGGTGATCCTGATCCCTACTCCAGATCCTTGCGCTGTAGCGGATCCATCGACTTGTAGCTTCCAGATGCCGGCTTTGTCGCCCGGGTCTACTGGATCATTTGGCAATTCGATGAGGAAGTCTGCGAGCACTTGAGACTTGAGGCTCGTCCGAAGCTTGTACTCAATGTCGTATGCTCCCAGCTTTATAGACCACTTCGTGACCCTTCCCGACTGGCTCGGGCCGTGGATGATAGTGCGGATGGGTCTGTCGGTCATGACGACGATAGTGTGGACTTGGAAGTGATGCTTCAGTCTCTCCGATGCGTCGTATACTGCCAAGGCAAGTTTCTCGGGTTGAGGGTATCTCGTCTCGGCGTCGAGGAGTTTTCTGCTGATGTAGGAGACTGGCCTCTGCTCCCCATCCTCCTCTCGCACAAGCACTTGGCTGATCGCGTGATCAGACATGGCGATGTATAAGTATAATGGCTCCCCCGGTCTTGGTTTCGTCATAACGGGCGGCGATGACAAGTAGGACTTCAGCGCCTGGAAGGCTTCCTCGCATTTCTCGGTCCACTCGAACTTTTTGTTCTTCCTTAATAGCTCGTAGAAAAGAAGGGTTTTGTCGGCCGATCGCGAGATAAATCGGTTTAGAGCAGCAATCCTCCCGGTCAGTCTCTGAATCTCTCTTCGATTTCTGGGCGAGGGCATGCTCTTGATTGCCTCAATTTGCTCGGGGTCGGCTTCGACCCCTCGCCGAGTGACCATGTGGCCCAAGAATCTTCCCGAGGACATACCAAAGGTGCACTTGGTGGGATTCAGCTTCATCCCGTGCAGGTTTAGAATCTCGAAACATTCTTCCAGGTGCTCAACGTGCGCCGCCACCTTCAGGGATTTGACGACCATGTCATCAATGTACACCTCCATGCTCTTCCCGATCTGCTTGTGGAACATTTTGGTCACCAACCTCTGATAAGTCGCTCCGGCGTTCTTCAGTCCGAAGGGCATGACTTTGTAGCAGTACGTGCCTCTTTCGCTGACGAATGCGGTCTTCTCTTCGTCCTCCGGGTGCATCCTAATCTGGTGGTATCCGGAATACGCATCCATGAAGCTGAGAAGCTCGTAGCCGTGGGTGGCTTCGACGAGGCGATCTATATGCGGCATCGGGAAACTATCCTTCGGGCAGGCGCGGTTGAGGTCGGTGAAGTCCACACAAACTCGCCATTTGCCATTCTTCTTCTTTACGACGACTGTGTTAGCCAGCCATTCGGGATATTTTACCTCTCGGATGGTTCCCATCGAGAGCAGCTTATCCACCTCGTCGTTGATGATCTTGTTTCTATCGAGGGCCATCTTTCTCCTTTTTTGTACGACGGGCTTGTGCCTTGGGTCAGCGTTGAGGCGATGAGCTGTTACCGAGGGGTCGATCCCTGGCATGTCCTCGTGAGACCAAGCGAAACTCCCCCGGTTCCTCTTGAGGAAATTGATTAGTTGTGCCTTGGTGTCCGGATCGAGCTCCGCGCCTATTCCGACCATCCGAGTAGGATCGGATTCGTCGATGCGAACTCGCTCTACTTCCTCGATCTGCGCTCCTCCCTTTCTTTCTTCGGCGCCCCGAGCTTCGACATCTTCCGTGCTAAGAACCCTGGCTGTGCTACCGACGCTCTTCCCTCGCCCTTCACTCCGCCCAGGAAATCTTGGGGCGGACGTCGCTAATTGCTATAATCCGGCCGGCTCTCCCTTCTCCGTTTGCTTGATTCCCTTCTCGGCAGTCATCGACTTGTGATGCATCATGTAGCAGATCCGGTATGCGTCCCTGCTTCCTTTGAGATCCTCGACTTCCCCCTCTCTCCTTCCTGGGAACTTTATGCTTTGGTGATAGGTCGACGGCACGGCCCTCATGGAGTGGATCTAAGGTCTCCCCAGGATAATGTTGAAATGTGACGGGACGTTTAGCACCATGAACTCCGTCATCCGGTTGATGCTCCCTGCGCGGACCGGGAGGTGGACTGTCCCCATCGAGACGGCGACATCCCCATTGAAACCTGATACCTTGCGGGGTCGTCCTCCTATCGCGAGTCCCTCGATGCCCATCTTCGTCAAGCATTCATAAAAAATGACGTCGACCGAGCTTCCGTTGTCGACGAGGATGCGGCAAACCTCACACCCTCCGACGCTGAGTTCGAGGACCAGAGCATCGTCGTGCATGTCTGCGCAATCCTCATTCTCCACGAATTCTATCCTTGCGCCTGCGGCGCCCATCTTCGCGTTTTCCTGACCGTGCTCCTTCCCCCTTCGCTGAAAAGCTTTTATGTTGTTGACCGAATCCTCGCAGAATCGTGATCCGCCCATGATTACCTCGATTTTCGTTCTCGAGGCCGGTCGGTCTTCCTCGCTATGCCTCGCCGGTGGCTGCTCGATTGCCAGGTTCCTTTTTGCCCCGTCTCGGCCGTCCTTCCCTTCGTTCGTAGGTTCTTCTTGTCGGCCCTGCCATGCCCTGTTCCCATTATTCCAAGGCACGGGAGGTTTATACGTGAAGTCCCTGAACTCCCCTGTCGCGTATCTTCTCTGGAGCTCCTTCTTTAGCATGGCACAATCTTCAGTGGCGTGGCCATTGTAGTTATGGTAATCGCAGAATTTGCTCATATCTTTTGGCCAAAATTTCGCCCCAAAACCTCCTCGGCCTCCCGAGAAACCCCCTCGGCCTCCAGACCTCGAGGATCCCCCTCGGTTTCCAGAAAATCTTCCTTGGTCGTTAGAGAACCCTCCCTGGTTCCCCGGGTATCCTCCTCGATCGTCGGGGTACCGTTCTCGGTCCCCCGAGAATCCTCCTCGATCGTCGGGGTACCGTCCTCGGTTTTCCGAGGGTCCTCCCCGATCATCGGAGAATCGTCCTCGGCTTTCCGAGGATCCTCCTCGATAATCAGGGAATCGTCCTCGGTCTTCCGAGGATCCTCCTTGGTAGCGGTCTCTTCGATCATAGTCGCGATCTTTGCGCTCGTCAACGTGATACACTTCTTGCCTTGGAGCTTCCCGACCTCGTCGCTCACCGGGATTTCTTCGGTCTTCTTCTCCCTTTTTCGCTCGGGATGATGAGGCATCTCCTCCGTCCCCACCTTCCCTATTTCCATGCTGCCTTCCCTTGCTTCCACCTTCGTGGATCTTCTTCTGGGCCAAAGTCTCCTCTTCTATTTCCATGAAGAGCGTCGCCCTGTGGAGCGCATCCTCGATCGCCAACGGACGCATTTTTATTAACTCCTCACGGAAAGGAGCCAAATACCATAGCCCATGCTTCAGTGCCTGAATAGCGACGACGCTATCGAGCCCCTGGATTTTGACCTTGACATCTTTGAACCTTCCCACGTATTGTCGGAGGGTTTCTTCTCGCCCCTGTGAGAGGTTCCACAGGGTCGTAACGGTTGCCTCGTTCTGGACGTACATCGAATAGTGCCGCAGGAAACAAGCGACGAGTTCATCGGAGTCGCCTATGGATTCCGATGGTAGCTTAGCAAACCAGTCGCTCGCCGGGCCCTGCAAGCTTTCGACAAAGAGGTGGCACAGTATGGCCTCCAGCTTCGTTTCCTCGCCGCCCACGCGCTCCGTGGCGATCCGAAATGACTTCACGTGGGTGTTTGGGTCCGAAGTTCCTCTGTACTGCGAGAGCCTGACCTTCGGCAATTCTCCTAGCTCCACGCCGCGGATCTTTGCCGAGAAAGGCGTCACCCTGGCCTCCTTCACCAACCTATCGATCTCGGGCGCCGCGCTCGTGGCTTTATGCACCTGCGAGGCTACGTATCCCATTTTCGCTTCCATGCTTGAGGATATCTCCCTCATCGCTCTCTGGACCTCCTCTTGGATTGTTTCCGCTATGGTGGTTGTTAAACCTCCTGGCGGATTCGTCGCATTCGCCGGTGTCACGCCGGCGGTGTTGAAGAGATCCCTAATGATCGGCAGCGCTTGGGGCGTCAGGTTGCCTTGCTCTCCCTCAGCCGTTACTCCAAACGCTCCCCGAGCTGATGATCCCACGATTGTGCTCTCCGGGCCTTCTCTTCTTTGACTCGCCCGCTCCAGAAGGGCAGTAAGTTGTCCGTTCCGCTCTTCCTGCTCTTCTGCATTCCTGGCCGCCTCCTCGGCCACCCGTGTTGCCTCCATTACCCTCGCGTTGGCCTCGGCCAACTGCTGCCGGAGTCTCTCCATGGCTGAGACTTCGTCCCCTTCTTCGGTGATGACGTTATCGCTAGACGACATCTCGCTCCTTCAAATTCCTGGCTGTGAGTTAGAAAGAAAACAAAGCCCCTCGGTGTGCGCCAAACTGTAGAGGGGGTTTTTCACCACCCTTTTCCAGTCACAAAGACAATCATCAAATAATAAATAAAATGACAACAAATGATGAATATCTCTGTTTTATTATAATTTCCGAAATGAGCTCGGTTTTCTTCCGTTAAATAGCTGGACAGATGAAGGATCATGAGCCTCAGATATCTCATTTCTTCGACCTTTTCTATTACAAGATCTCTTTTTCTTTCCTTTGCTGAGTCCTCTTTTCTCTCTCTTTTGTTCGAACAACCAACCCTTACAAATGAGGCTTATCTTGCCTTGTTGGTCACAAGCTCGGTGACAAGCAAGCTTGACTTTGTCTGTGAGTCACAGACGCTACACTTGACTCAGCCTATCGGGATTGACTTTCAGTCAACACCCGAGGACAGGAATCAAACCTCACACTCTATATAAGTCTCATCGGTGAAGCGGTTATGATCAACCCAGAAATAACAGAATCACAACGACTTAGAGAGAAGAGCCAAACAGATTCTAGAGAGAGAGAGACTCTGAGAGGATCTTAGAGAGAGAAACCCGTGGAGTGCCAGGAAAGCTCTGAAGAATCACCGGAGAAGAAGGACGCGGTGGAACGACGGAGAATCACGACAGAGACGAAGGCGACGTACAGTGCTTCGAGTTTCTCAGAGGTGGTCATCGCGGCGTCATGGATCTTCTTCAAGTTTGGTGATTCGTCTCTATCTTCGTGGATCGGTTGAGAAACCCTAGGGAATCGTACGGGGATTGTACGTGGTGGGTTAACCGTAAAGAGAGAGTCTGTACAGTCGGGAATCGACCAAGACGGTGTCGCCGGAGGAGTGTGACGGAGTTAGCCGTGGGTCAGAGAGGTTCGCCGAAGAGAGACGACGGAGAAGAGACAGAGCAAGGGCCACGACGGGGAGTATCAAAGATTGAGTCTTGATCAGAATCAGAGAGTCATCGAACTTCAGAAGAGAAGAAGAAGCTGCGATCGACAAGGCGTGTTTAGCTCTTTACGAAAAGGGGTATCGTTGTAGAAAGGGTGTATTTCTGGGGAAAGTACCCATCTTTGAGACTTTTGTACAAACCTTGTGTGTTGTGTATAAATAAAGCAGATTCTTGTCCACTGTTATTTAGTTTGTCATAATTCCGCAACTTTTGCCTTCTTCAAGGAGTGAATCTTGACCGGGTTGTTGGTGAAATCCCAACAAGTGGTATCAGAGCGAGGAACGTCGTCGAACCGTGGACGGGTTCGTCGAAGGATCAAGAACCGGATATCAAGATGTCAGGGGCAAAGTATGACATGGAAAAGTTCACTGGAAAGAATGACTTTGGTCTCTGGAAAATGAAGATGAGGGCGATGATGGTTCAACAGGGAGTGGATGTGGCTCTTCGCGACGAGAAGGATTTGCCGAAGTTCTCGTCCGATGAGAGGAAAGAGGAGATTTTCCAGAAGGCACATAGTGCTCTGATTTTGAGCCTCGATGATCGTGTCCTGAGGGAAATCACCGAGGAAACCACTGCCCGAGGGATTTGGCTTAAGCTCGATGAGCTGTATAACACGAGAAGTCTCAACAGCCGGCTTGTGCTCAAGAAGAGATTGTACTCGTTCAAGATGCCACCGGGGAAATCCTTTGAAGATCATTATGATGACTTCAAGAGGATCATCTTGGATCTCGAGAACTGCAAAGTCAAGATCGAGGGAGAAGACAAGGCATTGTTGTTGCTTGGTTCTCTCCCCGACGACTATGAAATCCTCTACGACATTCTGGTCTTCGGAAAGGAAACCCTTACCGTCGGTCAGGTTACCGACGCGATAAAGGGTAAGCTTGAGAAGAACAAGTTCGTCAAGCCGGATCGAGGAGGAGAGAGTCTCTCGATGAACCGAGGAAGACCAGAGAAGAGGGATAAGGCGAAGTGGACGCCATCGGACAGATCAATTTCGAGAACGAGGAGCTTCAAGTGTTATCATTGCGACAAGGAGGGGCACATGAAGAGAAACTGCCCAGAACTAAACGCCAATAGACCCTTTGATAAGAACCGAAAATCAGAGGCGGCATGCTCGACGCAGTACACATTGGAAGTGGATATGCCCGAGGTGCTAAACGTCTCGACGGGAGTTGTGCCAACAGCATGGATCCTGGATTCAGGAACCTCTTTGCACATGAGTGGAGTGAGAAGGTGGTTCGAAGAGTTTCACGAAGACGATGGGGGAAAGTCAGTCTCCACGGGCACCGAAGAGTGTTGCTCGGTAGGTGGAGTTGGCACCATCAAGTTGAAACTCGAAGATGGGTCATCGAGGACCCTGAACCAGGTTAGATTCGTACCCAACCTTAAGCGAAATTTCATCTCACTTGGAATGCTTGAGGATTTGGGGTATGAATGGAAAACAGTGAAGAGTGGCTTGGAAGTTACGATTGGCGGAAAGCTATTTCTCAGCGCTTATCGGAAGAATGGGATTTATATCCTACGAGGAGCTACGGCCGATAAGAAGGGTTTTTCGTTCGAGGTGGAGCAACCCGAAGAGGCTTATCGAGAAAGCTCATCGCGAGGATGGATTCCCGATAAGATGCCAAAACTGATGAAGGAAGTTCCGATGACTGGAATTCCCGATGAGGTGTCGAGAATCCCCGATGAGGTTTTTCGACAATGTGGTCCAGCGATGAGAAGTGTCCGAAGAGGTAGGTCCGATGAGCTTACCCGAACATACGTTCACGACAAGGTCTCGCTACGAGACTTCAAAAATAAGGCACTCGAGCAAGCTGCTCGAATAGGGACCACGAAGAGGGCTGTTCGGAAACCCGACGAGAAGAACCAAAGGAGCCGCGACGAGAAGCGTCGCGATGACTTCCTCGAAGAAGAGGAACAGCGAGCAGCGGCAAGGCAAGCTAAAAGCGATGACGAGAAAGACGATGAGCTAGCCCAGAATAAGGAAGAGCGAGGAGATAGCACAGCGACGAGGAGTTCCGCTGGTGATGAATCTTCGACAAGCACTCTCAACACAGAGGATTGGCGAGAAGCCATGAAGAAGCTCTCCAGGGTTATCGAGGAAACCTTGGCTATGAAGCGAAGAGGAATGAAGACAAGGTATCTTCAAGAAGAGGGCCAGGATACTTCATCGCAGCACAAAGAGAAGACCTCGACGGGAAAAGAGGTGCGTTTTGTGGCTGAAATTGAAGTGGCTAAGGAAGGCTTTCGGAGCAAAGCTATCATCGAATATTTCGATGAGGAAGAAGACCTGTTCGGGGTTTGTGGTCTCAAACTCGAACAGGAAGGCGATGGTGGAGGTTGCCCGAGCTTCTAAGCTCGGGGTGACAAGGCTGATGAAGAGTTAGCGTCAGAGACTCAAGGTGGAGATTGTTTGTCACAAGCTCGGTGACAAGCAAGCTTGACTTTGTCTGTGAGTCACAGACGCTACACTTGACTCAGCCTATCGGGATTGACTTTCAGTCAACACCCGAGGACAGGAATCAAACCTCACACTCTATATAAGTCTCATCGGTGAAGCGGTTATGATCAACCCAGAAATAACAGAATCACAACGAATTAGAGAGAAGAGCCAAACAGATTCTAGAGAGAGAGAGAGACTCTGAGAGGATCTTAGAGAGAGAAACCCGTGGAGTGCCAGGAAAGCTCTGAAGAATCACCGGAGAAGAAGGACGCGGTGGAACGACGGAGAATCACGACGGAGACGAAGGCGACGTACAGTGCTTCGAGTTTCTCAGAGGTGGTCATCGCGGCGTCATGGATCTTCTTCAAGGTTGGTGATTCGTCTCTATCTCCGTGGATCGGTTGAGAAACCCAAGGGAATCGTACGGGGATTGTACGTGGTGGGTTAACCGTAAAGAGAGAGTCTGTACAGTCGGGAATCGACCAAGACGGTGTCGCCGGAGGAGTGTGACGGAGTTAGCCGTGGGTCAGAGAGGTTCGCCGAAGAGAGACGACGGAGAAGAGACAGAGCAAGGGCCACGACGGGGAGTATCAAAGATTGAGTCTTGATCAGAATCAGAGAGTCATCGAACTTCAGAAGAGAAGAAGAAGCTGCGATCGACAAGGCGTGTTTAGCTCTTTACGAAAAGGGGTATCGTTTTAGAAAGGGTGTATTTCTGGGGAAAGTACCCATCTTTGAGACTTTTGTACAAACCTTGTGTGTTGTGTATAAATAAAGCAGATTCTTGTCCACTGTTATTTAGTTTGTCATAATTCCGCAACTTTTGCCTTCTTCAAGGAGTGAATCTTGACCGGGTTGTTGGTGAAATCCCAACATGCCTTTTATAGAGTTTACAATGCCTTCCTCCTCTATTTTTCCCGCCTTTATCCTCTTTAATCATCATTTTCTGACGTGATTTGAGGACAGCAGGGTTTATCCTCACTTTATGTCACCTCCGAGCATGCTGCCGTAATGGGTAGGTGCGCCGCATTAAATGCGCATCTTGTCAGCCGTCATTCGGCTTTGCAGGCCTTCGTCGCTGACGCTCTCATCGAGTGAGTAGGTCGGTTTCATTAAATGCACGTCTCTTCGGCTGTCATCGGGCTCTGCGTAAACATCATGACAAAAACTCCTCGTCGAATCGTGATGGGACGCTTCATCGCGACCCGCTTGCTCGCGTGGCTGCGTCTCCTCGCGGATGAACCTCCTCGGGGGTGTCCCTCCTCGGAGACGTCCTTCCTCGAAGATAACCCGCTCTTCGTTGGTGAACTTCCTCGCCTCCCTCATGTCGTTTATGGACAAAACGACACGAGTTGTGTTGAGGATAGATTTGACCAAATCTGACCTCAACAATGATTTTTTTTCTTCCAAAACTAACCCTGATATTTAATTATTAATATTATTTATTTAATAATATAATTGTTGACCAATTTCCCGTATCATTTATTGATTCTTTTCCTAATTAATTTCCATATTCAAATTTAAATTTATTCCCTTACTAATTTCTTTCTCTCTCTCTCCTCATCCCTCGAATTATAGTTACATTTTCGTAACTTCTATAATATTTTTATCGTTTTTGTATTTACTGTTTTATAACTACATTAGTAAATATTGTTACAGTTTTGTTAATTACAATACATAATTACATATTCGTATTTAAAATTACAAAATTACATGAGAAAAGTATTTTTAGTTACGGTTTCATTTATATAATTACAGATTCGTATTTATAATTACGAAATTACATGAGTAAATATTTTATAGTTTCGTATTAAAATTTACAGTTTCAAATTTATGAAAACTACTTCTATGAATATTGGTTATTTATAAAACCACGGATTCGAAATTAAGTTTAAATGCATTTTTAGGCATCTCATTTATGCTACAATTAAGAATGATTATTTTACTATTAAATTGGTTATTATAAGTGTTAATATCGATTAGATTGCCTATAAAATAAGATTAGTTATTCAAATTTTATTTCCCTGTTAAAAAGGATTAGTAAAAAAGTTTAGCTGCAAAATATTATTTAAGATATTATTAACATAATTAAAATAGAAGGGGTATAATTATCACAAATCATTAATCTGGTAGTTTTAAATTGTATTAATATTTTTGGGCAATTTTGTAAGAGGTTTGAATTTCCCTCATTAACCCATTTGTTATTCATAATTAAATTCAAAATTTCCTAATCAAATATTATTGCATTACATTACTTGACTTTCAAAATAAGTATTGAATATCAAGCAAACTCATATTGTCGAGTAAAGACCCGCATTGCCCCGTAAAATTCTATAATACAATTACCTCGGTAAAAATCTATAACGCCCGGTAAAGTACCAACCCGATAAACCCAACTCGTGAAAGCCCAACCCGTCCAACCCCGTGATATGGGCCTTGATGTCTCTTCTAAAACCCGCCCGTACATTGGGCAGGGCTAGTAAAGCCTGCCCCGTTAAATTTAGGGGCCTAAGACCAACTCCACCCGACTACTCTATTTTCTACTCTATTTTTCAGTACATGTCACATCAAACATTACCACATCTCCAACCGAACTCTATTTTTAACACTAAATTAAAATATTCATTTTATATTATTTTTTTCTTATTTATCTCCATACCACTTATTCATTATTTAATAATAAAATATTACTCTATAATGTAATTCAAAATATAAATACACAAAAACTAAAATTAATATTTATTGAATAAAAAAAATTACCACGTTATTTCGCTTTGGTATAAATATTAATATTTCTTAAATTTCAAATGCCATTATTGTAGTTTAAAAGATTATGGTATTTTAAATATTCAATGTTAAAATTTAGAATAAAAAAATATAAATAATTTTAGCAGCAAATATGATATAATTTTAAAGACAGTGATAATAGTATAAATTATAAATTTTAAGAGGACTAAACGATAATAAAAAAAAGTTTTACAGTAATGAACAGTAGTGCGTCATATATGACGCGGTACTGTAGCAGTTTGGCATCCCACGCACGCTATTTTGGTGTGGGTTATGCCGTTTCCCCTAGTGCATTCATAAGAATACAGTTCGGGTGGGGGTGCTGTAGGCCAGGCTGACCCACCCCAGCCCACTTGACACCTCTACACGCACATGTCGATCCGTTAACGTCTGTTAGAATCATTTGACATAAGTATATTTTGAGCGATTAACCCTAATATTTGTATATTTAGTCATGAATAAAAAAAGCAAACAGTATAAAAAGGAAGGGATAGTGGTTGGTTGGTATGGTGTTAGGCTGAGGCAAGGACATGACAAGTAGGCTTCTCTCGCTCAACCAACCACAGACAGGCTAGGCTATGAAATGATTACTTTCTCACAGAGGAAACTCCTTCTGGAGAGCATCCAGGTTCCGTGAATCACAAGCTTCCAACATCTCTGTTCTATCAGCACAGCTGCAACACCACAATTCAAAACTCAGTCTAGTGTCATTTATTTAATCAATTCTATCGCTTAGATTTTTATTTAATAATGTCATTAGATTCTATTTAGTTGGATAATTATATTTAGAGGCTTAATTGAGTCGGACCACGTCCGCCCCACTAAATTGGCCGATGTTCCCGTTTCAAGTATCGATTTTGGCACGCAACACAAACCTCAGCGATATCCTCAAGTACTGCCATGCATTATCTGCCTTCGGATTCATTGTCAGTGCCCGAACATAGTAACGGATGGAATCCTCGTGCATCCCCTACAAAGAACACCAAATCAAATCACAATCTGCAATGCAACCATTAACAACCAAATTACTAAGGAGCACAAATATTGAACCTGGTTCGCATAGCTAATACCCATGTTTGCCCAAGCTCGAACATAATTAGGTTTCAAATCGAGTGCCTGCATGAATTGAGATCGATAAGATAATACCCAACGACTGGATACGATCCGTTTCCACTTAAAAAAGAAAAAACAATGGTGGAACTGGTCAGTAGATACATCATAGTACCCCCTTCCATTTGAGTAAGGGGTTGATGTAGGCATTACCTGCTGATAGGCTACTATGGCATCGGCACTCTGAACACTGTTTGCTTGCGTAGCACCGAGCTTGTTCCAGAGAGAGTAGTCGTGCGGCTTGAGTTTTAAAGCTGTCTGGAATGACTCAATGGCTTTGTCATATTCTCTTGACAAGTTGTAAAGAACACCCAATACTATGTGAACATCTGCATCCTCCGGCGACATTTCAGCAGCTTCTTTGAACAACCGCGAAACCTGCATGCTCCAACGAGCCATAAAAACACATATAATAGCAGCTTCACAAGGCACAAGCAATGTGAATTCAAATATCAACACATACATCGGCATAGTACAGAGTATCGGCCAACTCGGGAGCAGCAAGGACTCCATATTTTGGATGATGACGTAACCAACCATACAGATACTTAAGTGCAGCTGCTTGCTCCAACTCTGCACTTCCAATTTATGTCGTTAACAAACGATGATGACCAATATATCTTATGTCCTATCTGCTACATAGTTCACTAACCGTTGGTGTGACTGACACCCAGAGCAAGAAGCACTTCAAGATGTGTCGGATCAGCCTCTTGCGCCCGCATCATGGCTGCAATAGCCTGCATCAATTGCAATTGAAGAAGATTAACCTCAGTTGTGCATCATGCCAGGCACAATAATTCCTTAACTAGGCCGTCATAATCATTTGTATTCGATTATTTTATTTATTTATTTATTTATTTGAAATGAGACTAGTGCTTATAAGATGTGATTATAGATGACCTGGTGATCATCATCATTCTCTGCATGGGCTATTCCAAGTAGCCTCCAACCTTCTGCATTATCAGGACTTTTGAGAACCTCCGCCTCTAAAGCAAGCACTGCTTCGCTCAAAAGGCCTTTGCGGAAAAGTTCTTGGCCTTCTTTCATGGGATTGGGGTGGCCCACGTAAGGATTCATATCAGCAAACTCATACACCCCCCGAGAACTATCTGCCCGCTGCTTCCCAGCTACTTGCTCGTTCAAATACCTGTAATTCACATCATATGTGCAATACTTATTAACAAGGAAGAAGCATACTTGTTTTTATGAATACAGATACATGTAAGTTATAGACACAACACAACATCATTAAAAAATCGTAAATGGCCTTGAGGCGTTGTCCCGTCATCTCACGAGGTGTAAGCCTTGAGGCAAACCGAGGCGTAAACCTCAATTATAAGAAAAAAGTTCCGAAATATTAGTGTATATCTTATAGTTAATGTTCAACACATATTTCTACATAAAGCTCGAACAATTACTAATTATGAGTCTACCCTACCCTACCCTACCCTACCCTTCCCTTCCCTTCCCTTCCCTTCCCCTCCCTCCCTCCCTCGATTTTTTGAACTCTCCATCTCTTCAAGACCTAAAAAGGGACTCTCCGTCAGCTTCTCTCCCTGCAGCTTGTCGACAAGCGCGATTTTTTTAATCCTTGTGCAAGCCAGTTAGAGTGGTCAAGGAGAGACACATCGAAATACGAGCAATCGTGGCCAACATAAGTTCAGATTCCTCTCAATACAGAAACTTAAATAAGTTATGTGGAATAGTAATAACTTACTCATCATAGGCATTGGCCCAGCTATCGGTAGAAGCTTCCCCAAAAGCTCCTTCACCAACTTGCTTCCCGAATTCGTCTGCCCAGTCATTAATTTGCAAGTTAGAGAACTCATCAACCCACTGATCATTAGTGGACCTGTACTTTCCTTTCTCGGAAGCAAACTCATTTGCCCAGCGATTACTTCCCTGAGAAACCTGCAAAAGGAAAGAAGCATTTACTTAAATTTGGAGGGACGGGGGAATCAGCAACTACTATTACTTCCTAATTGCAGTCAACTAGTACCATATAAAACGAAAACAACCTTGAAACGCAAACGTAGATAGTAACGGAAAAGTTTGATATGCACCAAAAAAAAAATCCATAATGTGCTTGCAAATATAGTATGTTGTACCGTACATATTCATCAGCCCAAGCAGGACCATCATTGTAGTGCTGTTGATATTCTGTTGCCCAATCCCCAGATGATGGAGCTGTTACCTTCACTTGATTATCATCAATACTTAGTTCACCACGACTCATCTTTGATACAAACTGAAGAAACTTCGAATTCTGAATACACAGTTAATATGACAATCAGATCCAATCCATCTTCACGTATATAAAAATGAAAAATTGATTGAGAAAAATGAATGTTGCAATATGATGTCACCAAGATATCCAAGTCCAACAATATATAAAGTAAGAAGCATGAAAAAGACTTGCTAGAGCATATTGCCGGAACAGAATTGTTTCCAAAGCTTATGTTTATGTGCATAAAGATTTCATAAAAGATAACAAAGCATCACCACATGATGAGCAAAACTTTTGAGAAACAATATAAACCTGAAATTTAGGGTCACGGTTTTGAGCCAGTGTGTTGGCAAGCATACGACTCTGCTCCACAGCAGCAAAGTTGGCTACTTTTGCACCTCCCATGTGATCCAACGTTGTCAACTGCGACTGCTCCCATGAGAGAAAAATGTCAAGATTAAAACAGCTAATGATGTACAAAACAAAACTGACATCAATACAGCACACTGGAAATTGATATGCTTTCCATTATAGTGCTGACGGCATAACATGAAGTCTTAAATGAAATAAGCAGTCCAACAGCTAAGTAATATATCAAAGGTATGGTTCCTTGCCTGCTCAAATTCAGAGGCCCAACCACTGGCACCACGTTGGTGTTCAAATGAGTGAGCCCAGGACTCAGGACCTCCTTGCTGCTGCTGGTGGCTAAATTCAGAAACCCACTGATCAGCGGCATGAAAAGTTGGTTTGACGATGCCTTGGGACTCGTTCCAAAAATCATCCATCTCCCCGAATCTGGCAGGTACAAACCCTTTGGCCTGCCCATTGTTATCTATATCTAGAGAATACAAAAGAGCATTGACCTGGAACAAAATATAGACGGTTAATCTCCAATGGCATACTGTGAGGCATAGGATAGGGTTGGGTTGAGTTGAAACCTGTGCGTTGATAAATTCTTCGCCTTTATCAGCAAAGATGTGCCGGGCCATGATGGCGGTGCGATTGAGGATGCATTGCTTGTCACCTTGAGACAATCCCAGCATAGGAAGAGGAGCAGGGCAAAAAGGGATTCCACCGCGACTGGTCTCCACAAACGAATGGAAGAAGTTCGATAGTACTCTTTGAGGCGCACCTGAAATACATACTTTGTTAGTTTCATGACAACTGATCTTCATCTTTACATTAATTGTAAAAGGGCGGTGGTTACCGTCGACAATGGGTTGAGATTGACGGAATTGGGCAGCGTCGGGAGGAAGATGAGATTGGACGTCGTTCCAGGCATCGGACAGCGCGTCATCGCCGGAGCGGAAGGCGCCGATGAAGTCTGATCCCTGTTCCGTTTGGGCGTGAGATGCTGCTGAATACATAAACAAGCAAGCAAGCAAGCAAGAGTGCGAAACCTGGGAGCCCGGAGCAATGAGTGGGCGGTCCAACTCAGAGCCGGGCAGTTCATGGACAGGACGATGCTGCTGCTGCTCGTAGAATCCTGCTGCCGCCGTGGGAATCTCCTCCAGCCTTTCCTTTTTTTGGGACAATCATCGGAAAGTGAGAAGAAGGAGAGAGAGAAGTCAATTTGAAGAAAGTTGGAAAGTACCTTATTCTTGAAGGAAGAGCCGATGAGAGCGCCGGCCAGAGCCCCCAGAGGATTCGCCGGCGAGGAGGAGGAGCCCGGCACCGAACACGCGGCTGCACCGGTCATCAGGTCACGCATCGCCAGATCTTCTATTTATTGATAATAAAAATCCAATTCCCTATGCACTAGCACTTGCAGGCATATATATATATATATATATATATATATATATATATATCTCGGGATTCGTGAAGCCAGGCCCATAACATGGCCCAATACAAGCTTCTTTATCTTAAATTAAGACTTCTTATTCGGATTCATAAGATATGGATATTTGTGAAGGGGAACTTCAATAAGTATGCCCGGTAAAGTAAGTTTGAACGAAAAAATACCCAAATTTAATAAATTTCAAAACTATTCCCGAAATCAATTTAAACCCATGCCTTGGGTTAACTTAACCCAGCTCTCTCACTCTCCCCTCACTCTCTTCTCTTCCTCTCTGCTCACCCAGCGAGCTCGAATGCAACTTCTCCTCTCTCTTCCTCTCTCTTCGCCGCTGACCGTCTTCGTCTCTTCGCCGCCGATCAAATGCAACCCAGACTCCTCCTCGCCGCCGCCGGCAACTTCTCCTTCCTCCAGACTCTCGGAGCTCCCTTCCAAACTCTCGGAGACCAAGCTTCGCATCGTCTCTGCAAGTGCAAACCCAGGAGCTCCCTTCCAAACCCCATCTCTCTTCTCGCCTTTCCTTCACGCCAGAAACCAAGAGTTTCAGAAATCTAGGGCAACGCCATTCCATATCTTCATGTACTTATTATGCATAAAGATTTGATTTTTCAGTTTGTTCGATTTCGATTTTCAGACGCTGGCGCTGAGGAAGAAGGTGGAGATCGAGTACCGCAACGACGATTTCTCCGACGCCGATGCGCTTCTTTCTCAGGTAAGATTCGTTGATCGAAGCAAGAACATCTCAAACTGATTGAATTAGAAGGTGTCAGCCATGAAATTTGGCTTTGCAGAGCTTGAATAGCAAGCAATTCCAAGTTTTAGATTTAGTTTTATTTTACAGTTTTGCAAGGGTATATCTGTCAGGGTGATGCGTTCTTGGGCATGAACCGATTCGATTGTGCTAAGAACGCCCCGTCATATTCTAACGGGTTCAAGTGGGTTCTGCGATTTTGGTTTTGTTTCCCGTTATTGATTTGGTTCTGAGACAAAAAGCAGTGGCTTTTTGCCTTTTGTGAATTGGCCTCTCGTAAACATTAGGAATATCGGTTGTGCATTGTCCTTGGGTGAATCTCTATTTTGATATTTGTGGCTGATGGTTCAGTAAATAATGCTCTATTTTTTCAGCTTTGTATTCATGTTATCAGTATGAAAAGTAAAGGAAATGTACTTATGTTGATGCTTCTCTGTTTGCTTTTTATTGCAGAACACAAAGGAGACCGCCTTTGCTATTAGGAAGCTTCCTTTGATACACTCACCTCTGCATTATGGATTGTCGTACATTACAGTTACACTATACAACACAGCCTCTTAAAAGTCACCAGACTACGGGTTCGATTGTTCGCAACGAAGAAGAAATTAGGGCAGAGATCGGAGAAGAAGACAGTGGAGAAAGCTTCAGTCACTTCAGCTATTCAGCTCTTATCAAACGATCGAAGCTACAAATGAAGTAGGGCTTTAACAAGAAGATTATGTGCGATGGACAAAGAAAGGCTTCCAGTGCTCTTAGCGATCAGTTCTTCGAAGGCATGGGCCTCGGTGGATGCATTGCTCAGCGATTCAGAGCTTGTCGGAGCTTGATTTCAGGGTCTCAGCTGAAGAAGAAAGCCTCGAATTCATGGCTCGTTGTTTAGGACACCTTCTTCTCCACCAAGGTTTGCTGGAAAATTTCTCTGTGTGGACCAAGTGTTCGATAAAATGCCAGACTTAAAGTTCTCTGTCAAAATCTGTTTTTCGGCCCGCCTCTGCACCCAAATCATATTGTTTGTGTTTTAAGTCCCGCAGTTTCGTTACAAATGCTTCATAGGTGCACATGAAGCTCCAAGTGAGAATGACTCACTTTATTGAAACCTTGCCTCGACTTGGTCTCTACCGGTTCATCGGTGTGAATCCTTGTGATTCTTTGTCTTTGTGCTACTCTGGAATCCTCTCCGGTGGTAGGGTCAGTTTTTCGGGACCATGTAACCCATTAATGGGAGTGATGGACCCAGTGATATCGGCGGCACGCCAAGGGCGGGCCGGCCGGGAGCAATGAAGATCCTTTGTTGGAACGCTCGGGGATTATGCAATCCCCGGGCGAGGACCCGCTTACGAAAACTTATTTGTGAGCGGAAGCCGGACATCGTTTTTCTTTCGGAGACGAAGTTGAGCGGTATCCGGGTGGAGAGATTGAAGCGTCAAAGTAATATGGCCAACGGGTTCGGGGTTCACGCCGAGGGCCTTAGTGGTGGAATTCACATCCTTTGGAATGACGCGGTGGAGGTCGATATCCGTAGCTTTAGCAGACGGCATATCGACGTGGGAGTTAGAGACGAGCTCGGGGTGACGTCAAGATTCACGGGTTTCTACGGGGACCCGATCGAAGCTTCTCGGCACCTTTCGTGGGAGCTTCTACGTCGGCTTCATAACGGCGATGCAAGCCCGTGGATGTGCGCGGGAGATTTTAACGAGGTGCTTTACGAGTTCGAGCACGTGAGCCGGGTTCGGAGGAAGACAGCTTCCATGGAGCGCTTCGCCAACGCGCTCGAGGTATGTGATCTTCTCGACTTGGGTTTTGTAGGTGAACCCTGCACTTGGAGCAATATGCAAGTGGGGGAGCGGAACGTCCAAAGTCGACTCGATCGAGCGTGCGCAAACCCGGCGTGGAAGTCGGCTTACCCGTCGGGGAATGTGAAGGTGTTGGGCTTTTGGGGCTCGGATCATAGAGCGCTTCTCATTAACACGAGCTCGGACCCGATGATGCACAATCCCAACTCGGCCATGGGGAGGAGATGGGCCTTTGAGCCGAGTTGGCTCTTAAACGACGGTTGCGCCGAGGTGGTCCGTGCTGCGTGGGGTTCGGGTGGGACCGACTGGGTTTCTAGAAGGTGTGCGGCAAGCCTCGGGAAGTGTCAAAAGGCTCTCCGCGTATGGGCGGGCACGACCTTTGGCAACCGGGAAAAGAGAATCAAAGCGCTCTCGGAGCAGATTGAGCATCTTCACAAAACGGATTTTACTCCGGAAACAAGAGCCGATTTGAGGTCCTTGAACGAGGAACGAGATTCGCTCCTCGTGATGGAAGAGTATCTTTGGAAGCAACGCGCGAGGGCCGATTGGTTACGCGAAGGGGATAGGAACACGGCTTACTTCCACGCCCGTGCCACACGTCGGAGGACGCAAAACCAAATCCGAGGTATCTTGAACGAGGCTGGGGAATGGGTGACATCAGAGAAGGATGTTCGAGAAGTGCTCGACAAATACTTCTCGAACATTTACTCTTCGAACGGCGCCTCGGAGAGGGATTTCGGCTTGATCACGACGGAGGACGTTGCTTCTATTTCGGCGGGGCAACGGGAGATCACCGAGGAGAGGTTCACCGCGGACGAGATCAATGCCGCTCTCTCCTCGATGGGCCCCCGGAAGGCGCCGGGCCCCGACGGCTTTCACGCGGTTTTCTTCCAAAAACTTTGGGGGACCGTGGGGCCGAAGATTCGGGAAGAGTGTTTGGATGTTCTTAACGGGCGGAGGAGTGTGAGAGAATGGAACGCCACCAACATTGTGCTCTTGCCCAAGGTGAAGAACCCAAGGAGAGTACAAGACTTCCGACCGATTAGTTTGTGCAATGTGCTTCTCAAGCTCGTCTCCAAAGTGGTCGCTAATCGGATAAAAGACGCCCTCGCCTCCATCATCTCGGAAGCTCAAAGCGCTTTCGTTCCCGGACGCTTGATTACGGACAATGCCGCCATCGCCTACGAGCTTCTTCATTCTATCCGGCAAATCCGTCATCAAAAGAAGGGGGCGATGGCCATAAAGCTCGATATGAGCAAAGCTTACGACCGGGTCGAATGGGGGTTCGTGGAAGCAATGTTGCATCGGATGGGGTTCGGGCCGCGAATTATAGCCGTGGTACGGGACTGCATTTCGACACCGGTCTTTTCCATCGTCCTTAACGGAAGAACCGGAAATTCTTTCTCGCCGACCCGCGGACTCCGGCAAGGTTGCCCTTTGTCGCCGTACCTCTTCCTAGTGTGCGCGGAGGGCCTTTCCGCGCTCATCCGAGGGCAAGAGAGGCTTGGACTCCTACACGGTTTCGCGTGCCGTCGGGGAGCCCCGTCGGTGACACATCTTCTCTTTGCGGATGACTGCATCATCTTCGGGGAGGCGAGTGTCGGGTGCGGCCAAGCTATTAGCGGTGTCCTCAAAGTTTACGAGAAGGGGACGGGACAAACCGTTAACACGGATAAGTCCATGGTGAGCTTTTCACGAAATGTAGTCGAGACACATGGCGGATCCATCTCACGGGTGCTTGGTATGCGGGCCGTTCCGGACCTCGAGTCTTATCTCGGGCTTCCGGTACACGTCGGCCAAAACAAGTGCGCGGTCTTTAGCAAGATCACGGCCCGGGTCAAGAAGCATCTCGGGACGTGGAAAGCAAAGCTCTTCTCGGCCGGGGGGCGGGAAGTCCTGATCAAATCAGTGGTGCAAGCCATCCCCACCTATCTCATGAGTCTTTTCCGGCTCCCCGTCCGCACCATCAAAGATCTTCACGCTACTACCGCTCGGTTTTGGTGGGGCGGGTCGGAGGAATCGAGAAAGATCCATTGGCGGAGATGGGACGTTCTCGCAAAGCCGAAAGGGGAAGGTGGTTTGGGCTTCAAGGACATGGGTGATTTCAACCGGGCCCTCGTAGCACGGCTTTCGTGGCGGATCATCCAAAATCCTGGTTGTCTCCTTGCGCGGATTCTAAAAGCTAAGTACTACCCCGACACCTCGATCCTCGACTTCAAATGCAAGGGACGTCCCTCGTTCCTGTGCAAAAGTCTGTGTTGGGGACGAGACTTGCTTAGACGCGGCACGAGATGGCAAATCGGGGACGGCAACGTAAGGGTCCACGGCCAACCCTGGATCCCTCGGCCTGGGGCTTTCTTCGCCACCTCAGAGGCTCCGGACGACGGGTATCCGTGGCGGGTAGCCGATCTAATCTCCCACGGCCATTGGGACCTCTCTCGGGTCGAGGCCCTCTTAACCCCCTACGATGCGGAGGCCGTCTTGAGGATCCCGGTAGGGAAGGGTCTAGATCGACTTGTCTGGCACCACGAAGACAACGGGATCTACTCGGTGCGGTCCGGTTACCGACTAGCTAGGTCGGAAGCACGGTGCGGACCTTCGGGCTCGGGAAAGGGGGAGCCGAACTGGTGGAAAGCCTTATGGGGCACGGCGATCCCCGCGAAAGTGAAGCACATGGTGTGGCGCGCGTGGTCGGAAGCTCTTCCGACCAATGGGGCACTTCGGATCCGGGGGGTAGACGTTCTACCCTTTTGCAACTTTTGCGGGGCGCTCCCGGAGGACGCCTTACATGCTATTTGGGGGTGTGAGAGGGCCAAGGCCATTTGGGCATCATCGACGATCCACAGGTGGGTGGAAAAGACGGGGGAGATTCCGTTTCGGGAGTTGTGCTACCGGGCGCTCGAGAGTCTTTCCAAACCGCACTTCGAGCTCTTTTGCGGGCTAATTTGGGCGGCGTGGTCCGACCGGAACCTTCGCCTCTTCGAGCACCGCGTACGGGCCCCAGAGACTTGGGTGGAAGAAGTCGACGGATGGTTCACAAGTTTCAAGCGGTGTGCGTTCGCGACGGAGAACCACCGCTCGCCGAGGGAGGACGTACCGAGGGCTTGGTCCGGGCCGGCTGCGGGGAGCCTCAAGCTTAACGTAGACGCGGCTTGGGACAGGGAGACGGAACGGGCAGCGGTGGGAGCAGTTGTCCGGGACCACCACGGTCGGGTTATGGGAGTCATGGCTTGTTTGGTCGACCGTGTAGACTCGGCACTCACCGGAGAGTGCATTGCGATGCGACGGGGGCTTCTCTTCGCACGCGAACGGGGGTGGAAGATCGAGCATGCCGAGACGGATTGCTTGCGGGCTTCCCACCTCACCAAGGCACGAGACTCGTTGGGCTTGCAAGGTCCGATTATTGCGGAGGTGCAGGAGCTCGGCCGAGAGCTAGGCGGAACCGGAGAGTGGATTTGGGTTCCACGGGAATGTAACGAGGTGGCTAATGCTTTGGCCAAGAGACGTCTCTCTTCTCTTGTTTTGGACCTTGTGTGTCCTTATTGTCCGGAGTGGCTTGTAGCAACAGTGTTGAGGGATTCTCCTCCCCAACTCCTTTGATTGAATGAAATCAAATTGCTTTCAAAAAAAAAAGGAAGCTTCCTTTGATCAAGGCCAAGAGATATTTGGAGGATGTCCTTGCCGTGGGGGTTTAATTAGTGCCCAAAAGCTGTTCGATGAAATGAATAACATAAACGTCATGTCGTGGACGAGCTTGATTTGCGGTTATTAGGTTAGGGTTTGATTTCGGGTATTAGCTTAGGGTTTGATTGGGGATCTTCCGAATGAATTGAAGGCATACACGTGGGGCTGCCCTAAAAAATTGTAAGAGCGGGACGTTCGTAAAAGAAATCGAAAAAGAAAGGCGGAAGACCGTGGCCATAACCGTGCATCATGCAAGGCTCGTGCATTGGTGTGATGTTTCTTTTTTATTTTTAGAAAGTGTTAAAACTTTGATATTCGTATGCTTTTTATTTGTGTGAAGCTACTATATTTTATGACATTAGTATGGTTGTTTCCATGTTTCTTTTTATTTGTCTAATGCTTTTTTTAAAAAGTTTGAAAGATTAAATTTATTTCATGTTTTTTGTTGAATAAATATGGTTAATAAACTGTTGTCCCCCAACACTAATTTATATCCCGTAAAATTGTATAGGAAAAACTGTACACCCTGAAGGAGAAAACTGTTGAAGTGGATTTTAAAACTGTACATTTTTTTTATTACGCAAAATTGTGTAACTAAATTTTATTACGCAAAATTGTATACGAAAAATTGTTCACCCTCTAGGAGAAAACTGTGTAAACCGATTTTAAAACTGTACATTTTTTTTTCACCCTTAAAGATTAAATTTATTTCGTAATAAACAGGGACAAAAAACTGTTAACCCGCAAGACCAAAACTGTGTAAAGCGAATTTCAAACTTTGTAACTAAATTTTATCACGCAAAATTGTATACGAAAAATTGTTCACCCTCTAGTGGGAAACTGTGTAAAGCGATTTTCAAACTGTACATTTTTTTTTTACCCTTAAGGATTAAATTTATTTCGTAATAAACAGGGACAAAAAACTGTTAACCCGCAAGACCAAAACTGTGTAAAGCGAATTTCAAACTGTGTAACTAAATTTTATCACGCAAAATTGTATACGAAAAATTGTTCACCCTCTAGTGGGAAACTGTGTAAAGCGATTTTCAAACTGTACATTTTTTTTTTACCCTTAAGTATTAAATTTATTTCGTAATAAACAGGGACAAAAAACTGTTAACCATCAAGACCAAAACTGTGCAAACTAAATTTCAAACTGTGTGACTAAATTTTATCACGCAAAATTGTATACGAAAAATTGTTCACCCTCTAGTGGGAAACTGTGTAAAGCGATTTTCAAACTGTACATTTTTTTTTTACCCTTAAGGATTAAATTTATTTCGTAATAAACAGGGACAAAAAACTGTTAAACCTACAGACCAAAACTGTGCAAACTAAATTTCAAACTGTGTGACTAAAAAACTGTGCAAAACAGGGAAAAATAACTGTTAACCCTGGAGACCAAAACTGTGCAAAGCGAATTTCAAACTGTACATTTTTTTTTACCCTTAAAGATTAATTTTATTCCGTGCAAAACAAGGACAAAAAACTGTTAACCCTCGAGACCAAAACTGTGCAAAGCGATTTTCAAACTGTGTAACAAAAATTTTTCACGCAAAATTGTACACGAAAAATTGTTCACCCTCTAGGAGGAAACTGTGCAGAGCGATTTTCAAACTGTACATTTTTTTTTACCCTTAAAGATTAATTTTATTTCGTAATAAACAGGGACAAAAAACTGTTAACCCTCAAGACCAAAACTGTGCAAAGCGATTTTCAAACTGTGTAACAAAATTTTTTCACGCAAAATTGTACACGAAAAATTGTTCACCCTCTAGGAGGAAACTGTGCAGAGCGATTTTCAAACTGTACATTTTTTTTTTACCCTTAAAGATTAATTTTATTTCGTGCAAAACAGGGACAAAAAACTGTTAACCCTCAAGACCAAAACTGTGCAAAGCGATTTTCAAACTGTGTAACAAAATTTTTTCACGCAAAATTGTACACGAAAAATTGTTCACCCTCTAGGAGGAAACTGTGCAGAGCGATTTTCAAACTGTACATTTTTTTTTTACCCTTAAAGATTAATTTTATTTCGTAATAAACAGGGACAAAAAACTGTTAACCCTCAAGACCAAAACTGTGCAAAGCGATTTTCAAACTGTGTAACAAAATTTTTTCACGCAAAATTGTACACGAAAAATTGTTCACCCTCTAGGAGGAAACTGTGCAGAGCGATTTTCAAACTGTACATTTTTTTTTACCCTTAAAGATTAATTTTATTTCGTAATAAACAGGGACAAAAAACTGTTAACCCTCAAGACCAAAACTGTGCAAAGCGATTTTCAAACTGTGTAACAAAATTTTTTCACGCAAAATTGTACACGAAAAACTGTTCACCCTCTAGGAGGAAACTGTGCAGAGCGATTTTCAAACTGTACATTTTTTTTACCCTTAAAGATTAATTTTATTTCGTAATAAACAGGGACAAAAAACTGTTAACCCTCAAGACCAAAACTGTGCAAAGCGATTTTCAAACTGTGTAACAAAATTTTTTCACGCAAAATTGTACACGAAAAATTGTTCACCCTCTAGGAGGAAACTGTGCAGAGCGATTTTCAAACTGTACATTTTTTTTTTACCCTTAAAGATTAATTTTATTTCGTGCAAAACAGGGACAAAAAACTGTTAACCCTCAAGACCAAAACTGTGCAAAGCGATTTTCAAACTGTGTAACAAATTTTTTTCACGCAAAATTGTACACGAAAAATTGTTCACCCTCTAGGAGGAAACTGTGCAGAGCGATTTTCAAACTGTACATTTTTTTTTACCCTTAAAGATTAATTTTATTTCGTAATAAACAGGGACAAAAAACTGTTAACCCTCAAGACCAAAACTGTGCAAAGCGATTTTCAAACTGTGTAACAAAATTTTTTCACGCAAAATTGTACACGAAAAATTGTTCACCCTCTAGGAGGAAACTGTGCAGAGCGATTTTCAAACTGTACATTTTTTTTTACCCTTAAAGATTAATTTTATTTCGTAATAAACAGGGACAAAAAACTGTTAACCCTCAAGACCAAAACTGTGCAAAGCGATTTTCAAACTGTGTAACAAAATTTTTTCACGCAAAATTGTACACGAAAAATTGTTCACCCTCTAGGAGGAAACTGTGCAGAGCGATTTTCAAACTGTACATTTTTTTTTTACCCTTAAAGATTAATTTTATTTCGTAATAAACAGGGACAAAAAACTGTTAACCATCAAGACCAAAACTGTGCAAAGCGATTTTCAAACTGTACATTTTTTTTTTACCCTTAAAGATTAATTTTATTTCGTAATAAACAGGGACAAAAAACTGTTAACCCTCAAGACCAAAACTGTGCAGAGCGATTTTCAAACTGTACATTTTTTTTTTACCCTTAAAGATTAATTTTATTTCGTGCAAAACAGGGACAAAAAACTGTTAACCCTCAAGACCAAAACTGTGCAAAGCGATTTTCAAACTGTGTAACAAATTTTTTTCACGCAAAATTGTACACGAAAAATTGTTCACCCTCTAGGAGGAAACTGTGCAGAGCGATTTTCAAACTGTACATTTTTTTTTACCCTTAAAGATTAATTTTATTTCGTAATAAACAGGGACAAAAAACTGTTAACCCTCAAGACCAAAACTGTGCAAAGCGATTTTCAAACTGTACATTTTTTTTTTACCCTTAAAGATTAATTTTATTTCGTAATAAACAGGGAAAAAAACTGTTAACCCTCAAGACCAAAACTGTGCAAAGCGAATTTCAAACTGTGTAACAAAATTTTATTACGCAAAATTGTACACGAAAAATTGTTCACCCCGTAGGAGGAAACTGTGTAAAGTGAGTTTCAAACTGTACATTTTTTTTTTACCCTTAAAGATTAATTTTATTTCGTGCAAAACAGGGACAAAAAACTGTTAACCCTCAAGTGCAAAACTGTGCAAAGCGAATTTAAAACTGTGTAACAAAATTTAAAACAGTTCAAGAACTGGGAAATTACGCAAAGTGTGAAATATTGGCTAGACCGTTTTTTGCCTCATATTGTACCGTTTTTTGTATTGTCTTCGACAATTTTTAGGTTTCGGAAAAAGCTTTAGACAATTACAAGTCTATATTTAGTTAGACAATTTTTAACATAAAAAATGGTTGTTTTGTGCATCTTTGTAGGCACTTTGGAAAGTACGAAATATTGGTTATACAGTTTTTTGCCTCAATTTGGACCGATTTTGATATTGACTTACACAGTTTCTGGGTTTCAAAAGTTACGTAGTTTTGAAAACCATTGACACAATTTTTGTGGGTAAAATGTACGCGTATCTCAAACCATGAATGACCAAGCACCAAACAATGTAAAAACCTTAAGCAGAGCAAAAATAAGAAATGAAAACACTGATGCTTAAACCTTTATCGAACCCAAATGATCAAGCACTGTAATTGAAAAATTAAATCGATATGTAAGAAGCAAACGACGTACACACACTTGAAGTGCTAAAAACGACCAATGGATACGCCTTCGAATATGTTATTTTAACCACAAATTTTGCACTGTTTTAGAACCAAATGCACTAGAACTCATTATTTACAATTACTATTAAATGAAGACACACAAAAAAGAGACCGTGTAATAAGTCTGTTGTTTTCCATCCTCATTTTCAACCGTGTCCGAGATTAAAGGCCTGCTTACATATCTCCGTGGGTCAGAGTCGGAGTCGTCGTGGCGTGGCGTCGCTCCACCGGTGTGCTGCAGCGGGACCATCTCCGTATTCGTCATCACTGTTGGAAGAACGTGTCAGAAAAATTGCAACTAGATGAAAACCGAGTGTTCTTTACTATCAACAAAAATAACAGACGATTAACGTCAAAACAATAACTCTAAAACAATCGATATCTCGAGAAAATGACCCATCCAAAACCGAAAGCAACTAACGGTTTTCAACCGAATCGATCAATCTACGTGTTGCATCAATATGTTCTCTTACTCGACAGAGCACCAAAGAAGACAAGCGGGCGCTTAATTAGATTGAACCGAACTAACACGCTTTCAATTCGCTCGAACCCGGTAATGATTTGAAATCAAAGATTTGAAGTTTCAATAATGACCATAGTCATACATACTATCCTGGAGTTTGAATAAAGCACAAAATTCATATATCAGACTCTCTCAGTCAATTCTTCAAACAAGTAGAGCGCAAACCCTAACTTTCCCAATTGTCGAAGAACTCGGATTCGAAGAATGCCCAAACCTAAACGTCAAATTCACCGATCGTACCTTCCCATCCCTGACGAAGCTTGCGATCTCCGCATGCCAGTCGCTCGAATCCCTCGGAGGCTTGGTCTCGAAGGTGACCTCGCTCACCATTTCCAACAACGAGAAGCTCCTCTCGAACTGCTTGAATCAGGATCTTACAGGCGAACAAAATCAATCCCTAAAACTAACAAAATCAAGCCACAAACTTAGGTTTCGTCGTGCACAAACAATGGAGAGGGTTGCCTGAGTTTCGAGCCCGGTGGGTTGCGGGGTTTCGTCGGCGAGGGCGATCTGGGCAGCGTCACCTGGGTTTCGTCGGCGATGGCGATGGCGACGTCGCCTGAGTTTCTTGAGGGGCGAGGGTTGGTTGCCTGAGTTTCGAGCGAGGTGGGTTGTTTCGTCGGCGAGGGAGCGTCGAGCTGGGTTCTTCGAGCCCTATTTTGATTTTTCTTTTCTTTTGCTGAAATGAGGGGAATGAAGGAGAGAGGAAGGGAGAGGGTTTGGGTTGGTTAGTTTAACTATGGGTTTGGGTTAAAAATGAGATTGAGGAATAGATTTGTAACTTATTAAAAACGGGTACTTTTTCGTTCTTACTTACTCAACCGAGCATATTTATTGAAGTTCCCCTTTGTGAATAAAACCTTAATTATAATTTATAATTATTATTATTATTATAACCAAGCTTATTTGCCTAGTGTTAATTCCTTCCACTGCAATATGACTCTTCATGAAGTCTTAAGTTCAATCCCTTGAGACGCAAAAATTGCGTATATATATAATCTTGGTCGATTGTGCCTACGACCAATAGTGTCTGTTGTTATTACCGTGATAATATATCTTGTAATGAGTACATGTAAACTTAATTTTTTTAAAGATCTCAATGTTGGCTTCGATGCATTTTTTTACAATTAATTTTTTTTTTAATAAAATTGTGCTATCGGTCAAGGTTACAATGCACTCTCATATTACTAAATATATTCAGTGTAAGAATAGAATGCATAATTGACATAATTAAATTTTAATATATAGTCATTGATAGATAATAATTATTTTAAGAACAATACAAATATAGAATTAAAATTAGTTATATGTTATTCTATCATCGAACCATTACATGTATATTTATTTTAATAATTATTTACTTTATTAATATTAATAAATTTATAAATATATGAATAAAAATAAGAATATATATGTAATATTTTTAAAAATGAACGTTAATATATTTTAATATCTTTTATTTTACGAACGTAATAATATAATTTATTAATATTAATAATGTATATTTTAACATCTTTTTATTATAAATTCAATTTTTTTTTTTAAAGCGTCAAAACTATATATTCCCATTCATCACTGGATTCATCTCGTTGACAGCTTTTCCAATGGTATTTTTTATGAATCAATTGGAGATTTGTAAAAAAAAAGTCATGGAGTTTAGAAGTATTGTGTAGAAGAGATAAATAAAATAATATACATGAATAGCATGTTAAATTGAAAAAGTAGAAGAAGAAAGTGAAAAAAAAAAAGAGTAATTAAGGGGAGAGAAAAGTGTTTGGAAGCATTTTCCAAAAGCATTTTGTGTTTTGGGAAAAGATTCCTGTGGAATATACTCTTAAAAACATGATTGATTATTTTTTTCATAAAATATTTTTACAAAATGCATTTTGATTTTACTTACTTTTGCTTGCAAAATGAAAACACCTAAAAGATGTTTTTATTTTCTCATCTACCTTACATGTCATTGTTACCTCATATTTCTTAATTTTAATTTTAATTTTTCTTTCTTCTACCTCTTATATCGTGCATTAAATATGGAATATTATATATTATATGTATTATGAAGAATAATGATATATATGTATGTAACACTGTATAATATATGTTACATAATATACAAAGGTGATATTATAAATACTTACATATATTATTATAATTATGTATATATAATTATACATAATTAGTAATTTACATACTATGTTTAATAACATAATATCACAGAGGTGTATAGTATTCCATAATAGTTTGTAATTTTATATGAATAAAGTGCATAATGTTATTGATTGGATTATAGTTTGTATGTTTCAAGTGTATAATGTTATTGATTGCATAATAGTTTATTTGTAAACAAAGACGTATGATATTACGTATCATAATTTTATAATATTGAATAATTGAATATTATGTATAGTGTAAACAGAGGTATATTATGTATAAAAAAGTGTATAATGTATGTGTACATATAATTTTACAGATGGTTTTAATTAATTGCAAATGATTTTTTTAACTAAAAAAATTAAACCAACCTTTTTTTTTTAACTTTTTGACAATAATAATAGAAAGCAAAACTAAATACAAAAAAAAATAAACCAAACACAGTTTTAGTTTTCTTTTTCAAAAAACAGTTAATCAAAATTGTAACCAATCACTTTTTCAAAACGTTTTTATAAAGCTGTTTGAAAAAATAAAAAATGCAAACATAAAATGAAAATGGAAAACGCTTCCAAACACTACCAATAATCTAGCTAAAAAAGAGGTTAGTCAGACTCATCCAGATGTATAAATGAAAAAAAAAATCTTAATAACTCTAAATCTGAACCATTACGATTCAGATGTTCATTAAGTCCAAACAAACACACCATAATGTCACGTCCCGCGCGTTCTCCATTTGGAAAGGCGCATTTTAGGGAGGTTTATATAGGAAGTCTCCAGATTTCTCAAGAATAACCTACATTATTCTTGAAGGATGGAGAATGGTGTGCAGTATTCTAGACTTGTCTAGAGTACTCTAGAAAGATATGAAACCTAAACGATGGAGAGTTTCTAAAGCATTCTAGGAAGTCCTAGTTATGTGTAAAGGTTTCTAGAGTTAGTAAAATAGTATAGAATTATCTAGAGATTTAATCTTAGCCATTAATTAAATCATTCCTAGTCATCCATTGTAATCTATGAAGCCTATACAAAGGTGGGGCTCCTTCGTTTGTTAATCATCCAAGAAATTTAATCTAGAGTTTCTCTCACTAAACTTTCCCTTTCTAAACCAATCTCTCCAAACTAATATCTCTTGTCTTTGTGTGAGTTTGAGTGTTCTTCAAAGGCTTTGCGTAGAGGATTCGGGTTAGGCTAACTTAGTAGCTCGGGGGAGTGAAGCTAAGTTCCGCACGAGGGCTTACGAGTAAGACTAAAACTTAATCACGTGACACTAAGCCCACTAAGTCGGTGGTGACGTGAGGCATTAGAATTTAGAATTTAGAAGAGAAAGATGAGGATCAATCAAGAGAATTACTTAATCATTTAAAAATATCGTAAAATCGGTACCCTTGCGAAGGTGGTCATTAAGCCCACTAAGTCGTTGGTGACGTGATGTTGGGAAGTGTTGGGAAGTTCATTACGTTTCCCGATAATATTATCACGATTTATGTCGTCAAGCCGTACGAGTAACATTTAAAAAATATTTAAAGCGGAAAAACTTATTACCTGTACAACGATTTGAACATCGGATAATAACCAAAAATCAAGATCTGATAAATTATTACTAATTTAAATTTTCATAAATTCATTATTAATAATAAAGTCTATAGGAAATAAATAAAGGTTTGCATTTATTGACCCAATGCATAAGGTCGTACCTCAGGTGATGACGATTTCGGCTGCGCATTTTGAACTGGGCAGGGTTTCGCCGATTCTGAGAGAAACTCCCGTGATCTTTCGGGATATTCTCCTGGACTCCTCGTACCGAAGCGTGGGCTTCGCCAGCAGGACTCCGTCGCAAAAACTTTAACTGATGGTTCTTTTAAAGCTTTCGTAGAACAACGTCTCACTAAGCCGAACCAGAAAAGAGAGATCAGAGGCTAAGAAATTCGCAGACTCTAGAGAGAGAGAGGGATCGAATTCTTGCTCTGGGGAAGGTGTGTGAATGTGTAGAATGAGTCTTGTATTTATAGGCTCATGGAGTAGCCAATAAGGGAAGCTTCCATGCATAAATTTTGAATTCTATAATGGGCAAATATAATTAATCACTCCAAACCAATGGCCAAGATTGAATCCAAATAATTAAATTAAATTATTAACCTCTGATCTCAATATCACACATTAAATGTCCTGGTGCAACACCACCATTTAAATTTGTGACATGTGATTAAATTTCACATATTTACGAAAACGGTCGTAAACTTGGAAATTCTCTAAATCACAAACCGTACGGAGAAACGACTCGGTTCCAAAAGCAAAGTTTCTTAGAATTTAATTTCCAACAACTTTTCAGTTGATGAAAAATCCTAATTCAACTTTCTTTTATCAGTTAAATTTCCAGCACCAAATTTTGGTACTTTTGCCACGTCAAAAATAAAACTTCCAAAGTCTGACAAAGACTCTAGTTTTATGAATCCCGACAAATGATAAAACATATCAAATTTTTAAATCACGTACGTATCATCCGTTCCGGAGCTATCCTGGGGACCATGGACCCGTATCACTGAAGCTCCAACGAACTGCTAGTGGTTCGTCAAACCTCGGTGTTATTCCACTATAAACCCGAGGCTGCACTCTCTAGTGATACAATATATATTATTCCCTTTATAGAAAAGTGTCCATTGATACAATCAAATTCGGGTTATTGATCTTTCACTTGATGATCCACACACGAGCAGGCGGTTTTTACCGTTTTGCCTCTCATTGCATTTTCATCCTTAACTCAGTTAGTAATATTGTGAGTAACCCACTTATGGTTTCGATTCATAAGTTGCGCACGGGTACCTCTCATTTCTCACCACTAACAATCAAGGGAATCATCTTAACTCCGGAGACAGCTATGTGATGTCCGTTTCTATGACCAAGCTACCCTTATCTGTTGACTATCATGTTCCCAAAATAGCAGCATTGGGAACGACAGTAAATGTGTTCTTTAACAGTTAAATCAAAGAATAATCAAGTCAACAGTCCAGGCTCGAGGTCACTTAGGACTTAGATCGGATATCCATTTGATCATCTACTAGTGACTCAACTCCAAGTTGTCAGTGACAGTCTTATATGACAACTTCCGGAGTTTAAGTCAGGTCCAGTCCAGTATGAAGTCGCTTCATACTTAATGCACTTCTAGTGAGTGTGACACACACACACTTAATCTAGAATAAGATTATATCACTTAGTCACATTAATGACTTTATCCAATTAATGAGCTCCCACTCAGTTAATCAAGTCACGGACATTTTAAGTTCATTTATTATGATTATTAATTCTTCCGCACATTGACTCGGTTGTGATAATAATAACATAATTGCATCATTTATGAACTATGGAACAAACATTCTATTTTACTCTACCAGAAACTATAATAAGTAACATTTTTTATTCAACAATTTTGGTCAAAATCTTTTACAATTAGGGAAAAGACAACTTGTTTAAGGACACATGTCCGACACGTGAGGCATTAGAATTTAGAATTTAGAAGAGATATATGGGTATCAAATATCAATCAAGAAAATCACTTAATCATTTAAAAATATCGTAAAATCGGTAGTACACTTACGAAAGTGGTGATTAAGCCCACTAAGTCGATGGTAATGTTGTGAGGCATTAGAATTTAGAAGAGAGAGATGGGGATCAATAAAGAAAATTACTTAATCATTTGAAAATACCTTAAAATGGGTAGTACCCTACCCTTACTAAGGTGGTAATAAAGTCCACTATAGATTAAGCACACTAAATCGGTGGTGACGTGAGGCATTCTAATTTAGAATTTAGAAGAGAGAGATAAGGATCAATCAAGAAAATTACCAAATTATTTTAAAATACCGTAAAATCGGTAGTACCCTTACTAAGGTGGTGCTTGACATCAACACCCGCAAATGGTACCACCTACCACTTGCGGTAGTACAATATTTCCCGTATTTTATTTCTTAAGAAAACAATTTTTGTATAAGCACTTAATTTGTAATTTGGTTTTCCAAACTAAATTCTATTTCTAGATTTTTTTTTTTGTACGCTTAAATGTGAGGTAGTGTCTACTAGAGACAATAGATGATGGGAAGGCACAATCTATTTGATGCTCTTACCGGATTGGGTGCTTTCGATTCCTTAGCAGAGTTAATTCGATCTTCTCTCCTTTCTTTGAGGTATGGTATAAAGAAAGATGACCAAGCGGATAAAACCAAGGTGTTAAATGTCGCTAGCCGATGTCGTTTTGAATTTTTTATTTTACGAGTATACCGCTTGTCGATGGACATGCCGACGACAAATCGGAATAAAGGGCATGCCGCAATGCCAAAATTACCGCATAAGTTTCATGCGGGTCGAGTTCCAAATCAAAAGTATGACGAGCTCCGGCGAGAGAATTTGGCCCGAAACTAGGTCAGGGTCAAGTTCTAACTCAAAGCTAATTGGCTAGACGAGGACCTTCTAAGGTTGCCTTTGACGCATAGGGTAGTCGAAATCCTTCCAAGGTCGTCGTCGAGGGCTTATTAGGGGCGTCGTTGTCTTGCGGGGTCATCGGTGTCCATCAGAGGTTGCCGTAACCTTGTCGTGTCGCCTAGACCGGCTTCTTGGAGGTAGTCTTTGGTCTCGGATTGTGTATTAAAGGCTTCGTCTTCTGGGCTTCGCCTAATGAGTTCGGATTTGAGTTTATGGACCTTGACCTGAGTCAATGGACCTTAAATTTTATAAATGGGCCTTAACTTTTATTTTTAATAATCTAAAAACTAAAAAGGACTTGGATGGAAATTGGGAATAGTTTAGTTGTGTTGTGTAGGTAGCAAGTTAATCATACGAAGACTTGGCGAGTACCCCTTCCTTCAGACTCTATAAACCTCTCTCTCTCTCTATCTCTTCCGATTCGACGGAGACACTTCGAGACGAAGAAGAAGATGAAAATCACTGTAATGTCAGACGACGAACAGATCGTCTCTTTAGACGTCGATCCTCATGAATCTGTATCCACTTTCCCCCAATTTCATTCCTTTCTCGAAATCGATAAATTGATCTGTGATTCGGGAATTGCCTCTTCGTTTTTGTAGGTCGAAAACGTGAAAGCCCTGCTTGAGGTCGAGGTACGTAAATTCGTTTCGTTTGCAAAGTTAGAAGCTGAAGCTGAAGATTAGGTTTGAATTTGCGCGCAGACTCGCGTGCCGTTACAGCAACAGCAGTTGCTATACAATGGGAAGGAGGTCAGCAATTCTGAGAAACTCAGTGCGCTCGGCGTTAAAGACGACGACTTGATCATGATGGTTTCCAAACCCGCTTCTGGGTATGCATTGCTCCTTTATCAATCGCCTTTTTAAGTTTCCATCATTCATTGTTAGACTATTTTTCGAATTTCTCAGTGGCTCCGCCTCTGCCTCTACCCGCGAGCTCGGTTTAACTTCAGATGGTTCTGCCGCGAACCCCGAAGCTTTCCAGAGGCAAATTCGAAGCGATTCTAATATGCTGGAGCAGCTGTTTCAGGTACATTGTGACTTTGAAATAATTCTTTTGCTTGAAGTTTATCTAGCGGCAATCGAATATATCGGGCTCTTTAAGTACAGGTATCTAAACCAGAAATAATCTCCATTACCGGGCTCTTAGCATTTGTTCTTCTTTCTGATTTGAGCTCCTTCTTGATGGGAACTTGTTTCTATCTTTTATAGAATGATCCAGAACTGGCACAAGCGGTTATGGGCGACGATCTAAATAAGTTGCAAGAGCTTTTACGACAGCGTTTCAGGCAGAGGTCTGAATATCAACGCCAAAAAGAAGAGGAGCTTGTAAGTTCAATTATTTGTAAATTGAAACCGCGGCAGCTAAATTGTCTTGTGCTTTATTATTGCAAGTTTGATCTACATCTTCATTTGTTGCATGTTTTAGGCCCTTCATTATGCAGACCCATTTGATGTTGAAGCTCAAAAGAAGATTGAAGCTGCTATTCGACAGGTGATTGTTTTTGCCTTTGCTATGGAATGACTTCATTACCCTTTTCTATACATTATTTTAAATTTATATTTGCAGAAAGGGATTGACGATAATTGGGCAGCTGCGCTAGAACACAACCCCGAAGCTTTTGCTAGGGTGGTACGTGCTCTATTTATCTTCATCCCGTTGTTTTCGTGCATTTCGTTTGTCTACTCTCTTATATCCAGTAAATTCTATGAAATTTGTATGCGCTTGTTCAGATTATGCTGTATGTTGACATGGAAGTCAATGGAGTACCTATGAAGGTAATGGGAACAAACAAGATAGTTTTTGCATTGATAGATTAGTCGCCCAAGTTTCCTTCTAGTGTGGTTGCTTTAAGTTCAATTTTTTTAACCACTCGACCGTCTTTCAGGCATTCGTCGATAGCGGAGCTCAGTCGACAATCATTTCCAAAAGCTGTGCCGAGAGGCTCGGGTATGTAATATGTTTTACTTTATCAAATTAGCTAGTATGTATTTTCTCACTCTTTATTTTTAGGGAAGTGGTTAATTCTGTTGTTGTGTTTGCAGGTTGTTGAGGCTTTTAGATGACCGCTACAAGGGAATCGCTCATGGTGTCGGTCAATCTGAGATTTTGGGTAGAATTCATGTAGCTCCAATTAAGGTAATCGGAGGTTTCTATGATCATGTTCACTGGTTAACGTTTCTTCTTCTTAGCTTCATATATTATCTTTTGTAATAAATTTTTTCAGTAACTTCATTTTTTCTCTGTAGATCGGGAATATATTTTACCCGTGCTCTTTTGTGGTACTCGACTCACCCAATATGGAATTCCTGTTTGGGCTTGATATGCTCCGTAAGCATCAGGTAGTATCAATGAACTTACCAAACAAAATCTGAGTTCATATCAGCTTTCTAAGCTTATAATAATTGGTGTACAACCCTGTCTTCAGTGCATTATAGATTTGAAGGAGAACGTATTGAGAGTTGGCGGAGGAGAAGTTTCGGTACCCTTTTTGGCAGGTTGTTATATCCTACTATAGCACCTTTGGCTTCTAATCTTTTTTTTGAACAATACCATAGGATCTCTTAGTCAGACACCGTACCATTTCATTAACGATGCGCTATGATCTATGATCAGAAAAGGACATACCGTCACATTTTCTTGACGAACAAAAGCTCTCCTCGCAACCATCTAGCTCAGAAACTCCGGTGAGTATGCCCATCAACTTCAGTTTGCTCGAAGTTTGTTTCTTTTGTGCTTCTCATCATTTGGGGAATTGAGGATTAGCTAACACCATACATTCGTACCCTTTTATCCAAGTTTAGTTACTTATCATCTAAGTTTTGACTTTGTTCTTAGCAGGTAGCGGGGGATACAAAGAAAGTGTCAACGGGACAGTCTTCCGGTCAGTTTTTCATCTTCAGTACAATCCTTTGCGTAATTTTCAAGTCACTTTCCTTGTTTTGACATTCTTTTATTGGTTCCAACAGGAACAGGAAGTGTACCCGGTGGCGCATCTCAGGTAAGTATTATTCTTTTTTTTTTTTTCTTTTTCTTTCAGTAATATCACTATGAATTATTATCATAACGATTCCAAGCAAATGGAAAAAAGAATCTGACGGCGGTTACCTAATTCGTTGCAGGGAGCAGATTTCGAAGCGAAAATCGCAAAGCTTGTGGAGTTAGGGTTTGAAAGAGCTGCAGTTATTCAAGCTCTCCAGCTATTCAACGGAAACGAAGAACAAGCAGCCGGTTTTCTCTTCGGGGGCTAATTTTATATTTTTTAATCATTACTCTCTTAATTTGACCACAGAAGTAATTTATTGTGAACTTCCCATTTGACAAAACTCTGATTTGTGATCGCTCGTCAATTAATTGAATGATTTTTCTTTGAGATGTCCTTATATTTCAACTATTTACACTCAACTCTGAGAGTAATTCGACTCCAAATTCCCAGATATATCATATACAGTATGAGAATTATATACTTTAGATGTGAAGTTAATATATCATTACAATCTTTAAAATTGTCTCAAAATTTTCAATACCAAAAATGAGCACTCAACCAGTACAAGTAAGAAAATCAATAATCCTCTGCCAATCTAGCTGACACCGCTCGTAGTTTCGAGTAGACTTTACCGGCCGGAGAGCCTAAGATGAGACTGCAAAGCGAGTCCCTCGCAACCTTGATGTGCTTGAAGGATCCCAGTCTGTGAATCTTGGTGTCAGCGATCACAACCCTGGTCTTGGTCGCGTTCGCAAACTTTGTTTTCCCGCCTTTACCAGATAATCTTCCGATGGCACGTGACAAGTGTTCACCTCGAAGGGTCTTCACGTCCTTGATCTCGAAAGACTCGACGTAGAGCTCGTCCAATCTCAGCCCAGCATGAAGGCATGAACGAAATCCGCAGACTTGTGTCGGATCGGGTTTTGAGCTCCACCTTGCGAGCTAAATGCGAATGTCAATCTTCATCTGCTCAAATACGCCTTCTTGAGGGGAGAGTAACGGTATGGCGGAACCGCAACCTTCCGGAACTGAACTCGGCCATCTGGGGCCTTCAATGCCTTGAATACCGGTTTAGGTGGCAACACTTGCGCTTCGACTTCCATCGATTTCTCAACCCAAAGTAAGATTGAACCCAAATCCCCATCAAACAAACCTAATATTGAATTTTACGCAATCAAGATTGATTCATATTTCAACATTGTAGCGAGACAGAGCAATTTCTCTCAACATTATCCATACAATAATCAGATCGAAGAAAAAACCAATCACCAAGACGCGAAACCAGGTACCTGGATGAGAATTAGGGCACAAAGTGAGGGTTTACGGAGAAATATAATATAATATTATTATTATTGACGGTTTTTAATTTAAGTAGAACATTAATTTGACTTCAAAAATTAAATAAAGGGTAAATGAGCCAAATGCCCATTTGTGATTCAAGGTTTCGAAAAAATGCCAATTTCTATTTATGGTAATCCAAACAACCCATTAATTAAAATATGGACCAATATACCCTTTTAATTAATTAATATTTAGCATTTAAATTATGTTTAAAATTAATTAATAATTCGAATTAAATAATAAAATCAAAATAATTTGTTTCCTTAAATGTAGCTAAATAGAATAACTGATTAATCTTAATGATTCCTTAATTATTTTTAAATTTTTTTCTCCCTGTTAATAAGTATGCTAACGAATATCAAACTGTATATATAAACAAATATCAAATGGTAAATTTATTTACCAAAATTGTATATGTATATACCAATACTTAATGCGGGGAGTGCTTGTGCAAATCGTAAATATCAACACGAATTTAGTATATGTATATACCAATATAAAACTGTAAATTTAATTACTAAAATTGTATATGTATATACCAATACTTAATACGGGGACATTTATCAATATGAATTTAGTATATGTATATACCATTATCAAACTGTAAATTTAATTACCAAAATTGTATATGTATATACCAAATCTTAATACGGGGACTGCTTGTGTGAATCATAAATATCAACATGAATTTGGTATATGTATATACCAATATCAAACTGTAAATATATTTACAAAATTTTATTAACGTACGATGGAGCGCTCGACAACGACATCGCCATAGTCAGAGCGGGACATCATGGGGCCGGCTCCGGCGAGCTGGTCGGCGGTGCGGACGCCGTTGAGGAGCGCGAGCTGGAGCTTGTGAACGACATCCTTGACGGAGATCGGATGTGGTTTTGGGTCGCGACTCTTGTCGGTTGTAGTCGTCCAACCTCCTCGGTCGCCGCGCCCACGGTCTCCGCGCTCTCCGCCCGAATCCGGCGATGGTGGGAGAGAGAGAGAGAGAGAGAGAGAGAGAGAGAGAGAGAGAGAGGAGACGATCTGTGAGAATGAGAGGAGAGAGAGAGAGAAATAAATGGGGATATAAAATTTTAATTTTTTTTTGGTCAAAGTAACAAACTAATTTGAAATCTGATAAATATAGGAATAAATCAACCATAATTTCAGGGAAATGAAATTTGAAATTATTTTAAACGAAAATAAAAATTATAATTCAGAACAGGGTTATTATGGTCCAAAATTTATGTAAAATGGGCATAAATGAATTAATTTAAAGTATGGGCATTTCCCTCAAACCTTAGGTGGTTTTTGGGCATTTTGTGGGTTTTTCTTTAAATAAATCATTGACATTACCAGTATTTACAAGATTCCAAATATATATACGTATTTACTAACTGCTATACATACATACATACCTATTAATTGTTTTTAAGGAAAGACGAGCCTCACTAAACTCTTCGAGTTCCCCTAACGGGTGTGGCCCGGGCGGGAAGAGTACTCCGCATCGTATTACCATTGGCAAAAGCCAAGCGAGCGTCTGAAGAAGGTTCAGGACTCCCATATTACAATTTGAATCTCTTAAAAGAAACATCTCAACACTTGGTGGGACAGAATCCAACCAAACGAAATTCCCTCTAGCCTTAATAGCGAGTTTAGCTAGACCATGAGCAATTTCATTACAGCCTCTCGGGTTGAAGTAGAAACAAACAGACTCGATCTGAGAAGCTAAACGATGAATATCAGAGATAATAGAGCCCAAATCGGAAAGAAGGGTAAACTTAATGTTTAGAGCTTTAATCACCCCCAAACAATCAGATTGAACGCGAATCTTCGCCCATCCTTGGTCATACGCCCATTCGACACCCCGACGAGTAGCAGAAGCCTCCGCAAGTTGATGAGACAGCCTATGCCTATGAAAATTGATTCCCGACGCGATGACTTGATTTTCGTTATTACGAGCCACAAGACCAATGCCATAACATTCCTCACAGCCATCGATTGCGGCGTCAACACAGATACCAACAAAGTTCCCCTCAGGAGGTTTCCAAGCCGGGGCGGATGTCTTGTTACATGATTTTGGAGTCTCGGTCTTCTGAGCCTCCTTGAACTCAGAGAGGTAACTAAGAGCACCCTCAACAATGTCTTCTTGAGACCTCGATTTGCTTCCATTCACAACATTATTTCTATTATTCCAAATTTGCCACATAAGGATGGAAAATAGAGCAGACTCACCCGGACTAAGAGAAGAGAGTGCCGAAGCAACGAGACAAAGAGGATTGATTCTTGGTTCGAAAAGGTCTAGAATGCCTCCAAATCCTGTGAGTTTCCAGATTTTACAGATGGATTTACATCCCCAGAAACAATGGCCAACTGTCTCATGTTCTAGATGACAAAGAGGACACCCCGTATCCAACTGAATGCCATGACGGGAAAGAATAGTACGAGTTGGAGCCACCTTTTTACAGACCCTCCATAGGTGTATTTTTACTCTTGGAGGGGATGCAATCTTCCAAATCTTGCTCCACCAGGATGTTCCATTGCCAGAAGAGGATGTCATTCCAAGATCGAATGCCGGATCGAATGTCGAAGCGAAACCAATTCGATACATACATACCTATTTAAGAAGTCACAAATTCAAACTTCATGGGTCTTAAACGAGTGCCTTTTTACACATGTAAACTTGTCACTTGTTCTTATACTGAACATATATAGTAATGCGAAAATGCATTGTAACATTGGTCGATAGTGCCACCCTATTCAAAAGAAAAATAAAATAGAAAAAAGGGTTAATTAGGAAAATGCTAAATTTATACATCCCATTCCAAAATTGGTTTCAACGAGGATTTGATAATTTTACCGTTCATCTTCCTATTTTTTTAATTATTTACTTAAACAATTTTAAAAATAAAACTCTAAACATACGATATATTTTGGTGAAAATTAAAGTAGACGAAATATAAAAAATTAAAAATTGTTAATAAGGAGTAATTTTGAGTTCTTAAAAATTATATTTATTGGAGGGTATATAGAAGAAAAGAAAATAGACTTTGAGGGTATACTTTAGTTGTTTTTGAAACATGAGGGTATATTTTTGTCGAAAATAAAAGTTGATAGTATAAAAAAACAAATTTCCCATATATATGTGTTACGGGTATTTTGCGTAATTGGGTTTTATTAATTAACAAAAGAAAAATTATTTAAATTATTTTTTCTTTTATTAATTATGATCAATTTCGCTCAAAATATTCACCGGAAGTCCGTTTTCTAAAAACAAAGGGTCCAGATGATCCCAAAAATATCGAAACACCCAAAATCGATATAAAATTTGTGAAAAACGGCCTTGGGGTGGCCCCGGGACCTCTGGGACACGTCGGAGCCACCCGAGCGGGCCCCACAGGCCCAAGAGCCACCCAAGCGGGCCCCACAAGCCCCAAGAGCCACTGCCGCGTGTCAGGTGGCCCAGCAGGTCCACCAGGGGTCAAATTTGACCCCTCCACGTGTCGGCACCCCATTGGGCGCGAGGAAACCCTGCAGCCAATCAGAGCGCGAAACGCAGGCGCTAACGTCAGCCCTGGCCTCTCCGCGCGTGGCATTGCATCGCCGCCACTGTTCCCGCGAGTGCGGGCGCGTCGCCGCTCCGATCGGCCTGAAAATTGTGGCGTTGGATCGGCCACGTCCGGGGGACCCAGAAAAACATATAATATTACCTCGGGAGCTTCCCAGAGTAATAATTATTCGCGTTTTAACCCCCAGACCCTCCTATAAATAGGAACGCTATTTTGACTTAACGGTAACTCGATTCTCACCCCGGGAATTCGCCTAAAACTCTCTCTACTCCCTCTAAAACTCGCCTCCCCTCAAATATGACTCTAATGTCAAGCGTCGAAGGTGAATCAGGGGATACCCCCCCCCCCCCCCCCCCCCACCCGGTTCTCCCTGACCTCGGGTGTTGTTTTGTCCAGGTTCTGAGAGCGAGAAATAACACTAGAGCGGAAGTCCTGGGGTAATTTCTGGTATCGATTACGATCCCCCTGTTAGGACCTGTTCTACGTGGTGTTCGTGCTATCCCCCAGTCTATTATCTCAAACAGATATACCGACTTTGCGGATAGACCGAAGACCCGTATCAGGCCCCACGATACAAGCCGAAGGATCTAAATCTCCGGGAGTTACCCGAAGGTCTTAAACACGGAGAGGTTCACATAGCGCGGAAGCCCTGGAGAAAATTCTGGCACGATCTAAGACCCTCCTTGCCAAGGTTCTAGATCCGTGAGGTGCTCGTTCTATCCACCAGTCTTGTATCTTTGGCAGATATACTGACTCCGCGGATAGGCCGAGGACCCGGATTTGTCCCCTTGACGCCGAGGACCCGGATTTGTCCCCGTGACGCCGGTCGAAGGTCTGGTCCACCAGGGTCCACTGGAAAGTCGATACTGTGATCCCCCCTACACAGTGGTCAGAAATCCGTTTTTGGCGTCCCGAACCTGTAATCCGGGCCAGGCCAAGTCCTGGCCCTTTAGCGACAGGTAGTGGAGTTTGCCACGGATCTCTGGTCCTGAGTCAGTGGAGGGTCCGTTTGACTCGAAAGTCCAGGAGCCCAAGCCCGAGGAGAGTCACAAAGTCAACAAGACGATATTGGGCCCGGCCCAACACGAGTAATTGGGCCGCTGAGTGTTTGAAGCATTTTTCTGCATCAACAATATGTATATATATACATAGAGAGAGAGAGAGAGAAATGAGGGAATTTAGATTTGAATATGAAAATTAATTAGAAAAAAAAAATCATAAATTGATACAAGAAATTGGTCAACAATTAATAATAGGAAATAAATAATATTATAAACTTAATATTAATAATTATATATCAGGGTTGGTTTGAAGAAGAAAAAAACCACGAATAGGAAAAAAATTGATTTCATGAAACTATGAGCACATTTAAAAAAAATTACATTTATGGGCGTTTCATATGAT